>CM067316.1:29131713-30331713 GCA_034231615.1 Meghimatium bilineatum
TTTGATTAGAAACTAGCATCACAGCACGTAGTGCACTTCCATAAGTGCTCTGCTCTCCATTCCAGCAGCAATCCCAGTGCATGTAGACTCAGTCCCAATCAGGTGTTGATTGCGTGATCTTAAGGAATAAAACAAATTGTTTTCCTTCCCTCCCCTCTAGATACTTCAATTTCAGACACTCTGTATGTGTACGTACTCAGCCTCAATGACATCATCTTCATCTTGACATTAATTTATTATTGCTTTGATCAAGTCTGTTTTATCTGTTCTCAGCATTGTGCTGTCTATCGCTGCATTGCCTACCAATAAGTTGGCTGTCTCGTTTCCTCTGACCCCAGCATGATCAGCGCATTATAACCATGTAATGTTATTCTCTGGAAATTGAGTTATTCTTCTTCTTCTTATTCTTCTGCGTTCATTCTCAAACTCCTGCAGATTAGCAGGATGTAGTCCAGAGAACGGAATGCGTTATGTCATGGTTTACAGCATTGCTGCGATATCTGCGCCTTTCGGCCTGACACATCTGACTTCAGCATGGCTTTGGGTCATTGATCCTATATGGGGTGGGACAGCCAACTCCATCCCATAACCTCCTTAGTCGCCTTTTACGACATGCATGGAAGGTAAACAGTGTTGTTATTATTTCCTCCCCTTTCGGGTCCCGGCAACACACGAGCGAATTGAGCTATTCAATTAGTCCCACCATTCCTTTCTCAGCATGTACTTTTCTACTTGCACAGCATGCTTTGAAAGTCTGTGAGTATTACAGAGTGTGTTGATGTATCCGTTATCAACCAATTAAGTGCTGCTGTATCTCCCACTATCTATGACAGTAAGTAAGTAAAGTAACCCATAGCATATATTAATGCCATAGGGGTGTGAGATGTTAGCGATCTCACATTTCAGTGGCTCTAAAAATGAAAGCGGTAGCCATCTTCTCTCCCTCACAGTCTTTACTTCTCCAGATGAATCCGGTACCCATTTAAGACTGGGTTGACCCGGGAGCCATTGCGATCTGAAAAACATTTTTGCATCAACTGGGGAATGAACCCAGGACCACTCATATGCAAAACCAGTATGCTAACCACAGCACTAAGTGGCTCCCTCAGTATGCTGAAGATTTCTCAATCAACTACACACTGTTTCTGTAGTCCACCAAACCTCAACTGCTTTTACTTGTGTTTCTGTTAACAAAGCCATCTGTGTATATAATTATGTCTTGTGGTTTCCAGTGTAGCTGGGCAAGTTCATACACTGTAAATCTTGGCCCTGACACCCTTCCATTTTCAATACACTTTATCTAGTTGTCTTATCTTTATGTTAGTCAGTGATTTCTTCTCAATGTCTACATCCATCCATGCCCTTCTCCTTTCTATTTCTTCAAATATGCATACTCTTAGCAGTGTGTTTTCAGCCTCTGCCATCCATGATCTGCCACGCTTGATTCGATTTCCCTTTGAATCATCTAGACGTTAGTGTAATGGGTGTATTCCGTTACTTTAAGGTACGACCTAACCTGTGCTATCTGATGTTGCACTCTAATACTGGGGAGAAGCACCATGATGACCATCGTCGTTGAAGTGTGTGGCCACAGGAGTGGGTGTTCTGTGCTTGATGGCATGAAGATGGTTACAAAAGCGATCGCTCAATCTTGAGCCAGTTTCCCTGATGCACTGTTTGCCGCAGCATTTACATATGATCACGTAAATGACATTACGGGACTCATATGTAAAGGCCTCATCGATGGAGAAAGTGGCCTTGGGAAATGAAATGGAGCGCATCTGAACCACGTAAGGACATGTATAGCAACGGTATACCTCTGGTGGCTTATAGGCACGACAGAAATCTGAAGGATATTTTGGTCTACAGCCACCTTAAGTCTTCTGTTCCCAACCATTTCGGCACTGTTCGTTGCTCATATGGCAAAAAGCAGTTCATTTGTTTTATTTGAGTTTGCTGTTATGTTTATATGGTCCATGTATGTAATAAAAAGTAGTGGAGACAATACATATCCGCGTTTTACTCCTGTACTAATCACAAAGTCTACTGTGTAGCCTGCTTTTTCTTACAGTAAAGCTGTTATTGTTATAGAGACTTCTACAGACGTTAACATTAGTGTACTCCATACATTCTTAAGGTTTCCCAGAGTTTTTCTCTGTTTTCTCGCTCAAATGCTTTCTCTTCATCTATGAAGGATATGTATAAGTTTTGGTTGTATTCTATTGTTTATAAAGTTTATTCATTGAAAAACACAAACACAACATGTATCAGGTGTTCCACATGTCAGAATTTAAAATAAAAACATTGTACCGGGTATGTCCGGCTAGACCTAGTCTTGAACGAACGAATGTTGTATGCAATTTCTTTACGTTTTATTAGTTTGTTCAGTCCATATTATGTTAGTTTGAATATGAAACAACATATATACAAAAGAAATAGATATTTTATCAATGTTGCCACACATTGCTCAAGTAATAGGGTCGTCAAGAAATTATATTTGTGATTTTTTATATGGTGTTTTGAGATTTTCCCCCCAATTTTCAACTTCACAACTTGCTCACAATTGTCATATCACACATACAAAAATAAAAACACAGTTATTTTAATTATTCACTCCTCTATTTACATGTGCAAAATTATTTTGATATCTTTGCAAACAAAAAATTATTGTGTTTTTTCCAAACACTCACCATAAATAATGCAAATTTTCCAAAAAGAATCCAGGTGCTGGGTAAAAATTGCATAAATTTAATTCAGGGTCCTGAATTTTAACCAGATCCCAATTAGATTTACGTGTGTCGCTGTTATTGCTTGCCCCTTACAGTCGCTTTTTTAACTTGTGTCGTTGCAATCGATATTACATTTTTAGTTTGCGTCGGATCTATTAAAAACCATGACCATTGCGTAGATCCGTGGTATAGCTTCCTGTTTTATGTTTCAAATGAAGTGATCGGACATAAGGCTGATTTATTATGAATTTTTAAAATTAGCAACGTTTTAGACCTAGTTTTGGAAATGGAAGATTCATATGTACACTGATGATAACAGCTGTAGTTACGATGGAAATATGCATGATGTAGGTAATTTGCGTATTAAATATAACATGGAAAGTGAGTCATGTTCCTTGTTAGATAGACCTAATGTTTCCAACAAAGAGATGGACATTCGTGGTACTAATTGTGATATTGCGAATTGCAGCGTAGTGATGTAGTTTTTCGAGTAGGAGTTGAGAATTTTGTAAAAATCATTGGGTCTGTACATAATCTTGATGAGATTGCCACACGTTATGAATGCTTTAGCATCATTGTCAACAATGAGTTTTATCAATTTGCAGCCGATCGGACAAATATGAATGTAACATAACGCAAAGAACAAACAAGGAAAGAAGACATGTGCTGAACATCTGCAACTGCCATTGAAATAAAATGTCATTTTTATATTTATATTATGATAGACCTGTGTATTCTGTTTGAGTATGGCATGTACTGGAGTACAGATGACAGGTTCAACATTTTGGGCATATCACCCTGTTTGGGAAAAAGGAGATTTGAGAATATATCTCAATATTTTCATCTCAATATGACTACTCAGCAACCCAAAGATAAAAAAAAAGTGGGAAAATGATAGAGAATGATAGTGGGAAAATCCTATATAAGTTTTGAACATGATTAATCTCTGATCAGGAATTCTTTGCACAAAGAAATCAGGCAGCTATAAATGTCATAATACAAATAAGATGGGATCCCAAGATTGAGCATGTGTTTTGCATTGAGGATAATTAGATAAGGAAAGATGCTGTGAAATGGACACATGAGGAAAAACTGAAACAACGTATATTCAAAGTTAAATGTGTGGGAACAATGAAGAGGAACTGATAAAATGAAACAGACCTGGTTTTGGTACAGAAAATGGTCAAAAACTCATCAAGGGAGTTGATGGAATCAGAAAAGACAATGAGGTAAGGCACGTTTTGTTATTGGCCTAAGTACCAAGGGCGGAAAAAGCTAATGATAATGATAGAGGGGGATGAAGTTTAAATATCATCACTTCAATTTGTAATAATATTTGACAAACTGATATCACCATAATCATAATCCTTAAACTTACCCATTGCATAAAAGGATACAAGAACTTTATTGCTTGTAATTTCTGGGATCCAAACAGTAATAATTTATTATTAAAATGGTTAACTTACAATTATACCAAACTACTGAACAATTGTTTCAAATGCCACTATAGAACAGTCATGTTCAAAGACATTCTTAAATTTTTTTACATACAATGGTTTATGCTGGATGCATTGAATTTCATCTTAAACTTTCTGATTTTTATCATGATTGAACACAAGTTACCCACTTACTAGTGCTTGCTAAAGACTTGAGTGTGATCTGCACCATGACTCGACTGAGGCTGTTACTAATGCATAAAGATTTCAGTGCAAGATCCTTGAGCACAAACTGGCCTATCATGATCTCAGTTCTAGCCACCAAAGTACACTGTGTGACTTCCAGGAGCTTTGTGCCATGAAATCCTGAAAAAGAACCAAAATAAATGAATAAAATACCAACATAATGCATCTGCCCTACTTGTGTAAGTGATAACATGTCTCCACAAGCTCATGTCCACAGTGGTTTCAATTCAAGTGTCATTTTCTCTTGAAATCAAGCTATAGCACATTTCACTAACTTTGCCCTCAAACAAATGTAATTATCTGAGTAACCGTCTAATGTATTAATGCCATTTTTGTGTGCATACAATGTTATTTTTGGTTAGACCCAACAAATTTATACATTTGTGCATAATGTCCAATTTTTATGCACGAATGAAATTATTTGATCTTTGTCGGCATACTAATTATTGTGTCTAAAATGAAATTTTACCACTTCATACGGTAAACGGACAAAATATTCCCAGACAAAATATACCGGACAAAATATTCCCAGACAAAATATACTAGACAAAATATCCCCAAGACTAAATACAAAGATAATATATAAAATATGTCATACAAACTGTAATAAACACTAATGAACAATATAGCTAGTAAATAATTATAATAAAGTCTTCAAATGATATGAATTGTCTCATAAATGATAGACATGAAATTAATTTCTTTGATTAAGTTAACTACAGAACATTAATGTTCAAAACACGCACTATGTTTTTCAAGATGTTGATAGGCTCTGTTGGATCATATCGTTCAACAATTGTTTTAATAGCATCATTGACACGGTAAAAATTTCATTTCTTTGTTGTTGGTTGACCAGTGGCAATTTGACTTCTCAAAAGTGCAGATGTATGTTGTTGTTGTTGTAAGCTCTGAGCAAGTCTTGCTGCTGTTAGATGAGATACATTAACTATTGAATTAAATGCATACGCATGTGGTTACGTCTGTGGGTCTCACCAATGGCCCACTAGACAAACCACCCATGCAACGGAAAACCTTAGGGGATGACATGCCGTTACATTGAGGTTATCTTCTTAGAGAAGCTTCATGGCATGTCATCTATACAATTGTGCTTTTATTTTGTTGTTGAAATGTGTTTCATGTTTACCTGAATATATATGTACTCTGCCTCCCAGGGAGCCAGAGATGTACTGTTCAGCACTGGGAAGGAGGAAACTGACAGCACTATTTTTTCCTATGGCTGAAACCCATCATAGAGGCACAGTGACTCAGGACGTGACAATCTTTTTTGACTTGAACATCTGGTTGCATGCCTAGAGCAATAGAGAAGCTCGGCATAACCAGTAGTCAATTGGTGGCGGGGAATGAGCACAGTGAACATCTTGGCTACAATGGCTAGGAGCAGTGCATAGGTTGAAACTTACCTTCCTGGAGGTATGATAGTTATTCTCTGGCTCTGTCCCGTGGTGGGCCAAAAATCCACAGACTTCCCAGCAATATAATGTCATTTAATGGCATTAGGTCAAAGGGCATGAGCCCATGGACCGCTGGATCAGTAACCAACCAACCAACCAATTAAATGCATTGTGCCAACCTTAAACAGCGTTGTTGCTTCTCTGCAGTTTATTCATGACACGATTGTGTTGATTCCAAAGGCTCATTGGAAAGTGAGGCTGCAAACCGCAACCACGATGAATCCATCCAATGTAGAAACCTTCGAAGTAATCGATGAAATCCAGATCTGAGAAACTATCAATATTGATGAGTTGTTCAAAAACAGTAATGACATCAGTTTCTGGTACAAATGCCAAAGCCATCAGTTGTTTGACTGAATAATGTTCATCAGAGATGTACACCGCCGTTTTACCCTCAGACTGTAGTTTTCGCCAAACGTTCTGTCTAAAGTGAAAAGAACATCCTGATACTTGAGGTCGTGGAAATGCCCATTAAAAAGCTTTAATTTCAGCTAATTAAAAATCAGTAACTATTGAAGATGGAGCAGCATTTCCGTTACTTCCCAGTTCTTTGATATGCTGAAGCATGCGGCAGTACATTACTTCACTATGACCAGACAAACGTGCATATACACATGGGATTATTTGACCATTCTCAAATGCATGGATCATATACAGTTGATCGAATCCCTCTGGGGTGACTCGGAATGTTCCATTAGCAAACCAATGTCTGCTCTGAAAAAGAAAGTCAACATCTTCCTGTGCTGCAAACAGAATGAAACATGGCTCATTTACACGCAAAAAGAGACTGCCACCAACTATGTTTCTATATTCATCAATGAACTCATCATTGATTCCATGTCACTGACGATATTTGCAAGCATCTCTAGTTAAATATTCTTGTTGTGGTAGAAGATGTGCATGCTGGATTGATACTTGTCTTAAAGCATATTGCACAATGTGCCTAGTGCCTTCTTCTGTGTTTTCAGCACGATGCCTCATGTTTTTTCGAGCAGTTGCTACAGCAACTTTACCATGAACAGGTGCATGACCATGTTCACCATGTTCCAAAACTACATTATCATCGTGAACTCTAGCATGACATGTTCACACATCACACTTCCATATCTCTTTCCCACCAGTTCCAGATTTGTGTTTCACAAAAATAAACTCTCCTAAAACAAATTTCCTACACATTTTCTGCGATGTAATAAATGTTGCCATCTTCATAGAAAATCTACACAAAAACGTAACATTAAAATGTTAACGTAACAGGTTAACATTTTAGCTGCCCACTAGCTAAAAAAGATTGTCACGGAAGCTGCCCACTAGCTTCGATATACAAAGTCAGTCGATAAATAATCCTAAATCTGAATGAATTTACAACATATGAAGTACCTCAAATCACTCAACTACTTACTAATGGCTTGGAAGTCCTTCGAATTTCTCAACTAAAATGTTCACATAGAACTGTACTGGAATTCTCTACTCAGGTGCCATGCCGGCTGGCGTAGGTGGTCATGGCCCTCCACAGCTCTCTGTCCACGGTATTATGTATCAAGGTCGTTGTTGTTTCCTTGCCGTGCCAGGCTGTCAAACTGTCTAATATTTTCTCACGTTGTTGCCCTCTGTCTCTGTTGCCTTAAATTTTGCCTGTTGTGACTATGTTCTCTAAACCTGCCTGTCTCATGAAGTGACCAAAAATAGAAGATTGCCTTTTTCTTATATTGTTGATTAAGGTACGTTTCACATTTGACTCTTTCAACACCTCTACATTAGTTTTTCTGGCAGTCCATGGTATTCTCAGCATTCTTCTGTAGAACCACATCTCTGTTGCCTCTAATTTCTCACTTTCCAGTTTGTTTATTGTCCAAGTCTCACACCTATATGTTAGTATAGGGGTTATATAGAACTGCAGAATTTTAATGACAAGGTCATATTACACAGTATATTTTTCATTTTTCTAAATGTTGTTTTTGCCTGTCCTATTTGCATCTTATTTCTGTTGAACTTCTTTCATCTGCTGTAATCATGGTACCTAAATATTTGAATTGGTAGACCTGTTTTAATACTATATCATTCACTTTGATCTGGCAATGTGTGTTATTTTGTTTCTTTGAAATAACCATTACTTCTGTTTTCTTGATATTTAGGAAGAGGCCTTTCTCTTTACTTTCTGTGACTACTACATTAATTAAATCTTGAAGGTCTTCCTCACTTTTTGCAATCAGAACAGTGTCATCTGCATATCTCAAATTATTTATGTTAGACTGAAATACTACTCAAATAAAATGAACCGTTTTCTTCACGTTCACAGATTGACATGTCTACACAGCGAGTCCTGTGTTCTTAATAAATGCTGCTGTATTTGAAAGCTCCTCAGTGCTCCCATACATCTTTCTGTGGATATCCATCTCTGTGGGCCAGTGTTCTTCCCGTAACTGGTTTAGTGTATTGCAGACTTGCAGGATATGTTCAGCTGTCTGTGTTGCCTGCCCACAAGGGCACAGTGGTGATGAGACCAACTTAGTCTATTTAAGTAGCTGTTTAATCTGTTGTGTTCTGTTCTGAGGCAGAAGATAATTACCTGCTCTGCTCTGTCGAGATAGTGGTAATTGTCTTTTGGGTGGTCAACTTTCCTGATGGCTTTGATGAGGGTCTTCTTTTCTTGGTAGGTGACTTCTTGGTCTTTTTGTTCCTCTGTTGCTCCATCCTTTGCCAGTCTGTCTGCCTCTTCATTTCCTGGTATGCTACAGTTGGATGGTATCCACTGTAGTACTACCCTTCTTTGGATGCTCACTTCCCGCATGACTTTCTTCAGATCTGGCAGCTTATAGTCAAGGGCTTGTAGGACAGACATAGCATCAGTAAGAAATACCAACTACTGGCATTGACTTGTGTTTTTAATTATTTCTGCAGCCATGTTTAAAGCCAGTACTTCTGCAGAGTAGTTGGAGCAGAATATTCCAGTTTGCGAACATGTGGATTCATGTTCTTTTTCTGGATATTTTATGTACACGTCAGCACCTCCATTCTTCAGTGCTCTGGTTGCTGATCCGTCGGTATATACTTGTATCCATGCTTCTCTGGGGTACATATCTTCAATCATGTTGCAAACTATTGTTTTATTTTGAAGATGATTCAGTTCTATCATAGTGTGGTAGTTGTTTATGGTGGTTCTGATAGTGAGATTTGGGTATTGCTCCCACGGAACTAGAAAAAGTGTTGGTGATATCTCTCTTGTTATGTCTGGTAGTAGTTCCTTATATTTTCTATTTACGATAGTTTTTTGGATCGGTGCATAAAACTGCTCCTCTTCAGTCTTCCATTGGGTAGGTCACTGTATCTGGCCCTCATTGAATGTCCTGGCATGCTCTTGTACTTTTCTGCATGTACCATAGTCCTAGTGTCTCGCCTTAATGGTAAGGGGGTGATGTCTGTAATTTTTTTCCATTTCATTTATGGGAGAGGTCTTCATGGCACCTGTGATAAGGCGAAGTGCTTGATTTTGTACTTTGTTCAAGGCTTGTAGGTGGGAGTTGGCTGCTCAAGTCCATGCTCTTGATCCATATTCTAGTACTGGTCTAATTGCACCAGTATACAACTTTTTTTAAAGCTGCCTCATTGGCCCCCCAGTTTGTTCCTGTTAATTTCCTCAGGAAGGCAAGTTTCTTTCTTGCCTTTGCTTCTATTTTCTCAATGTGAGGCCTCCATTTCAGTCTCTTATCTAGCATAGTGCCCAAGTACATCGGCTCATCTTCTGTTTGGATATGTACATTTCCGAGTTTTATCTCTCCTGCTTTGTCTTTATTTGAGAGTGTGAAGAGTGTTGTTGAAGAATTTTCAGCATTTATCTTTGCCATCTATTTCTCTTCCCATGCTACTATGTTGTCTGCTGTCTTTTGTATTTTTTTGTTGGCGATCTTTAGATGTTCTTCTACACACCACACCACCAAGTCATCAGCGTACATTGCAGCTCTTACATCGTGTGGCAATTCACAAATTATATAATTTATGAAGACAAGAAATAGAGTTGGAGACAATACTGAGCGTTGAGGAACTCCATGTTTTAAGATAATTTTTTTGCTGTTGTATCCTTCCAGTCCATAATGACTCTTGCTTTCCTATTGTGTAGAAAGGCACGGATCCACTTGCTCATGTTGCCCCCAATTCCGTTTCTTTACAGCTTTATTATCTTTCTAGACCTTGTCGAAGGCTTTTTGAAGATCATCTTCTATGAAATGCATCTTCTATGATCTGCGACAGGAATGTTATTTGGTCTGCTGTGCTGTTACACTCTCAAATCCCAGCTTGTTCTGGCACCAAAGCGTCTCTGATTCTAGGTACCACTTTAGTCTTCTGTTGACTATCCTTTCCATTGTCTTACAGACACAGCTCATTAGACTTATTGGTCTATAACTGCCGGGCTTCTGTTTGTCCTTGCCTTTTTTAATAATAGGACACATAAACGCTTCTCTCCATGACAGTGGTACATTTCCTGTTTGCCAACTATAGTAGTATATCTGTAATAATTTGTACATTGCTGCCTGTCCTAGGTTCCTAAGCGTTTCATTGGTGACACCGTTCGGTCATGGTGATTTTCTATCCTTTAATTTCCCTACAGATGCCTTTAATTCTTCTATTGTGAATAGTTTGGACATGAAGTCTGGGCAGTTTGTGTTGTTCTTATCATTGTTCATTTCTTGACGAATGCTTCATTGTCTACATGTATTGATGGTAATTGTGCTTTCTTTTCTGTAAGATTCCGTAAGCTTGTCTGCAGCTTGTTTGCCGCAGTAGAGTTTTCCTGAATCCTCCAATGTAATTTTTTGTCGCTGGGTATTGCTATCATCATTTATTTGCTTGGTTAGTTTCCACAGCTTTCTCCCTTCCTTTTCAAAATTTAATTTTTGAGTTTTTTCTTTCCAGCTTCTTCTCTGTGTTTTTATCTTTTCTTTAGTGAACTTTGCTTTGGTTTTTTGTAGAGTGATGTGGTTCTGTTGTGATGGTTGCGTCTCAACATATTACTGCCATATTACATGCTTCAGTCAGTTCTTCCTGTAGTTTTTGGAGTGTATTGGTCCAATATGGTACATAATTCTTCCTTGCTCCTCTTGGTATTGTCTCTGTAGCTCCCTGAAGTATTCCTTTATTAAACTCCATGACAATAGTATTGATGTCTCTGCCTGTTAATTTTATGTCTTTTGTAAGTAGGTTTGCTTTATGTTTATATATGTGCCAGTTTGCTTTCTTGTAGCTCCATCTTGGCTTAGTTGGTCTTGTAATTGATTTGTTCACTTGGATGATAACTAGATGGTGATCACTGCCACCAACTTGTTCGCCTATTGTTCTTTCCATTATTCCAGCTAGTTCTGAGATGCAGAATGCCAGGTCTGGGGTTGAGGTCATCTTCTTGAGTGGAAAGTTGGTGGATTCTGTGGATTTTCAGGAGGATTAGGTTGTTATCATCTTGCCAACTTTCTATCTTTTCTCCATTTGTCTAAATTGTTATATCCCCAGCTTTGGAAGTGGCTGTTAAAATCTCCCACTGCCAGAAAGTGTTTGCTCGGGATGTTAATACTGGTCAAGTTTAGTGGGATTTGATTTGGGCAGTAGAAGTTTAGTATTTCCAGTTCAAGGGAGTTGTCTTTTATGTGAATCATCTGGTATTCTGCGTCTTCCTCTTGTGTTTTCGTTTCTATGGCGTTGATGTTATCCTTGACCAGAGTTAGTATGCCACTTTTCCTCCGATCTTTCCTGTCTACTCTAAAGCATTGGTAGCCTCATATTTTGAATGTTATTTTTTCGTTGAGGTGGGTTTCATGTATGCAGCAAATACTAATTTCTTTCTGGTGGAAGGTGTTTTCTAGCTTGGTTTCTTTATTTCTAACTCCCTCTGCATTCCAGTGCATAATATTCAGAGGGGTTTTCATCCTATTTGGTTGGCCAGTAGCTTTCCTCTTCTGCCTCCTGGCTCCATGAGGCAGACTAGAGGGACCTCCAGTAGCTGGGGGTGGATTTTGTCGAGGTTCAGAATCCGGCACTGCTACTGCCTGTAGGAACTTCACAGGGCGAGCACCATGACGATTTTTATAATTTTGTCATGCAGACATGTCAACTATTTGGGTTGCATACCATGGTTGCTGGTGCGCCTCTCGGCCTGGCATCTCTGACTTCAGCACCTGTGCTTGCTTGGGCAGGATTGTGACCCTGCTCGATATGGGGTTGGCCCGATCAATCTTAGTTTCCAGCCTCTGTTGGCTGGATTAAGCCCCTTCTCCACATCAAGGAGTTGACCTCGATGGGGATAAAATGAACTTATTACGAACCTCTAAATGGAGAACCTAGAGTCAAACCTTATCTTCTTTATATCTTACCGTTGGACCATTCATCACGTGAGTTTGATTATTTTCCCCTCAAGATTGTCAAATATCCCTTGTTTTGCAATGTCCCGAGACCTTCCTATTTACTATATGAGAGGAACGCACTGACCATACAAATGTTGGGAGCCATGTAGCGCAGTGGCTTCGCATATGAGTGGTCCTGGGTTCATTCCTCAGTTGAGGCGGAAATGTTTTTCAGATTTAAACGGCTCCGAGGTCGACCCAGCCTTAAATGGGTACCAGATTAATCCGGGAAATAAAGACTGCGAGGGAGAGGAGATGGCTACCGCCCTCATTTGCAGAGCCTCTGAAATGTGAGATCACTAACATCTCACACCCCTACGGCATTAATAAATGCTTTAGATTACTTTACTTTTACTACAAATATCAAAGTAGTATGTTTACATAAGAGACTGACGTAATCTAGTGACACTTCTGAGTCTAGCCTATGTTTGTTATTTTACTTTTCGAGTTTGTAGAAACACCAAAAATTTGAACAATAAAGGTGTTATTTTCACAGCCTTAGTCACTCTATATCTCTCCACTGTTTGTTTGTATACAAGAAGTCATATTATGTTTATATCTTATATTTGCATAAAACATGCCATATCTTCTTGGAGATTGTCATAAATTACTTCACCAATTTTTCTTTGTTACTATTACAATTCTTTTTCTAATTTGGCTATGTAGGGATATTTTGTCTGGGAATATTTTGTCTTGGGATATTTTGTCTGAGTATATTTTGTCTTTTAAGAATCATCAAGAACATGTACTGGCAATAAGTAGCAGCAATAAGAATAGGAAATCAATTTGGTCCTTTTCAACAAATAAAACAAGGAGTTAGACAGGGATGTGTACTTTCACCAGACCTGTTATCTTTATACAGTAAAAACATAAATGCATGCAATAGTTGTTATCCTGGGAATATCAGTGGGAGGACATAACATTAATAATTTGAGATATGCGTATGACAATGTTTTGATTGCAAAAAGTAAGGAGGACCTTCAAGATTTAATTAATGTAGTAGTCACAGAAAATAAAGAGAAAGGCTTCTTTCTAAATATCAAGAAAACAGAAGTAATGGTTATTTCAAAGAAACAAAATACCACCCCACACCTTAAAAGATCAAAGTGAATGATACAGTATTAAAGCAGGTCCACCAATTTAGGTGCAATGATTACAACAGATGGAAGAAGTTCAACAGAAATAAGAAGCAGAATAGGAAATTAGAGGCAATAGAGATGTGGTTCTATAGACGAATGCTGAGAATACCATGGACTGCCAGAAAAACGAATGTGGAAGTGTTGAAAGTCAAATGCAAAACGGACCTTAATCAATAATATAAGAAAAAGACAAACAATCTGCATGTTTTGCCCACTTCATGAGACAAGCAGGTTTGGAGAACATAGTCACAACAGGCAAGATTGAAGGCAACAGAGACTGAGGGCGACAACATGAGAAAATATTAGACAGTTTGACAACCTGGCACGACAGGGAAACAACAACGATCTTGATTCATAATACTGTCGTGAGTAATACATAATACATGGCACTTGATGATGATATTTTGTATGGGGATATCTTGTCTGATATATTTTGTGATGGAAACCCTTCATACATTACACTAGATCAGTGTTGCCAAATAGTTCTGGCAGAATACAAGGAACTGTTGTCTAAAAATAGCCCAAATGCACAGATCGACCTTTAAAAAAATTATTTTGATGAATAAAGGACAAACTATCATTCTTTCAATGTTTCTCTTTCTCTTGTAACACATGGATTTCATACTTCTTCCAATAATCCCTGGTTATATTAGAGATTTATATTGCCTAGAAACCACTACAGCGAAAGAATGCTAGGTTGATAGCCACATCCTGAATAGGATATGTTACCAATATATTAGAGATGGGGACATTTGTAAGTACTTCAACATCCATTAATTTGAACATTTTATTTTCTGGTGCTACTTGTTGCTAAATTTTAGTCCAAACTAATTTTACTGAGTTTAGATGAGAATGGTAGGGTAGTAGTCTTAAACATCTGTGACCATGTTCCTAGATTGCCTTGATTATATATGAATAGTTTTTGTATGTCTTTTTTTACAACTCCTAATAACTCAGGCTTCAGAGACATTTTGTTGTTTATTGGTAAGCCAAACCTCTATTACACCTTTAGTACTTGATGCATTTGAAATTTATCTTCTGCTGCTACTATGTGTCTCACCATTTTTTATATTGCCTAGTTTCTCGCTTAAACTTTACTGTCTACTGTAATTTTGTCTCCACCTTTCTGCAAGGAAATTGGTAAAAATTCACGATGATGAATTGTGCAGTTCTACATCAGAAACTCTGGACACAAACAGGAAATTATTAAAATAGTGAAAATTTCAAGACATTATTCCTTCTGAATTATGAACAGTTTTACATTTTGTTAACAGCACAAAAACAAGCAAATATATTTAAAAATCCAGCCCAAGAAACCGCAACCCACAGAAGTAAAATAATTTTCATGGCTAGGGTCTGCAACTAGCGAGCGTGGATGGGAAAACAGTAGAACTGGGAACACTGCACCGGATGCAACTGTAAATATTGTCTGTCTTGTGGTCAAGAGTGAAAAATAGTTCATTTTCACGCTTAAATCATGCCAATTGTAAGATAAACAAATCATGTGTAACTTATTTCTTATAATTGACTGTAAACATCCTAATTTTTGTGTGAGATGTGTGTTCACAAGAATTTTGACCTATATCGTATATAAACAAAATTTAAACCAATGGCTGCATTTTAATAAAAACATTAATTCATAGGGTCTATAACATTTCAAATTCACACACAAATTTCAATTATATATGTTATATATTTGCTGAGATACAACATCATTTTAAAGTTGTGTAACGTTCAAGCTGGTGAAATGTTCTATATTTCAGTATTTTCTGACACTGCCTTTGGATCTCGACAGCTATCACAAATAGGTGCCTACCATCCTCATCTTGTATTATGTCTGAAAATGATGATTGCTTGTTTTCGATATTCACAGTGAACATTCTATGTGCTTTGTTTCACTCTGTGCATCAACTACTGCTATAACTGCCTAACAGATTCTTGCCAATTTTCTGTAATGATTAAGTTTGTTAACAGTTATATTTTTATTCCATAACAGAAGCAAGATTGTGGGTTGCTTAATCACTACATTTCCTTGCATACATTACATATTGTCTCAGATTGTCACAATAACAGTGGTGATCAAAAGAATCAATACTTAGAATACGGGACCATGATACTCTCATACAAATTGTGACGAGGATTTTGAAAATATAAATAGAACAGTTGTTTTTTTCACTATTTCAGTAAAACATTATAATTGTAATATAGAAAAATGGTTATAGTGTCTATAGAAACTTAAAAAAAATTTTTAAATTTGCATTTTGATATTTAAAATTACGTCCGAAAACTCACGATAAATAATTTGACAAGGCAGTTTCTTGTCATTTTACTACTATTCACTAATATTACAAGATTATAAATCTAACTGTTTTTTTCACTATTTCAACAAACCATTATAATTTTATTATAGAAAAATGGTTATACTGATTATAGAAACTTAAAATCAATGTCAAAATAATGATTTTGATATTTAGAATTACTTATGAAAACTCGCGAAAAATAATTTAACCAGGAAGGATGGGTCATTTTATTACCATTTAGCAAACTTAAAATGGTACAAAGAGAGATAGAAATAACTGGTGTAGGCATTATGGAAATATTAAAACATAGATGGGAAGGACACTCTACAACACTGAAAGAGAGAGAAAGAGAGGACAATGCAAAGTAAGCTTCATTCAATGAGACAGCGAGATCTATGCTAGGATACAACCCAATAAATGACAGAATCTAAGTATAAGACTGAAACAGAAAACACACAATAATCCAAGTTTATGTTCCAAACTCCATAGTTGAAGAACAAGAGATAGAGGGTTTTATGACATACTACAGAGACAATAGATAAGACAAGAAATGACAATAGATAATACAGGAAATGAAACTAATAATAGGTGATCAAAATGTCAAAATTGCGAAATTGAACAGCCGATAAAAATCTTGGTATTGAATGACTTGAAAATAAAAGTCTTTAAAATCTCGACTTCACAGATGATCTAGCCTTATTTAGCTCAACTCATGAAGATTCCCAAGAAAAACAAATCATCTTCAACTATTCTCTGCACAACTTGGGTTTGAAATCAACACATCTAAAAAAAAATATTTGACCATACCAACAAATCAACGGACATCAAAACAAACGACAACAGTCAACAACATCACATACCTAGGTAGCAAGATATCAACAATAGGATATTCATCAACAGAAATATTAAACCGTATTGCATTGGCTGCAAACACATTCAATAAACTATCACATATCTGATATTAAAAAACAATAAGAAACAACACAAAACTAAAAATCTTCAACTCCTGCATAGTTCCAACATTAACAATGGATGCGAAAGTTGGAAAGCAACATCAAACTTAGAACAAAGACTAAAAATTCTTGAGACTAATGGGAATTGAACCAGTCCGTTCTACGGCAAATCGCCTAGCAACAATTGCACACGCATTCTTCCGTATTTGACTAACCGCATCTCCAAAAAAAGATGCAATTTCATCAAGCCATTCAAACCGTGCACACAAAGTCACCCGAACAGACCAATTGAGACAAGGACTATTACAACAACAACAAACATCCCGTTCAGGTATTGTAATATCCTCAGTAACAACAAACACATAACATAATATCCATATTAGTTATACAAGGGCCGATAGGTCTTCTTGAAAACATGGATAACATATATAGACAATACAATTTTGCTTCAAATAATTGTTTATACAAGTAAATTTAAGTAGGAAGCCAGAGGACAACTTTAAAAATTCTTGAGACTAACGGGAATTAAACCAGTCACCACATCACCTAGCAACAATTGCACACGCATTCTTCCATACTTGACTAACCGCATCTCCAAAAAAAAGATGTGATTTCATCAAGCCATTCAAACCGTGCACACAAAGTCACCCGAATGGACCATTCGAGACAAGGACTATTACAACAACAACAAACATCCCGTACAGGTATTGAAATATCCTCAGTAACAACAAACACATAACATAATATCCGTATTAGTTATACAAGGGCCGATAGGTCTTCTTGTAAACATGGATAACATATATAGACAATACAATTTTGCTTCAAATTTTGTTGTTTGTTGTTGTTGTAATAGTCCTTGTCTCGATTGGTGACTTTATGTGCATGGTTTGAATGGCTTGATGAAATTGCATATTTTTTTTTGGAGATGCAGTTAGTCAAGTACGGAATAACGCGTGTGCAATTGTTGCTAGGCGATTTGGTGCCGTAGAACGGACTGGTTCAATTCCCGTTAGTCTCAATAAATATTAAAATTGTCCTCTGGCTTCCTACTTAAATTTACTTGTATAAACAATTATTTGAAACAAAATTGTATTGTCTATATATGTTATCCATGTTTACAAGAAGACCTATCTGCCCTTGTATAACTAATACGGATATTATGTTATGTGTTTGTTGTTACTGAGGATATTTCAATACCTGTACGGGATGTTTGTTGTTGTTGTAATAGTCCTTGTCTCGATTGGTCCGTTCGGGTGACTTTGTGTGCACGGTTTGAATGGCTTGATGAAATCACATCTTTTTTTTTTTAGATGCAGTTAGTCAAGTACAGAAAAACGTGTGTGCAATTGTTGCTAGGCGATTTGGTGCCATAGAACGGACTGTTTCAATTCCCGTTAGTCTCAAGAATTTTAAAAATTGTCCTGTGGCTTCCTACTTAAATTTACTTGTATAAACAAAGACTAAACACCTTTGAAAACAAATATCTTAGACAACTTCTGAGCATCCATTGATCGGACTTTAAATAAAACACAGTCATCAGGCAAGAGGCAAAATAAGAATATGTATCCACCCATATTAGAAGGCGTCACTGGAATTACATCAGACGCACGCTGCGAATAGATACCAAAAGACTCCCCTGTCAATCTTTGATGTGGTCACCAACGGGCAAGAGTAAACGAGGAAGACCAAGAAAGCACTTCATCATCAGTATCAGAAACAATGAAGACCTAAGACAAATTGCAATAATATGCGAGATATGGAAATCTATGACATCCGCCCTATGTGCAGTCTTTGGCCCTATAGGAATAACTAACTAAATATCAAAGTTAGTAGGGAAAGAAAACCTGAGAAATGCAGTTAAAGGCCCATTTGGATTAGGGCAGCAGAAAGAAAGAGGAGAAAGATTGTTAATATTATATTAACCATACATAAATATAGAATAGATGTAGCATTTTATATTGCTCCTTTTTTAGCTTGTTTGTAATTTGTTTAAAGGTTACTATTTTCCTCGTATCATTGAAAGTGATTTTAATCATTTCTATTCTCCTTTTAACAATAGCCATTCACAAAATACAACCAGAAAATGATAGCAAATTTGAATTTTGTGGGTCAACCATCAACATCACAGGAGATTGCTCAGCAGAGATCAGAAAGAGATTAGCAATGACCCTACAAAAAACATCATAGATGAAAGATTTATGGCATGGGAAGTTACAACTATTAAGAAGCTATATCTTTCCAGTGGCAACATATAGCTAGTTATGAGATTTTAGCAATGTCATCCGCAATAGAAAAGAAAATATCGGCATTCAAAATGAAATGTTATTGAAAGGTCCTAAGAATATCATGGACGGAAAGATTAACAAATGCAGATGTCCACAAAGACCTGTGCATAGAAGAAGATTGGTTCTTCAAAACTACACAAAAATAGAAGTTAACATATTTTGAACATATAAAAAAGCGCAATGGTTTGGAAAGATTAATTATGGAAAAATTCAAGCAAAGAGAACAAGAGGCAGAGCAAGACTATGATGGACACCGGATATTGAGGACCTTCTGAACATGACACTAGAGGAGACTGGGCAGTTTGCACAGAACCGAGAGGTTTACAGAGTGGCAGTCGGCAGTGAGGACAACATTCTGTAAAGGACATATCACATAAAAGGGATAGAGAATTGGTGGTAGAGTAATAGCTGAGTATATACAGTAACTGATGATATGATGTTTATCCTTCGCAAGCAAAGATGAGCATGGCATGAAAAACAATAAATGTGATGAGTAAGTAGAAAAGCAAAAAGACATTTGTGATTGTCTAAATACACAATAAGTATGTTGAGTATAATGATGGAGATAGAGGCTGTTACTTTAAAATTACTGAGGTCTGTATTTACTAAGGTGGTTATCTTGTCAGACTGCCAGTTCACGCTTCAAAAGATCTAAAGTGACATGTGCCATTAGAGAAGGGTGACATCTACAGCTGCATCCAAACTCCAGGGTGTCACATGAACCTACTATTTGGGACATGCTGGTGTGCTCGGTAATGAGAGAAAATACTTTAGTTTAAACCATCAAAAGAAAATAATGGGTAACAATAATGTACTGAAACTGCTCCATGCAAGCCTGCTAATGGACACCTCTATCAATGACACATTTAGGATGAGATTAAAAAAATTTGGTATTTAGTATGGTAGTAGTAGAACAGAATGCCTGCAGAGAGGAATGTTTTATTGGTGAGTCACGAGAACCATTAGTATGCTGGGTGGTTTTGCATATGCTGGGGGAGACTGAGCATCTCTGGGTTTGACTGTATATCAGCTCATCATAACCATATTGATGGCAAACCCATAGATGTCTCACCAAGCCCATATTCAAATATATGCATACAGATGGTTCCTGTGGTTTGCTGATTAATCACATTATTCATCATTTTGCCTCTCAGATGCCCAGTTCTACTTTTGTAGTTGGTTGTACTAAAAATTGTACTAAGAATACAATGAATACAGAAGAATTAAGAAGGTTGTGTTGAAAGAGACAAAGGAAGATTATAACTATAACACAGAACTTTCGATAAAATGGCACGAAGTAACAGCTGTGTTATTTCTGTGACCACAAATGGAAGTTCAGTTCAGTGTTTCAGGACTATTCGCATGGAATTAGTTAGAGATCACGGTGTAGCTATGTGAATTTCATGATACAACACTGAGACAGGATTAGCAAACCGTCAGTGAGAACACAATGACTCGTAGTAAAATGAAGAGTGTTCTGGAGACGACTACTAGTAGTATTAAACAACAAAGGAAAAAACAACATATTCAATTTTCTACAATCAACATCTGTGGATTAAAAAAATAAGAAACAAGACCTGATTGAAGAAATAAAAAAATACTAGGACTAGCAGATACAAGGATTAAAGACGGTGTAAAAAACTATGTGAAAATTACATATTACTATACAGTGGAATTGACCTAGTTTCAAGAGCAAGGAACGGGGTGGGTTTTTTAATAGACCCCACATACGCGAAGAACATAGTTCAGGTCACACATCAAAATGAACAATCAATGACGGTCATTACAATAGACTATGTAAACACAACATTTATACAAGCCTATGCCACACCAAACAACGAAAATGAAAGAGAGGAATTTTTTGAGGATATAAACAGGTTAATAAATGACAACAGTAATGATGATGACCTATATATTGTAGGAGATTCAACGCACCTTGGCATAAATAGAGAAGGAATAGAGAAATATAAAGGACCTTTCGGTGACACAAGAAACAACATTAACGGCAATGGTTATAAACTAACAGATACAATGCATCCAGCACAACCTCTTTATAACAAACACCTTCTTTAAACATAGACAGTCACAAGTATACATAGGTATAAATGGAACTTGCTTGGAATGCAAGAGCTAGATATATGTTATACTCACAAAAAGAAACAATAGATGAAAAATAACAGATGCATGAGTAATACCTAACATGTGTGCAGACACTGACCATAAGGCAGTAATAATAACAGTCAAAACAAACAGAGCAAAAAATAACAAGCACAAAGCACCAAGGACAACTAAATATATAGAAATTGGAAGAACTAAACATGTGTGAAAAAAATATCCAGGAAGTTAACAAAGAATTTGCAAAGTTACCAGAAAACACCCAGCACATAGAAGAATGGAAATATTTCAAAAATGCCATCATACAAACAGCAGGAAACATATGAGGATATAAAAACCATAAAGGACTGCAGATTAACACCAAGAAAATCATCAAATCTGCAAAAATTAAGTCATGGCAAGAATATGGAGAAATGCTTAACAAGGATAGACAAAATTCACCAAAGACGTTCTACAAGAAAGTACAAAAAATGAGACATCAAAAAGACATGAGGCAACAGAAATAATCAACGATGAACATGGCAACACACTAATTGAACACTAATTAGGCCCCAAGAAATAATGGAGAGATGAAAAAATTAGTTTAGTCAACTACTGTCTTGTTGCATGTATAAGCCAAGAATTTTTTGAAAAAAATCAGAGATTACTTTAGGGATCTCGACCTATAAATGAGTACAGTCAAAATAAAAAACAAAATTATGTCAAATCACGGTAACAAAGGGAAAAACACGGTTTTAAAAGAAAAGCCAGTGACAACTAGCATGTCCGATATATTAAGCCAGGATAGAATGACTAGGGCTCACCAGCAATCCAGAGTGTACTTATCATGCTAGACCTAGATTTACAATAATATCTATATATCATACAATATTATCTTCAAAATATCCTATATTTCAAGATAAAAACTAATCTATGATGTCTATATCTGTATTCCACATGTGTCGCCATTTTACACAACATAATTTCCAGGGAAATGCTATTTTTAGTCAGGTTATTGCAATGGGTATTACCGAATTTTACTATTTTTATAATTTTACTATTGCTCTATCGTAACGTAATATAATCTATCATAATATAAAAATTTACGAACTAGAAGTTAAACTACTTGTCGGGTAATCTTGGCTAGCTAAGTCACAGCCTTATATTCTGTTAATTTGAATGATCATCAAAATTGGTCAGGAAAGTATACCAGTATCTGATGTTATTTATTAACCTATGCTAAAGTGTAGGTAGTTACCAGGTACATATAATGTCTGTGAAAACAAATGACGTCTATATAACGGTAACTGGTGTTTATAGTCTAGCCCTACCACGTGGTGTTTTGATAGTAACAGACTAAATTATAGGGGTTTTTTGGCTTGTCTACAACAAAATGTTTAAACAAAATTATCTGTAGAGACACACAAAAACAGAACACAGAATAACATCAAATATCTATAAAATAGGGAAAAACTTACTGGTGCCAGTCCAAACAGTCATTGAAATCCTTCAAAGTCCGAATCACTGTCTGAAGTCTGAAATAACTCACGGATGTCATCATCTGTCATGGAAACATCAGGGTGGATATTGTCAGTCTCTGGTACATTGTTGTCGTCGGCATCGTCCTCACTTCCATCCATTGGGTTACTAATTGAAAACTTTTTGAAAGACCTGACGATCATTTCGGATGAAATATAGACCACGATTCTTTGACCCATGTAACGATTGTGGTGATGTCAACATTTTTTATGTTACCACCTTTCGTCATTGCTAAATCAGATGATACCATCCAGTCATTCCATTTTTCTTGAAGTCTGTCCTTGAATGGTTTGTTCAGGCACACATCTAGTGGATGCAAGAGGGATGGTATCATTCCCCAAGGAATAACAGAAACAGACAACCCCCATCTCATGGCATCATTGTTCCACTTTCTCTGTGAGATGCGCCTAAATGAATCCCAGACTAGCATGGATAGTATTTTTTAAAGCGGCCCCCTTTCTCAGCCCCCACACTTTATCTAGCCATTCCAGAGTACCACTTTTGTTCATCTAACCTTTCATGTGAGCACATACAAACATGCCACTGGGGAATTTAATACCCTTAAGGCAGAGTCTTGTGTTTAAATATAATCATGGTGGGGGGGGGGTGCAAACGTGACCCATCTGCCATGCAAGCTAACACAACAGCAAAACGAGTTTTTTCAGGTCTAGTTGTCTTTACAAAAACTGTCTTCGCACTTTTTCGTTCAACTGTGTGATTAGAAGGCATATCAAAGCAAACAGGTGTCTCATCCATGAATCCTATTTGAGATAGATCGTAGTTGAATCTCTTCATCAGATTGATAGTGAAACGTTGAAACGAATAAATTGTTGTTGCTAGCTCCTTTGGCAACTTTTGCGCCAGCTTAGTGTGTGTTCATAGACACAAGTGATGCCTGTTCATGAAGTGATTGACCTTCCATTGATGCAATGAAGTCCTCAGATTTGTGTTTCTGGAATGCTTGTGTTTCTTTCAATATTGAGAGCTCCCTGATCCGAATATTGGAGCTGGTTATAATTAATCCGTTCTGCCTTGACTCCATTATCCATTCAAATTTCTCCTCCAGCACAGGGAATGAAGCTGTATGGCAGAGTGATGCTCTCTTTGACCTTGGCACCAGAGACAATTTTTCCTTTTTTTCCATCTACTCTCGCACTTGCTTTTCATTCACAATGAAGTGGCGGGAAGCCATGGAATTGTTGGATTTCTCCACAAAAGCGATAACATCCAACTTAAAACCAGCAGTATACAATGTTCGTTTCTGTCCAAGCATCCTTCTTATAAAGCATGAATAAAATCACAATGACAATAACAATTTATGAACTAGAAGCTAAACTACTTGTGGAGTATTCTTGGCTAGCTAAGTCACAGCCTTATATTCTGTTAATTAGTCCAATCCACTGAGACCGCAGATTGACTACTGGCCCTACCCATTTCAATCGGCTCAACCAAAATAAGTTTCCCTCACATTTTGATAATACCATTCAGAGATGTGACCTAATGCAATCTTTCTTTATAGAAGACTTGAAACGAGGTTCCAAATCCTGACATATCATAGGCATTTTGTAGTAAAATTCCGCTGTAATTGATCCCCCCTCCCCAACTACTGCACATTTAGTGGCAGATGAGATCAATTTCACAATCCTCTGTCATGTTTATTTTATTACAGTATACTTCCCCACAAGGTAAACATAAGAGTAACAAGGTTCAAACTCTTCTGTATCTTTTAAAAACAAACATGATCTGATGGTGCCCATTTGTCTCGCTGTTCTTTCATGGTATCATTTCCCGCTTAGATGTCACTGTCTGCTGTATTTTTGTGAGAGCCCGGTGGCAAAATAATTACATAGTAATTACTATTCAATAGCACAGTTCAGCGTCATAATGCCGGGACACCTAACACAAACAATTCGTTCAGAAAAGTCTCGCCACGTCATAAACTGTCTATAGACGTGGTTAGGGAAGGAAGCACAGTATTCTCTTCGGATGTATTGTTCCCGGAATACAGTGGCAAATTCCTTGATTCTTTCATTCAAGTAATGTGAGGCAAATTAAAGGAATGCTCTTTATCTTACAGTTGCGAAAGTTTGTGTTACTGGGTAATTTCCATTTAGCATGTCCGTTCATTTTTATGATGACGAAGTTCAGTATTACAGGCAATGTTACCATGTCGGTCTATAAATGTTCTTTGCCCGCAGTGTTCTTTCTTTTTCAAATTTTGTTATGCCAGCAGTGACCTGGGTGTTCTAGGCTTAACGATCAAGTGCTGTAGTCTCACAGGAGCTAGGATCGAAGCTGCAGTGCTTGAGAGAGCTTTTTAGGTGATCCTTGTAGCACTTTTTCTGCCCTCCACTTGAACGTTTACCTTCGCACAGCTCCCCATAGAATAATCTCTTTGGAAGGCGCTTGTCTGGCATAATGAAGATGTAGCCAGTCCAGCGGAGTGGGGACCTAGTCAACATTGCATGGATGCTTTGCATACGGGACTTCTGAACGATTTCCGTATGTGGTACATGATCCTGCCAATGTACTCCCATGAGGTTTTGCACCGAAGATGAAAAGAGTTAAGCTGTCGAGCGTGTCTCACATAGACAGTCCAGGATGACCCAGCATAAAGCAGTATTGGTAGAACCACTGCACGGTACACGTCCAACTTAGTTGTCAGACTGAGACGACACCTTTTCTAGCCCCTCTGGCTAAGGAAGTGAGCAGTGCTTTCCTGAAAAGGGTTGCTCAACCGGCCAGACTGCTGCCGGAAACTTCGCTCTCAAACAACTTTCAGAAAGAGCAACAGAACATAATCAAGACTTATATCTGACCTTAGTGAATCAAGAGAAGGTTTGTGACAGAGTAGATAGAGCACAACTATGGATAACACTACAGACATACAGAGTCCCCCAACATCTGATAAACCTATGTCAGAGCATATACACCAATAGTTAATGCACAGTAAAAACGAGCATTGGATAATGTCCAAATTCTTTGGGAGTGAGACAGGGATGTGTACTATCCCCCTTATTGTTCATAACATACATAGACCACATCTGCAAAGTAGCAAAGACAACTGTAGAAAACAATTTGAAGGATAGCTTAAACAAATTGCTATTTGCAGACGACCAAATACTAGTAAAATCATCACAAGAGCAACTACAAAAACAAATAGACAGATTGCATCAAACATGCCAAAGCTTTAACATGAAGATAAATATAGAGAAGACCGAAGTAATGAAGATAGGAAGAACAGAAAGAAACACCCACATATATTGGAAACAACAGACTTAAACAAGTGACAGAATTCACATGCCTAGGAAGCAATATAACAACAGACAGCAGGAGCAGCATAGAAATACACACTAGATGTAGTAAAGTATACCAAGCCCTAGGTCAAATGACACCAATCTTCAGAAACAAAAATGAAGATTTAAACACCAAAATAACATTATTCAAAACAATTATTATAACAATGCTGTGTTACCATGCCAAACATGTACAACGACAGCACAAGACAAACGTAAACTTGTGACAGCTGAAATGGTATGCTTGCGCTGAATCCTAGGAATATCGCTAAGAGACAGAGTGAGAAATGGGGCCATTAGACAAAGAACCGGTACCATTCCAATCTTGGAATATATTATGAGACAACAGATAAAATAATTTGCACACATCAGCATACTACCATCAGACAGCATACCACAGCAAGCTATGCTAGACAGATACAATGAAAGTATACCTAGAGGCCAACTATGAAAACAATGGACCACCGAAATAAAAGAGGAGACAAACTCAACAATATGCTCAGCACACACGAGTACCATCTCCAGAAACCTCTTCTACCCCTCATGCTGAAAGGAAACAAAGGGTTTAGCAAATATATAGATAGATAGAACAGTCATTATGTGGCATGAAATGACAAGCGATATATTAGTATTTAGGCCAGATAGCACTTGCAAACAAAAGAAAAGCAAAAATGTTTACCTGCTGAGATCTCATTCTCAAAAGTAAACAATGCATGTTTAGTTCACATAAATTTTGTTACAGACAGATAAATGTAACTGGCAGTTTGGCGATCAATGACATAACAAGATCTATAAATCTCAAGCGTACTATATCAGTGAATAATAATGATTCTTGATTAGAAAACTGGTCTCACAGCATGCGGGGCATTCCCATAAGTGCTCTGCCTTCTGTTCCAGCAGCCATTTGACTTGATGGCGTCTCGAGTCAAATGCCACCGAAATAGACATCGACAGCATGGGCACAACTCTAGCCCTTGCGACAGGTTTATTTGTTGTTCCACCCACCAACGCCGTGCCTGTAACCAGTTCAAGCACAACGACGGCCTGTCGGAACAACATGGTAACTGTTATAAAAGGTTACGATTATGGGATTGTATAGATGACGTGATAAATAATGAACTAAAGAGTTACTGTATATTTCTGAATATAAGCCGAGAATTAGTGTATTTATCCACTATTGATGTAAGACTTCTGGTAATGACTTCCATAGACGGAGGATGTTTCTCTATTCAGTTCTGGGTCATTTCATCAATCGTTGGATTAATCAGCTAACATTGTAAAGTCTCAATCGATTTGTGTAAAAGAAGTTAGTTCACTCCAATTCTTTTCATTTAAATGGAATTATCTGTATTAAATTGTGAACTACAATGTTTGTGTAGGGATATTTAGAATAACAGTGATTTCTCTTCATCACAAACTCACGAAAATGCACTTATTTAATTCCTGCGTCATTCCAGTGCTGTCATATGAATGTGAGAGCTGGAAAAGTTATTTATCTTCAGAAAAGCCTTCGTAGGATAACTAACACCCACTAGAGCGAATTCAAACCGAATGAAAAAATCAGAGAAGAGACACATCAAAACTACATCACAGATGTTTTTAGAAATCGCCGTTGGTCCTACATCGGACATGTCCTATGTTCAGCCAATAACAGAATACACTATCATCTCTTGCATGGATACCAATAGGCAGAAGAGCCGGGGTAGACTGAAACACTCAGAAGAACAATACCTAGAGAAATTAAAATAAACAATATTCATACTATTCAAGAACTGCACAGAATAGCTTTGAACAGATAGAATTGGAGAGATTTGACCTCTGCCCTATGTGCTAACTTCAGCGCTAAAGGAAAATGAATGAAGTGATGTAGGAGTTCGGTTTATATATGCACAAAAGAAATTTTTTTAAAATAATTACCAGTAGAAACAGAAAAAATGGTAACACAGAATATAGTAAAATAGGCCTACTAGTAACAGGAAGAAAACTTGATGGTATTTCTTCTTCTTCTTCTTTCGTTCACTTGAAACATGTCTATATCTGTAATTCTGTCTCCTGAATAAAACTCACTGTCTTTTGTAATTCATACAGTGTCCCATAGAGCTTTGATTCCAGTGTTGTTTCCTCTGGCCAATATGTCTGCCTCAGCGTTTCATGCTCAGAACACTCTTGAAGTATATGTTTGGCACTCTGGCCTGTCCACATGTACACATGGCCGTGTTGCCAATCTTGAACTTTGTATACATGTGACTGTGGAGTCGGTTGTGTCCTGTTCTGAGGCGTAGAATTATAACTTGTACTGATCTGTTCATAATGTGATAGTCATCTTGTGTTGGTGTTTGTGGCTTTCTTATTGACTTGATCATCTGTTTTTTCTGATGGTAGGTGATTGGTATATATGTTTGGTCTTCGGCAGCACCTTCCTTAGCCAGCTGGTCTGCTTTTTCATTTCCTGGTATTCCACAGTGAGAGGGTATCCACTGCATGGTTACCCTATACTGGTACGACAATTCGCTAAGTAGTTTTTTCAAGTCTGTTAGTTTTCCAGACTGGAGAGCTTGAAGCACTGACCTTGCATCTGTCAGGAATACCACAGGCTGTAGGCCAGAGTTGGAGTTCAGCAGTTTTTCAGTTGCTATCCTAATTGCCTGGATTTCTGCATCATAATTATTTCAGAATTTTCCTGTCGGTGTTCTGATTGTATCTCTAGGCTTGTGTGGATATTCTATATATACACCTGCATCTCCAAACCTCACAGCATTCTGTGTATACTCTGACCCATATATCTTGTGGATATTCCTCGTCCAGGAAACTGAGGGTGACTGTCATTCGCTGCACACTGTTCTGTTCGTCCTTGCTTAGTATTCCTTTCACATGGGTCTGAATGTATATTGGCATTCCATGGCTTTCACTCCACAGGGTTTGTTCTGGTACAGACCTTAAGGGGCTGTCAACTTCAGGTAGGTCTGTAAGTTGTCTACGGAGTCGTTTAGCTTGATTTTTTTTCTTCTTCTTCTTTCGTTCACTTGAAACATGTCTATATCTGTAATTCTGTCTCCTTAATAAAACTCACTGTCTTTTGTAGTTCATACAGTGTCCCATAGAGTTTTGATTCCAGTGTTGTTTCCTCTGGCCAATATGTCTGCCTCAGCGTTTCATGCTCAGAACACTCTTGAAGTATATGTTTGGCACTCTGTGCTGCCTGTCCACATGTACACATGGCCGTGTTGCCAATTTTGAACTTTGTATACATGTGACTGCGGAGTCTGTTGTGTCCTGTTCTGAGACGTAGAATTATAACTTGTTCTGATCTGTTCATATTGTGATAGTCATCTTGTGTTGGTGTTTGTGGCTTTCTTATTGACTTTATCATCTGTTTTTTCTGATGGTAGGTGATTGGTATATCTGGTTGGTCTTCGGCAGCACCTTCCTTAGCCAGTTGGTCTGCTTTTTCATTTCCTGGTATTCCACAGTGAGAGGGTATCCACTGCATGGTTACCCTATACTGGTAAGACAATTCGCTAAGTAGTTTTTTTAAGTCTGTTAGTTTTCCAGACTGGAGAGCTTGAAGCACTGACCTTGCATCTGTCAGGAATACCACAGGCTGTAGGTCAGAGTTGGAGTTCAGCAGTTTTTTAGCTGCCACACTAATTGCCTGGATTTCTGCATCATAATTATTGCAGAATTTTCCTGTCGGTGTTCTGATTGTATCTCTAGGCTTGTGTGGATATTCTATATATACACCTGCACCTCCATTCCTCACAGCATTCTGTGCTGACCCATCTGTGTACACTCTGACCCATATATCTTGTGGATATTCCTCATCCAGGAAACTGAGGGTGATTGTCATTCGCTGCACACTGTTCTGTTCGTCCTCGCTTAGTATTCCTTTCACATGGGTCTGAATGTATATTGGCATTCCATGGCTTTCACTCCACGGGGTTTGCTCTGGTACAGACCTTAAGGGGCTGCCAACTTCAGGTAGGTCTGTAAGTTGTCTACGGAGTCGTTTAGCTTGATGGATAAAGCTGCTCCTTTTCAGTCGTCCCATTGCTAGATTTTGGAATCTTTCCTTCATTGGATGGCTTGGCATACACTGAATCTTTTCTGCTTGAATTAGTACTTTTGTGTCTCTGCGTTCGCCAAGTGTTTGCATTCTTCCCATTTTCTGCATCTCTGCTATGGGTGTTGATTTCATTGCTCCCAACATTATTCTAAGTGCCTGGTTTTGCACTTTATCTAGATCTTGTAATGTGGTGTTTGATGCAGGACACCACGCAGCTGAACCGTATTCCAGGTGTGGTCTTATGCCTTGCTGGTAAACTTTACTGAGTATATTTCCACTGGCTCCCCATGTGGTTCCACTTAGTTTTCTCAGGATAGCTAGCTTCCTCCTGGCTTTTGTTGTTGCTTTGTTTATGTGCTGCTTCCATGTCAGCTTATCATCAAAAGTAACTCCGAGGTATGTGGGTTGTTTGTCTTCTTTCAAGAGCTCTCCATCTATCTTGATATGACCAGCTTTTTGTTTTGGTGAGAGGGTAAAGAGTGTAGTGCTGCACTTATCTGTGTTAATGCTGACGCACCATCTATTAGCCCATAAGGTTAGGGCATCGATAGCTCTTTGTATTTGTTTAGTGGCCACTGTTGCATGTTCTTCCGTGCACCAGATCACCAGGTCGTCAGCATACATTGCCACTTTGATCCCGTGAGGTAGTTCAGCAACTAGGTCATTGATGTAAACCAAGAAAAGTGTGGGTGACAGGACTCCTCCCTGGGGGACTCCATGACGCAGTAGAACTTTCTTGCTCTTGCGACCATCTAATTGTACCCTGGCTCTTCTATTATGCAGGTATGCTTTTACCCATTTGTACATTCTTGAGCTAACCCTGCAATTTCGCAATTTCTTTAGGAGCCCTTCTTTCCAGACCTTATCAAATGCTTTCCTGAGGTCTATCCATGCTGCTAGTACCAGTTTCTTTTCTTGGAAGGCATCCTCAATCTCTTGGGAGAGGTAGGTTGCCTGATCTTCAGTAGAGTAGCACTGTCTGAAACCTGCTTGCTGTGATACCAGAAGGTTTTCACTTTCAAGGTACCACTGCATCCTAAGATTGATAATGCGTTCCATTGTTTTACATAGACAGCTTGTGAGGCTGATGGGCCTGTAGTTGGAGACTGTGTTGCCATCTTTTCCTGATTTGAGGAGTGGTATCATTATTGCTTCTCTCCACGCCTGTGGTACATTACCTGTGGACCAGCTTGTGTTAAAGATCTGCAGTAGCTTTGCTCTTGCTGCACTTCCCAGGTTTCTAATCATTTCATTGGACACTCCATCAGCTCCAGGGGACTTTTTCATTTTCAATTTGGATATTGCATGCTCCAGTTCTCTCATTGTGATTGGTGCCTCCATGACTTCAGGTATAGGTTCACCTTGTCCAATGTTTTGCTGGTTCTCTCGAACCTCCTGTTGTTTGTCTGGGCTGACTTTGACGTTATTGTCTTCTGCAAAGGAATCTGCAAAGTAATCAGCTGCATGTTTACCTGTTAAAATGTTTCTATCTTTATAAAGTGTGATCTTGGTATTTCTCCCTGTACCTTCATCATTTAGTTGTTTTACAAGTTTCCATAATTTCCTAGTATCTCTTTCTAGGTTCAGCGACTCTGTTTTTTCTTTCCAGCTGCTCCGTCTGGCTTGTAACTTGGCTCTTTGAAATTTAGCCTTTGTTTGCTGATATTTGTTGTGATGTTCTTGGCTAGGTCTGTTCTCGGCCTGCTTTCTAGATGTTTCCATCTCATTTTGCAGCTTTTCCAGTTCATCATTCCAGTAGGGTTTGTAGTTTTTGCGTGCCCCCCTGGGTATGGTTTTACTAGCAGCATGTAGTATACATCTATTAAATTCACTCACTGCTCTATTGATGTCTTTGTCCAAGTTCATGTCCTTAGCTAGAACACTGGTTAAATGCTGGTACATTTTCCAGTCTGCCCTCTTATAGTTCCACCTAGTGAGCGTGCTGCTGTCCTTGGTATATTCATTGTGAATTTCCAGAAATACTGGTCTGTGGTCACTACCCCCAAGCTGCTTTCCAACGACACGTGTGATGTTCCATTCCAGGCCTGGTGAGTAGAATGCCAGGTCTGGTGTAGAGGTGGTGTGCCATGCTCTCGAGTAGAAGGTTGGTGAGTCTGCTGGCTGGTTAATAAGAATGAGATTATTTTCATCCTGCCAGCTCTCAAGTTCCTCACCTCTCTTGTCGATATGATCGTAGCCCCAGCTCTGAGAGTGGCTGTTGAAGTCACCACACACCATAAGCCTTTCTTTGTCTGGAATTGTGTCTAGTGCCAATGGTTTATCATTTGGGCAGTAGTAGTTCAGGAGATGGAATTCTGCACTGTCTGTTTTTAGGTGGAGCATCTGGTATTCTGCCCCGTCCATGTATACTTCCAGCTGACATGCGCTGATATTGTTTTTAACTAGTGTCAGAATTCCACCCTTTCGCCTGTCTTTTCGGTCAGATCGGTAGCACTGGTAGCCTCTGATTTTGAAGGCTATGTCGCTGCTGAGGTGTGTTTCTTGGATACAGCATATATTTACTTGTTCTTCACTGAGGACATTTTCAAGTTCCAATTTTTTGCTGTATCCATCTCTTTAACTGTTAACACCCTCAGCATTCCAGTGCATTATTTTTATTGGTCGTTTGTTTGTTTGGCCAGTAGCTCTATTCCCTTGCCTCCTGGCTCCTCGGGGCAATTGAGAAGGACTTCCAGTAACTGAGGTTGGGCCCTTTCGAGGTATAGGGCCCGGCACCGTCCCTGCTTGAACGTCCGCCACAGGGCAGGCACCATAACGTTTATTAGATGCAGACATGTTTCCATTGTGTTTTATGCGTGGCAACCTGATTATCTGGTTTAGCTTGATGTAAAGCCGCTCCTTTTCAGTCGCCCCATTGCTAGATTTTGGAATCTTCCCTTCATTGGATGACTTGGCATACACTGAAACTTTTATGCTTGAATTAGTACTTTTGTGTCTCTGCGTTCGCCAAGTGTTTGCATTCTTCCCATTTTCTGCATCTCTGCTATGGGTGTTGATTTCATTGCTCCCAACATTATTCTAAGTGCCTGGTTTTGCACTTTATCTAGATCTTGTAATGTGGTGTTTGTTGCAGGACACTACACAGCTGAACCATATTCCAGGTGTGGTCTTATGCCTTGCTGGTAAACTTTACTGAGTATATTTCCACTGGCTCCCCATGTGGTTCCACTTAGTTTTCTCAGGATAGCTAACTTCCTCCTGGCTTTTGTTGTTGCTTTGTTTATGTGCTGCTTCGATGTCAGCTTATCATCAAAAGTAACTCTGAGGTATGTGGGTTGTTTGTCTTCTTTCAAGAGCTCTCCATCTATCTTGATATGACCAGCTACTTGTTTTGGTGAGAGGGTAAAGAGTGTAGTGCTGCACTTATCTGTGTTAATGCTGACGCACCATATTTTTGCCCATAAGGTTAGGGCATCGATAGCTCTTTGTATTTGTTTAGTGGCACTGTTGTATGTTCTTCCGTGCACCAGATCACCAGGTCATCAGCATACATTGCCACTTTGATCCAGTGTTGTAGTTCAGCAACTAGGTCATTGATGTAAACCAAGAAAAATGTGGGTGACAGGACTCCTCCCTGGGGGACTACATGACGCAGTAGAACTTTCTTGCTCTTGCGACCATCTAATTGTACCCTGGCTCTTCTATTATGCAGGTATGCTTTTACCCATTTGTACATTCTTGAGTTAACCCTGCAATTTCGCAATTTCTTTAGGAGCCCTTCTTTCCAGACCTTATCAAATGCTTTTCTGAGGTCTATCCATGCTGCTAGTACCAGTTTCTTATCTTGGAAGGCATCCTCAATCTCTTGGGAGAGGTAAGTTGCCTGATCTTCAGTAGAGTAGCACTGTCTGAAACCTGCTTGCTGTGATACCAGAAGGTTTTCACTTTCAAGGTAGCACTGCATCCTAATATTGAAAATGCGTTCCATTGTTTTACATAAACAGCTTGTGATAAACAGGCTGATGGGCCTGTAGTTGGAGACTGTGTTGCCATCTTTTCCTGATTTGAGGAGTGGGATCATTATTGCTTCTCTCCACACCTGTGGTACATTACCTGTGGACCAGCTTGTGGCAAAGATCTGCAGTAGCTTTGCTCTTGCTGCAATTCCCAGGTTTCTAATCCTTTTATTGGACACTCCATCAGCTCCAGGGGACTTTTTCATTTTCAATTTGGATATTGCATGCTCCAGTTCTCTCATTGTGATTGGTGCCTCCATGACTTCAGGTATAGGTTCACCTTTTCCAATGTTTTGCTGGTTCTCTCGAACCTCCTGTTGTTTGTCTGGGCTGACTTTGACGTTATTGTCTTCTGCAAAGGAATCTGCAAAGTAATCAGCTGCATGTTTACCTGTTAAAATGTTTCTATCTTTATAAAGTGTGATCCTGGTATTTCTCCCTGTACCTTCATCATTTAGTTGTTTTACAAGTTTCCATAATTTCCTAGTATCTCTTTCTAGGTTCAGCGACTCTGTTTTTTCTTAACAGCTGCTCTGTCTGGCTTGTAACTTGGCTCTTTGAAATTTAGCCTTTGTTTGCTGATATTTGTTGTGATGTTCTTGGCTAGGTCTGTTCTCTGCCTGCTGTCTAGATGTTTCCATCTCATTTTGCAGCTTTTCCAGTTCATCATTCCAGTAGGGTTTGTAGTTTTTGCGTGCCCCCCTGGGTATGGTTTTACTAGCAGCATGTAGTATACATCTATTAAATTCACTCACTGCTCTATTGATGTCTTTGTCCGAGTTCATGTCCTTAGCTAGAACACTGGTTAAATGCTGGTACATTTTCCAGTCTGCCCTTTTATAGTTCCACCTAGTGAGCATGCTGCTGTCCTTGGTAAATTCATTGTGGATTTCCAGAAATACTGGTCTGTGGTCACTACCCCCAAGCTGCTTTCCAACAACATGTGTGATGTTCCATTCCAAGCCTGGTGAGTGGAATGCCAGATCTAGTGTAGAGGTGGTGTGCCATGCTCTTGAGTAGAAGGTTGGTGAGTCTGCTGGCTGGTTAATAAGGATGAGATTATTTTCATCCTGCCAGTTCTCAAGTTCCTCACCTCTCTTGTCGATATGATCGTATCCCCAGCTCTGAGAATTGCTGTTGAAGTCACCACACACCATTAGTCTCTCTTTGTCTGGAATTGTGTCTAGTGCCAATGGTTTATCATTTTGGCAGTAGTAGTTCAGGAGATGGAATTCTGCACTGTCTGTTTTTAGGTGGAGCATCTGGTATTCTGCCCCTTCCATATATACTTCCAGCTGACATGCGCTGATATTGTTTTTAACAAGTGTCAGAATTCCACCCTTTCGCCTGTCCTTTCTGTCAGACCGGTAGCACTGGTAGCCTCTGATTTTGAAGGCTATGTCGCTGCTGAGGTGTGTTTCTTGGATACAGCATATATTAACTTGTTCTTCACTGAGGACATTTTCAAGTTCCAATTTTTTGCTGTATCCATCTCTTTTACTGTTGACTCCTTCAGCATTCCAGTGCATTATTTTTATTGGTCATTTGTTTGTTTGGCCAGTAGCTCTATTCCCTTGCCTCCTGTATAGGGCCCGGCACCGTCCCTGCCTTAACATCCGCCACAGGGCAGGCACCATAACTATTTATAAATAAAGACATATTTCCATTGTGTTTTGTACATGGCATCCTGATTATCTGTGCGCCTTTTGGCTGGATGCCTCCATCTTCAGCACTCTGCTTACTTGGGCAGGACTATGGTCCTGCTCGAGTGGGACTGCGCGACCAGTCTTAGTTTCCAGTCCCTGATGGCTGAACTAAGCCCCATCACCACTGCACGGTGCTGGCCTCGATGGGGACTTAATGGTATGAAAAGTTATTCAAATCCTTGAAGTTGGAATCACTGTCTGAATTTTGAAATAGTTCATAAATTTCATCCTCTGTGGTGGGAAATCAGACTTATTAACTATTATTCCTTCCTATCACAATCTCTCACTGTCTACTGGTACATTGTCATCATCTACACCACTCTCAAAGATAGCATCATTCTCACTTCCATCCATCACATTACTGATGGAACACTTTTTGAAAGATCAAACGATTATTTCGGGCAGAATATCTGACCACAGTTCTTTTACCTACTTAGCGATTGTAATCATATCAGTTTCTTTTTACCACCCTTCATCACAGCTAAATTGGATGACATGCCTTCTCATGTTCAATTGCCTTTACACCTTTTTGTTCCATCTTGCAATTTGAAGACAAAAAAATCCTAGCCAAAAGTTGTTCTGATCCATTCATTGACTCGCCTTTGAATTTATGGTGATGGCTAATGATATAGTGTAGCCAACCTTTGTTGCTGAGAACACTGAATGAATCTGATATCTTAAAACATTCTGGTTGGTGGTCACAAGTTTCATGAGGCTGGCAACTCAGGGTAAAGGTAGCACTGTATCATCCTGGATGTTTATTTTATGTGAATACAGGTAGGGTGGGAAAAATAATAAAAAAAACATTCTGTACATGATGTGGTGACAAAAAGAGCATGAAGCCTTTATCACAACGCTAAAAAATCCCTCCCTGCAACTCTCTAATGTAAAACATGCAGTATTTGACTTTCTTTTTAAAAACAGGTAGGGTGTGCAAAATGAAAGAAATTACCTTGCATCTTAATATTGCTAAAGCTTGTGTTATTTTCCTTTTAGCAATATTTCACTTGTCCCTTGTTTCTTATAATAACAGGATTTCACAGTATTATTATTGGTATTATGTTTCTACACTTCGGTCTATACATGAGTTTCCGACTTTGGTCACATTTTGGACATTAAGATTACACCCTTAGCTTATAAACGGGTCACTTTATCTTTTGAAATATACCATAGTTGTTGGACAGAATTTATGAAGAAATGCTGCAGCTCTTATGAGATCGTTTCTGACTTGCATTGTCCGAATTAAGAAATCCACATCATTTAAAATTCACAAACAGAAAACCCACAACAAGAATAACAGACAGCACAGCGGTCAGACAACAACAAAAATTATATAAGAGGATAAACATCTTTGGCTATTTCCAAAACATATGGTGATACCAAGACAAAAAGCATATGTCTTGAGAGAACCAAAAAATCAAATTCTGTAGTTGAAAGTGGATGCCAATAAAATGAAAACATGGAATTATTCTAAAGCCAGAGAAGATCCAATAATCAGTTATGGGCTGTAGTAAATTTTGATTAAAACAACCATTTTCATCCTTATTTATTATAATTACTTTTAATCATATTTTGTATTATAATGTGTTTCATTAGCTTTAGTTAGTTTGTTCTTTCGTGCTGCAGGCGGCACATAGGGCAGAGGTTTTGATTCCTCATGTGTTGCTGCCTGCAGTTTTAGTTCGTGTATGGTCTTGCAGCCTGCTATCTCCCCTTCTTTAAGTATGGTGTTTTTTAGGGTTGCTTTAGGTCTTCCTTGTTTTATTTTACCTTCAGGTGTCCACATGAGGGTTTGATGGTTTATTCTATTTTCATTTGGTCTTAAAGCGTAACCCAGGTATTTCCATCTGCATTTTTGTATGACGTTTGAACCATATTCTTGGTGTGTTTTGTTTCTTAAATCACTGTGATGAAATTGCTTCATTTTATGTTCATCAGTTTCCAGAGACATGTTTTCGAAGCTGTTTAATTTTTCTTGAGTTGATTTCCAACTTTCACTTCCATACATTAATACTGGGACAATACAGGAGTTAAATAACTTTAGCTTGGTGTTTCTTCCTAGATCTTTTGATTTCCAGATATTAGTTTAGTGAATGTGCTAGCTGCAAATGCTATGTGTGTATAACTTTGCCCTCAAACAAATGTAATTATCTGAGTAACCGTCGTTACATGTATAAACATATTAATACCATTTTTTTCATACAATGTTATTTTTGGTTAGACCCAACAAATTTATACTTTATATTTGTGCATCATGTCCAGTTTTCAAGCATGAATAAAATCTTTTGATCTTTGTCAGCATACTAACTCTTGTCTCGAAAAAAGAAGTTTTACCACTTCAAACATTACTCTGGATACAACTTTTAAACACCTTCTGTCTTATGTTTGAGCATACAGAATCATCCAATTTCATGCCTAATCAAATCAAATGTATGATAAACAATGTGTAAAACATCATGTGTAAATGACGTCTTATAATTGATTGTAAAAACCCTAAATTTTGGATGTGAGATGTTTCTTGACAAGTAGACTTTTGATCTATATTGCAAATAAGTAAAAATTAAAACTAATGAACATGCATTTTAATGAAAAAATTAATTTATAGGGTCTATACCATTTTAAATTTACACATAAAATTTCAAATTAATGTGTGATATATTTGCTGAGATATATGATTTCAAAGTTGAGCAAAGCTTGTGAAACGTGCTATAGTGGTGGTAGGTATTCGTAACACATATTTATTTATTAACTATTATTCCTCCTTATTACTAGTTTGTAAGAATATAGTAACTTGTATTTAAACACGCAAAAAACAAAAATCACGTCAACAGATATAACAACACAACAACCAAAAATCAGAATAGACAATACCGAGATAGAATGTGTGGATAAATTTGAATACTTCAGAGTAAACATCATCGATGCAGGAGACTGCATGGTAGAAATAAGGAAGAGATTGACACGGCATATTGTAAAATAACACGGTTGTAGAACATATTGAAAAACAACAAAATAGAAATGAAATTGCTAATGTTACGAACTTTTATTCTTTCGGTTGCAACATACGGCTGTGAAATATGGACCCAAAGTAAAACAGCGGCAAAGAAAAACAACGCATTCGAGCTGAAATGCTACAGAAGGATACTTATAATATCATGGAAGGAAAAAAAAGAGAAACTCAGATATTATAAACACATTGAAGATTCCAGAGTGTTGGTTACTAAACACAATAACAAAAAGAAAACTATGCCTGTTTGGTCATATAAAGAGACACAACTGTTTAGAAAGACAAATAATGGAGGGAAGAGTATCTGGGAAGAGAAGAAGGTCAGACCAAAAAGACGATGGATTGATGATATTAAAGATTACATGAATACATCACTAGAAAATGCAAGCTGCATCGCCCAACACAGAGAGGGGTTCAGAGAGTTCACTGGGAAGACAACGTTCTGGAACGAATACGTCACATGACAGAAGAATATAATGCAAGACAAATACTAAATAATTTAACTATAAAGATACCAAGTCTGAAGTCAATTTTGTGCAGTCTAAAATCATTTACCTTGAAATTGTGCAATTTTTGATGATTTGTTCTCTTCAACAAACTTTGCAATCTCTTCTTGACCTGGAAGTACAAATGTAAACAATTTTTTTTATATCAAGTGACATCAAACTAGAGAGAAATCCTATCAACTGTTGATTATCTGGCATAGGAAGGTCATGGATATTACAGAATAACAGTTAAAACAAATACACAAATCCTATGTTACAAAGGCTTTCATTCTCAAACTTCTGCTGGCTAGGAGGATGCTGTTTGGAGAACTGAATGTGTTGTGTCATGATTTACAGCTTGACTGCAAATATATAAACTTCCAGTCAGACACATCCTACTTCACCATGGCATTTTTGGATTTCCTAGACTTTTCACATGATGAGGTGAATAGTGCTACTGTTCTTTGTGCAAATGAATTAAAAACAACTTATATTGCTTACACTAAGACTGTCAGAGTATCACTGGTAGCTGAATATTTTGATCCCTAAAGTATATGGATCAAATTCCTGATATGGACTATTCCCTAGTACATCTAGTTGAAAGTGAGTGACTTTTTGAGTTGGAAGGAAGGGGAGAATTCAGAATCATTGCTGTAGAGTGTTTTATACTATCTGGTAAACATTTACCTGATAGTAAATGTGCTATCTCCAATAGCAATAACAACCAATGAAAATACATTGAATTCCCATTCAATGGCTGAATGGGATCAATCCTGTATGCTATGCACAGAGTGAAATGATATAAATATGATCAATTCGTCTTTGATATAAGTAAATAAATAAAAATGTATCAAACTAATGTTAATCACAAGAATTAAAAAAATATAACATATTTCTTTGCTATTTCTGTAATTAATAAAACATCTGATTTTCTAGATTGTATGGTGTTTGATGATTTTATTATATTCATGTTTTTTTTGTCTTAGAACTGTTCATAAAGTACAGAGGCCTTGCTGTATTTGTGCAAAAGTTTTAAGGTATAAAAAGAGTGAAGATTTTTCCAGACATGGTGTCTATTATATATTACAAATATATAATAAAACCCATAGTACATTAGGGTTATAGGGCATCATATAGAAAACAGGAAAAAAAGCTCACCACACATCCTTATCTTTGGTCATATAAATGAGTGTGGAAAAATCACCCCAGAGCATTCCTTGATGTTATCAAGACAGAGTTTTCTTTGTTCACCTCATCTCTTTCCATCCTCTATTATTACCATGAAGGATAATCTTTGAAAGTGAATGATGTTTTGTTATATGTCCAAACCATGCAAGCTGTTTAATGATTATCAACAGTAGTTCCTGTCTATCTACAAATTCAGTTATTTTGTCTTGGACAAATACATTTGTTGGGTGAAAAATACAGAAAGCCTTAATTTAGCAGACTCAGAATATAATGAACTAGATGAAATCTAGTTTCTTTTCACAGGCATCAAGACTGGTTTGACAAAAACGATGTACAGATCAAAGATCCAAGACAACAAGCACAAACAGGATGCACAAAGCTTATCTAAACGACCTCACATCAACCAGCAAAAAAAAGGCTATAAGAAAAATGCACAATAAGAACTAAGGAGGATGCAAGACTCATGGTTTAGTAGCAAAGCCAAAGAGATCCAGCATTATGCTGACAGCAATAATATGCAGGCATTTTATTCAACGCTAAAAGCAATCTATGGTCCTCAGTTTCCAGGAACGCATACCATCGCTGACAGAGAGGAAATTCTCAAACGCTGGGCTGAACATTTCGAAAATGTACTAAACTGCCCCTTCAACATCAAGAATGAAGCGATTGCATACATCACTCAAACACTAATCAATCATTTATTATCGAAGCCCCCTTGCCTACACCTCCTAAAGGAGGTTGAGAAGGCAATCTCAAATTTGTCCGTAGGAAAAGCGCCAGGTCCAGACTCCATTCCAGCCAAAGTTTACACAGTCAGTGGCCCTGTTATGACTGCTACTCACAGAGCTCTTTCAATGTGGAACCTTGAAGTGATACCACAAGACTTTTAAGGATGCTTACATTATATATCTATACAAGAGGAAAGAAAATTGCCTAGCTAGCGACAACCATCGAGGCATATCCTTGCTCTCTATAGCAGGCAAGATCCTGTTAAACAGACTGCAAGCCCATCTTGAGACAGGTCTTCTCCCAGAGAGCAAATGTGGCTTCTGACAGGTAGAGGTATGGTTGGTTGACATGATATTCACTGCTAGACAGGAAAAGTGTCACAAACAGAACATTGATCTCTACACTACATTTGTTGGCCTAAGGCATTCGACACTGTAAATCACAAAGGACTATGGAATATCATGGCCAAATTTTGATGTCCCGAAAAATCCACCAACATGGTTTGCCAGTTCCATGGTGGTATGACAGCATGTGTGCAAGATGACAGCGCACACTCAAATCCGTTTCCAATAACTAAAGGTGTCAAACAGGGTTGCGTCCTGACTCTCTTCAGCATGGTGTTCTCTCCGTGTTAAATGATGCCTTCCGGAATAGTAGTGCAGGAATTTGCTTTAGCTATGAGCTGATGGAGGGCTATTCAATCTTAGCAGATTGAAGGCCATCCAAAACTAAGACTGACATTGTTCGCGACCTCTTGTTTGCCGATGATGGTGCACTAAATGCTACCAGTCTGAAAGACATGCAGGACAGCATGGACCTCTTTTCTTTGGCCTGTGATGCATTCGGCCTCACCATCAGTATCACAAAGACATTAGTAATGTATCAATCAGCATCAGGTGTCTCCTACATAGAACCAGTAATCAAAGTAAAGGGACAAAACTTCAATACAAAAAATAAGTTTGTATATCTCGGCACAACCCTATCACAAACTGCGACAATTGATGTGGATGTAGCCCGGCATATTGCTCACACCAGTGTGGAATTTGGGAGCCTTCATGCCAACGTCTGGATCAGGCGTAGTCTCAGTCTGACAACTAAATTTGACATGTACCGGGCAGTAGTTCTACCAACACTGCTTTATGCTGCATCATCCTGGACTGTCTATGTGAGACACAATCGACAGCTTAACTCTTTCTACCTTTGGTGCCTTAAGAAACAACATGGCAGCATGTTGACAGATCGAGTACCAGACACGAAAATCCTTGTAAAGCATCCATGCCCTGCTGACTAGTTCCCAACTCAGCTGAACTGGTCACATCGTCCGTATGCCAGACAAGCACCTTTCAAAGAGATCATTCTATGGGGAGTTGTGCTATGGTAAACATTCAAGTGGAGGACAGAAAAAGTGCTTCAAGGATCACCTAAAAAACTCTCTCAAGCACTGCAGCATCGATCCTAGCTTCTGGAAGACTACAGCCCTTGATTGCTCAGCTTGGAACACCCAGATCACTGCTGGTATCACTAAATTTTAAAAAGAAAGAACACTGCAGGCGATTTACAAGCGACGGAAGCGGAAGGACAAATAAGGAAACTCTCCTATCCTGAACACTCTGCACTCCTGCATGTACTGAAATAGAACTTTCCTGGCACGAATCAGACTCATCGGGCATCTACGAACTCAGAAACCAAATTATACAATCCCAAATGTTATGTGTTTTTCTACTTGTTCAATACATTTATTGTTTTTCATGCCATGTTCATCTCCGCTTGTGAAGGAGGAACATCATCATTATCATACACCAGTAGCACTTGTATTCATTTGGTGACCTATTCTCGCCACTGGGTCGGGTTCACTGACCATGTCAAAATTGTCTGCCCTATTTTTACACTGTGTCAATCTGTTACAGCCGATGGGAAGTTGGACGACACACTGTAGCTATTATGGACACTCACAGTGCTCAGAAATAAGCCAACCTAGCATTGTAACCAAAGGTTTTGTCTACCTAGGCTTAAAAAGTTTGTTTGTGGATAAATACTCAGAAGAAGTTGGCAGGTAACTCAACGGGTGCTATAGCTCATAGGCGCTAACAGCAAAGCTGTGTGGACAGTATAGGGCACAACTAGACACATAGTACGCTCTGGACATCCACTGCACCTGATTTTCTCCCAGACTTTGTCTTGTCAATGGAGCAAGATAAAACTCAGGAGAGAGTGTGAGGAGAGAGTGTGGTTGACAATTAGCGCAACTCATCCACACTGTAAACCAACTTCAGCGATAGTAATTTCTCAATCCAATTATTTACTTATTCTTGCTAATTAAATATGAAGAGAAAAAAGTGTGAATCAATCCTAGTTGGTTCATGGAACGTACGGACTAGTGAAACGCGGTTTGCAGAAGAGGGTTAGTTGACAGAGAGAGGGGGAGGGTATACCTTCTTTGGATAGGATGTAAAAACACAGAGAGGCGTGAATCAGGTGTTGGTTTTGCTATAAAATCATCTCTGGTGCAAAAACTTCCAGGTCTGCCTCGAAGAATTAGCGATCGCTTGATGTCGTTGCGAATGAAAGTGATCAAAAATAGCTTTGCCACATTAATTTCTGCATATGCGCCGACAATGACAAATCCTGATGAGGAAAAGGATAAATTTTATGAAGAGTTGGACGCTGCTATATCTGGTACAATATAAAACCACACGGTTTTTTACAACCACACGGAATGAACATTAATCACCATTTTGTTTGAGTTACCCACCCTTTCTTTATACCCTCTACTCCCGTATTGCACTGATTCTTGTAATTATTTGTCTTTGCACACTTTCGTGAGTCATTATTTTTGTGTTTGCTGTACTTCTATATATTTCCTTTATGTTTTCTTTCGTTTGTGTATGTTAACATGTGATTATTTTGTACTCTGGTCCATCAATTGTACATTAGAATGCCATTTTGTTATTGTTAAATCATTTACATATTTAGATTTTGATTTCCTCAGTGTTATTGCAGTTGTCTCTTCGATGGGTGCCCACACATGTATAGTTATTTGTATATGCATTTTGTTTTACATGGTTCTATGTATCCACACAATTACTTTGGGCCACACATTTGTATGTATGCATATGCAGTTGCTATAGCATTATCTTTATGTGAACGAACGTTTATATTTACATGAATATATGTGTATGTTTCTATGTGTTCGAATGCTCATGTTATTGTTTTTATTTATGTGAGAAAGTGTTTATGTGGATACATGTTCATATTTATGCATATATATATATATATTTATGTGAGCAATTGTTTATGTTAATGCACGTATCTCCATTCTGTGTCAATATGTATGCCTATTCTGGTGTGAGCCCTTTCCTATGTGTGGATACATTTACATGCCTGTGCATTTTGTGTGGGTATCCTTCACACATCTGTGTCCATTTTGTTATATATTTATTTCTTAACTCTTGGTGTGTGTATACATTTCTATGTATGTTTAGGTTTGGTTTTATATATATGTTTATGTCTATATTTGGTTTCACATTCATTCCATGCGTTTTCAAATGATGATTCTTCTTGTATCCTTCCTTCTCCAAACCCACTCACCCAACTACCACACTACCTCATCATTACTCATCAATCATTATCATATGCCATTCTGGTTGGCGTAGGTGACCATGGTTCTCTGTTCACAGTATTGTTATCAGCATCGTTGTTTCCATGCCTTGCTAGGTTGTCAAATGAATATTTTCTCACGTCCCCATCTTTCTCTGTTCCCTTCAGTCTTGCCTGTTGTGACTATGTTCTTAAAACCTGCCTGTCTGATAAAGTGACAAAAGGGGTATTTTTCTTATCTTTTTCTTTTATTATTCTTGCACTCATTATAAACATCCCAACCACATCTATAGTGCCTCTAATTTCCCACTTTCCAGTTTGTTTATAATGAATGCACGCATTTTCTCTTTTACTAGATGCGTTTCCATCCCTGCGTCATGGAGACGGGGCTTGATGAAATCTAAAGTTATCTATTTTGTTTTTATTGTGGTGTTTTCTGTTGTTTGTCTCTTGAAAAAGGTTCAATTTGAGCTGATACGTGGAGAATTGTCCTGTTTAGTTTTATTGTATGTATTTTTTTATTATACTTTTTTATATATTTTTATTAATAGGCAAGGTAAGTGTTTTAGTAACCTTTTAAATTCATTTTGCTTGACTATTTTTCTAGGTACACCTAGAACTGATAAACTCATTATCCTGGGAGATTTTAATGCCCGAGTTGGCAAAGACATCCAGGCATGGCAAAGTGTTCTTGGACACCATGGGATCGGCAAATGTAACAGAAATGGCTCCTTTCTTTCAAAGCTATGTTCTGTGCACGAACTCACAATCACCAACACTATTTTTCGCTTGCCTATACGCAAAAAGACGTCTTGGATTCATCCACAGTCCAAGCAGTGGCATCTTATAGATTATATCATAACTAGAAAAAGGGACATCAAGATTTTCGTGTCACAAAAGCAATGTTTGGAGCTGAATGCTGGACTGATCATCGGCTTATGGTGTCTAAACTTCACCATTGCAATAAAAAGACATCCACAGGGACAAAAGATAGAAAAAACGCCTTAACATTGATCAGTTGAGTAGCCACGATATAAAATATAACCCTGGTCAAATCAAATTTGCTATGTTTTTTTTTTTTTTTTTTTAACAGATTTAGGATAATTTTATTGTGGTACCACTTATTAATATTGTGTTGTGCTGTCACTGGGTGATGATTTCCTGGTGCGAGAAATCCGTCTCCCAGCCAATTGGTTTATATTCGTTATGGTTTTGTGTTCTTAAATGTTTTTGTTGTCTTGATAAAGGTCCCAGTTGGACCGACATGTTGACAATTGTATTTGTTCTTTTTTATTGTTATTTTCTATATTTTATTATTTATATTGATAGTTTTCTACAGTAACCTTCCTACCTTATTTGTATTCACCTCTATATGTCTGGTTACTGCAGCACTTCCATTTTGACGGATATTCTCCAATATTTCTAAATCCAAAAATTACATTGGTTTTGCTCAATCAGGTCAGATTTTTTTTATCGAGCACCACATTATCGAGCACCACATTATACCACATTATGAGCACCACATTATGTCAAATCAATCAGTAAAATGACAATTGATTTTCACACATTTGATCAAAAGTGTAATATGACAACAAACAAGAAGCAGAAATAAACGCAAGATGTAATAAGGCCTGTCAGATCATTGGTCAATTAACACCTTTACTAAGAAACAAAGATATTACACTAGAAACAAAGAAAGCGCTTTTCAACACCATTTTCTTACAAACATTGTGTTATTAGTGTCAAACTTGGACATTAGATTCTAGAAATATACATAAGATTAACATCACTGAAATGAAATGTGTGAGACGTATGATTGGAGTTAGCTTGAGAGACAAAATCAGGAATGAAGCACTAAGGAAACAATTAGGGATCAAACCAACAATACAGAAACAACAAGTTAAATGGTACGGCCACATAACCAGACAGAAAGAGCAAAGTATTATAAAAAAAACACTTAACAAACGATACGAAAACAGGAGACCTATTGGACGACCTCGTAAAAGGTGGATAGATAGTGTATTAGAGACACTCGGAAATATAACAGCAGAGGAGGCAAATAGAAGGGCAAAAGACCGTACACTCACTCTCCCCTCAACACCGAAAGGTACATGAGGACAGAAAGAAGAAGAAGATCAAACATGTTTTTTTTCTATTTAAAAAGAGTAGGAAATCAATGTGGCCCTTTTCAACAAATAAAACAAGGAGTCAGACAGAGATGCGTGCTTTCACCAGACCTGTTCTCTTTACACAGTGAAAACATATTGCGTGTAATAGTAGATATCCCAGGAATATCAGTGGGAGGATATAACATAAATAATTTGAGATATGCGGATGACACTGTTCTGATTGCAAAAAGTGAGGAAGACCTTCAAGATTTATTTAATGTAGTAGTCACAGAAAGTAAAGAGAAAGGCCTCTTCCTAAATATCAAGAAAACAGAAGTAATTGTTATTTCAAAGAAACAAAATAACACATCTTGCAAGATCAAAGTCAATGATATAGTATTAAAACAGGTCCACCAATTCAAATATTTAGGTACCATGACTACAGCAGATGGAAGAAGTTCAACAGAAATAAGATGCAGAATAGGACAGGCAAAAACAACATTCAGAAAAATGAAAAATATACTGTGCAATTATGACCTTGTCATTAGAGGTGAGAGAGTTCTGCAGTGCTATATAACCCCTATACTAACATATGGGTGTGAGTCTTGGTCAATAAACAAACTGGAAAGTGGGAAATTAGAGGCAACATAGATGTGGTTCTACAGAAGAATGCTGAGAATACCATGGACTGCCAGAAAAACTAATGTAGAGGTGTTGAAACAGTCAAATGTGAAAGGTAGCTTAATCAACAATATAAGAAAAAGGCAATCTTCTAATTTTTGTCACCTCATGAGCCAGGCAAGTTTAGAGAATATAGTCACAACAGGAAAATTGCCGGCAACAGAGACAGAGGGCGGAAACATGAGAAAATATTAGACAGTTTTACAGCCTGGCAAGGCAAGGAAACAACAACGACCTTGATACATAATACTGTGGACAGAGAGCTGTGGAGAGCCATGACTGCCTACGTCAACCGGCATGGCACCTAATGATGATGATGATGATTTTAAAGCACAAATGATATAGAAAGCTAGTATTTTATTGTCACATGTATGGATATTTTCATGCCATATGTTGCAAAATTTCTTTATCTTGGAATATACAAATTATGAAGGACAGCACATGTTTAAACTTACTAGTATTGCTAATTTTGTTGTATTTTTTAAGGTTTCAAGTGATTCAAATGGCTTCAACTAGAAGATCTTGCAGAAATAAGCCTAACACCCTCATTCCTAATAGGAATTCAGTCACAACCTTCATACAGCAAGCTTACTATGCGTATTTTGTTATAAAACTTGGATTATGAAGCTTGGAGTGCAACATTATGAACCCAGACATTGGAGACTGTTCCTTGACAGCTGCAAGAGATCACTAAAATGTGTTCTGCTTCACAATGGCAATCAGTGTGCTTCTGTACCCCTTGCTCACTCGACTACACTGAAGGAGAAGTGTGAAGTATGTGCTGGATAAAGTTTCTTATTATCAGCACGAGTGGTATATTTGTGTTGACTTGAAGATGGTGAATTTCCTATTGGGAAAACAGTCCTGGCTTTACAAAGTACCCCTGCTTTCTGTGCATGTGGGATAGTAAGGACAGGTCTCAGCACTATACCAAGGACTGGCCTGCACGAGAAGAATTGGTGCTGGATAGATCAAAGAACATCATCAACAATCCTCTGGTAGACAGAAACAAGATACTATTCCTACCGCTGCATATCAAGCTTGGCTTGATTAAACATTTCACCAAAGCCCTGGACAAGGATGGTGGCTGCTTCACTTACTTGTGCCGCGCTTTTCCAGGATTAATCATAGAGAGGTTGAAAGGTGGCATTTTTGATAGTCCTCAAATTCGCCAGCTCATCAGAGATCCTGAGTTTGAAAAATCAATGAACAAATTGGAATTGGAAGCATGGAAGGCCTTTGTTCTGGTTGTGAAGAATTTTTTGGGCAACACCAAAGCCAGTAACTATGAAGAAGTTGTCAACAATATGCTGACTGCTTTCAAAACCTTGGATGCAACATGAGCATAAAAGTGCATTATTTATTCTCGCATATGGATCGGTTTCCTGAGAATCTTGGATCAATGAGTGACGAGCAGGGAGAGAGGTTCCATGAGGACATAAAAGAGATGGAGACCAGGTATCAAGGACATTTGGATGCAGTAATGATGGCTGATTAATGCTGGACTCTGAAGAGAGACATCCCTGCTGCTGAGCACTTGAGAAAGTTGAAGAAATTGAAGTTTATGTCTTGAATTTTGCTCAGTGATGACATAATTTACATGTCCGTACCTTTTTTAAATGTTTTCTCTTCATTTATATAATTCCATGTTTGTAAAATTTAATAAATACATTCTGTTAAATACTTTTATTTTCTGTTAAAAACAAAAATATATGATGAACCTCATTAGAAAACACCGCTGGACATACATCAGCCACATACTTAGAATAAAGGAAGACAGAATTCCACAATAAGCCTTCATGTGGACACCAGACGGGAAAGAAAACAGGGAAGACCAAAAACAATGCTCAGAAGAACATTTATGAATGAATTAAAATCAACAGGTATAAATGCACAAGACCTGCAATCCCTGGCAACTTATCGACAGGCATGGAGAACTATGACATATGCCCTATGTGCCAATACAAGAAAATTTAAGCAGGAAGCCAGAGGACAATTTTTAAAAAGTCTTGAGACTAACAGGAATTGAACCAATCTGTTCAACTGCACCAAATCGCCTAGCAACTATTGAACACTCCGTACTTGACTAACCCCACTCCAAAAAAAGATGCGATTTTGTCAAGCCATTCAAACCGTGCACACAAAGTCACCAGAACGGACCGATCGAGACAAGGACTATTACAACAACAAACATCCCGTACAGGTATTGAAATATCCTCAGTAACAACAAACATATAACATAATATCCGTATTAGTTATACAGGGGCCGATAGGTCATCTTGTAAACATGGATAACATATATAGACAATACAATTTTGCTTCGAATAATTGTTTATACAAGAAAATTTAAGTAGGGCCAGAGGACAATTAAAAAAAATTCTTGAGACTAACGGGAATTGAACCAATCCGTTCAACGGCACCAAATCGCCTAGCAACTATTGAACACGTGTTCTTCCGTACTTGACTAACCGCATCTCCAAAAAAAGATGCGATTTTGTCAAGCCATCCAAACCGTGCCAAACTTGGCAAAAGAGGAACTGACTGACTGAAATACTTTTTATGTGAGAAATGTAACACATAAATCAACTACCAATTTCACAAAAATGTAGTTATGAATAGAAGGCTATAGTCAATAGAATTTAATTTTTTAAAATCAATTTAGAAAAAAAACCTGACCTGATTGAGAAAAATGGATGTCATTTTGGGCTTCAATGGCACAAAATTCTCCTAATTCAGTTAAAAAATTATAGACAACCTTCAATTTCATTTTTTTTGTAAACCAGTGTAATATCTCCACGGATCTCAGCATAGCCTTGGGAGACTTAGATCTTGTTAATGCCACATCTGAAAATAGCTTGGCTTCATTTGAAAGAATTCTATACGCCAAAGCTAAGGAACATTTGGGTGTGAAGGTACATAGACACCAAGACTGGTTTGGTGAGAATAACTTTTGAGATATCATCATTGTTAGAAGAAAAACACAACGCTTTCAAAAGACTACAATGGGCAGCATCTTCACCGTCCAAGAAAGTAGCCTATAGTAAGATCCGTAACACTTGTCAAAAGAAGCTCAGAGAGCTAAAGGATAAATGGCTAAGACAAAAAGATGAAGAAATTCAAATGTTTGCAGACATAAAGGACTATAAGTGATTCTATGAGGCTTTAAACGCATGTGGTTGCGTCTGTGGGTCTCACCAATGGCCCACTAGACATACCATCCATGCAACAGAAAACCTTAGTGGATGACATGCCGTTATATTGAGGTTATCTTCTTATAGAAGCTTCATGGCACGTCATCTATACAATTATGATTTTGTTTTGTTGTTGAAATGTTTTACATGTTTGCCTGAATATATATGTATGCACCCTCTGTGGTTGGGAGGGAGCCAGAGATGTACTGTGCAGCACTGAGGAGGAGGAAACTGACATCACTGTTTTTCCTATGGCTGAGGCCCATCATAGAGGCACAGTGACTCAGGACGTGACAATCCTTTTGACTTGAACTGCCTGGAGCAATAGAGAAGTTCGGCATAACCAGTAGTCAACTGGTGGCAGGGAATGAGCACAGTGAACCCTATCTTGGCTACAGTGGCTAGGAGCAGTGCATAGGTTTAAACCTACCTTCCTGGAGGTGTGATAGTTATTCTCTGGCTCTGTCCCGGGGTGGGCCGAAAATCTACAGACTTCCCAGCAATATAATGCCATCTAATGGCATTAGGTCAAAGGGCATGAGCCCATGGACCACTGGATCAGCATCCAACCAACCATGAGGCTTTAAGAACTATATATGGCCCATACAATTGGGATCACCACCTCTTAAATGCCGGTTCGTCAAAGCTTCTCACTAATAAAAATTACATCTTAAATTGTTGGGCTGCATATTTTGAAGAAATTCTAAACAAACCATCAGTAATAAATGAAGAAGTCTTAAACAGAATGCCACAACTTAGGATAAGAGAAGAACTCAATATATCTTCAAGTAGCCAAGAGGTTATGATGGCGATTAAGCAAATGTCAAATGATAAAGCTCCTGGCTAGGATGCCTTACCTGCTGAAATTTATAAAAATGGTGGACCATTGCTGATTCAAAAACTAACTGACATTTTTGGTATTTTCTGGAACTCAGGTACATTGCCTCAAGATCTAAAAGATACTTCTATAGTGCACCTATATAAAGGCAAAGGTACCAAACAGTCTTGCGATAATCACAGGGGTATATCACTTTTGTCTATAGCTGGTAAAATTCTTGCTCGTGTCATACTCAATAGATTAAATCACTCACTATTAAATGAGCTACTCCCAGAGAGTCCGTGCGATTTTCGTGCAGGTCATGGTACAGTTAATATGATATTCGCTGAACGACAAATTCAGGAAAAATCTCAAGAGCAACATAGTGAACTCTTAGCAACATTTGCAGACTTAACTAAAGCATTTGATACCGTTAACAGAGGACTGTGGAAGATGCTTATAAAGTTTGGGTGCCCCCCAAAAACTTGTCACTGTGATATGACAATTTCATGACGGTATGATGGCTAGTGTTATCTGCGATGGAGGAGTATCTCCTGTGTTCCCTGTCACAAATGGTATAAAGCAGGGATGTGTGCTGGCCCCTACTCTGTTTAGCCTGTTATTTACAGCCATTCTAATGGATTCACACTGTAGTAATGAAACAGCTGGTATAATGATCAATTACAGAACAGATGGTGGTCTCTTCAATTTACGTTATCTAAAAGCAAAAACGAAAACTAAATCTGGCACTATTAGGAAATTACTTTATGCTGACGACTGTGCATTGTATGCTGACTCTATCATAAACATGCAGAGCACAATAGACCGCTTCTCACAGGCCTGCAACAACAACAAAGACTTTGGTCTCACTATTAACACCAAAAGAACAGACGTCATGCATCAATCAAATAGCCAACATACTGCTACTTCCATCATCATCAATCAGGAAAAACTACAGGTAGTCGACAATTTTACTTACCTTGGAAGCACTCTCTCTCTCGGGATGTCAACATCGATGTGGAAATTAACAATAGACTGGCAAAAGCTATTTGGTAGATTATGCAACAATGTATGGGACAGAAGATGTATAAGAACAACCACCAAACTTCAAGTATACCATGCGGCTGTTATACCATAATGTCTTCATAGGATAACTAACACCCTTGGAGTGAATCAAATCAAATGATAAAATCAGAGAAGAGACGCATCAAAATTTCATCACAGATGTTATCAGAAAACGCTGTTGGTCCTACATCGGCATGTCCTATGCGCAGACACCAACAGAATACACCACCAATCTCTTGAATGGATACCTACAGGCAAGAGCAAGGGGTAGACCAAAAGATATACTCAAAAGAACAATACTTATAGAAAGTAAAACAATCAATATCCATACTATTCAAGAACTGCACAGAATAGCTTTGAACAGACAGAATTGGAGAGATCTGACCTCTGTCCTATGCGCTAACTTCAGCGCAAAAGGAAAATGAATGAATGAATAATGCCGCAACTCCAAGTATGTTTTTTATTGTCAGGTGGATTGTCTCAGCACTTTTTCAGAGACAGGTTGTTCTTAAGTGTGGGAGTTGGTCTTTAGCACCAACAGTCATAAGCTCGAGACTACCACATGGGTCAATCTGTCCCCAGTATTATTTAATGTGTATGCAGTTCAAATTATAAGCTGTAAGATTGCAGTACCAGGGAGAACTATGTCCTACAATAGAGAGATTTCATTGATTACTTGCTGTTCCTCAATTTTCTACACATTTATGTCATAATAGATGGGGTTTTAATAATTGATGTTTGTGGCATTTGTCACTGTGAGTGTAAATGCTGTAGGATTTCAAGCAATTTTTCACTATTACATGCATAGTTGGGGACAAAGGGAAATGCATTCAATCAATCAATGAAGTGCCATGCTGAGTGGCATAGGCAATCATTCTTCTCCACAACTCTGTCTCTTGTGTTATTAATTAGTTCTGTTGGTGACTTCTATTTGTTCCATAGCGACGACCTATCCAAAAATCTCTTCTCCTCTTGATCTTTCCGGTGGATACTAAATGTTAAGGTTTTACTATCCTCATCATATGCCTTAAAAATCTTGATTGTTTGCTTCTAATTTGTGCTATAATTTGCAATTTCACTCCAGAATTTATGAAAACTTCTACATTAGTTTCTTGGCTTTCTATGGAATTTTCATCATGCTTCTTAAAAACCACATGTCAGTTACCTCCAGCTTATCTCAGGCAATTTTGTTTACTATCCAAGTAGTAATGCGATTCGTTGCGTTTGTAAAAATCCAAGACTCTCTATGTGACGTGTCTTTTACAGAACATTGTCCCCTCTTCCACTCTGTAAGCCTCTTGGTTCTGTGCAAGGTGCAAAGCTTCTTCTAATGTCATGTTTCCATCACAGTCTTGGTCTGCGTCTTGTTCTCTTTCCTGGAACCTTGCCCTCCATTATTAATCTTTCTTAACCATTGTGTCTCTTTATATGTCTGAAATATGTCAGTTTTGTCATTATTTAATAGTTTTGAGGAGCTATTCTTCTTCTATGTTAAGATATTTGTGAACATCTGCATTGGCTTGTATTTCTGTCCATGATATTATAGGACCATTCTATAACATTTCTGATAAAATTCTGGAGGGAGATAAGATAGAACAATGTATCATAACAGGTTAACTTATTACAAACTCTCACATTTCGGGAAATTGAACTATAGGTTGTGAACAATTTACAAAAATACAAAAGTGACAATGCACACATAAATTAGATTGTTCATTTTAGTAAGTATGGTGATATAATCAGTGAGGATAAATAAAGAGATAACAGTAGTGACCAATTTACCATCTGATATGGACTATATAGTGGCACTGCCTAATGGTTAAAACATCAAAATCACAATCATTATGGTTCAGGTTCAAATCACACTAACAACATGACTTTATCCTTATGGTAAAAAATATAAGTAAAAATATAATAGAAGAACGGATGAGGAGTTGGGAGAGTTGGCGGACATGTTCAATAATAGCCTTCTAAAGGGCACAGTGAAAGAAGACTGGTTGCACAGCTATTTAGTTCCACTACACAAACCTGGGAAGGACCACACCAGGATACATGGCTACAGAATAATAACTATGCAGAATACGATTGGCAAGCTTTTGGAAAAAATTGTGGCCCGGAAGGTATCGTGTTATCTTGAAAGAAATAAGTGTTTACCAACATTGTTAGGAGGATATCGTCCAGGAAAGAAGACATGGCAAAATGCAGCCATATTTGCGCAGGATGTTTTTGAGGTGTTCGATTCGCGCATGGAGACATGTGCGGTCGCAATAGACCTTGAGGATGCGTACAATAGGGTGTCCTTGGATATCTTGATGCACCAGCTGTTAAATCTTGCAGTTAATCCTTTTGTCGTGCGTTGGGTTGGCGCCGCCCTGATGCACAGGGTTGTAGTTCTTAAGTGTGGTAACTGGATATCTACACCAACGGTTATTAGCCCTGGCCTGCCACAGGGATCGCCTCTATCTCCTGTACTTTTCAATGTATACACAGTACATATCGCTGGCAATCAAATCACAGGTGTTGGCAGAACGATGTCATATGCCGATGATATCCTGGTGTATAGACAGGGCAGAAATCGAGAAGAGTGCGTCGTGGAACTACAGAAGGAGCTGGACAGACTGACAAATTGGTGTCGAGATACGGGAGCAGTGGTTAATCCGTCTAAGGCATTCGTGACGTGGTTTTCCTTGAACAATCACATGGTAAAGACACCCATGCCACAAGTTTCGTTGTCCGGGAAAAGTTTAGAAAGAACTAGCACAATGAGATATCTGGGTGTGTTTTTTGACAGAAGCCTGAGTTTCAGGGAACATGTTGACCACATTATCATAAGGGCAGGCAAAGGCTTAGCAGCAATGAAGGTTATGGCTGCTGCGCAATGTGAGCAAAGATTGTTATTTCTTTTGTACCAGGGTTTGGTAGTGGCTGTGGTGGAATATGCACTGGCAATTCTGACTCTTAGCCAAACTCAGATCGAAAGACTGGATAGAGTCCAGAATGCAGCAATGCGTATCATTCTGGGATGCACAAGAGACACATCGACAAGAGCTATGCGATACCTACTTGACTGCCCAACAGCTGAGCATAGATTACAGTATTGCCGTGCACGGGCGTACCTTCAAATACATGCAGATAAGGAACACCCGTTGCATTCCGAAATACAGAAAGTTAAAGGCAGCAGACTCAAGAGAGGAAGGTCGTGGATGGGACGTGCTGAAGATGTAATACAAAGCGTGTGCCGATTACAGGATGTGGCAGTTGGTGCGGAATGGATAGGTCTACCCACAGATTTCGAAACTTGTTTGAGAGTAGTAATATCACTTAGCAGGGAATGCAGAGAATGGTGTCCCACAGCTGTGGAGAAAGAAGTGCAGGCTTTAATCAGTGAGAATACCAAAGAGGGGGATGTGATTATATACACTGATGGATCTGTAATTAGGCATGTTCGCAGTGCTTGGGCCTTTACAGCTCAGTGCGCAGGTAAAACGATCAAGGAGGAAAGTGGTGCCTTTGCGGTCACTACGAGTAGTATGACCATGGAGACTATGGCGGTGACCAAGGCATTTGAGTGGCTACACACACAGAAAGTAACGCAGGTCTGCATCTTGAGTGACTCTATGAGTATGATTAAGAAGGTACAAGTGGGTCTCGTTCGCAAACAGTGGATTGAGGCCTTGAGAAATGCGAGCTTGAAGGCGGTTACATTTATTTTCGTGCCGGGACATGTGGGCGTTCGAGGCAATGAAAGAGCGGATCAACTGGCATCGTGTGCGATTGTGGCAAAGGGCGATGGGGCAATGGATCGCGCTGACGTTTTGAACTCCTTAAGAGATATAACACGCGAGAGTGAGACGAATGTGGATGATGATTCCTTTTCAATGGCTAGGATTAAAGATCAGGGATTGAGATGCGGTGTTGCTAGAGGTGAACATTTTGGAGGGCGCAGAAGAATGATGGTCAACCAGCATAGGACCAGTACTGTCAGCAGAAGTGTGATGGCGGATACACTCAAGGAGAGATCGGAGCAACTATGGATGTGTCCAGTTTGCAGTGATGATGATCCGACGACTAACTAACTAATATAAGCTCCACAAAAATGGGCTAAACAACTGTTTTTACATTGAACAAATACACAGAATAGATATTTCAACCAATTAGTCTAATATCCAACCAGTCTAATAAGATAGAAACAAACATAAAAGGGAGCAAAACAAAATAACTAGACAACTACAAAGAATTATGTGAAGGTAACTGATAGTTATCAGATTAAGTGAGTAGCAAAAGAAAATTCAATGGAAATATGTGAATATTTCCGTTGGAGGTAAAATTGAAGATCCATCCTATATATGGTGTAACAATTTATATGGAAAAACAGTCTTTATTTACACAGCAAAATAACTTTCAGCACTTCATAATAGAACAGCATGCAGTAATAAAAATTTTAATTGTTAATGAAGACATCTGTTGATAGAGAATTATAGTTGTTAGATCTGCTATTCTAACACAATTGCACATCTTAGTAACTAATACCCATTTTGTGTAATGAAATACTATTAATACAGACCCGAATTCAAGTGTTGGGATGTTATATTGAACCTATTATTTTTTTATGGATGCATGGACTGTAAACAAAAAAATTAAAAATGAACTGGTGGCTACAGAGATGTGGTTTCTGAGAAGAATTATGAAAATATCACGGACAGCTAAGAAAACTAATGCAGATGTTCTCAGTGATGCTGGCATAAAATTAAAAATTATAACAAACATTAGGGACAGACAGTCAAGGTTTCTAGGACATGTGCTGTGAAGAACACAGCTTTTTGAACACTTAATAACCACTGGAAAGAGCAAGGGGAGAAGAGACAGGGGATGACAAAGAGAGAAGTATTATGGCACGGGAGAAGGTTTGCTCGAGAATAACCAAGCTTATTGACAACACAAGAGACAGAGAGTCGTGGAGAAACATAATCGACTACATCATTCAGCATGGCACTTGATTGACTGAGTACCTTAGACAAAACATATTGTATATTTATGTTGAATTATTTAAACTGAAACATGGACATAGATTGTAAATCTTAAAATATAAAAAAAATTATTGTAAATGATTGTAAATATAAAAAACACAGAGAAGTGAGTCACCTCTAACAGCAAACATTTATTCTTTAATTATCAAGCATGATCTAAGCTAGAGTTCTTTAAAACAGCCAAGGAGAGACAGGCATGACATAATCAGAACAGCCATATATCTGTTGTAGATTAAAGAAGCTGAAGCTCAACTACACACACTACAGAAAATGATAGAAATGAGTGACCAGAGTAGGTTGAGAAGAGAAAGTGTATCCTTTCTGGAAAGATTTCAAGATCACATAATCAACATATGACTTTGAGATTGAAGCCCCTTGGTTGGCTGTTGGAAGACAGAATGGAGCACTTAGAGAATTGTCCCCTATGTTATGATGCTGGTCTCTGATCAAGAATCTTTGACCTAGTGCATATGAGAGGTATAGTGATATTAACTTACTTTTCCAGTATATATATCAATAACGAGTATGTATGACCACTTACTTTTTGTTACAAGCTGGTCTGTAACAAGTAAATCTCCAAATGACTCAACATTCTCTTGCACACTGACAAGCATTAACTTGTCTAAAGGATTGGAGCTTCTGGAACAGTAACCCATAAATACATAATTGGACTTTGTGTTCTTTCAACAGTCAGGGATTTGTATTTACAAAATTCTTAATCATTGTAAATGAGGAGGGTTAGTGTACATTGCTGTTATAGGTAAAATTAATGAAAAAAAATATGAACTTGTCAAGAAAATGAAACAATGCATAGCTAAAATCATGGCATGGGAAATTTCTTTAAGGGTGTCAAGAAAATGAAACAATGTAAAGGTTAACATCATGGCATGGGAAGATTGCTATACATAACATATACGATTAACAACAACTATAGAAAAATAAATTGCAGGGATCTATGACTGTGTACACCAGAAGAAAGTTAGCATGGCTCAGAGAGCTAGATTCACATGTCCACTGATAAAGCAACTGTCAAATACTGTATGTTTCCCATTAGGGAGTTGCAGTGAGGGATTTTGTTGCTGTATGATAAAGGCCACATGCTAATGCTGTCACCATGTCATACACAGGGCTTGTTTTTAAATTTACCCTCTGACAGAAAAAACTCAGTCCTTACCGGGAGTTGAACCCTGGACCTCATGAATGTGACACCAATACTCTAATTTCATGCGTTACATACCCACTGATGGATGGTGCTAATTTCCTTATTGGTTATACATTCATATGATTATACTCTGGGCAAAGCCATAAGTGTTCAATCTCATCCAGTAGATATTGAAAGGTATACACGCTTCTGATTTCCATATCTCACTGATTAAATAAACTCCTCATTCTGCCCTGCAGGTTTTGAGTCCTATTCGTTCCATACTCATTTCTGAATTCCCTCCATCACAATCTAAGTGTGTCCATCATCTATTGCAGTGTCAACATCTAATATACACTTTTAAACAAATTCAGAATGTTTTACTTATCTATCTTCAGTTCATAGACTACAGATGCAAGTCTGTCCATTTCCTGAAACAGTTTACTTCAGTGGAAATATCACCAAATCTGCTTTGTAAGTGCTCTGCTGAGTGCCCTTTTGGCAAATGAAAGTGGCTGAGCACTTATGGTAGACTTACCCATACTGTTATGAATTAGAGATTTCCATTGTAGTGTGTGGCCAAATTGTTATAACCCCGAATTCAGAATGTAATATCTTGTGTCCAAATTATGGTAAAGACTGAATTTTATCTCTCAGAGGTAAAATATTAAAAAATCAAACTTCCAAAATTCATGGTGCCAGATTCAGCGACCAAAGAATTAGTAAGGTACTCTAGTCCCAACTCACATGAACTTGGCCATGGTTTGAGAACAGCTAAAGTTCTGTAATTTTACATAATACTGGCAATATTACTGAAATGTATAACAGATTCCTATAAATTCAAGTTGAAAAGCAATGTCATATGCAGCATATTCTTCAATTACTTTTTATATAAGTCGCAATAACTATTATGATAAAGTGGCCGTATTTCCACAGCATATATAATTCTATAATAATAATAATAATAATAATAATAATGTTTGTTTCTTTGTTTATTTGAGAACCCTAGAAATTATGAGCGATTAGCTCTTACTTCCTATGTGCAATGGGGATGTTTAATATTCTTTCATACCCATGAGGTTTCACCTTTCGGCTTGGTGCAATGACTATTAGAAGAGCCTTCTACTCACAGACTATCGAGTACATGAGACTATTGAGGCAAATTGATAGTTTGCTTGGGTCACCCATTGTTTGTCTATCCTCTGATAAGGTGCTTCGCAGCCAGTGAGCTGTTCCTCGTATAGGAAGACCATTCCATTACCATCCTTTGTATCCCTAGACCCGAGACCTACTTTCTTTCATATGAGTCATGTTAGGTAACGGCGACGGTCGAATTAGACTCAGGGTTGATACACCTTCCTAGACGAGTCACTGCTTTGCCAAACTTGTTGGGGTCTGACCTGTGCATTTCTCACACACTCATCTCATGAGATGTCTTTCCAATCCATCACCAGGTGCAGTCTGTGTATTTTGACTCTTCGCCATTACGTATATTACCCAAAGAGGTAGGTAAAATGTGAATTTCGGATAAGGAGTTTCGCAATGGGCCATTGGGTACTGAACTCAATTCTCTCTGTATGAGCTGTATTTGCAATGGCCAATAGTTGAGTTGGGCTAGGTTTGTAGTGCCATTAGAGACTTGCCCCTCCACCCCCCTACATTGCCCCCAGTGTCCTGATTCTGAGTCTCAACACTGCTTCGGTCAGACATTTGAACAATGCACTCCCCACAATTTGTTCAATGGTTGTCCTGTGCATAACAACCAATATTCATACTATTCAAGAACTGCACAGAATAGCTTTGAACAGACAGAATTGGAGAGATCTGACCTCTGCCCTATGCGCTAACTTCAGCGCAAAAGGAAAATGAATGAATGACCTGTGAGCAATGGGGAGCTATATTCAAAGCTTCTTCCATACCCAGGAGTGCATGTTCAGATTGGCGTATCCAATACATGAGCCATGACTCCTACTTTGAATGGGGTCTTCTTCTTCTTCTGAGTTCAGCATCTGTGATCATGCAATATTGTAAGGCCTGTCGTCAAGATGAAGTCCACTGTCTTCTCCAGGTCAAAGCGGCTGCGTCAAAGTGGCTGTGTCAAGGCAGCTGCCCCATAGCTTTTGCCTCAAGTCTGTTGTCTCTGTATGTCGGGCAGTCCTGGGGTATGTGTTCCGGGGTCTGGGTTCGGATCCATATAGACATTCATCTGTGTATGAGATCCTCAATCAGTAAAGGTGACCCAACAGTCTGCAGTGGATTGTTCTAAGGCAAAATATTGTGGTCTGTTGATATCTTTGAAGGAGATGTATTGCATCATGTTTGTATTCCTCTTCCATTATTTTCTTCCACTTTGCTGTGTATATGTTGTGGATTATTGTTTTTGCTTATCCATAAGACAGTGGGTGTCTATGAAGCTCCATTTCGCTTCCTGGAATGGGGTCAATTGTGATGGGACATGTCGACTTCTGTGTGTTCTCGAGCATCAACAACACGTGCGTCAGTCTTGTGCTGGATGATTATAGCTCCGTTTCCACTGAATCGAATCACATACACTACGCTGCCCTCTAGCATGTGTAACTTTTTCCAGTTTCGGTGTGTACTCACAAGATCATTGTATGTTAGGGACATTGACCACCCCTTCAATGATTGTTTCTGCTTTTTTAAGCCGGCCAAGTCAGAATGCACAGATGCCATGCATATGTTAGATGTAATGGCATAGAAGTTTTGGAGATATTTCTTGTCTCTGTAGAAAAATTATCATTCCATCTATGGCATTACATTCATGGACACAAGCCTAAAAGTGTTAGAAAGGAAAACAGCAAGAACCGCTGTATTTCTGTTTCCAAGGTATACCATTAGGATCTTTGTTATCTGTTAACCCTGGGTCTGCATGAGAGCAAGGGGAGACCCTTCGCATATACAAAAAATCAATCATAACTCATAACCCGTCAGGGTAGAAGTGGTGCCACACTGGATACATTAGCACAAAAATGCCCAAACCATTCCTTGATGTTGTCAATCCAAGATTTTCTCTGTCCTCCTCTTCTTGCACCACCCTCATTGCTCCTAGCAAAATAATTTTATAAAGTGAGTCGTGTCTCATTACATATCTAAACCAAAAAAGTTTACACCATTTCAAAACTGACAAAAGCGGTAATTGTATACCGTTAAATTCTGAATATAAACCCATCCGATTGTAGGCCGATAACCTAACTATCCCTTCCCAAAAGTGGAGAAAGTCGAAAGTCCGACTATAGACCGACATCCCCAACTTAACAAAGCCGGCAATAATGAACTTCATCATCATAAGAAAGAACCGACATGCTAAATGGAAATTAACACAAACTTTTGCAACTCTAAGAAAATAGCATTCCTTTCATTTGCTTCACTCACGTAACTTGAATGAATCAAGGAATGAAACCCCGGTGGCTACTGTATTCTGGATCAATATATCCGAAAATAATGAATACCCGGTAGGCTGACTTCCCTATCCATGACTATAGACGGTTTATGAGGTGGCAAGACTTTGGGGAACAAAGTTTTTCCTGAATGAATTGTCTGTGTTGGGTGTCTGGACGTTATGACGCAGAACAGCGCTAGTGAATAGTAATTACTACGTAACTATTATGTCACTGGCTTCTGACAGTGACGTTTAAGTGGGAAATGATGAAAGGCAAGACAGCAAGATCACGTTTGTTTTTATAAGATACAGAAGAGTATGAACTTTGTTCCTGGTTATGTTTACCATGTGGGGAGAATACGGTAATAAAATAAACATAACAGAGGATTGTGAAATTGATCTCTTCTTCCACTAAATGTACAGTGGTTGGGGGAGGGAATCAATTACGGTGCAATTTTACTACAAAATGCCTATGATGTGTTGTGATTTGGAACCCGTTTCAAATCTTCTATAAAGAAAGATTACATTTTAGTCACTTATCTGAATGGCATCACATAATGTGAGGGAAACGTGGATTGGTTGAGCCGATTGAAATGGGTAGGGCCAGTAGTCCATCTTCAGCCTCAGTGGGCTGGACTAATTAACAGAATATACAGAGTACCAGTATGTAACTACCGGTATTTGCCACCAAGTTCTCACAAAAATATTGCAGACAGTCATTCCCCGGCTTTGTTTTTAAAAGATACAGAATCAACAGTTTGAACTTAACAACGAGTTTGAACTTTGTGTGACCTGTATGTTTACCTTATATAGTAATATAAACATGAGGCACAGCTCAGACGAGTTTCACTATTTATTTCTCTCCGCCATCCCCCCAACACTGCCTAAGTAGCAAAGTTTTTGATGTCAGTTACATGTTTGTGCAAGACTGTGTTTGTGCAAGACCATTGAATGTAGAAAAAGACCTCTGTACAGAATTAATTAGGACTTCATTCTTTATGTTTCTGATTATTGTCTTGGTCCCTATTTATATACTTGGAGTCGCATGTTAAAAATTGGCAAGGCCGACCAGCACATGCACGGAAATACTCAAAATCTGCCTTTGATGTGTTTTTACATTTTCTGTACACAGGTCTTATAGCCTAGTAGACGGTCAGTAACTGTTGTAACATTTGCTTTACCCAAAATGAAAGTGTGTGACAGTGTTTAGACTACTGGTAGTCGGTGTTTCCCTACACAAAGAGGCTGGGCCTTGATGATAAACATGTGTTACTGGTAGATCAGCTTAGGCTACCATATTTCGTTTTTTCACAGACCATTACCGTATTTTGGTCAATATATAAAAAACGGTAATACCCATTGCTAAAAATAGCATTTCCGGGGAAATTAAGCTCAGTAAAAATGGCGGGCATGGCATGTCGGAAATAACGATATAGACCTAGTAAGTGAGTTTTATCAAGAAATATCGGAGGTTTCAAAGGAAATATTGTATGATATATAGAAATTAATGTAATTAGAGGCTTAGCAGTATGGTAGTACGCTCTGGATTGTTGGAGAGCCCTAGTCATTTTATCCTGGCTTAATATATCGGGACATGTGAGTTGTCACTGGCATTTTTTTTAAAGTGTTTTTCTCCTTTTTTACTGTGATTTGGACGTAATTTTTTTTTAAAATTTGATGTTACTCAATTATAAGACGAAGAGTATGAAGTCATCTCTGTTTATTGTCCAAAAATTCTCGGGTTATACACGGAATTTAACGGTATTATATTTCAGTATTTTATGTATTAGATCATATTTTCAACCATTTTAGGTATATCTTGCAGTATCTTATGGTTTTTGTTTCTTGTAGGTTAAATTGTGTACAAATTATTTCCTAATTGAAACCTCGCTCAAGCTTATCTTTCAGCAAACTAGAAACAAGTTACTCAGCTTGAACCAACAGGTTTTCTGTTTGTTTGTTGTTCGTCTATCACAAGTGATGATGACCATTTGTTACTTCCACTTTTGAAAATTCAATTTTAGTATTCTATTGTTATAAGCTCATCAATGTTTTTAAATTTTAGTGAGAAGACATCTCTTCTCACTTTCAGTTGTTTGGTCATTGTCTTATAGTTTTTATAACCTTTGATCCTAGTCGGAGTCATGTTTCATCAGTTACCTCATTTATAGTACAACTTATGACCTCTCTTGTATCAAGCACCCGTCAGTCTCACACAGCTAAGAAGAGTCATTTTATTATCAGTGTCTATACTTTTGTTTTCTATTTTGCATTTTCTTTGTTTAATCTTGCTTCATCTTTTTTATTCCTGACCTGTCAGTTCCAACATGGCTGACATGTAGTCTCCACTTGGTTTGGTGGTTCCATTCTGTTTGTTTGTTCCCATCTTGATAAACCATATTTTATACCCTTCCTCAGTGTTGTTAACTCATGCTATTCCTGTTCATCTATCTATGATATACCCAGTTCATCCCAAATATATCCTTTCTAGTGAGTGTGTTAGTTTCTATACCATCTAGTTTACCATTTTTAGTTTCTGACCCATGAGGCATCAGCATGTTCCAAGTGCCAATTACACAATTCTCTTAGCAAAAGTTTGAGGCAATTCATGTTATTGTTGAGCTGAATATTTATTATGACATTTCTACGGACAAGAAGGTTTGCTTGGTGAAGCCCATCTCCTCTCAAAATCTCCCTGCATGAGCTTACATGAAAATATTAGTTCTTGTCTATATTAGTCCTCCACTACTGTCTATTTTCTGTCCCCCAGGTGAATGATGGTTGATCTTGTTCATTCACACTTGCCATTAAATGTAGCGGTGGGAGCTTAAGCTGTCAGATGTTCTAAAGTCAGATATTATACCAACTCTTTTCCTAATTTCTTCATTTCTTATTTTATCTAGTTTAGTAACCATTTTAGCTTTTCTCAGACACTTGATTTCACATGTAATGATTTTCCTCTGCTGTGAAAGACCACGTTTGACATTGGTAGCAGAGTGTTGATAAAAAAATTGTAGATATTATCCTTTTATTTTTTTCTTGATATTTTTTTTTCTTCTTTTTTCTTCTTAGTGAAGAAGTAATGGTGAAATAGTGAAATGGTGAATGAGCCATCTAACTAAAATACTTCTCAAGATAATACATGAAAGAATTAAGAACAAGATAGACATGGAGGTAGGTGAAGAACAATTCGGTTTTAGGAAAAACAAAGGAACCAGAGAAGCTATACTGAGTATCCGGCTAGTGATAGATAAATATATAGAAGTCCAAAAAAGTATCTATATTTGCTTCATAGACTACAGCAAGGCCTTTGACAGAGTCCAACATGAAAAATTAATTAAATTTCTTCAAGAAATAGGCATAGATGGAAAAGACATCAGGCTGATTAGAAATATACATTGGGAACAAACTGCATCAATAAGGTGTGAAAACAGCTACTCTCCATACATAGAAATAAGAAGAGGGGTAAGACAAGGATGCATTTTATCACCAAGCCTATTTAATATCTACACAGAGAATATCTTTAAAAATATAGAAGAAATACCAGGACTCAAGATCAATGGGAAAATAATAAACAACATTAGATATGCAGATGACACTGTTCTTTTATCAGAAAGTGAACATGAACTACAAAGACTAATAGATCAAGTCAATAAATCAAGTACTGAATATGGACTGGATATAAACATTCAAAAAACAAAAACCATGATAATCAGCAAAGACACAGAAGAACAGGAGGTAAACATAAACATACAGGGAGAGAAACTACAACAAGTAAAACAGTATCAATATCTTGGACACATAGTCACAAATGATGGCAGATGTGAAACAGAAGTTAAAAGGAGAATAGGAATGGCTAAAAGTACCTTCAATGACATGAGGAAATTATTAATATCTAAACAAATTACAAACAAGTTAAAAATGAGAATTATAAAATGCTACATCTATTCCATATTAATGTATGGCTCTGAGACATGGACGCTAAATAAACAATTAGAAGACAAAATTGATGCCTTTGAGATGTGGGTATATAGAAGAATAGGGAGAACATCATGGAAAGAGAAGAAAACAAATAAAGAGGTGCTAAAGACAATATGAAGAGAGAACTACTAAGAGAAATAAAGATCAGACAAATAAAATACTTTGGACTCATTAAAAGACATGACACCCTATTGAAGACCTTACTTGAGGGTAAAGTCAAAGGGAAGCGAGCAAGAGGTAGGCAGAGATACAAGTGGGAGAGTAACATTACACGATGGACAGGTTACAGTCTAGCAGAGTGCACCACCAAGACAAGAGACAGGAGATGTTGGAGATACGTTGCAGCCAACCTTCGTTGCGGAGACGGCACTTGATGATGATGAATGGTGAAAGTTGGTAGGTCACTGTGTTTACTTTCTGGCACCTTGTTTATATTTCTCTGCCTAGTCAGAAAACATTCTGAAACCATCAATTCAGAAATCATTCAGATGGATCATTCAGATCCATCCATCTAGAAAAGATCCATTTTCAGAAAACATTCTGCCTAGATATTTAAATTCTTTTGCCTTGTTTCACTTTAGTGTTATATATTGTTATATCCATTTTATACACATACAGACTTGCTGATGATGATATCTGTCATAGATTAAGGACTTGGCCTACTGTCACAGACACAAGTCGCAGACATAAGTACAACACTGTCACAGACACAAGTCAATAGATTGGAAAAAGTCCAAAATGAGGCAATGAGAGCAGTACTGCAGTGTACTAGAGATACACTTATCTCTGCTATGACTTTTATGCTTTGTCACCCCAGCATTAGAGTTTGGCATCAAGTAGCTCAGGTTAGGCTGTACATTAAAGTGACAGAATACAACCACCACCCATTACACCAACATCTAGATGAGTAAAAGAGAAAATGAATCAAGCGTGGCAGATAATGGATGGCAGAGGCTGAAGACACACTGTGAAGAGTATGTGAATTGGAAGAAATAGGAAAGGGCAGTGAATGGGTGGAGGTAAAGACTGAGAAGAAATCATCTGTTAAATCATCTGTAACAATCATATTCACACTTGGGGACCCTTGGACAAGGGGTACACTTGTCAGTGAATGACACCTCGGCTAAGAGGGCGAAAGAGCCAGGGTCCAACTCTTCCGATGAGTTCTTCCCCTTAAGGAAGCAGGCTCACGGATGAGAAACGGTTCAGTACCCGATGGGCACAGGCACAGTACGTCCAATTACACGAGGCAAGTTCATAGACAGTGGAACACCTCGTGCAAGACAGACGAGAGCAAAAATCGGCTGGGTGAAGAGTCACCACATACACGCATGCCTGGAGACAGATATTGAGGCAGTCACAGGCTAGGGTAGCCCACCCGAATTGTCAAGGCATGCCGAAATCGGATGTGCTAGGCCTACAAGGCGCATAACGGTGGCGCAACGTAATCACGCTCCCGGCGGAAGTCGCATGGATATCCGTGCTGGTTGCAATGGAGTGAACGCAAAACAAACAAACTAACAAACACTTGGGGACAGACATTAGACAACAATGATAACTATATATACAGGTATGAAAGTTGGACACTCAATGCAGACAGACACAGAAAGAAGGATTCAGACTTTCAAAAACAAGTGCTACGGATGTTTAAGAATTAGGAGAGTCGGCTTATGATCGAATGAGCACCTTTTCTTTTTTCTCCTTCCAAAATCAGTATCAGTTGGCTTATGAGTGAGTGGACTTTAGAACGAGTACATACTATACGGTGTGTGTGTATATATATGTATATATATATATATACATATATATGATATATATATATGATATATATATATATCACCGCCACCACCATCTCCAGAGAACTCTTCCAGCCATGACACCACAAGGCAAACAAGGGCCACAGTGTATAGATAGATAGATAGACCACCAATCCCCGGCACAGCAGTTTCTGTTCCCACTGAGCAACACCTACAACTTTCACCTACAATATATATATATATATATCAAGATCTGTGTAACAGTTATAAAGTAAGTAGCCATAAATATGTTCTACGTCACGCCAATATGGTGTGGTACTTTTTTCACAGTGTCAGTTGTGCTAATGTTTTCAAAGTTGTGTTAACATCATAGTCAGTGTATAACATCAAATTGTGTATTTTAAGACAGTCTAAATGAGGCTATCAAATGGATATATCTGCGTGATGTGAAAAGAGTGATTATATATAATAATGTTGAAGTTTATGTGATGAACAAATTTACTTCGGTTTCAATAACACATTGAAATCGCTCACTATTCACCATGTAGCTACAACAACAGGCTTGACGTGTCGTGTGAACACAGCACCAGTGGACTGCCTGAGGCGTGTTCTGGCTCCATACTCGACTAATAGCCTGTTAGGCAGTCGTAAAGTAGGTGAAATTGTGCTGAGACTATCTCAAAAAGCATAACAGTCTTGTCAACCTAAACACATAAAGTCTGATATTCGGCGAATTTACACATACGAGGTACGATGGTTTATCGGTCCACCGGGTAATGTAGGTGAACGCCAGCAATGCGGTGTGGACCGCATCGGGCATGGTGAGATACGTAGAAAACCATGGTCATCCACTGCATCGTACTTCACTTTCAGTCATCTCGATTCGTCTTGCCACTGGTTTCAAATGAGGTCCAATGGGTCCACCAAAAGCTACTGATGATGACTCTGTGTATCGGGGACCCGGGATTAAACAGAGTAGAGCAACCGGCCAAACCAATCATGACAACAAAAACACAATCAAAATTATGCAGTGGAACAGTGAGGGTGTGGCTAAGAAGAAATTAGAACTGCAGAATTTCCTTCAAAAGCAAAAGATTGATGTCTTGTGCATTCAGGAGACACATCTTAATGACAGCAACAGATTCTCCATCAGAGGCTTTGAATGCTTCAGATTAGATAGATTAGGCCACAAAGGAGGGATCATCACAATGGTACGAAATAACATACCTACTACAGAAATCGCACGTAACCCAGAGGACTCAGAACATCTCACCATCAAATTACATACAACCCCAGAACCACTGATTATCACAAATTTCTACTGCCCAAACAACAAAAAATTACACCTCAGGACAATACCTCTCACATCATCAAATCATATTATAGTTGGAGATTTCAACAGTCATTCCCCAAGCTGGGGTTACCCAACTATGGACTTGAGAGGAGAAGAAATAGAAGACTGGATGATAGAAAATAGGCTAATCCTTATAAATGAACATCTATCAGAGCCAACCTTTTACTCCAGACGATGGAAATCTCAGAGCACTCCAGATCTGGCCATTGCAACAGAGGACATCCAACGTGTGACAGAAAGAGTAGTGGCACAACAGCTTGGTGGGAGTGACCACAAGCCCGTAATATTAACAATAAAAGGGAACCACAAGACAGAAAAGCAACAACACAAAATCGCTAGCTGGAACTACAAAAAGGCTAACTGGGACACTTACCAACGCCTTACAGAGGAAAAACTACTAACACATCTTACAGCAAGAAATATACGGAAAGATGCAAAATTAATAACAGGAATAATCCTGGAAGCTGCCAACAACAGTATACCTAGAGGAAGAAGACAAAACTACAAACCCTTCTGGAACAAAAAACTCCAGGCTATGCATGATGAAGCCTCTGCTGCAAGATCCAAGATGGAAACTAGACCAACAGAAATCAATATCATTGAACACAATAGACTGCAAGCAATCTTCAGGAGAGAAAAGCTAAACAGCATTAGATCCAGCTGGAAAGAAAAAACAGCAACACTCAACATGGAAAAAGACTCAACAAAAATGTGGAAACTTATCAAGTGTCTCAATGAAGAAAACAACCCACAACGTAGTATCATCATAGAAGACAAGGGGAAGTCCTACACTGGCACACAAGCTGCAAATATTCTAGCAGACTCCTATGCTATAGAAAAAAGCAAAATTAAGATAACTAGAACAAGAACTGCTGAAGTAAGACGAGAGACAAAAAACCTTGTAAATAAACATCAACCTTGCCCAGGCACAATGACCTCACCTTTTCACAAATCAGAACTTAACATGGCAATTCAAAATCTAAAAAAGAAGAAAGCCCCTGGACCCGATGGAATCACAAATTAAATGCTCCAACACCTAGGTCCTGTGGGTAGAAGCAGAATCCTAGACCTTTTTAATGAATCATGGGCGCAAGGGATCTTCCCAGAAGAATGGAAAGAGGCAGAAATAATTCCAATTGCCAAGAAAGGAAAAACCAAAAACCAACAAAACAAGTTACCGCCCTATCAGTCTACTTAGTTGCTTAGGAAAGGTCATGGAAAAAATGGTGAATAACAGACTCTTAAACTACCTGGAGGAAAACAATCTTCTAGATGACTGCCAATCAGGCTTCAGAAAACACAGATGCACTGAGGACCAAACAACATACCTTGCCCAGGAAATAGAAGATGCTTTCCAGAAAAAATCAAAACTCCTAGCCACCTTCTTTGACCTCACAAAGGCCTTTGACAAAGTCTGGAAAGAGGGGCTATTGCTAAAACTTGCCCAGAAAGGAATCAGATGCAAAATGTTTCAGTGGATAAAAAGCTTCCTACGAGGCAGACATGCAAGAGTCAAACTCCAGGGAATGAAAAGTAAAATGGTCAACATAACAGAAGGTGTCCCACAGGTAGGAATTCTGTCCCCCACACTCTTTATAGTTTTTATAGACGATCTGCCAAAACTATTCACACCATATGTACATAGAGCTCTCCATGCAGACGATCTTGCTATCTGGACCCAATCAGAATACATTGGAGTTGCAAAAGTTAGAATGCAGGAGGCAATAAACAAAGTTGAAGAGTGGGCAAAAACCTGGGGTGTTCAAATAAACAAAAGTAAGACCGTCACTACACTTTTCACCCTCTCCACAAAGCCTGAAAATTATACTCTCACTCTAGACAATACCCCACTCCCAAAAGAAAACACCCCAGTCTACCTGGGGCTAAAATTTGACAAAAGACTTACTTGGGGATCACACATTGAAGAGACAGAAAATAAAGCCACACGCAGACTACAAATAATGAAAAAACTATCTGGGACAGATTGGGGAGCCAACATAAAAACCATAAGACAAGTCTATGTAGGTCACATTCGTCCAACTCTGGAATATGGATTGACCACATATGCAACAGCAGCAAACACCAATCTTCAAAAGCTGGACAAAATTCAAAATGCAGGTCTCCGAATCATAACAGGAGGACTAAGGAGCACACCTATAACATCAATGGAAGCAACAGCAGGATTACAAAACCTAACAGACCGCAGGGATGAGAAAATCACAATAATGACAGAAAAATTTAGACATCTGAAACATCACCCTATGCATGAAAAAACAAAAGAACTAACAAAAAACAGACTGAAAAGACCAAGCTTCAATCACCTATCAAAATAACTTATGAAAGCCAATAAAGAAGTAACCAGCAACAATCCGGATGAATGGGAACAGCTAGAAGCATATTGCAACATCACATACACTTCACCCATATATACAGCAAAACTTACAATACCAGGCATTGAGAGCAAAACTATGGAAACCCCTACTGCCCTTAAGGCAAAAACACTTGATCACCTAGACACCCAATACCCTACCTCACAGTGGATTCATGTCTTCACAGATGGATCATCAGAGGGTGCAGTAAAGAAAGGAGGAGCTGGGATACTAATACTCATACCAAACACCCCAAAACTAGAACTCTCAATTGCTACTGGCAAATTATCAACAAATTACAGGGCAGAGCTACAAGCAATCTTGGAAGCATCAAAGGCTCTAGAGGAACGGAGGCTCAAAGGAGCTAACATAGTCTTCTTGTGTGACTGCATGTCAGTACTCCAAACCATCCAAAAGGAACCTAAAGATCTCCTAACAAAAACAACTGTAGAACTTCTAAATCAACTATCTGCCAACAATAAAGTTGTGCTGCAGTGGATCCCTGCACACTGTCGAATAGCAGGAAATGAAGGAGCTGACAGACTGGCAAAAGCAGGTGCAAAAAAGGAACAATTCCACCACAGAATATCACTGACTGAAGCAAAAACCCTCATCAAAGGAATATACAAACATACATGGAGTCAGAGAACAGGCAGTAACTTTCCACAGGACCCTATTCTAAAGCTAAACAGGTCACAACAAACCACAATTTTTAGACTTCGCACAGGACACTGCAGACTACAAGCACATCTCCACAAAATTAAGGCTGCCCAAACTGACCAATGCCCATGTCAAAAGGGTCCCCAGACTCCAGAACATATTCTGCAGACATGCCCACTCTTTGATGACGTGAGAACCAAAATATGGCCTCAAGAGACAGATCTGAAGGTGAAGCTGTGGGCAACCGTGAGGACCTCCTGCTGACGACTGAATTCATGGAGGCGGCCCACCTTCCTGTATAGACTTATGAGCATAGGAAACTGATCGCAGAAGAAGAAGAAATGAGGTCCAACAAGAGAGTGAGGGCAACGCTTTGCACAACTCTTCCTCACTTTAATCAAAATCCCCAGTGCAAGTCATTTTCACATCCACGAAAATTCACCAGAAGGGAAAAGCTTTTCCCACTGACTCTAGGAGCATGGAATGTACACACACTCCTCGACAATGACTCTAACACAAATAGACCGATTCTAAGAACAGCCCTGATTGGGAGAGAGTTAGCAAGGTACCATATTGACATAGCAGCTGCAAGTGAAACATGACTTGCTGGATTCGGTCAGCTCTGTGAAAGAGTTGCAGGCTATACATTCTTTGGAGCGGAAGAGATATTAAGGAAAGACGTGAAGCAGGAGTCGGCTTCGCCATTAAAACAACACTCGTTGGCTAACTAGCAGGCCCACCAAAGGCAATAAATGACCACCTCATGACAGTAAAAATCCCCCTGCTCTCTGGTAAAAAATATGCAACAATAATCAGTGCGTATGCACCAACACTGGCAAGTCCAGAAGAAGTTAAAGATAAGTTCTATGATGAACTTTATGCAGCTATCAGTGCAGTTCCAAAAACTGATAAGCTCATATTACTTGGAGACTTCAATGCAAGGGTGGGTAAAGACAATATCTTCTGGAGCGGTGTAATAGGGAAATATGGAGTGGGTCAGTGCAACAACAATGGACTTCATCTGTTACAAACTTGACCTCCTCATTACCAACACCATATCTCAACTCCCAATCTGAAACCGGACCTCCTGGACGCACCCTCGATCAAAACACTGGCATCTTATAGATTATATAATTGTAAGAAGAAAGAACCGCCAAGATGTTCGAGTGACAAAATCCATGTGCAGTGCAGACTGCTGGACTGACCATCGTCTTATTGTGTCAAAATTAAGAATTCACATACAGCATGCCAGACGCCCACAGGGAAGCAAAGCAAAGAAACATATAGACGTCAGAAAGGTATCAAATGTAAACACACAACAGTCCCTAGCCTCTACTCTGGATGAATGTCTGAAATCTGCACAACTAGAGCAAGATGTAGATACGAACTGGACATATCTGAGCAAGCAAATGTACGACACTGCTACTGAGGAACTAGGTCATTCTATCAAAAAACAAAATGACTGGTTTGATGAGAATGATAATAAAATCAAAGAAATGTTGGACGAAAAACACCACCTTTTCAAAGCATACTTAAATGATCCAAAATCAATGTCTAAAAAAGAAGCACTCAATTGCAAACGGAAAATAATTCAAAATAAACTACGCCATATGAGGGACTCATGCTGAATAATAAAGCAGATGAGATACAAAGATTTGCAGACACAAACTATTTGAGAAACTTCTATGATGCACTTAAAACGTTATATGGTCCAACCTCATCGTGAACTTTTCCACTTCTCAATGCAAATGAAACACAACTAATCGTAGAAAAAGATAAAATCCTGCAGTGCTGGGTAGAACACTTTGAGCATTTTTTGAATAACCCATCATCAATAAATGAAGAGGCTATCAACAGACTACCGCAGGTTCCTCTCAATGAAATGCTAGGTGACATCCCTACTTTAGAGGAAACTCATAAAGCAGTTCATCAGCTTTCTAGTGGAAAAGCACCTGGATCCGACTCAATACCAATCGAAATATACAAATATGGTGGTAAAAATCTTATTGAGAAACTTCACATAATTTTCCAACAGTCATGGAAAAGCAAAAAAATTCCACAAAATTTTAAGGATGCTACAATTATACACCTGTATAAACGTAAAGGGAACCGCCAGTCCTGTAACAACCATCGTGGTATCTCTCTACTGTCCATTGCTGGAAAGATATTTGCCAGAATCCTTTTGAACCGTCTTACATCTCATCTAAAAAGTTATGAACATCAGATGGCAAGACAAGATTCCAGATACCACTGTCCTTGATAGAGCTGGTATACCAAGCATTGACACGATCCTGATGCAGACACAGATTCGTTTGGCAGGTCATTTGGTGCCTATGCCAGACCATCGTCTGCCAAAGATACTTCTCTATGGTGAGCTAGAGAAGGGTATACGATCTCAAGGTGGCCAAAGGAAGCGCTACAAGGACTCGTTAAAGAACTCACTGAAAGCCTTTGAAATAGACCACCATACATGGGAAGAACGTGCACAAAATAGACCTATATGGCGTTCTAAAATAAAAAAGAGCGCATCATCTTGTGAAAAGAAGAGAAATGCAGCAGCTCAACAGTGGAGAGCAGCTAGAATGTCACGGATAGACCAAGATCCGTCTACAGTCGTCATTCCATGTCTGAACTGTCCAAGGACATTTACAGCTCGAATAGGGCTCATTAGCCATCTACGAACTCATAATCAAGGACATAACTAAAATTGAATTTTCAAAAGTGGATGTAACAAATGGTCATCACCACTTGTGATGGACGAACAACAGTCATAAATACAAAAAAATTACTTTCAAAAGTCTGCTGAGGCATAAATTTAATACAAATTTAAACAAACCTGCGTGATGCAACTGCACAAAGTAGGTCCTCTATGATGGAGTTCGCAACACTGGCAGATGACAATGTAAAACACCTAAACTGAGGTCTTTGTAACACATAACATAGGCATTTCACAGTCTTGGGATGAAGACTAGGCACTGTAATAAGAAATTTACTTTTGTATTAATTTGGATAAACTTCACATATACTAATTCTGCAACCATAGAACTACAGTAGCATGCACATTCTTGCTATTATGTTATTCTAGTTTCCATAACTCTGATTAGTAGCTCTGTGCTGTTAGAGGGTGAGTTGTGCTATCAGAAATACATTTTATGTTAAATTCAGATACATATGTGAACACACTGACAAGTGGATGGCCTGAGACATGTTCAGGCTCCACATTCTACTGATAACTTGTTAGAAAGTCATGTTGTTGTTGATGTTAATATCTAAATGCTGATTTCTACTCTTGTCAGCTCAATGCCATTCTTAAAATAGTGCAAGTCTTCTGCAGTTAACTTAGTGATCCATACAGTAAGTTAGTGACTGTTAAGGGTGTCTGTAGAAGTTTTTCTCATGGTAGTTGCAAGTTAAGAACAGTATATAAGAGCTGCTCCACTGTTTCATTGGGATGAGAGCAGTATCTACATGTGAGTAGTTGCTGGGTTCTGATACAGTTTAAATGGCTATTCATCCTTGCATCTTGTTTGAAACTGAAAGACAAGAGATTAGTTTCTCCTGCAGAGTTTGTTTATGTTGTCATTGTCCTTTGGCAGTGTCATTTCATTAAATACATTTCAACCAGCCAGCCCATCTGTTCAGTAATTTTTTTTTGCAAGTCTGTCAGCTACTAAATTTCCTGCTATATCGCTGTCCAGGGATCCATTGCATGGTCACACTAACTTTATATGCAGAGATACATTTTGCACTGCTATTTCAATGTGGAGAATATCTTGATTTTCATATGGGGGGGTTAGGAAGTCATAAAGTAGGTGATGTCATGCTGAGACTGTCTCAAAAAGCATGACAGTCTTTTAAATCACTATATGTAAAGTCTGAATTTTGGTGAATTTATACATATGAGGCACAATAATTTATTGGCCCACCAGGTATGTAGGCGAATTCCAGAAACATGGTGTAGACCACATCGAGCATGGTGAGACACTGAATGGTCATCGATTGCATTGAACTTCATTTCCAGCATCTTGATTCGTCTTGCCATTGGTTTAAATTTAGGTCTGACATGAGCGTGAGGTTGCAGCTTTGCACAACTCCTCACTTAAATCAAAATCCCCTGTGCAAGCCATTTTAACATCTACAAAAAAATCACTTAAAGGGATAAGGTTTTCCCACTGACTTTAGCTACATGTAATGTACACACAGTTTTTGATATTATGACAAAACCTATAACATGTCCTGCATAAAGTAAATGGTGTAGCACTGAAAGTTGTGGATAGATTCACATACCTAGGTAGTACATTATCACAAAATGCCAACAATGATAAAGTGTATACATGGATCGCAAAGGCAAACAGCACTTTCTGCAGATTGTATGCAAATGTGTGGCATAGAAATGACATTAATCTGCAGACTAAGCTGAAAGTTTACAGAGCAGTGGTACTTCCAGTGCTGTTATACGCTGGTGAAACATGGACTGTTTATAGACGACATGAGGAAACTCAATAACTTTCACAAAACTTGTCTCAGACAAGTTATGAACAGTGAAGATGAAAAAGTTAAGATGGCAAGACAAAATTCTGCAAACCACTATCTTTGACAGATCCAGTATCCATAGCATTGACACTTTTCTTATGCAGACACAGATTCGCTGGGCAGGTCACCTGGTACGTATGCCAGATCATCACCTGCTAATAATACTTCTCTATGGTTAGTTAGTTAGTTAGTCATAGGATCATTGCCATTGCACTCCGGACAAGTCCATAGGTGCTCAGATCTCTCCTTGAGTGTAGCCGCCATTACACGTTGACTGACAGTCCCATGAACACTGAAGAAGAAGAAGAAGATTACTACATCCATCAGAGATGTTTTGTCTTTGTCCACCCCCACACATTCAATAACTTTAGCTACTTCCTCCAATTCACATATTTTGTGCAACATGGATATACTGTCCTGGTCATGCAGGTCTCAGAAGCTATGAAAGAGCTGTCTCATTGGCATACTATGTTGCTGTTAATGACACATTACTGAGAAAAGATAGGGCCAACCTAATTTAGGCAGTCAATAATTTACTACAGAATCTAGAAGATGATACTGGAGGAGAGTATCGTCTTCGTCTTCTTCAGCGTTCACTCTCATATAACCACAACAAATATTTTGTGTGATTTCCGCAGAGGAGCGTGAAATATGTTGTGCTGCAAGTTCCACAGTAGAACTGTGATTATTTGCACCCCGGTTGGCAACTTGTGGTCAGGACGTCCGAGGTCCAGCACATCTGTATTTGTCATTCTTTTATTTCAGGTTTGGTCCCTAGTCAGTGACAGCCTCTATCTGTCACCGGGCACGCTGGTGTGTAGTGCCTCTTCGCCAAGACGTCTGTCTATCTGGCACGAGGTATTCCACTGTCTATGAACCCATCTCGTGTAATTGGATGTACTCTGCCTGTGTCCATCGGGTACTGAACCGTTTCTCACCCACGAGCCTGGTTCCGTATGAGGAAGAACTCGCCAGAAGAGTTGGACCCTGGCTCGTTCGCCCTCCTACACGAGGCGTCATTCACAGAACCCCTCACCCAAGTTCGAGTCACACACCACGCATTTGAGAACAAGGCATTCTCGAGCTGAGTGACCTTGTCCCAATAGCGCCTGAACCCATCAGGTACTAAACCCTTTCTCTCTGCAAGTGTATTTCTGGTATAGGAAAGCTTGACAGTAGAGTTGGGCCAGGGCTAAAATAGTTGTCCCTTTTCTGCCTGAGCCCATCAGGTACTGAACCCTTTCTCTCTGCAAGTGTATTTCCGGTATAGGAAATCTTGACAGTAGAGTTGGGCCAGGACTGCTAACTAGAAGCTTGTTTCGAGCTAAAAGAGCTTGTAGTTCCCCTTTCCTAGGAACTTTTCACTTTCTATTTGCAGTTCGCGCTGCCCTCTGGCGTTGTTCTGCCCTTTCATTGTGTCATTGTACTCATTATGACATATATTTGTCATGCATCCACCTTTACGTGCCTTTTACATTGGCCGCCCCTCCAATGTTCTGACTAGACTAACTGGCGTCACTGTATGTCGACAGTGTCGCTGTATGTGGTGATGCAAATGGTGTCGGAGATATTGTCTGTCTCTTTTGCAGTCAAATCTCTTTCCATCTGCTACCTCCACATTCTCTGACACGATCCCCAAATGATTTGGCCAGAATCAGCTCGAGCTGCTGTTTTCTGTTACCAGGGTGCACTGTGAGGAGGTACATTTGGGATCTTGGTTATCTGCTAACCCTGGGTCCGCCTAGAGCAATGCGTTCCATTTGCACCCCGGAGGAGAGTATGAGCGCATACAAAGACTGACCAAGCATGAGGGGAGAAAATGTGCTTCTCTGGAAAGATCTGAAGATCACATAATCACAATCTGAACACTCTTGGATGGCTGCTGGAAGGAGAGTCAAGCACTTAGGGGAATATTCCATATGTCATGATGTTGGTTTCTAATCAAGAAGAAGTAACTTCCCAAACTCATGGAATCTCATACAAGCTTTTACTAATGGATTGACTATTCTGGCTCATTTCATTGTACATATCAATAAACAAACATTCAGAATTAAACAGGTAGAATTAACCTCCAATATGCAGTTCTTGTAAAGCCAGCCATGATTTTAAGTGGTGGTTTAACACCATGGCATAGTACTCAATCTTGACCAAGTTAGTGAATTTGAAATCAGCTTTCAGCATCCCTGTAGTGCTGTCACTGATAAGGGGAAAAAAAATTCTGTATAAACTGAAAATTATCAATATACTACTGATTGTGGTATAATTCAACTAGAATTCACATTCAATAACAATTATAATAAACAGAATAAACTATATGCTATTAAAAATACTTAAACAGATTATAATTTTCAGATTCCAACAATGACAACAGTATGAGAAACCACATGCAGAAAAGCTTAAAATTAATGTGATAAATTTGAGCCTAGAAACAGTAGAACATGTTTCTAGTGTATCTGATTGGAAAGGGAAAAGATTAGTTTACCCTATAGTGGTAATGAGCACATCATTCAAGGTATTAGGTATGTTGATTATCATCTTTGCACACCAGACACGTCCATAGGTGCTCCAATCTCTGCTTCAGTAAATCTCTCAGGGTATAATGGCTGATGGTTCCAGTTCTATGTTGGTTCACTACTCTTTTTATAACTTTCAGTGCTACACCATTTACCTTCATGCAGAGCTTGTGATAGCTTTTGCAATGTGCTGATTGTAGCATGACTTCTGTTTTCTCTACTTCTGTTTTCTCTGTGTTTATAGTAAGCCCAAAGTTGGTACAGGCTTTGGAGAATGTCTATAATAATTTGTAAGTCAGCTTCAGGGTTTGCATTTAGGGCACAGTCATCAGCAAATAGAAGATTCCTAATTGTCTGTGATTCGACATTGGTTGAACTATTTTTCATCAATGATGAAATATGATGTCTACACCCATCCAGATCGTAGTAGAGAACATGATGCTAAAAAGGGTAGGTGCTAATACACATCTCTGCTTAATTCCACTTGAGACAGGAAAGACTTAAGATAATCTCCATCATTCTTGACTCTAGCTCGCATTCCATCATGCAAAAACATAACTCCATATTGGCATGACAGTGAAAATATACTTTACTTACAATATGCGACTATGATTCATAGAATTAAATATTAACAAAAAGCACCATGGCACACTGGACATTCCTATCAGCATTCTGCTCTTTATTCCAGCAGCCATTTAAGAGTATTCATACTCAAAGTCCTAGTCAGGTGTTTATTATGTGGTCTTTGAAATTTTCCACAGAGGTCACACTTTCTCCCCTCATCCCCATTTCTGTAATTTTTTTGTATGTGTACATAATCACCTCTAGCACCATCTTCTTTACTCTGCAGTAAATCCATTACTGCCCTCATTAGGTCATGAGGTTTCAGACTCATAACCATGCAGAATACGATCTGCAAGTTGTTAGAAAAGATTGTTGCATGGAAATTGTCCCTGCATCGAGAGAGGAATAGCAGTCTTCCCTCAACTTTGAGAGGCTATCATCCAGGTAAGCAGACTTGGCATAACGTCGCCGTATTTGCGCAAGATGTGTTCGAAAGTTTTGACGAACAAATGGAGACACGAGCGGTTACAATAGACCTGGAAGATGCTTATAACAGAATTCACTTGGATTTCTTAATGACCATAATGCTGCAACTCCAAGGTAGTCCTTTCATTGTCAGGTGGATTATCTAGGCACTTTTTCAGAGACAGGTCGTTCTTAATTGTGGGAGTTGGTCATCGGCACCAACAGTCATAAACCCGGGACTACCACAAGGGTCACCTCTGTCCCTAGTATTATGTAATGTATATACAGTTCAAATTACAAGCTGCCAGATTTAAGGACTGGGGAGGAACTATGTCCTATGCTGATGGCATCTTGGTATATAGGCAGGGCAGAGATAGAAAAGTGATCGCAGATCTCTCCTAGTATATCCACCATTACACTTTTGGTGACTGTACCGGTCCTCTGCTGGTTGACCATAATTTTATGTGCCATCAAAAAAATTCACTGCTAGCAACACCACATTTCAAACCCTGATCTTTAATCCTGGCCATCAAAAAGGAATCATCATCTACACTAGTCTCACTCTCGCATGCGGAGTGAGACTCACTCTCTTACGGAGTTCAAAATGTCAGCTTGATCCATTTCCTGATCGCCCTGTGCCACAATCTTGCATGATGCCAGTTGATCTGCTCTTTCATTACCTCGAACACCCACATGTACAGGCACAAAAATAAATGTAACTACTTTCACCCTTGCCTTATAGTAACTCATAGAAAGATGTAATACAATAGAATACAGCAAACCTTTTTAAGTCACCATGGATGAACCAAAGGTAGTTAAAGATGAACAACAAAACCAGGACAGAAGTCAAATAAATGTACTTACAATTTAGAAGGAGGGCATGGGGTACCAAAGAGTACAGCATCATCCATGAGGTCAAACTCTGAATCATTGTCTGGACTGTATATAAATGAGGTATGTATGCTTGTCAGAGATACCAAGTATTTATTAACTAACAACAATTTTTCTTATATTGAGTTACAGTATAAAACAGGTATACATCACAAGGAAATAGAAAATTATTTATTTTACTTATCATCACTTATCAGTATTTATATTACTTTATCATCTTTTTCACAAAAAATATGCTTCTTATAGTGGTCTGCTATTTTGTATTTATGTTACTTATTATCTTTAAAATAGTGACAACAGGAATGACATATCTACGAAGAATACTCAGAGTGTCATTAAGAGATAGAATTAGAAACGATAACATCAGACAGATAACCAAAACAATACTGGTATTGGAACACATCAAAAGACAACAGATCAAGTGGTTTTCACATGCTTCCAGACTACTGACAGATAGCATGCCACAAATGGCCATGACACATAGACATAACGGCTAAAATGCCAGAGGAAGACCATGTAAAAGATGGATCACAGAAATCAAAGAAGCCACAGGAACAAGCTTACAAACAGCGCACAAGAAGGCCATCTCCAGAGAACTCTTCCACCCCTGACGTCACAAGGCAAACAAGGGCCACAGCGTATAGATAGATAGATAGATAGATAGATAGATAGATATTCGAAATCTGCATAAGACCCTAGATATTTGAGTACTCTATATATGACATACTTTTTAAAATGTACTTTCCTTTTGAACCTTTCAAAATAGCATAAAATATCAAAGTATGATAACAATTAAACATCTATATTAATTATCAGAGTACCTCAATGTAATATAGAAAGTGAGAAAAGTTACCTTGCTTGAATCAAGGGCATGAAATGATAACATTGAATTCGTGGGTCAAATTCACAAAGCTCAAAACAGTCATCGGCTGTCATGACTTGCCGCATCAGTTCCTTATCTTTATGACCCTGTGCAGTGTTTCCATACTCAGCAACACCACTACACAGTGACAGAATTTCATCCAGAAAAAATAGATCATGCCTCTTGATTCCATAGACACAAACCCGCTCGAAATTCTGACCATATTTTCTCATTTTCTTCAAAAAGTTCAATAGAAGAGGAGAACTTTTTAACAAAATAGAGACAACAATAACTGATTGATATAAAGAGTGTAGAATAGCTTCAAATCTTTTGTCCAACAAGAATTTCAACACTTTTAAGTCTATTGTCAGAAAAAGAATTTTTCTAGCAGCCATTATGGTTAAATTCTCTGCCATCATATACAATCTTGTTAGCTTAGACTTGACTTCCTGCTCAAAGCAACCACTTGGTGGACAGAACATCTCCATTAGATTTTCATTTCTCCTTACAAGATCTTCTTGAGTATCTGTAGAATGACAAAAGACACATTTAAATGTTGAATAACAAGGTAATCATGGTGAGGTGTCAACAGATATAGGGAAGGTTCAAAAACATAGTAATAGCAATAAACTGCTGGAAATCATAACAGTAGACGTCGCTCCAGCAGCTTGCCTTGTTCCACATTTGTATTACCTTTCCTTTGGAGTTAACAAGGTAGACCATGCCATATGGGCAACACATGGTCTCTATATTTCAGCTTGGGCATTGTGCTATGGATGAAAATATTCCATTCCAGTCCATTATTAGCTCAGAATCAAATTGGGTGATGGAAGTTATAGGTTATAAGTTCTTGTCAATTAGTGTAAACAAAGGGTGCTATGAATTATCTCTGACAGTCGGTGACCGTTTCAGTGTCAATGATCAACTACCTCCCTTTGCAAGCTGGACAGCTCCCAGCAATAAGCTGTTGATCTGCCACAGAATTACTGCTTCAAGGAGAGCTTGAAAAAAAATTGAAAAATAGGCTGTAACTAAATTGTTCTAGGCAATAAAACACAAATACTAGAAATAGAAAGTAATAGAAACTTCGGACCTTAGCTTGCAATCTGAAATATCAGAACCATGTGTCCAATACATTCCAGACCTCAATGACGTCAGAAAAAAGAGCTGTTATCAATGCTAAACTTAATTGTGTTAACAGATATTTCTGACTAGTCTTGGATAAACAACTAAAGCTCCCAATCACCAAACCTACGCTTAACGACAAGTGTGGATATTCTTACCATCATCCACCTGGGGATAGACAATAGATAGTATCTTCACATGTGTTTTTATGTTTAGCACATGTTCTGCTGCAATTTTTCTGACTATCATGGTTTTTGTTTTAGGATGTTTATTTCTAATTTCTTTATTTGATTTATCTGCTTGATCTAAATCTTTTTAGTCCTGTTCACTTTCTTCTATAAGGACAGTATCATCTGCATATTGCAGATTGTTTATTATTTTCCTCACCGATCTTGAGTCCTGGCATTCTTTCTATGTGTTGACCTGTCACACATAAACTTGCATGGTTTGGACATGTATGTATGTATGACATATATGTCACATCACGCTGACATACATGATTCCTTGCTAAAAATAATACTGCAGGGAACCATCAAAGGTGAAAGAAGCAGAAGAGAACAAATAAAAGCATGGACAAACAGCATCAAGGACTTGACGTTTCCTCACTCTGCAGCATTATTGAAGATAGAAATCACTGGAGGACTGTGTGTTCATGCATCCAATGTGGTATCCTTAAAACCCTGATGGGTTACGAGTTTATAGATAGACTCCATCTATATGTTTAAAAATGTTCTCAATTAGTTAGTCGTCAGATCATCATCACTGCAAACTGGACACATCTATAGTTGCTTTGATCTCTTCCTGGGTGTATCCCCATTACACTTCCGCTGACAGTACTGATCCTCTGCTGGTTGACCATCATTCTTCTGCGTCCTCCAAAATGTTTACTTTTAGAAACACCTCATTTCAAACCCTGATTTTTAATCCTGAACATTAAAAAGGAATCATCATCCACACTAGTCTCACTCTCATGTACTTATGAAATTCAAAACATAAGCTTGATTCACTGCCACATCGCCCTGTGCCACAATCACACATGATGCTAGCTGATCTGTTCTTTCATTGCCTTGAATACCCATATGTCTAGGCATGAACATAAAAGCTCAAAATGGGACGAATTTTGCAAGGAGATAACATGTGAAAAGTCACTGAAATTGTTCTGGTGTTACACAAATTCATGAATGGTCTGACAAGATGCATGACTATTGCTGATTTCCAGAGCGACGATACGGTCTGGCACACTACACCACACAAATTCGTTACACAAATGTGGAGGCATATCAAGAAATCAGGAAAACGATTACAGACACGTGTAAGAACTTGAGCATGCAAAAAAATGATAATCACAGATGAAGAAATCAGGAAGAGTAAAAAAAAAACACAGCACCAGGACCAGATGGCATTTGATGCGATGACATTAGTCGGAGAATGGATGAGGAGTTGGGAGAGTTGGCGGACATGTTCAATAATAGCCTTCTAAAGGGCACAGCAAAAGAAGATTGGTTGCACAGCTATTTAGTTCCACTACCCAAACCTGGGAAGGACCACAACAGGATACAAAGCTACAGAATAGTAACAATGCAGAATACGATAGGCAAGCATTTGGAAAAAATTGTGGCCTGGAAGGCATTGTGTTATCTTGAGAGAAATAAGTGTTTACCAACATTGTTAGGAGGGTATGTCCAGGAAAGACGACATGACAGAATGCAGCCATATTTATGCAGGATGTTTTTGAGGGGTTCGATATGCACATGGAGATATGTGAGGTCGTAATAGATCTTGAGGATGCGTACAATAGAGTACAAAATGCGTCCTTGGATATCTTGATGGACCAGCTGTTAAATCTTGCAGTAAATCTTTTTGTCGTGCGGTTGGTTGGTGCCGCCCTGATGCACAGGATAGTAGTTCTTAAGTGTGGTAACTGGGTATCGGCACTAACGGTTATTAGCCACGGTCTGCCACAGGGATCGCCTCTATCTCCTGTACGTTTCCATGTATACACAGTATATATCTCTGGCAATCAAATTACAGGTGCTAGCAGAACAATGTCATACGCCTATGATATCCTGGTGTATAGACAGGGCAGAAATTGAGAAGAGTGCATCATGGAACTACAGAAGGAGCTGGACAGACTGACAAATTGGTGTCAAGATACGTGATCAGTGGTGAATCCTTCTAAGGCATTCGTGATGTGGTTTTCCTTGAACAATCACATAGTAAAGACACCCATGCCACAAGTTTCATTGTCCCGGAAAAGTTTAGAAAGAACTAGTACAATGAGATATCTGGGTATGTTTTTTGACAGAAGTTTTTTGGCAGATGTTTTTTGGATTTCAGAGAACATGTTGACCACGTTATCATAAGGGCAAGCAAAGGCTTAGCAGCAATGAAGGTTATGGCTGCTGCGCAATGTGAGCAGAGGTTATTTCTTTTGTACCAAGGTTTGGTTGTGGCTGTTGTGGAATATGCATTGGAAATTCTGCCTCTTAGCCAAACTCAGATCGAAAGACTGGATAGAATCCAGAATGCAACGTGTATCATACTTGAGTGCACAAGAGACACATCGACAAGAGCTATGCGATACCTACGTGACTGTCCAACAGCTGAGCACAGATTACAGTATTGCCGTGCACGGGCGTACCTTCAAATACATGCAGATAAGGAACACCCATTGCCTTTCGAAATACAGAAAGTTAAAGACAGCAGACTCAAGAGAGGGAGGTCATGGATAGGACGTGCTGAGAGTGTCATACAAAGCATGTGCAGATTGCTGAATGTGGCAGCAGGTGCGGAATGGATAAGTCTACCCACAGATTTCGAAACTTGTTTGAGTAGTAATATCACTTAGCAGGAAATGCAGAGAATGAAGTGCAGGCTTTGGGTCAGTGAGAATACCAAAGAGGGGGATGTGATTATATACACTAATGGATCTGTGATTAGACATGTTCGCAGTGCTTGGGCCTTCACAGTTCTGTTTGCAGGTAAAACGATCAGGGAGGAGAGTGGTGCCTTTGCAGTCACTACGAGTAGCATGACCATGGAGACTATGGTGGTGACCAGGGCATTTGAGTGGGTATGCATACAGAAGGTAATGCAGGTCTGCATCTTGAGTGACTCTATGAGTATGATTAGGAAGGTACAAGTGGGTCTCGTTTGAGAACAGTGGACTGAGGTCTTGAGAAAGGCGAGGATAAAGTGGTTACATTTAATTTCGTGCCGGGACATGTGGGTGTTCGAGGCAATGAAAGAGCAGATCAACTGGTATCATGTGCAATTGTGGCACAGGGCGATGAATCGTGCTGACGTTTTGAACTCCTTAAGAGATATAGCATGCGAAAGTGAGACTAATGTGGATGATTCTTTTTCAATGGCCAGGATTAAAGATCAGGGATTGAAATGCGGTGTTGCTAGAAGTGAAAATTTTGGAACGCGCAGAGTGATTGTCAACCAGAATAGGACCGGTACTGTCAGCAGAAGTGTAATGGTGGATTTTCTCTCACAGAGAAAACAGAAGCCATGTTACAACCAGCACTTGGCAAAAGCTATCTCGAGCCCTGCATAAAGGTAAATGGTGTAGCACTGAAAGTTGTGAATAGATTCACATATCTAGGCAGTACGTTATCACAAAATGTCAATGTTGATGATGAAGTGTATACAAGGATCGCCAAAGCAAGCAGTACTTTCAGCAGATTGTACGCAAATGTTTGGCGTAGAAATGGCATTAACAGACAGACTAAGCTGAAAGTTTACAGAGCAGTGGTACTTCCAGTGCTGTTATACGCTAGTGAAACATGGACTGTGTATAGACATCATGTGAAAAAAAATCATTTTCATACAAATTGTCTCCGAAAAGTTATGAACATCTGATGGCAAGACAAGATTCCAGATACCACTGTCCTTGATAGAGCTGGTATCCCAAGCATTGACACGATCCTGATGCAGACACAGATTCGTTGGGCAGGTCATTTGGTGCGTATGCCAGACCATCATCTGCCAAAGATACTTCTCTATGGTGAGCTAGAGAAGGGTATACGATCTCAAGGTGGCCAAAGGAAGCGCTACAAGGACTCGTTAAAGAACTCACTGAAAGCCTTTGAAATAGACCACGATAAATGGGAAGAACTTGCACAAAATAGATCTACATGGCGTTCTAAAATAAAAAAGAGCGCATCATCTTGTGAAAAGAAGAGAAATGCAGCAGCTCAACAGCGGAGAGCAGCTAGAAAGTCATGGATAGACCAAGATCCGTGTACAATTGTCATTCCATGTCCGAACTGTCCAAGGACATGCACAGCTCGAATAGGGCTCATTAGCCATCTACGAACTCATAATCAAGGACATAACTAAAATGGAATTTTCAAAAATGGATGTAACAAATGGTGATCATCACTTGTGATGGACGAACAACAACAACAACAATGGTGGATACACCCAAAGAGAGATCGGAGCAACTATGGACGTGTCCAGTTTGCAGTGATGATGATCCGACAACTGACTAACTAACTATGAAAATAAATGTAGCTACTTTCAAACTCGCCCTTCTCAAGGCCTCAATCCACTGTTCGCGAGCGTTTACTTGTTGTAGTTTCTCTCCATGTATGTTTATGTTTAGCTCTTGTTCTTCTGTGTCTTTGCTGATTATCATGGTGTTTGTTTTTTTTGGATATTTATTGCTTGATCTATTAGTCTGTAGTTCATGTTTACTTTCTGCTAAAAGAACAGTGTCATCTGCATATCTAAGGTTGCTTATTATTTTCCCATTGATCTTGAGTCCTGGTTTTTCTTCTATATTTTTTAAGATATTCTCTGCATAGATATTAAATAGGCTTGGTGATAAAATGCATCCTTGTCTTACCCCTATTTTTATTTCTATGTATGGTGAGTAGCTGTTTTCACACCTTATTGATGCAGTTTGTTCACAATATATATTTCTAATCAGTCTGATGTCTTTTCCATCTATGCCTATTTCTTAAAGACATTTGATTAATTATGAAGACTTAACTATGAGAGAACAAACTTGCAGCAGTGATAAGCTTATCCATCCATCTAATAATATTGATGGTATTTACAATATACAATTACGTTTAGTCCGTAAAATTATATTTTACGAGCATGAGTAAATCGCCACCCTTGCCCCATTATTGGGGCAAACATGCGCAGGCTAAAAATAATTATGAAATCAAGGGAGAATTGACAAAAACAGCAAAATAACACTGTCACTTCCTATCTTAATATAGTGGGAAAATTATAAAACACAAAGACTAGGCCTATGTATCTTTATGTAACTTTAATACGAAAAAAAACCATTAATACAAAGAATGTATTTTTAGATCTGTTTTGAAATTATAATAACATGTTGGTGTGCTCTGTAAAGTGTTCGACTATAATTTTGACTTTTGTGCATTTATGAATAGCAGAGATCTTGCATCTATGGCCAGCGGAGAACGTGCATGTATGACCAGTGGAGATCGGGAATCTATGACCGGCAAGGGATCATGCATCTATGACCAGCGGAGATCGTGCATCTATAGCTGTGAGGGTTTCATTTTCAGTCAGTGGCTTAATTTTCTCATATTTCCAGTTGTAATTTCTAAAAAGAAACATGACAATAAAATATTTTAAAATAGTATTCAACATGAAGGGACAGTGACTGGGGCAAACATGCGCAGTGAATCCGCAGCGCATGTTTGCCCCAGTCACTGTGTGCGGCTTTACCCCAAATCACACTGTTAACAATTTTTTATAATATATTGAGAAAAAAAAAAGGATCATGACAAGGTAACATGCTTAATAACTTAACAATACAATATATATTTCAGTTTAGACATGTAAAATAAAATGACAGTAATGATAACAGCAGACAAAGAGTGAGAAGTTGAAAAATGTTAGATCGAAAACGTTAAAAATTGAATTTACTTCATGACTTAAAACATGACCTGCCCTTGACCAATAAAATTTCGTTGTGCGACAGAATAGGATGTTAGCATCTGGTGTGTTTGAAAACCTATAGTTTTGGGAGGAAAAAACGCTGCAAATCTTTTTTCTGTGCACATCACTACCCCCTGTCTACCATACTCAAAGGATATTTAGTGTGTAATTTTTCAGAGGAAAAGCAAATATCTACAATTTTCATACAACACTGTGTTAGCGTACTTAACGTAATAGGATCTAGAAAATGAAAATCACCAGAATATCTACATTAAATGTAGGTGGTCTCGGCGATAAACCGCCAGAGCTTATAGAATTTATGACAAAGAAACATACAGACATTTTTGGCATTGCAGATACTAGAAAGAAAGAAGGTAACATTAAAAAAAAACCGATACAAAACTATATAGAGGGTGTAGACAAAACCCTGAAGGCAAAATATGGTGTTGGTTTCCTGGTCAACCCAAACAAAGCGAAATACATTACAGACATAGAGTACATTTCAGAAAGGATAATATGGATACAACTGATAGAGGAGGAAAGAACAACTACACTAATCCAAATATATGCACCTTGCAATGACAGCAACAAAATAGAAGAAACTACCGAATTTTCTGAAAGCCTATCAGATGTCCTAAACAATATTAATAACAAAGATGAGTTATACATCATGGGTGATTTCAATGAGAGAATAGGGAAGAAAATAGCAGAGTGTGAGCACTGTTTAGGCAATTTCGAGGACACAACAGAATGAAATAATAATGGGGAGGAACTGGTTATATGCCTTGAACATGGACTTCTAATAACAAATTATTTTTACCAACACAAACGAAGCCACATACAAACATGGTATAAAAGGGACAGCTTACTACAATCATCCAAAATTGATTTCATTCTCCTTAGACAAAGACAAAAGAGACACATCACTGATGCAAGAGTTTTCCCAAAAATAGACATTGATACACATCAAACTTGTTATACTCAATGAGAAATGAGAACACACAAGACCAACACACAGAAAAGAAACAAGATAATGGCAGGAAAAACTTCAAAGCTCTAGAGCAGGGGTCGGCAATCTGCATTCGTGCCACACTCAGCAAGCCAAGCAATTTTAAATTCACGTTTCCTGTATAAAGTTAATTATAAATCGATTAGCACGGTTTCCTCGCTCATTTTGGCACTCTGTATAATTTGAAACCTTAAGTTGGCACATAATTAGCAAAAGGTTGCCGACCCCTGCTCTAAAGGACACCCAAAAAAGTGATGAACTATTTAAGGAAATGACTCAAATTTTTCAAAGCCTACCAAAAGAAACTGATAACATCAAATAAAAAAAGGGATATTTTCAAAACTGCAATGTTAAAACAACTACAAAACATATGTGGCACAAGACATCACAAGAAAGACGAGAAAACACCATGGTGGAGTGTGGAGATACAAAAAGTTCTACAACAGAAAAAACAATGTTTCCAGAAATGGCTGAAATCCAAACATCATGACAATTATCTGCAATATTGACTAGATAATGGGAAAGAGAAAAATTACGGTCTTAGGTCTGGCGGACACTAGGAGAAAAGGCAGAAAGGTGTATAAGGGATATATGCTAATTTGCTCAGGCGGTATAAAAGCAAAGCATAGTGTAGGATTTATGATACATCCAGAAGTAGCTACCTCCATTATAGAAATCAACAACTATTCAGAAAGGATTATGAGCTTAACAATCAAGAGATATCTACAAACGGATACTTACATACAACTGTATGCGCCTTGCAACGACAACTACACTGATGATCAGAAAGATGAGTTTTTTGACGATCTTAAAGAACAAATACAAAAAGTTAATAAAAACAGCACGATTGATGTCATGGTAAAGTAGGTTCCAACAGGCAAAACTACGAACAATATCTGGGCCCCCATGCTGCAAAGAATAATGCAAGGAATGATAATGGACAGAAGGTATTAGATTTGTGCAGCCAATACAACTTATTCATAGCTAACACCTTCTATGAACACAGGGAAAGACAAAAGTACACATGGCACAAATGGAACGACATCACAGTTAAAAGCCAGATTGATTACATTTTGACAAGGGCAAGAGTTAGGCATAATGTTTTGAATGCAAAAGCAATATCCAATACTATGTGTGGTACTGATCACAGAATAGTAGTGATAACAACAAGGTCTACCTCATCAAAAAAAATAAAACTACAACTAGAAATGATGGTTTAATCAAAATAATAAATTTAATGAACGAATGACTAAAAGAACAGCTCCAACAGACAGTAGAATCCACATTTAAACAACTACCTACTGAAGTTGACAGTGTGGAAAAAGAGTTCATCAGATATAGATCGACCCTAATCAAAAGTGCGGAAAGTTTGTGTGGTAACAGGAAAAATGGAAACAGACAAATTAGAAACAGCAAACACACAATATGGTGATGTGATGAAGTAAAACAAGCAGTCAAAATGAAAAAAAGATCTACACAAAGAATGGATAAAGTCACAAAATTATGTAGATTATGTAAACTATAGAATACAAAGCAGAAGAACAAATAAAAAAGTTAAAGCAGTGAAAAAACAATCATGGGAAAGATTTGGAATATCATTAGCAGAAAATCATAGAACTGCTACCAGAACATTCTTTAACCTTTAGAGCCCTGGCTTAAAATGACAAAACTTCCCCCAGGGCATGTCTTATTTTTTGGAAAATTTGTGTTATTGATGGTGGGTGTTTTGAAAACGTGATAGCTTTTTTGTTTTAAAAGATATCAAAATAATTTTTGCACATCTAAATAAAGGAGTGAATAGTGAATATAATCGTGTTATGATATGACAGTTGTGAGCAAGTTGTGAAGTTGAAAATTCTGGCGAAAAAGGCAAAACACCATTTTCAAAATCGCAAATATATCTTCGTGACGACCCTAATACATGAGCAATGTGTGACAACATTGATAAAATCCTCATAAATACCTATACTTAATGTATATATATTGTTTTATATCCAAACTAATATAATATGGACTAAAAAAATGAATAAAACGTGAAAAAATCGCATATGACGTCCGTCCGGTCAACACTAGGTCTAGCCTGACACGCAACGTAATTATTGTCCATGCACACACGTGGCACCCCTGATACATATTATTTTTGTGTTTTTTAATGAATACACAAACATTCTTATCAAATAACTACATATTAAACACAAAAAACAACAATTAGAACATATAGTCACGATCACTTACCCATGCCACGCGGTACTCAATTTGATAGTAAAATACGGCCGAAAATGGCTAAAGTCGCTCTAGAAATGCGTTGACAAATTCAACCGGCTTTCTCTCTCTTACAATCATAATGAGTAAAGGAATTTGACCTTTAAACTGTGATGTAAACTAGCTTCGTGTGGCGGGAATTCTACGTCGTATAAGCTTTAACTTCGTGAAGTTCCGTACTCGGGAATGGAGCGATATCGTAAGGCGTGTGATTGCGACCACAGGCAAAGTGGGACACACACGCAAGGCGCAATGTTGCGACCATAGGGGCCTAAAGGTTAAGATGGTTAGAAGTATACGAACAAGAGATGAGAATTACAACCCAACAGATATTATTAACGATAAGAATGGAAATCCTTTAATACATCCTTCAAAAGTCACCATGCAATGGAGAGAGTATTTCAAAGAGCTACTTAACCCCCTGGGGGTTAAAGAACAAAACAATACCAAAAGACCTAGTGGTTTCAACATTAGAACCAGAAATATTACAACATGAAGTAGATAAAGTGGTCAGGCAAGCACCAAAATGCAAAACACCAGGGATGGACAGATTATCGTCCAAAATTATGTTGTTCGTCCATCACAAGTGATGATGACCATTTGTTACATCCACTTTTGAAAATTCAATTTTAGTTATGTCCTTGATTATGAGTTCGTAGATGGCTAATGAGCCCTATTTGAGCTGTAAATGTCCTTGGACAGTTTGGACATGGAATGACGACTGTAGATGGATCTTGGTCTATCCGTGACATTCTAGCTGCTCTCTGCTGTTGAGCTGCTGCATTTCTCTTCTTTTCACAAGATGATGCGCTCTTTTTTATTTTAGAACGCCATGTAGATCTATTCTGAGCAAGTTCTTCCCATGTATCGTGGTCTATTTCAAAGGCTTTCATTGAGTTCTTTAACGAGTCCTTGTAGCGCTTCCTTTGGCCACCTTGAGATCGTATACCCTTCTCTAGCTCACCATAGAGAAGTATCTTTGGCAGACGATGGTCTGGCATACGCACCAAATGACCTGCCCAAATAATCTGTGTCTGCATCAGGATCGTGTCAATGCTTGGGATACCAGCTCTATCAAGGACAGTGGTATCTGGAATCTTGTCTTGCCATCTGATGTTCATAACTTTTCTGGGACAATTTGTATGAAAATGATTGAGTTTTTTTCAAATTTTCCAAAATTATACAAGCAACAGGAGAGTACGGCATCAAATGGTTACACAGAATATTTAACACAGCATGGGCATAACAAAGAAAACCTAAAGATGTAGGCAAAATGTACGCCAAAATTATAGAATCTAGGCCAAGATCCATTATTGAATCACAGCTATCTGACGAACAGATGGGATTTAGAAAAAACATGCTGCACAGATGCAATTTTCATTCTCAGGCAGATGGTGGAGAAAAACATAGAATACAATAAGAACCTTTTTTGTAACATTTGTAGACCAGAAGAAAGCCTTCGATAGAGTAGATAGAAGCGTTCTATGGTACACACTGGCTAACTATGGAGTCAACAACCACCTTATTAAAGTATGTCAAAGCTTATTTGTGAACTATGAGAGTGTAATTCGAACGAATAAAGGAACATCAAAATCATTTAAACTCACATCGGGAGTTAGGCAAGAATGCTGTTCCTTTCCTGTTCATCACATATATTGATCAATCAATTAATCAAGTGCCATGCCGACTGGCATAGGCGATCATGTTTCTCAACGACTCTTTGTCTCTGGTGTTGTCAATAAGCTCGGTTGGTGAGCTTCTACCGTGCCACGATACAAGCCCATCTACTAACTTTTCTCTTTGTCATCCCCATCTCTTCTCCCTTTGATCTTTCCCGTGGTTATTAAGTGCTCAAGCTGTTCTTCTCAGCACTTGTCCTAGAAATCTTGACTGTCTGCGCCTTTGTTCTTCTCAGCACTTGTCCTAGAAATCTTGACTATCTGCCTCTAATGTTTGATATGATTGATCTTTTTACGCCAGCATCAATGAGAGCCTCTGCATTAGTTTTCTTGGCTGCCCATGGTATGTTCATCATTCTTCTCAGACACCACATTTCTGTAGCCTCTAATTCGCTTTGAATTTTCTTGTTTACAGTCCATGCTTCACATCTATAAAAAGAATTGGTTCAATATAACATCTCAGCACTCGAATTCGGGTCTGCATTGATAGACTTCCATTGCAAAAAATGGTTCTCATGTTTTGGAATGCTGATTTGGCTTGTGCTATTCAGCTCTTTATCTCACTTGAGCATCTACCTTCTGATGTTAACAGGGTGCCAAGATATTTCACTTTTTCAACTTGTGCTAATTTTGTGTTATTAATTATTATGTTGCATCTCATAGGTGTATGTCTCTTTGATATGACCATTATTTCTGTTTTCTTCTTGTTTAAACTGAAGCCTTTGTTTTCACTTTCTTTCACTACTTTTTCTAACAGGGCCTGTAGTTCTTGTTTGCTTCCTGTGATCAATACTGTGTTAAGATTTTCTAGCAGTTTTATAATCTCTGAATGCTTCACCTTGTCAAATGCTTTGCTGTAATCTATGAAGCACAGATAAAGGTCTTGCTGTTATTTCTATGGCCCTCTCCATTAATGTTCTTACTATATATAGGGCATTCCTTGTGCCTTTTCCTTCTACGAATCTGCATTGTTCGTCTGCTATCTCTGGTTTTATTTACATATATTGATGGCATTACGAAAAAAGCCAAGATGCAAAATGAAAATACCAAAGAGCTACTCTTTGCTGATGATCAGGCAGTAATAGCATTTGAAGAAACTGAACTACAACGTCATCTAGCATCCATGGACATCGAGTGGAAGAACAACAACATGAAGATAAGCATAGATAAAACAGAAACCATGGCAATAGGAAGGGATACACACAATCTAAATATAACAGTGGACAATCAAGTCATTAAACAAACCAACACCTTCATATACTTAGGCGTAACATTCTCTTCAGATGGAAAGATGGACACTGAAATAGACATTCGTTGTAGCAAAGCGAATCAAATACTGGGTCAATGTTTATTGCAACACAAAATGCTACCAATGACAACAACAAAATATATTATCCAAAGTATCTTCATTCCAACTCTGTGCTACCAATGTCAAACATGATCCTTAACAATAAAACATAAGAGACAACTGGTTACAACAGAGATAAGATGTCTGAGAAAAGCCACAGGAGTGACCAGAAGACACAGAATTAGAAATGAGGTCATAAGAGAAAGAGTGGGTGTCATATCAATTCTACAATACATACAAAACCAACAGATACAATGGTTTGGTCATCTGGAAAGAATGCTGTGTGATTCATTAGTTTATAAAGCATATATGAAGAGAGGAGAAGCAGAAAGAAGAGCCAGGGGTAGACCTAGAGTATGCTGGATCGACAGCATAGAACACCAAATAACATTATCTGAAGCTGCCAGAAAAGTGAGAACAAGAACATTGTATCTCCCTCGACACCTGTAAAGGGTAAAAGAGGAAGGAAAGAAGATCGACTAGCTAGAAAAAAATACCAAGTTTGTAATTAAAGAAGCAAAAGTTAATTCATGGAACACGTATGGAGCACATTTAGCTGACATATGTAAAACAAACCCAAGAGAATTTTTCAAAAGTATTAAATCAATGTGAGTGAAAGAAGAGAGTTATAATCCCATAACAATCATCAGTGATAAAAATGGCAAACCATTAGTGAACAGCATACATAGGAAAGCAAGATGGAAAGAATACTTCCAGGACTTAGGGGCCTATACAACCCAACAATACCAACAGAATATAGACCCACCAACGCTTAAAAAGATATAGAAACCACAGAACCAAATATACTAAATCAAGAAATAGAAGAAACCTTAAAACGTAGCTTAAGTAATAAATCACCAGGAGCGAACGGTATACCAAGCAAAGCAAAAAAAGCGTATAGAAACACAAGGGTTTAGTGGTTAGCCAGATTATTCACAATAGCCTGGTCAGATAGAAAAGCACCTGACGACTGGCAAAAATCAGTAATTGTACCACTATGGAAAAACAAAGATAGTAAGAGACAGTGTGAATCATATATGGGGCATCATATCACAATTATACACCTGTATAAACGTAAAGGGAACCGCCAGTCCTGTAACAACCATCGTGGTATCTCTCTACTGTCCATTGCTGGAAAGATATTTGCCAGAATCCTTTTGAACCGTCTTACATCTCATCTAAATGAAGGACTACTACCCGAAAGCCAATGTGGTTTCAGAAAAGAACGTGGAACAACTGATATGATCTTTGCTGAAAGACAGCTTCAAGAAAAATGTCAAGAACAACACTGTGACCTGTACACAGCATTCATAGACTTGACAAAAGCATTTGACACAGTAAGTAGAGAGGGTCTGTGGAAGATTCTGGCAAAGTATGGATGTCCACAGAAATTTATCTCAATGGTGCAGCAATTGCATGATGGAATGCAAGCTAGAGTTCAGGATGATGGAGAGTTATCTGAAACCTTTCCCGTCTCAAATGGAGTAAAACAAGAATGTGTATTAGCACCTACCCTATTTAGCATCATGTTCTCTGCTATGTTGAATGATGCTTTCAGAGATCTAGACCTGGGAGTAAACATCACCTATCGCATAGACGGAAAATTGTTCAACCTTCGGCGGCTTCAAGCAAAAACCAAAGTTAAATCACACACAATCAGGGATCTTCTATTTGCTGATGACTGTGCCCTAAATGCCAACTCTGAGGCTGATCTACAATGTATTATAGACAGATTCTCCAAAGCCTGTACCAACTTTGGGCTTACCATTAACACAGAGAAAACAGAAGTCATGTTACAACCAGCACTTGGCAAAAGCTATCTCGAGCCCTGCATAAAGGTAAATGGTGTAGCACTGAAAGTTGTGAATAGATTCACATATCTAGGCAGTGCGTTATCACAAAATGTCAATGTTGATGATGAAGTGTATACAAGAATCGCCAAAGCAAGCAGTACTTTCGGCAGATTGTACGCAAATGGTTGGCGTAGAAATGGCATTAACCGACAGACTAAGCTGAAAGTTTACAGAGCAGTGGTACTTCCAGTGCTGCTATACGCTAGTGAAACATGGACTGTGTATAGACGTCATGTGAAAAAACTCAATCATTTTCATACAAATTGTCTCCGAAAAGTTATGAACATCAGATGGCAAGACAAGATTCCAGATACCACTGTCTTTGATAGAGCTGGTATCCCAAGCAATGACACGATCCTGATGCAGACACAGATTCGTTGGGCAGGTCATTTGGTGCGTATGCCAGACCATCGTCTGCAAAAGATACTTCTCTATGGTGAGCTAGAGAAGGGTATACGATCTCAAGGTGGCCAAAGGAAGCGCTACAAAGACTCGTTAAAGAACTCACTGAAAGCCTTTGAAATGGACCACGATACATGGGAATCTCTTGCACAAAATAGATCTACATGGAGTTCTAAAATAAAAAAGAGCGCATCATCTTGTGAAAAGAAAAGAAATGCAGCAGCTCAACAGCGGAGAGCAGCTAGAAAGTCATGGATAGACCAAGATCCATCTACAGTCGTCATTCCATGTCCAAACTGTCCAAGGAAATTTACAGCTCGAATAGGGCTCATTAGCCATCTACGAACTCATAATCAAGGACATAACTAAAATTGAATTTTCAAAAGTGGATGTAACAAATGGTCATCATCACTTGTGATAGACGAACAACACATCTCCTTATTAAGTCACACAGGTAAAATCTACCCAAATATAATAGAACAGAGAATGTGATACATTGCAGAACCACAGCTGAGTCCCTCTCAGTTTGGCTTCAGAAGAGGGGCAAGCTGTACAGACACACTATTCACACTGAGAGAACTGAGTGAAAAAGCAATTGAATACACTCAAGATTTAAACACAGTATTTGTAGACCAGGAAAAGGCATTCGATAGAGTAGATAGAAACATTCTATGGGAAACCTTAGAAATTTATAACATCAGAGAACAAATTTTAGATAATATGAAAACGATATATATAAAATGCCAAAGCTCAGTAAGAACAGATGGAATGACTGAACCTTTTGAAACAAGATCTGGAGTAAGACAAGGCTGAGTACTTTCACCCTACTTTTCAACATATACATGGACAGAATAATAAAAGAAGCTCACATCAACAAAGATTTTAAAAATTGCTAATAAACCTGACGTGGAACTTAATAATGAAATCAATGAACTATTATTTGCCGACGATCAAAGTCTAATATACAAAGATGAGGAAACTGCAAAAGCACATCAATGCATTGCTATTAGTATGTCAGAAGTACAACATGAAAATTAATGTACAAAAAATTGATATATGAAATTTAACAAGTCTGCAACACCAATTGTTACAACAATAGATAAAGCCAAAGTGAAACGAGATAAAGAATTTAAATATCTAGGCAGCATTTTTTCCCAAGATAAAAGCTAGAACTGAGAAATAGAAACAAGGTGCCAGAAAACAAGCACAGTAACATACCAACTTTCACCATTACTTCTTCACCCAAAGATCAAGGTGGAAATAAAAAACATAATATCTACAATTTTTATACCATACTCTGCTACCAATGTCAAACAGCTTCGCAGCTGAGAAAAATCATTACATGTGAAATGAAGTGTCAGAGAAAAGCTGCAATGGTTATCAAACTAGGTAAAATAAGAAATGAAGAAATTAGGAAAAGAGCTGGTATAATATCATGTATTGAACATACTGAGATACAGCAAGTAAAGAGGTTCAGTCACCTTATGAGAATGAAGCCAAACCAAATACCAATAAGAGCATATGACAAAAGAATATCTGGGCATAAGGTAGACCAAGGAAATGGTGGATAGAAAACATCAAGATAGCCTTAATCAAACATGGACTAAATGCAACACATGTGACATTTGAACGACAGCTTAAGCTCCCACCCTTACACTTAATGGCAAGTGTGAATGCGATCAACCATCATTCACATGGAGAAAGACAATAGACTCATCATAAACATAATTAGACTCCCTCTTTTTCTCCATAAACCAAAACACTTGATGCTTACATTGACTTCACCCTTCATGCCATACAGCACCCTTCATGCTATACAGCAACTATGTCCTCCATGATTACGATGCCCTAACCTTACGAGATCATAGTCGTAGGTGTTCTCTTAACTTCGCTCACATTATGATATAGTTATTAAACCAGCTGATAAGGTGGCACTGTTGGTTGTTTGGCAGAAGGACTTATACATTAAAGAAGCAACCCGCCAGTTAGAGGACCAGACTTTTTATCGTCCTTGTGCCAAAGACCCGATTTTGTCTCATAATAATAGGTTGAAAAAATATCAAACAACTTGTTAACTGCAACCAACTTGCCCGTTCTTGCTCTTAAACTTCAAATTATTAAAAGTAATCTTGGCTCTCCTACTCTGTATTTACTACCTAAAATACATAAACCATATAAACCACAGACTGATTGCTTCCACCTGTTCTTGCCAGACTGAACTATTTTCTGGTTTCTTAGACAGTGTCTTCCAACCTCTTGTCGTATTTCTTCCATCTTACCGTAAGGATACTAACCATCCTCTATCCATCTTTTCTATCACTATCATATCACTTATTCCTTCTGGATGTTTCTCTCTACACATATATTCCTTATAATGATGGGCTTCTGGTTCTTTCTTAACCTTTAGCACCCTAAGAAGGCACATTTAGCCCAAATTTTTTAATCCTGAAGGCAAAATCTGTTGGTCCAGCGCGTGGAACTTGATTCCAAAAGAAAAAGGTAGATTTGTAATTATTTTTAGAAAATGTTATGGCAATTCGAAGATATATATTATTTAACTTCCCGTTTCTGTTGTTACAATGACATCAGGAGATGTCGTGTGATTATGATTTTGAAATCTTAACAATCTATAGCCATCTGCATAGAGGCGAAGCGACATGACAGTGAATCGGGTTTTACATGCTTTTATTTTATCGTATATTCAGTGAAATCATTATTGATTGTGATTCGAAAGTGGAAATCTTGAGATTTTTGTCAGTTAGTTAGTCGTTGGATCATCGTCACTGCACTCCTGACAAGTCCATAGGTGCTCAGATCTCTTCTTGAGAGTAGCTGCCATTACATGTTAACTGACGGTTCCAGTACGCAGTTGATTGACCATCATTCTTTCTTGACCACAAAACCGCTAATTTCTAGTGACACCACATTTCAAACCAAATTCCTCTATTCTAGTCATGGAACAAGAGTCATCGTCACTTATGCAGTCATTTGGTAGTGCGTTTTTCCATAGGGGGTTCAAAATGTCTCCTCGATCCATCGCTCCACCAACAGCCGTAGTAGCAGCGTGTGCGGCCAACCTATCTGCTCTCTCATTACCCCTGACTCCCACATGTCCCTGCACAAAAATGAAAGTCACTTTACGCATACAGGAATTCTTCATTGCATCCAGCCACTGTTCCTGAATGTATCCCGCCTGAACTTTCACAATCATGCTCATCAAGTCACTGAGTATGCAGGTATGTTCGCAGATAGTCTGCGAGCAGATCCATTGCAAAGCTTTGGTTACTGTCAACATCTCCACTGTCATGCTGCTTGTCATCTGAACAAATGCACCATTTTCCTCTATTATGGTTTCCCCCCCACCTTTGAGCCGTGAAGGCCCAGGCACTTCTGATGTGTCTCTCAACCTACCCACCTGTATATATAATCATATCATCTTCCCTTGAATTTTTATTGATTAGAGCGAGTACCTCCGACTCCACCACTGTCGCACACCATTCCCTGCATTCTCTACTGAGTGTTATTATTACTGTGAAGGCTGTCAGACAATCTAAGGGCGCATGACTCCATTCCGCACCAGGTAGCACATCCTCCAATCTGTACACACTCTGTATAATATCCTCTGCACGCTCATCCACGACTTTCCTCTCTTAAGTTGACTACATTTCACTTTGATAATTTCAGGGCGTAGAGGATATTCTTTATCAGCAGTGATTTGTAGGTAGTCCCGCGACCTGCAGATTTGTATTCTTTGCTCTGAAGTTGGGCAATCTAGTAAGTATTGCATAGCCCGTGCCGACGTATCTCTCATACACCCTAAAATGATTTGCATTTCCTCATTCTGGATTCTATCCAATCTTTTTGTTTGAGTCTGACTCAGTGTTAGAATTGCCAATGCGTACTCTACCACCGCCACCACGAATCCCTGATACAGCAGAAATAGCAGCCTCTGTTCACATTGAGCAGTAGGCATAACTTTCATCAGCGCAAGACCTTTATAAGCCTTTACAATATGGTCAACATAATCTTTGATATTCAAACTTCGGTCCAACATAACACCTAAGTACTTCACTGTGCTGATCCTCTCGAGGATATCCCCTGTCAAAGTAACCAATGACGAGTTTACTATGTGATTATTGAGGGAAAACCATGTCTTTGATGGATTAACAAAAGCTCCAGAATTACTGCACCAAAGCCCTATATGATCAAGCTCCCTCTGTAAATTTCTGGCGATCGTTTTTCTATCTCTGCCCTTCCTATATACCACGATATCATCAGCATAGGACATAGTTCTCCCTGGTCCTACAATCTGACTGCTTGTAATTTGAACTGTATACACATTAAATAATACTGAGGACAGAGATGAACCTTGGGGTAGTCCTGGGTTTATGACTGTTGGTGACGAAGAACAACTCCCACACTTAAGAACAACCTGTCTCTGAAAAAGTGCAGAGATAATCCACCTGACAATGAAAGGACTAACTTGGAGTTGCAGCATTATGGTCATTAAGAAATCCAATGGAACTCTGTTATAAGCATCTTCCAGGTCTATTGTAACCGCTCGTGTCTCCATTCGTTCGTCAAAACCTTCAAACATATCTTGTGTGAATATGGCGATGTTGTGCCAAGTCTGTTTACTTGGATGATAGCCTCTCAACGTTGAGGGTAGTCTGTTATTTCTCTCTAGATGCAAGGACAATTTCCATGCCACACTCTTTTCTAACAACTTGCAGATCGTATTCTGCATGGTTATGAGCCTGAAACCCTGTATCTTTGTATGACTCTTGCAAGGCTTGGGTAGTGGGAGTAAGTAATTATGCAACCAGTCTTCTTCTATTGTGTCATTCACTAGGCTCTTGTTGAATAACAATGCCAGCCCTTCAGGTCCTCGTCTGGCTTGCCTCTGAGATCGTCATACCTAATGCTGTCAGGTCCTGGCGCAGAATTTCAATATTTTCAGTGCAGCTGTAATGTCTTCAAGAGTAATTGCATTATCACTTTCCATAACTTGCTTATTGCACATGTCTGTGACTGTTTTCATGATTTCATTATAATTCCCTCTGACCAATTTGTGCCTTATAATGAGCCAGTAGTGCTGCACCCTTATTCTCATCTGTCTTCTGCCATACTAAGTCTGTGCTTTGGAAATTGAAGATTATTATACACTTTCTTGGGTTGTTCATTGATTTATGCAGGCGCCAGAACAGTTTTAGTGGCTTTTTGTTTACAATCTCCTGACAAATGTGTTCCCATTTTTTTTCCATTGCAGACTTTGCGATATCTATAAACTGTTGAACCCTGTCGTCTTTGGTCTGTTTTAATTGCAAAACAGTTCTTCCATGCACACTGAACCTCATCATTCCACCAGGGGAGTTGATTTCACACATGTGCCCTTGTGGCGTGTGTCCTACATTTATTGAATATTAAAGGATCAACTTTATGGAGAATTACAATCTGGGAAAATATCACAGGGTCAATCTCTACACCAATACAAAATAAGATATGCATGATACAGGCATTGATATGGAATCATGGGAACATGATGCCATGGATCATGTTGAGTGTAGGGAAATGATCAGGAATGGTATAAAGACAAAGAAAAAAGTGATAGCAGACCGTTCGAGGGTTGTACCGTGTTACAAGTGGGCCTGTGATTCCTTCTACATACTGTGGAAGACTCCTTGTGGCGGCTCAGATTGGTTTTGTGAGTCACATCCATCATCACCATGGATCGCTAGATTATATTTCTTATAGTACAGCAATAATACTATCATCTGAAAAGATGGAAAGGTAACTACTACTCGTAACTCCAATTTTTGTTCAGTATTGATTGATTAGTATTGCTTTTTATTTGGTAAAGTTATTTTTTCAGTTGTGTCATTCTAATGCTCTTTTTTTCATTTTGGATAGTGCCATGAAAATCCTTGGTCCAGGCAGAGTCTCTCTGTATTTTCAGTATGACCGTCCCACTAGCCTATGTGAACCCAACATGCATGCATGGGCTACAAAAATATCATTTACTTCCTGTAGTAATTCATATGTCCCCGATTTTAAAATTGAAAAGCAGATTTACGGAATCAGTTAAAATGTATACAGGTGTATAGTTTCATAATCTCAACCATGGATGCTGTACCTCTGTACAGTCCTCACTCCTAGTATTAGACTAATTGGGATTGAAGTAAAGGTACCACAGGATTACTGAAACTTTGTAAACCCCCCCCCCCTATATTAAGAATGTCCCAGATACTGCATTGTGAACCCATTGGTGTAGATTACAACACCATTTTATAGTTTGCGCAAATATGATATATTAAATCTACTTATGATATATAGTGCTAAAAAAACATTTTTCAAAGCAACACAAACTAAAACTTATATAAAAGTCACTTGTGGACAATCCTTAAGAAAATAGGTAGTGTCATAGACCAAAGAGAAACACTGGCAACTAGTAAACTGAAGAGCGCATGAAAAGAAATAGATTACTGCGTTACTAGTTGTTAGCACAGCATACTAACTCACAAATGGTAACACTTTATCCTATTGCAATTTGCCTTATTGAAATTCTTGTTACAACTAATATATTAATTTACTCATCATTTAAAAAAAATTGCGGCTGTAAAGTTATATTGTGATAAATGCCTACAAATATACTCTTTAAGCACAAAAAAGTATTTAGATTTTTTTCTACCCATGGAACTAGCAGACCAATGTTTCTACTAGATTTTCAGCATGATGTAGTCCAGAGAATGGAAATATGATGTGTTGCCATAATAGCTGGTTTCAATTGTGGTAATTAATATAATCATTGTTTTTTTTTTTACAACTTACTGAGCATTTGTAAACATAGCGCTAGAGGCCAGCCATATGAGAGAACTGGTTTCCATAATTATATGCTAGTCATCAACCTCAAAGCTAACTTGTTGATCAGTCAGTGTGACCATTTTTGCAGCTGTCTTGCATCCTATCGACATAAACACAGATGCCCACAGTGTCTTAGTACTAAATCAAGTTTTGTAATCTTTCACATAGACTGACAATCTTATTGTATCAGAAAGCTCAACTTCCCCTCTTTATCAATTAGCTTCCATTATCAACCATCTATAACAATTGTGTACATACATACCACTTTGAAAGCTTCTACATTCTTCATCAATGCAGTTATTATATTCTTCAACAAGAACTGCTACAGTTCTACGAAAAAGTAGCCGGGATAGTCCCCAGTCCAGGCCATCACATGGGAACAGGTTCAGTAAGTGTGGGCATGTTGTTGCCTTGATAGGGTAGGTTTCACCGCTTTGAAATATCTTGCGATGCAAACTGTACATAACATTTTTTGTATCAATACCTGAAAATAATGATGACATGAACATGGTAAAGAAGAGATTCAAGAAATGAAAGAGAAAAATGTGATTAAAATACAAACTCAGCGAAGGTCATTACTTTAAAAAAAAAACAAAGAAAATTAAGTACATATTCAAGCAAAAATAATCAATTATCAGCACACTTCTGTTTCAGTTCAAATATATAATAATGTATTTTTGGGGCCTGAAAGGGGAGCAAAGAATAGCAACACTTGCCTCCCATGTATGTTGTAGGAGGCGACTAAGGAGGTGTGGTGGTGAAATTGGCTGTCATCCAATAAAGGATCAAAGCAACCCAGAAGCCATGCTGAAATGAGATTATCAGACTGAAAGGTGCTGATATCACAGCCAGTTGTAAATCATGACACAACACATTCTGTTCTGCAGACTACATACTGCTGTGACAAAGGATATCGCAAAGCATCATATGATGTATGGGTTTCATATATTACAAGTAAATTCAAGTAGGAAGCATGAGGACAAATGAAAATAATTCTTACAGCTGATGGGAATTGAACCAGGTCTGTTCTAGCAGCACCCAATCACTTTGCAACACAAGTAAACAGGTTTTCCATACTTGATCAACAAAAAAAAAGATGTGATCTCAAGACATTCAACCTGTGTACTTAAGTCACTGAGAACAGACCAATCAAAACAAGGACTATTACAACATCAATGAACATCCCGTACAAGTATTTAAGTATCCTCAGGAACACAAACATAGAAAATTCATATTCATACTACAAGGACCTAAAGGCCTTCTTGTTAACATAAACAACATAGAGTCAGAACAATGTTGCAAATATAAATAACACAGATACAGAACATATAGGGTTTCATTTATGAACTGTAGTGTATAGTCTTTGTTTGTAAGAACAATGTCTCTTTTTCCAGATTCCTGGCCTATTATCACTGAAACTTCATTGCATTCTGGGAGTTTAAACCTCTAAGTGGCCTCTTGTTGGCATCAATTACAATATTGTATTCGGATGTATGAATTCTTTCCAGGGCATATTTAGTGATTTGGGTTCATTCTCATGTACAAATATACTTAAGGAATTGTTGTCATATAATGTTTCTCTATTAAAAGCTCAGTTGGTAAATTGGCAATCTGTTTTCTATTTTTTGTGGGAGGCTAAAAGATGGCAAGAGTGGACTTTCCATTTATAATATTTTATCTTCTATTGTAAGTAAAGCCATGTTATATTTCATCTGTAAAGACAAACTCAAAATCTGAATTTGTAAATTGAGATTGATGTTTAAAATCATCTGACAAATCATTTCAGTATTTGTTCCATAAACATGTGGAGTGCCCACATCACATTTTTAGTAAAATTTGAAAATAAATCCCTCAGTTGTTTGGGAGACCTACATAAGGTAGTTTATTCTAAGAGGGCATCCCATTGATTATCCTTTTCAAAGCATTCCACTTTGGTAGCACCTTCTCTAAATGTCCCATAAGTAACACCATAGAATGTTCTAAGGTGCATACAAGATTTAAGTCCTTTAATCTCGTGCAGCAACATTCTTTAAAAAAAGCACTCATGATGGCTTGTGAGAACAGTGAAAACTCTACCTAAAGCATTATCAAATTTGATTTGAAGATATCCTTCAACTGGGCTTTTTTAATTTGAATTCTTTCTTAAATTCTAAAGTTGTGTAGAATTTAATTTGTTAATAATTCGATATTCTGACCTTTCTGAAATTATAGAAGTTTATTAGGTATATATCTGAATATAAACAATATACCTGTACATACATGCACAAATATATATACCAATAAACAAATATATATAAAAATATATACATATATATGTAAATATACCTGTACACGTGTACATGCCACAAAAATACATGTACCAATAGACAAGTATATACACACATATATATACATATATAAATACACATAAAAATATAAACAATAAACATACAAATATATCTCTTTTACACAGTCAATACATAGTCAATACATAGATGTATGAAAGGTACACACACAAAATGCACTAGTATGTAAATGCCCATAATGATAAAAATTGCAGATACATGCATTAACATAAACAAGCACTCACATAAAAATATATACATGCATTCACAAAAAATTACATGCATTAACATAACCATTCGCACACATATAGATATATACATGTAAAACCATCAACATCCATTCACATGAAGGTATTCACATGCATATATACACATACAAATGTGTGACCCAGAGTAGCTGTATGGATACATAGAGCCATATATATACAGTCATCCCTCGCTACTTCGCGGTTCATTTATCGCGGCCTCAGTACATCGTGGATTGTTCAAAAATATTCATCGAAATTGAGGTATTATGGCACGAAAGTTGCTTGCACGCCAGCAGAAGGCAGGGTATGCCCATACAATTCAAAATCCATGTTTCTGATTGGTTGGCTAGCCTCCCGCCATTTGATATCCCTCCCAACTCTGGAATCTCGCAAGCTGATTGGTCTAGACATTTCCCCCACCTTCACTCTCATACCCAGCGAAGACGGCTGCTCTCCTTCAAATCAATGTTTGAGTGATGCTTAATCTCGAGGTGTGCTAGTTTTTGCTGTTCTCGTGTCTTTTTGTGCAAAATAGTGCTTGTAATGCCCTTGAAAATGGCTTCTAAACGTCCTCCACCCTCTAAATCCTCTAGAGAACCCAAAAAGAAGAGAAAAATGATTACATTGAACGACACAGTTAATATATTGGACATACTTAAGGCAGGCCATAGCTATGCATCTTGCATGCCATTACGGATTGAACGAATCACGGTTCGCTTCATAAAAAAAGATGAAGTGAATATCCGTAAAACTGCCTCAATATCATTCTCCAAGGACACTAAGCGAATTGTGACTTCTCGTATCATATTTATATTATTTATACATTATTTTATGTATGTTATTTATACTATTAATATTTTATTTACATGTTTGAAACTATTCTTTAATGTTCTTATTATAACATATGCACTTATATGGTTTGATATACACTTATTGATATTATACATACAAAAAAAATGTATGGTTTGAGTATAGTATATACACTACTTCACGGTTTTTCACTTATCGCGGCCAGTTCTGGTCCCTATTAATTGCGATAACTGAGGGATGACTGTATGTGTGGTCCCTCATCAGTGTATTTTTAAAAAAAAGTATAGCAATGCACAATTAACAGATGGGAATGTAGAATACACACATGTTGATACACATAAACACCAAATAAATTAATCCACATCCACAAAAATAATTACAAATGAGAGTGCACAGCGACAAACAATTAAAATATTCAGAAAATATAAAGTACATGATGATATAAAAATAAGAAAACCACCACTGCAAAGTTACTATACTCTTTTCAAAAGTATATATTCAACCCCAACTCCCATGAAATTTTTGATCTTTTTTTAATTAAAATATATTTCTCAAAACTGTAATCAATCTTTTTCCATAATCTAATATTTTTTTCAAATATTTATTTGGCACATTAAAAAAGGTTGACTAAAGCAGAAGCCTGTAACAGTTAGAGAAAGACTTGAAGCAGCTTCTAGCTGATAAAATCATTACAGAAATCATAATTACCTCGTCTTTCCAACAGCTGTTCAAGTCTTAACAGATCAAACATAGAGAAATGTTGGATCAGCATATACAGACATGGCAGACTGAGTTCTGATAGAAAAAAATTAATGAATTAGATGTAACAACAGCTAATCATATTAAATGTAATATTACAGTTAAGGATGGGCAAATATGATATCTTTCATTCTTTAGTACCTTGTGTTTTTGGACAGCACATTTTTTTCTACTTATTGTGTCTTGTATTCAGTATATGATAAAGCCTTTAAGTGAAAACTTTTGAATTTTTTATTTTATGTGCGTCTTATGTTTTCACTTTTCTTGTATATTTAAAAAAAAATTTACTGCAGTTTCATTTATTAATTCATACATAAACATGATATATCGGGACAGCGCCTCCACCCTTTCTGGACATAAACACGATATATTGGTCCTCCATATATATACCATCTAAATTTGCTTCGTTTGGTTCATAAATGACAAGTATTAACTTATTTAGCTGTTTAACATTTTGAAATCTGGCTAACAAAAGGAATCCATTATGTTTCTGTGTGATTAGACTCATGACATATTAATTTCAAATTAAAATTCGAACAAGGTAGATTCAGCTTTCCAGGAATTAGCAAATGGCTTCATCTTCCACTAGCAACAGAGTTCAAACATTTAGCAAACATCAGGCTTTATTATTCTTTGAGTTTTATAATTAGAGATGTTATTTCAAGTGACGTGTAGGTAAAAAACAGTGTTGTTGATTTTGACAGTGAAGATTACCAACTTGTTGAAAATCTGAAAAGTTATAAGACTAGACCTAATAATAGGTAAGAGCAAAAAAATTATAAGACTGTTCCCACTTCTTTTGTTTCTGAAGAGTTAGATAGACATAGTGACAGTAATGATAATATTCCACTATGTTATACAGAAAATAGAGTTAAACCTAATGATAATATTGAGTGGAATAAAGTTCAACTTTGAAAATCTAATACTATGAATACTTGGGAAAATTTCATAAATTTTAACAATATTTTGTTTGATTCTGAAATTGGACAAGGCACACAAAAAATGGTATAAAACATTAGGCAGTTGAAAGATTTACTTCAAATAAACTAATTATGATCAGTAAATGGACAGTCAATGCATCTAGTTTAGTAAGATTGGATATCAACACTTCAAGACAAGTAAAATTGAGGGTAAGTAGAACAAAATTCATGTCCACAAAATTTCTCTTCATCTAACATCCCTGTTTGTGGTGTAATTTTTGTATTTTGTTGTAACAATTCTGGTATTTTTATATTGTATATGGATTCCAAATTGAATTATCTTTCTTTTGATACTTTAAATGACCTTCCATAGCTAATATGTTTTCTTCAGAAAGTTTTCTTCAAAGCTTCAGAAACCTTAAATCATGATGAGGTTCAAACATTTCGCCTAAAATTAATTACGTCCAAACCCAGGGAATAATTACGGCCTGAAAGAGTTTGAAAGAATAGAAATTGAGAATGAGGTTGATAATGCATTCTTTTATCATATCCGAGTTTATTTGTGTGTCGGCTTTAGTATAACTAGTAGTTTCCCCATCAAAACCAATTCCTTGAAGTGAAGATGGGGCTTTGTCCCGCAAACAGAGGCTGGAAACTAAGATTGGTCAGGCCATCCTCTACATTGAGCAGGATCACAGACCTTCCAAAGCTAGCACTGGTGTCAAAGATACCTGTCAGAGAGGTGCACCAACAACCATGGTATCATGCAATCAGATTAGCTAACATGTCTTCACAACAAATTATTTTTAATTGTCATGGTGCTTGCCCTGGTGCTTGAAGGCAGACAATGAAATATTCATCAAGAAATAAACAATGGTAGGAACAACACAAACTATCCAGATGTCATGTCTAAATCATTCACATCAGAAGCACTATGGAAACTAATCTATATGGAAACTAAAAGATAGAAAATCACTAGGATGAGACAGCATCACTAACAAAATGCTTACCCCCTTAGCTGCGAAGGTATTTAAGGATATGATGAGGGGTTGCCATCATTTTTCTTTAGATCTTCGTCTTAGTTTCCCAGGGAAACAATTCACCTGTAAGTTTTATTATAAGCATCAAGACATAGTTTTTCCTTGGGAAGCTAAGAAGAGGAGAATCGCAAAATGTCAGTGGCTTTTCATCATCTCCTTAAGAATACCTATGCAGCTAAGGGGCAAGTACCTAGGACATGCAGCAATGTATAAATCACTACAGATAATTGTACCTAGAATCAGAGAAACTATTAATGCCAGAATAAATTTGATTTAGAGTGTGCAACAGTAATCAAATAGCATTTCTGTTCCAGATCACTGAAGATGTTTTTCAGGAAAAGAAAAAAGTGTTCACCCTATGGGTAGATCTCCAAAAAGTTTTTGACAAGGTCTGGAAAGATGGACTGATTGTAAAGCTGCAAAGAAACAGAATCAGGGGTAACATAAGTAAGTGTATATGATCTTTCCTACACAATCGTAAAGCAAGTCACTATGGAAGGTCACAACAGAAAAAAAGTTCTCCTAAATCATGGAGTTCCTCAAGGCTGTCTCTACCTCTATTTCTTGTATTCGTAAATGATTTTTCTGCAAATTTCCACCAGGTGTAAGAAGTGCCATGTATGCTGATGATATGATGTTGTGGTGTTGAGAAGAACATTTAAAGATCTCCAACAAGAAAATACAAACAGCAGCAGAAAACATAGCAGCATGAGCAGAGAAATGGATGGTAAAGATCAATGCTGTAAAATCCTCAACGACACTCTTCATGCTAAAAAAAATAGGACAAAGCAAGAGAGATAATACTTGGAAATGCATGTATCCAAATAGAAGAGGAGTACAGTGTACATGAGATAGGAGATTGGAATGGCGGTCTCACATTGAGAATGTAGAAGAAACTTGCTATCCTGAGAAAATTGGCAGGAACAAGCTGAAGGGCCAATGATGCAAATTTTAGAAGGTATGTACAGGTTCAATTAGTCTAGTACTAAAATATGGATCAACAGCATGGACTTCAGCTGCCTATTTCCATCCACAATCTATGGATAAGGTAGAAAATTGAACACTTCCATCTTATCACAGATGCCATGAAGACCTCTATCATACACGAAATGGAAAAAATCACAAGTATCATCCCATTATCATACAGGTGAGACACTAAGATTTTGATCCTTGCAGATAAATAAGTATAAGAGCAAGCCAGCACATCTATAAGACCAGATGTGGTGATCCAGCCAGTAGAAGGCTGAGGAGAAACAGTTGTATTCACCAATCCAAAAAAATTAACAGAGAATACAAGAATGAACTACCAAACATAACAGAAGCACTAACACTTTTCCCAGTTCCATGGGAGCAATATCAAAATCTTATTATCAAAACCACCATAAACAACACCAACACTATGAGAGATCTGAATACTCTCCAAAAGGAAACATTAGTATGCAACATGATTGAAGACATGCACCCCAGATGAGTGTTGATACAAGTATACACTGGTGGATCATCAACCAAGGCAGTGAAGAATTGAGGTGTTGGACTGTACAGAAAATATCCAGAAAAAGAAAATAAATCCATATATTCACCAATTAGAATCTTCTGATCTAACTACTCTGCTGAAGTATAGGCTCTAAGCATTACTGCAGAAATAATTAAAAACAAAACAAGCCAATATCAACAGGTGGTATTTCCTACTGATGCAATTGTCTGTCCTACAAGCCTGTGACAGCTATAAACTTCAGACCTGAAGGAAGTCATATTCAGTGAGCATTCAGAGAAAAGTAGTACTACAGTGGATACCATCCCACTGTGGCATATAAGAAAATAAAAATACAGATATGCTAACAAAAGATGGAGCAACTCAGGAACAAAAAGACCAAGAAATTACCTACCCGGAAAAGAGGACACTCATCAGAGCTATTGGGAAAGTTGACCACCAAAAAGACAACTATTACTATCTCAACAGAGATGAGCATGTTATCATATTCCACTTCAGTACAGGTCACAACAGACTAAACAGCCACTTAAATGGACTAAATTGGTTCCATCAGCTCTGTGTCCATGTGGACAGGCAGCACAGACAGCAGAACAAACTGCATTATACTAAACAAGTAAAGTGAGGAGCAGTGATGCACAGAGACAGACATCCACATAAAATTGTATGTCAGCCTTGAGGAGCTTTCAAATACAGTAGTATTTATCTAGAAAACCGTACTTGCTATGTAGACATGTTGAACTGTGAATAAGAAGAAGACTTGCTATGTAGACATGTTGAACTGTGAATGAGAAGAAGACTTGCTATGTAGACATGTTGAACTGTGAATGAAAAGACGACTTGCTATGTAGATATGTTGAACTGCGAATGAGAAAAAGAAGACTTCTAATTTCTTGATATGATTATATTTAATAAGTGTAAATATGCTCTGTGATTACATTTATTGTGAACAGCTCATTAAATTCCAGCATGCTTTGTGGTAACATTTCTATATATCTTATAGTTCTCTACAGAGAATAGCTCTTCAACAAACCCCCTCCATCTTGTCCTATCTTTAGCTACAACAGTTTAACGTGTCATGTCAGTGCATCACCAGTGGACTGTCTCAAAGGCCTGCAACAACTTTGGTCTCACTATTAACACACAAAAAACAGAAGTCATGCACCAAGCAACATCAAATAGCCAACATACTGCTACTTCCATCATCGCCAATCAGGAAAAACTGCTGGTAGTCGACAATTTTACTTACCTTGGAAGCACTCTCTCTCGCGATGTCAACATTGATGTGGAAATTAACAATAGACTGGCAAAAGCTAGTGCTGTATTTGGCAGATTACGCAACAATGTATGGGACAGAAGAGGTATAAGAACAACCACAAACTACAAGTATCTCATGCTGCTGTTATACGAACCTTACTATACGCCTGCGAAACGTGGACAGTGTATGCTAGACATGCAAGAAAGTTAAATCATTTCCATCTTACCTGCCTACGTAAATTACTAAACATCTATTGGTGGGACAAAGTACCAGACTACGAGGTCTTGGAAAAATCAACCCCAATAAGCATCCACACAATACTTATGAAGGCGCAGGCACGCTGGGCAGGCCATCTTGTGCGTATGGAGAACTCGCGTTTGCCAAAACAAATATATTATGGAGAACTCAAGGCAGGATTTCGAAAAGCTGGTGGACAGAAAAAGCGTTTCAAAGACACGCTCAAGTCATCCTTGAAACATCTTAACATTGACGTAGGCGCTTGGGAGAGCCTCGCTCAGGATAGAACAGCATGGCGTTACAGCATTAGAACGGGAGCACTAGCGGCGGAATAATTCAGACAAGAAACTGCAAGACAGAAGCGGACACGTAGAAAAGAAAATCTCACATCCACAAAAATTCACATTCAGCAGATTGGATGCAAATGTTTGGCATGGAAATGGCATTGACCTACAGATTAAGGTGAAAATTTACAGAGCAGTAGTACTTCCAGTGCTGTTACATGCTAGTGAAACTTGGATCGTGTATAGACGTCATGTGAGGAAACAATCACTTTCACATAACTTGTCTCAAAAAAGTTATGAACATCAGATGGCAAGACAAAATTCCAGATACCATATCCGTGACAGATCTGGTATCACTAGCATTGACACTATTCTGATGAGGACACAGATTCGTTGAGCAGGTCATTTGGTATGTATTCCTGCCAAAGAGACTTCTCTCTAGTGAACTGGAGAAAGGTACTCGATCTCAAGGTGGACAAGAAAAGCGCTACAAGCACTCGTTAAAGATCTCACTGAAAGCCTTTGAAATAGAAAAAGATACATAAGAAGAACTTGCATAAAATAGATGTGCATGGCATTCTACAATAAAAAGAGTGCATCGTCTTGTGAAATGAAGAGAAATGCAGCAGTTCAACAGCGGAGAGTAGTTAGAAAGTCATGGATAGATGAAAATCATTCTACTGTGGTTGTTCCATGCCTGAACTGTCCAAGGACATTTGCAGACATAGGGTGTATTAGTCATCTACAAACTATTAGGCATGACCACAATTTTAACTGAATTTTCAAAAGTGGATGTAGCAAATGGTCGTCATCACTTATGGATTCATCATCTTTTTCTATTGCTTCCACCATGTTCTGTCAAGCCTTTGTTTTGAGACAAAATATTAACTCAAGAATGTACAAATAGGTAAAAGCATACCTGCATAAGAGCCAGGGTACAATTGAAGGGTCGCAAGAGCAAGAAAATCCTACTGCATCATGGAGTCCCCCAGGGAGGAGTCCTGTCACCCACACTTTTCTTGGTTTACATTAATGACCTAGTTGCCGAACTACCACATAGGATCAAAGTGGCACTGTATGCTGATGACCTGGCACACGGAAGAACATGCGACAGTGGCCACTAAACAAATACAAAGAGCTATTGATACATTAACATTATGGGCAAATAGATGATGCATCAGCATTAACACAGATAAGTGCAGCACTACACTCTTTACTTTCTCATCAAAACAAAAAGCCGGTGATATCAAGATAGATGGAGAGCTCCTGAAAGAAGACAACCCACATACCTTAGAGTTAGTTTTGGTGATAAACTTACATGGAAGCAGCACATAAACAAAGCAACAACAAAAGTCAGGAGGAAGTTAGCTATCCTGAGAAAACTAGTGGAACCACATGGGGAGCCAGTGGGAATATACTCTGTAAAGTGTACCAGCAAAGCATAAGACCACACCTGGAATATGGTTCACCTGTGTGGTGTCCTCGATCAAACACCACATTACAAGAACTAGATAAAGTGCAAAACCAGGCACTTAGGATATTGCTGGGAGCAATTAAATCAACACCCATAGTAGAGATGCAGAAAATGAGAAGAATGCAAACACTTGGTGAATGCAGAGACACAATGAAGGAAAGATTCCAAAATCTAGCAATGGGGAGACTGAAAAGAAGCAGCTTTATCCTCCAAGCTAAACAACTCTGTAGACAACTTACAGACCTACCTAAAGTTGACAGCCACTTAAGGCCTGTACAACAACAAACCCCTTGCAGTAAAAGGCATGGAATGCCAATATACATTTTGACCAACGTGAAAGGAATGCTATACGAGGACGAACAGAACAGTCTGCAGTGAAAGACAGTCACCCTCAGTTTCCTGGATGAGGAATATCCACAAGACATATAGGTCAGAGTATACACAGATGGGTTAGCACAAAATGCAGTGAGGAATGGAGGTGCAGGTCCATATATAGAATATCCACACTAGTCTAGAGATCAGATGTATGATCAGAAAACCAACAGGGAAATTCTGCAATAATTATGATGCAGAAATTCAGGCAATTAGGGGTGGCAACTGAAAAACTGCTGAACTCCAATCTTGGCCCACAGCCCGTGGTTTTCCTGACAGATGCAAGGTCAGCGCCTCAAGTTCTGCAATCTGGAAAACTAACAGACTTGCAAAAACTACTTAATAAACTGTCTTACCAGTATGGGGTAACCATGCAGTGGATACCCTCTCATTGTAGAATACCAGGAAATGAAAAAGCAGTCCAACTGGTTAAGACAGATGACCAACAAAATGTAAAAATCACCTACCATTAGAAAAAACAGATGATTGTTAATAAGTAATGCAAAATTAGATAAACAAGTTACTGGGAATACCTAACTATGAACAAATTTAGATGAAAAAGGTATATAAAAAACATGCAATAAAACAAAACAGGACAATTTTGTATGTTGCTGTCCTATTGGGACCTTTTTAAAAAAACAAAAAAACTACAAAAAACACCAAACCGTAAATATATGAACCGCTAGAATTACTTGATCATGTTTCTCTAACCGAAGAAACAAGGTCAAGTGAAAATATGCAGAGCATGTCTAATAAATATTGCATTGAGTGCATTTAATATGAGGTCATGAATTTGCACACTATTAGATGACAGGGTATGTAAAAGAGAAAATGAATGCTTTCAATATGCGGTGGATATATTTTTTGCGCACTATAGATGAGTAGTGACGATATTTTAAATGGGGGGGGGGGGGGGTTTGAGAAGGAAAGAATAAGAAATTGGATGCAAGGGGGGGGGGGGGCCTACCAATAGAAGTAGAGACTATAGAAATATACAAGAGGGATAAACATTTGATAGCACATTGAATAGATATTTCAAACAAATACGGACATATATATATATATATATATATATACATCAACGCATACATATGCATAAAAATATATACAAACAATAGATGAGAAATACATATAAGACAAAACAAAATCGAAACATAGATGTATGAAAGATACCCACACAAAATGCACAAGCATGTAAATATATTTTCACACTCAAGTGAGAGCCCACACAAGAATACACATACATATTGACACATAATGGAGTGCATTAAACATAAACATTAAACATAGTGTATTAACATAAACAATCACTCACATAAATATATTTATTTTGGCTTTACAAATGGTAAAAATATATATACATGTATCCACATAAACATTTTCTCACATAAATAAATGCAGTAACATGAACATTCGCACATTGAGTTTGGAAATATATTTACATGCTTGTGCATTTTGTGTGGGTATCTTTCATACATCTATGTTTCGATTTTGCTTTGTCTTATATGTATTTCTCATCTATTGTTCTTTGTATATATTTTTATGTATATATAAATGTATATATATATGTCTGTCCGTATTTGTTTGCATATCTATTCCATGCGCTGTTAAATGCTTATCCCTCTTGTATATTTCTATAGTCTCTACTTCTATTGGTAGCCCCCCCCCCCCACATTGCGTCCAATTTCTTACTCTTTCCTTCCCCCTTACAACCTCGTCATTACTCATCTATAGTGCGCAAAAATATATCCACCGCATGTTGAAAGCATTCATTTTCTCTTTTACATTCCCTGTCTTCCAATGGTGTGCAAATTCATGACCACGTATTGAATGCACTCAATGCGATATTTATTAGACACGCTCTGCATATTTTCACTTGACCATGTTTCTTTGGTAAGAGACAGGATCAAGTCATTCTAGCGGTTCATATATTCATATATTTACGGTTTAGTTTTTTGTAGTTTTTTTTATGTTTCTTGAAAAAGGTCCCAATAGGACAACAATGTAGAAAATTGTCCTGTTTTGATTTATTGCATGTTTTTTATATACCTTTTCATCTAAATTTGTTCATAGTTAGGTATTCCTAGTAACTTGTTTATCTAATTTTGCATTACTATTTGTTACTTTGATTACTGCGGCACCCTTCACTTGGTCTGACACCCTCCGACCATTTGGTTATTTATATATGATCGTCAATAAGAAAGCCAAAAACACCAACACAAGATGACTATCACATTATGAACAGATCAGAACAAGTTGTAATTCTACACCTCAGAACGGGACACAACAGACTCCACAGTCACATGTGCACAAAGTTCAAGATTGGCAACACAGCCATGTGTACATGTGGACAGGCAACACAGAGTGCCAAGCATATACTTCAAGACTGTTCTGGGTATAAAACGCGGAGGCATACATATTGGTCAGAGGAAACAACAGTGGAATCAAAGTTCTATGGGCTTCTATGGGTATGAACTACAAAAGACAGTCAGTTTTATTAAGGAGACAGAATTACAGATATAGACATATTTCAAGTGAACGGAAGAAGAAGAAGAGACAAAATATACTAAGAGGTAATCAAATTTTCTTAACGCATGATAAATAGGCTGAAATGGTATTCAAAGGAGTATGGTAAACTGGGCAGATATATATAGAACATCAATTGATACAAATGGAGTGGTATACACAGACTACCAGAAAATGGACAAGACAAGAGGAGGTAATTCTGTCCATGAATGTGCACTAACCTTCTATCATGTACTCAGGGTAACGTTCACAATTGATACTGATTACTGTACAACATATCTCTTGAAGAGGCTCTGGTCCATATTTTACCTCCATACCACCTGACCTTGGATGTCTCTTGATCATGCTAATTAAAAATACACATTAGAACATAAAACAAAATCATAAGTATGGAGTTAAAAATGTAATATGGAGATATGGATATATATATATATATATAAACTCTGCTGGATACCATAAACTCCGTTGAGGTTGTGTTTATGTTAAAGTGAGTCAGTGATGCCTTAAGAGTGTCTTAAAAATGCTTCTCTGTCCTCCTCCGACCTTGGGAGAGTCAGTTTCAAGTTCTCCATATTGCAGCTTTTTTGGCAGACAATGACCTTTCATGCAGACCCAGCATGTTTGTGCCTTCATCAACATTGTGTGCATGTTAAGAGATTTAGATTTCAACAGTACTTCCATATATGGTATTTTATCCCACCAAGATGTTGAAAATAGTGAGCTAAGTGATAAAACACAACAAGAGTACATATGAAATGCCATAAGAAAATATAGATGGAAATATTTGAGGCATGTCCTAAGACTAGATGAAAATAGATTGAACCAACATGCATTTATATGGACACTGGACAGGAAAATAAATCGAGGAAGAATTAAAACCACTCTAAAAAACATCATACTTAAAGAAGGGGAAGCAATGGGCTGAAGGTCAATACAATAACTAAAATTGCAGACAGCGGACCACAATGCATGGAGAATCAAAACTTCTACCCTATCTATGGCATGAAAGGAACAAATAACTATTAGATGTTGAGTAACGAAAGCAACTTAGATGGAAATGGTTTAATTTTCTAGTGTCTGGCGTATACCGTCCTTGTTTCACAGGCATAAAGAAGTGATGATATTACTCCTGCCTGGTGTGGTAGTCGTTATTCCCCTTTTGCCCCATCCATTTTTGCATGGTCTTCTTAATGTGGCAACAAGTTTCACCATTCTGTTGTTTACCTGCGTGTCGATGTTTACAGCTTGTGAGAGAGTGCTGCCCAGGTAGGTGAAACTATTCACTGTCTGAAGTTATTCTTCTTTGATTTGTATAAGAGGATTGAATTGTGGAAATTTTGATGCAGGCTGATATATGACATCTTTTTTCTTTGTGTTGATGGTGAAGCCAAAGCTGTTGCAGGCTTCTATAAATTGAATTGATTTAGAGTGCCCTGCATACTGTCTGCACATTCAGCATGCAGTGTGCAGTCATCTGTATTGAGGAGTTCCCTGACATTATATCTCACATCTTTATTTTGGCTTTACAAATGGCAAACATTGAAGAGTTCATCATCTGTTCTGTATTTTATGAAATTAACATTGAATTTATTTTTATATATATATAGAGAGAGAGAGAGAGAGAGAGAGAGAGAAACAGCAGAAAAAATGGTTTGGACATCGTATGAGGATGAACAATCAACTTCCCACAAGATGGAATCAGGGTACAGAGCCAAGGGCAGACCTTAGTAAATGTGGATAGACATCAAGACCATCCTGAATAAACATGACTACACATCAATCAGAGCAACACACCTGGCTCTGGATCGCAGACTACATCTCCTTCATAAACCCTACGCTCAAGTGTGGAAGCTACGACAACACCATCTGGGAACAGACAAAAGCTACGACAACACCACCTGGAGATAGACAAAAGACAATGTCAAGTTTTTCTCTAATTTTATGTTGTGACATGCAGTCTTTTACTTTTTCACTGTATCTGTCATGTAACATATTCTCTCCGTAATTTTGTCTTTTCAAACCCTTCTTTGTCTTGGGCCATCAGCTTGCATTTTCCAATGACACATACATGTTTCACTGTAAACTGACAGCTTATTTAAAATTGTTTCACAATGTTGTGTTCATCGGTTTAGTCTGGATTTTTTTCTGTAAACAGGGTTGACTCATCTGCGTTAAGTAAGGGCAGTGATCCTGTAGATCTTGGGAAGTATATGGATGTTTCTTTCTTTAAGGTGAGGATTGATCGCATTAAAGATTTCTGAAGACAATGTTCGTTTCTTCTAGCAGAGTAGAAATTTCTATGTTATTGTCATCAAAAAAGTCTTGTTTTTATGTGTCATTATACCTAGATGTTACTTAGCCAAAGCATAGAGGATGTTTAAGAATGATGCCTATCTATTCTCCACACAGATATCTGACAAGTTCAAGTCCTTTAGCTTTGCATCCATGTCCTGGGAGAAGACAGTTACTGTGCTGAAGTTTTTTTAATTTGCAGTGCTCAATCATTTTATTATTGTGTATCCTTGTGGATGTCTTAAAAAAAGTTAAATTTTGACACTATCAGTCTGTGGTCAGTCCAACATTCTGCATCACACATGGCTTTGGTCATTGTAGATCTCCCATTGTAAATCTTTCTCCCTCCTGATGATGACATAATCTATCACATGCCACTGTTTGGATAGAGTTTGGATTGAGTTTGCATTCATTATTTTTTTTGCTTTTAGGCTGAAAGACTGAGTTGGTGATAGTGAGAAGATGGGTAGAACAAAGTCTCCATTCCAGGACTGATTAATATTCCCAATACTTGCATTGAATTTACCCAGAATGGTAAGTTTTCTGGCATCAATAAGATTACAGCATAAGTTTCTCATAAAATGTATCTTTTTTAACTCATTTGGATTCATTATTGTTGGAGCATAGGTGCTAATTAGCATTATACCAGTAAACATTTTCTTGTCCACTTGTACACATAGTGCCATGAGACTGTTACTTAATCCATGAGGAAGACTTGGGAACCTTTGTACAAGGTCGGCTTTAACTGTGAATCAAACTCTTGATTCCCATTGCTCTGAGCTTTTGCGACCACTAAAAAAACAACAATATGTAATCTCCCTTCTCTTTCTGATAGATGGCCTTCATCAGGTAGCCTCATTTCACTAACTGTTAAAATGTCAAGGTTGTATCAGGCCAATTCCTTTGCAACTAGTGCTGTTCTTCTTTCTGGTCTGACTACAGACATTGTATGTGTAAGTGTTTGGCCATTCTATGTTCCCACTAGAAAAGGTTTGATAATTTTTGTGTTTTGACTGCATTGATTTGGCACCCACCAGCAGTGGTATACTGGCTAGATGAAGTGATTTAAGGGCACTTTTTTTTAAGCCCTTACCTGTGCTATAGACGTGGGCTGAGCTATCCTGAATAGGGATGTTTAGTTGACCAGGAGGCTGCCAAATCCAATTTCTGTCATTAATTTAACAGGAAACGACCCTTTGTCCTGATCCAACTGTGTGCAGATTAGTGCCTACAGCTTGAATATTTCACACAGTCTGGCTTATCACTATTCCATCACCACAGGATTTGTGTTGATTATAAAAAAGATGATAAATGATGATAGTTATGACTAGCACTGAACTTTGTTTAAAGTGTGGAAGAGTTTACCATTCATCTACTACACTCTCTCCCTGATCCAATCGTGATTCAGTAGCAAGATAAATCTAGGTGACTGGAGATGTGGATGACTGGTGTTCTATATATCTCAAAGCACTGCTGCCAAGTACAGAGTTTGTGATTAGCACTGGAGTAAAACAAGGATGTGTACTGTCTCATTACTTTTTATTATGTACACGGACCATATAAACAAAACAGCAAACTCAAATGAAACAAATGAACTGCTTTTTGCAAATGACCAGGTTTTATTCCACAACAGCATAAAAAACCTGCATGACTACCTAAACATAATAGACACAACAGGCAAGCAATTTGGAATGAAAATCAACATTATAAAAACAGAAGTAATGATTATTGCAAGAGAAAAGGAGAACATCAACATCCAGATAAACAACAAAAACAAGTACTAAAATACAAATATCTTGGCAGCACATTGAGATATGACAACAAACATGAAGAAGAAATAGATGCAAGATGTAATATGTCAGGTCATCGATCAATTAACACCTTTACTGCAAAACAAAGATATTACACTAGAAACAAAGAAAGTGCTATTCAACACCATTTTTCTACCAACATTGTGTTATCTTAAAAAATACTTAGGCATAACATTCTTTTCAGATGGAAAGATGTACACCAAAAAAGATATTCGTTGTAGCAAAGCGAATCAAATACTAGGTCAATTATCCCCTTTATTGCAACACAAAATGCTACCAATGTTAACAAAAAATATCTTATCCATAGTATCTTCATTCCAACCCTGTACTACCAATGTCAAACATGATCCTTAACAACAAAACATAAGAGACAACTGGTTACAACAGAGATGAGATGTCTGAGGAAAGCTACAGGAGTGACCAGAAGACACAGAATTAGAAACGATGTCATAAGAGAAAGAGTGGGTGTCATATCAATTCTACAATACATACAAAACCAACAGATACAATGGTTTGGTCATCTGGAAAGAATGCAGTGTGATTCATTAGTTTATAAAGCATATATGAAGAGAGGAGAAGCAGAAAGAAGAACCAGGGGTAGACCTAGAGTACGCTGGACCAACAACATCAAAGAGAGATTACATGAACACCAAATAACATTATCTGAAGCTGCCAGAAAAGCGAGAACAAGAACATTGTATTTCCCTCGATACCCGTAAAGGGTAAAAGAGGAAGGAAAGAAGAAGTTGTGTTATCAGTGTCAAACTTGGACATTGGATTCTAGAACAAATAATAAGATTAACACCACTGAAATGTGTAAGACGTATGATTGGGAGTTAGCATGAGAGACAAACTAAGAAATGAAGAACTAATAAAATAATTAGGGATCACACCAACACTAGAATATATTCAGAAACAACAAGTTAAATGGTTTGGCCACATAACCAGACAGAAGGAGCAAAGTATTATCAAAGAAACCCTTATAGACCTATTGGACACCCTCATAAAAGGTGGACAGATAGTGTATTAGAGACACTCAGAAAAATAACAGCAGAAGAGGCAAATAGAGCAAAAGACTATACACTCACTCTCCTCTGAACACCAAAAGGTATATGAGTACAGAAAGAAGAAGAAGACTGCTGGCAAGTTTCTTTTAAGCAATGATAATCCAGTCATTTGAACATCAGATATTTCATGTGTACTGTCCACCATATTCATGTTTTGTATATCGGGCAGACATGCCCTATATTTAGCTGGGGCCCCCAGTTACTCTCACCTAGTTTGGCCGGTCTATCAAAAGTGTTACCTGGATGTAGCCGCTGCTGCATGCTTGCAACTACTGGGAGCCACAGGTGAGAGATGAGTGCCAGGTGGGAACCATGGACATGAGAACTAGTAAAGGAGTATGACAGCCTCAACATCAGAGATACTAACTACTCCTCCCTGACATCCCATAACACCAGAAAAGCATAAAGAGATGGAAGCACACATGAAGTATGAGTATAAGTATAGACCTAGGACTAATATTAACTAAAATGCAATGATGATGGTTCTATACTTAGTATAATAACAGCAGCACCACACAGCACAAACATTTAATAATCATTTGCTGAATGAGACTCAAGAATCAGACTGTGTACTCTTGGGATGAGTCTGCTCTTTGTTATAACTGTAAGGACTACATTAAATGAGTACAATACTACAATGACAGATTCATAAACAAATATTGGTGAATTTCTAGTATAGCCTATAGGTCTCCGTTGGGCTATAAATAGCACACTGTTTACATTAACGTCACAAATTTCCCTTGAAAAACCAATCATATCAACCTTGAAAAACCAATCATATCAATTCACGCCTTAGATGAGAATTCATAGATGATTAATTATTAATTCTAAACACTAATTCTAACCCTTCTCCCCTCTCCCAAAAAAAAATATAAACTATAATCCTTTTAACCCCCCCTCCCAAAATCTATAATCTTACACAACTTATCTAACACTGCAGAGGTTAGGTAATACCTCAAAAGTAGAACAAAGGTCACAACGGAGACCATTACTATAAATTGGCCCAAATATCAATTCAATGTGGTTGTGCCCTTGGGCCCTATAGTTTACATGACTCATAGTAGGCCTAACTTAAATATAAAATTGTGAAAATATATATAAAATGGTGGATACAATTATTCATTAAATAGGCCTAGGGCCTAAACAATTTCTTACTAAACAATCTCCCAATATTAATATATGCCTACTAGTAATAAAATTAATAAACAGTCATGAAAGGGAAAAAGACTCATAACAGTAATTTACTGTTTACTCAGTAAACACAGAGAAGATTCCAGAGTGTTACTGTTGGTTATTAAACAAACTATACCTGTTTAGGGCGCATCTGCCGTTTAAGATAGCATTGGTGGGAAACATTGGGATGACAACGTTCTGGAGAGAATATAACCAGATCATAATAAATAACGTCACATTTAATTTATTTTATTAGCTTTCTGAAAGCCTTTCAGAAAAAAGTTCAACTGACTGCAATTACTTACACGAATGTGTCTTTTTTGTATTAGTTTTCCTTGGATATACAATAGCTACTACTGCACACCTTTACTTGTTTATTTCTGTAGTTATTGTAAGTGGGAATTGGTCTATACTATAATCTATTAAATTAAATATTTATTCGTGTAACAAAGTCTACAACACTTGTCAACAGTGTTGCCAACTCCTTTCATCATAAAAGCACCAGAACGTCTTTAAAAAGTACTAAACAATTTTTTAGAACACTAAAAAAAGCACAATCAATACAAGGTAACTGCGTGAAACGTAACAACAATTAGACTTACGTAAAACACAGATTTATATTTCCTCTCAATGGGACACGATAGACTATATCTAAAACTAGTGGGTAATGATGGGCAATGATGAGCACACAAGAAATCATAAAAATTACAATACACAAATCACATTCAACGTTTCAACCAAAAGGTCTTATCAAGATACAAACAAAACATTAAAAGACGACGAATAGAAAAATTACCACAACGTCCAACGGAAATATGGAAATGATATGCCGGAAGGTCAGAAAATACATAAAAACGTAAATATATGTAGAAATATATTTACTTAATATATTTTCGTTTCGTTTCCACATATATTTACGTTTTTATATACTTTCTGACCTTCCGGCATATCATTTCCATATTTCCGTTGAACGTTGTGATACTTTTCTATTCGTCGTCTTTTAATGTTTTGTTTGTGTCTTGATAAAGACCTTTTGGTTGAAACGTTGAATGTGATTTGTGTAATGTAATTTTTATGATTTCTTGTGTGCTCATCATTGCCCATCATTGATCATTACCCACTAGTTTTAGATATAGTCTATCGTATCCCATTGAGACGAAATATAAACATGTGTTTTACGTATGTCTAAAAAAAAAGCACCAAATGTTTTCCTTAAAATAATACAAGATAACACATTATAATTTAGTAATATCAGTTAATATTTTTAATATTTTTATTCCAGATTGCTTGATCACAGTCAGACAATTTTTTTTTCATTTTATGTCTTTTTCCTGGTGCATAACAGTATTTTAGTTTTGTCAATATATTTTTGCCAAAAAGCACTAGTCTCATGCCAAGAATGCACACACAAAATAATGAGATAACCCCCCCCCCCCCAAAAAAAAACCCAAAAAAAACAACATAATATTCACAATATGTTTCAAGTTTTCACATTATAGTTCTTGATTACCAGTTAATATTAGAAATATGTTATTTCTTCTTCATCGTCGTTCTTCAGTCAGATATCAGGTCACAGCACCAATAGCTATAATGAATTGTGTGATTCGCTTCAGGTCATCCATGGAACCCCTCAAGTCTGGAAGCCGTGCCGTCTCAGTAGGCCATATTTTCTCCCTCTCTTCTTGGTAGAATTGACAGGCATGAAGAATGTGTTTTGCAGTCTCTGGGCTCAGTCCACAGTTGCACAGGTCTGTCTCGCCAATCTTCAGCTTTCGGAACATGTGACTTCTCAGTCTGTTGTGGCCAGTTCGTAGTCTGAAGATGATGGTTTGTTCCTTGTGTGACATATGATGACAGGGGTTATTTTGTTCTGCAGTTTGGTGCATCTCCTTCCACTTTTTCTTATATTTTGCTTTTAACATGGTCTTACATTCATAGTACGTGTTATCACTTTCTATTTGTTCCAGTGATCCCTTTTCCTTGCCAGGAGATCAGCTTTTTCATTTCCATGTATGCCACAGTTACCAGGGATCCACTGCAGCACTGTTTCTTTGGTAGTACTGCTGAGGTGTAGTAGTTGGCAGGCCATACGGCTCAAGCTCTTTGGATCTTTCAATGCCTGCAACACTGACTTTACATCTGTTAGAAAGACTACATGCCTGTTGTGACTCGGCAAGCAATCTATAAGCATTTTGGCTGCCTCTATTATGGCTTCCATCTCTGCATTGAAATTTGTGGAATGTTTGCCTGTGAGTATGTATTTTCTATTTCTTTTCCATCTGGTATTATATATATTACCGATCCTCCATCTAATACTGCTTCTTTCGCTGATATATCTGTATATACATGTATCCATATATCCTTTAGGTACGCTTTCTGCATGTGACTCTTAGTTGTCTCTTTTAGTACTTGTATAGTAGTTTCTGTTTTTGAAATAATGCTTGGTATATTGTGTTGTTTTGTAATGTTTTGTAGTATTTTGTATAGTTTTGTAATGTTTTTGAGAGTTTTTCTAGTGTTTTGTTAGTGTTTTGTAAAGTTTTTTTTAGTATTTTGTAGTGTTTTTGAGTATTAGTGCATTCTTGACACACAAATATGGTCTATTGTAGCTTTCTATGTCAGAACTGGCGTATTAGACAAGAATTGGGTGTATTGCAGTTTAGTATGTCAGAACTACGTGTATTCTGGTCTATTACACATGATTTCGTTGTATTGCAGCTTAATACTACAGTACACTGGCGTATAACACACAAAGTAGGTCTCTTGTTGTTTAGTACGTCAAAACTCGGTGTATTCTGACATATTACTCACAAATTCGGTGTACTGCAGCTTACTACACCAGAAATTGTATTCTGGACAACGAATTTGGTGTATTGTAGCTCACTGCGTCAGAACGGTGTATTCTGGCATATTACTCACAAATTGAATGTACTGTAACTTACTAAAACAGAACTCTCTATATCCTGGCCTATTACACATGATTTCGTTGTATTGCAGCTTAATACGTCAGAACACTGGCGTATCACACACAAATTAGGTCTCTTTCTGTTTAGTACGCCAAAAATCGGTGTATTTAACATATTACTCACAAATTCAATGTACTGAAGCTTACTCAACTAGAATTGAGTGTATTCTGGCATATTACACATGATTTCGTTGTTTTGCAGCTTACCACGTCAGAACACTGACGTATTACACACAAATTAGGTCTCTTGCTGTTTAGTACGTCAAAACTCGGTGTATTTTGGCATATTACTCACAAATTCAATGTACTGAAGCTTACTACACCATAACAGTGCATTCTTGACACACGAATATGGTATATTGTAGCTTTCTATGCCAGAACTGGCGTATTACAAAACAATTGGGTGTATTGCAGTTTAGTATGTGAGAACTCGGTGTATTCTGGCATATTACTCACAAATTCAATGTACCCAAGCTTACTACACAAGAATTGAGTGTATTCTGGTCTATTACACATGATTTCGTTGTATTGCAGCTTAATACGTCAGAACACTGGCATATTACACACAAATTAGGTCTCTTGCTGTTTAGTACGCCAAAACTCGGTGTCTTCTGGCATATTACTCACAAATTCGGTGTACTGCAGCTTACTACACCAGAAATTGTATTCTGGACAACGAATTTGGTGTATTGTAGCTTACTACGTCAGAACGGTGTATTCTGGCATATTACTCACAAATTGAATGTACTGTAACTTACAACAACAGAACTCAGTATATCCTGGCAATTTACACACTAAATTGGTATATTGCAGCTTACTACGTCAGAACACTGGCCTATTACACACAAATTAGGTCTCTTGCTGTTTAGTACGTCAAAACTCTGTATTCTGAATATTCTGTAATCTGGCATATTAGTCACAAATTTGGTGTATTGCAGCTTACTACACCAGAAATTATTCTGGACACACGAGTTTGGTGTATTGTAGCTTACTACGTCAGAACTGACGTATTCACACGAATTGGGTGTATTGCAGTTCAGTACGCCACAAATCAGTGTATTCTGGAATATTAATCACAAATTCAATGTACTGAAGGTTACTACACTAGAATTGAGTGTATTATGGCCGATTAAACATGATTTCGTTGTATTGCAACATAATACGTCAGAACACAGGCGTATTACACACAAATTAGGTCTCTTGCTGTTTAGTACGCCAAAACTCGGTGTATTCTGGCATATTACTCACAAATTCGGTGTACTGCAGCTTACTACACCAGAAATTGTATTCTGGACAACGAATTTGGTGTATTGTAGCTCACTGCGCCAGAACGGTGTATTCTGGCATATTACTCACAAATTGAATGTACTGTAACTTACTACAACAGAACTCTCTATATCATGGCCTATTACACATGATTTCGTTGTATTGCAGCTTAATACGTCAGAACACTGGCGTATCACACACAAATTAGGTCTCTTTCTGTTTAGTACGTCAAAAATCGGTGTATTTAACATATTACTCACAAATTCAATGTACTGAAGCTTACTCAACTAGAATTTAGTGTATTCTGGCATATTACACATGATTTCGTTGTTTTGCAGCTTACCACGTCAGAACACTGACGTATTACACACAAATTAGGTCTCTTGCTGTTTAGTACGTCAAAACTCGGTGTATTTTGGCATATTACTCACAAATTCAATGTACTGAAGCTTACTACACCATAACAGTGCACTCTTGACACACGAATATGGTATATTGTAGCTTTCTATGTCAGAACTGGCGTATTACAAAACAATTGGGTGTATTGCAGTTTAGTATGTGAGAACTCGGTGTATTCTGGCATATTACTCACAAATTCAATGTACCCAAGCTTACTACTCAAGAATTGAGTGTATTCTGGCCTATTACACATGATTTCGCTGTAGTGCAGCTTAATGCGTCAGAACACTGGCGTATACACACGAATTGGGTGTACTGCAGTTTAGTACGCTAAAACACGTTGTATTCTGGAACATTACTCACAATTTCATTGTACCGCAGCTTACTACACTGGAATTGAGTGTATGCTGGCCTATTACACATAATTTCGTTGTAGTGCAGCTTAATACTTCAGATAACAGTCGTATTACACACGAATTGGGTGTATTGCAGTTGACTACGTCACAACTCGTAGTATTCTGGCATATTACTCACAAATTCATTGTACTGAAGCTTACTACACTAGAATTGAGTGTATTTTGGCCTATAACACATGATTTCGTTGTACTGCAGCTTAATACATCAGAACACTGGCGTATTACACAAGAATTGGGTGTATTGCAGTTTAGTACGCTAAAACTCGTTGTATTCTGGCATATTACTCACAAATTCATTGTACTGAAGCTTACTACACTAGAATTGAGTGTATTCTGGCCTATTACACATGATTTCGCTGTAGTGCAGCTTAATACTTCAGAACACTGGCGGATTACACACGAATTGGGTGTATTGCAGTTTACTACGTCAGAACTCGTTGTATTCTGGCATATTACTCACAAATGTATTGTACTGAAGCTTACCACACTAGAATTGAGTCTATTCTGGCCTATTACACATGATTTCGTTGTATTGCAGCTTAATACTTCAGAACACTGGCGGAATATACACGAACTGGGTGTACTGCAGTTTAGTACGCCAAAACTCGTTGTATTCTGGAATATTACTCACAAGTTCATTGCACTGAAGCTTACTACACTAGAATTGAGGGTATTCTGGCCTATTACACATGATTTCGTTGTACTGCAGCTTAATACATCAGAACACTGGCGTATTACACAAGAATTGGGTGTATTGCAGTTTAGTACGCTAAAACTCGTTGTATTCTGGCATATTAATCACAAATTCATTGCACTGAAGCTTACTACACTAGAATTGAGTGTATACTAGCCTATTGCACATGATGTAGTTGTATTGCAGCGTAACACGTCAGAACAATGGCGTATCACATACGAATTGGGTGTATTCAGTTTAGTACGCCAAAACTCGTTGTATTCTGGTATATTACTCACAAATTCATTGTACTGAAGCTTACTACACTAGAATTGAGTGTATTTTGGCCTATTACACATGATTTCGTTGTATTGCAGCTTAATGCGTCAGAACACTGGCGTATACACACGAATTGGGTGTACTGCAGTTTAGTACGCTAAAACTCGTTGTATTATGGCATATTACTCACAAATTCATTGTACTGAAGCTTACTACACTAGAATTGAGTGTATTCTGGCCTATTACACATGATTTCGCTGTAGTGCAGCTTAATACTTCAGAACACTGGCGGATTACACACGAATTGTGTGTATTGCAGTTTACTACGTCAGAACTCGTAGTATTCTGGCATATTACTCACAAATTCATTGTACTGAAGCTTACTACATTAGAATTGAGTGTATTCTGGCCCATTACACAAGATTTCGTTGTATTGCAGGTTAATACTTCAGAACACAAACGTATTAAACACGAATTGGGTGTAATGCAGTTTAGTACGCCAAAACTCGTTGTATTCTGGAATATTACTCACAAGTTCATTGCACTGAAGCTTACTACACTAGAATTGAGGGTATTCTGGCCTATTACACATGATTTCGTTGTACTGCAGCTTAATACATCAGAACACTGGCGTATTACACAAGAATTGGGTGTATTGCAGTTTAGTACGCTAAAACTCGTTGTATTCTGGCATATTACTCATAAATTCATTGTACTGAAGCTTACTACACTAGAATTGAGTGTATTCTGGCCTATTACACATGATTTCGCTGTAGTGCAGCTTAATTCTTCAGAACACTGGCGGATTACACACGAATTGGGTGTATTGCAGTTTACTACGTCAGAACTCGTTGTATTCTGGCATATTACTCACAAATGTATTGTACTGAAGCTTACCACACTAGAATTGAGTCTATTCTGGCCTATTACACATGATTTCGTTGTATTGCAGCTTAATACTTCAGAACACTGGCGGATTAAACACGAATTGGTTGTACTGCAGTTTAGTACGCCAAAACACGTTGTATTCTGGAATATTACAAGTTCATTGCACTGAAGCTTACTACACTAGAATTGAGGGTATTCTGGCCTATTACACATGATTTAGTTGTACTGCAGTTTAATACATCAGAACACTGGCGTATTACACAAGAATTGGGTGTATTGCAGTTTAGTACGCTAAAACTCGTTGTATTCTGGCATATTAATCACAAATTCATTGCACTGAAGCTTACTACACTAGAATTGAGTGTATACTAGCCTATTGCACATGATGTAGTTGTATTGCAGCGTAACACGTCAGAACAATGGCGTATCACATACGAATTGGGTGTATTCAGTTTAGTACGCCAAAACTCGTTGTATTCTGGTATATTACTCACAAATTCATTGTACTGAAGCTTACTACACTAGAATTGAGTGTATTTTGGCCTATTACACATGATTTCGTTGTATTGCAGCTTAATGCGTCAGAACACTGGCGTATACACACGAATTGGGTGTACTGCAGTTTAGTACGCTAAAACTCGTTGTATTATGGCATATTACTCACAAATTCATTGTACTGAAGCTTACTACACTAGAATTGAGTGTATTCTGGCCTATTACACATGATTTCGCTGTAGTGCAGCTTAATACTTCAGAACACTGGCGGATTACACACGAATTGGGTGTATTGCAGTTTACTACGTCAGAACTCGTTGTATTCTGGCATATTACTCACAAATTTATTGTACTGAAGCTTACCACACTAGAATTGAGTCTATTCTGGCCTATTACACATGATTTCGTTGTATTGCAGCTTAATACTTCAGAGCACTGTCGTATTACACACGAATTGGGTGTATTGCAGTTTACTACGTCACAACTCGTAGTATTCTGGCATATTACTCACAAATACATTGTACTGAAGCTTACTACACTAGAATTGAGTGTATTCTAGCCTATTGCACATGATTTCGTTGTATTGCAGCTTAATACTTCAAAACACTGTCGTATTACACAAGAATTGGGTGTATTGCAGTTTACTATGTCACAATTCGTTGTATTCTGGCATATTACTCACAAATTCATTGTACTGAAGCTTACTACACTAGAATTGAGTGTATTCTAGCCTATTGCACATGATTTCGTTGTATTGCAGCTTAATACGTCAGAACACTGGCATATTACACAAGAATTGTGTGTATTGCAGTTTAGTACGCCAAAACAAGTTGTATTCAGGGATATTACTCACAAATTCATTGTACTGAAGCTTACGACACTAGAATTGAGTGTATTCTAGCCTATTACACATGATTTCGTTGTAGTGCAGCTTAATACTTCAGAACACTGGCGGATTAAACACGAATTGGGTGTACTGCAGTTTAGTACGCCAAAACTCGTTGTATTCCTGAATATTAATCACAAGTTCATTGCACTGAAGCTTACTACACTAGAATTGAGGGTATTCTGGCCTATTACACATGATTTCGTTGTACTGCAGCTTAATACATCAGAACACTGGCGTATTACATACGAATTGGGTGTATTCAGTTTAGTACGCCAAACTCGTTGTATTCTGGTATATTACTCACAAATTCATTGTACTGAAGCTTACTACATTAGCATTGAGTGTATTCTGGCCCATTACTCATGATTTCGTTGTACTGCAGCTTAATACATCAGAACACTGGCGTATTACACAAGAATTGGGTGTATTGCAGTTTAGTAAATCAAATCTCGTTGTATTCTGGGACATTACTCATAAATTCATTGTAGTGAAGATTACTACACTAGAATTGAGTGTATTCTGGCCTATTACACATTATTTCTCTGTAGTGCAGCTTAATACTTCAGAACACTGGCGGATTACACACGAATTGGGTGTACTGCAGTTTAGTACGCTAAAACTCGTTGTATTATGGCATATTACTCACAAATTCATTGTACTGAAGCTTACTACACTAGAATTGAGTGTATTCTGGCCTATTACACATGATTTCGCTGTAGTGCAGCTTAATACTTCAGAACACTGGCGGATTACACACGAATTGGGTGTATTGCAGTTTACTACGTCAGAACTCGTTGAATTCTGGCATATTACTCACAAATTCATTGTACTGAAGCTTACTACATTAGAATTGAGTGTATTCTGGCCCATTACACAAGATTTCGTTGTATTGCAGGTTAATACTTCAGAACACAAACGTATTAAACACGAATTGGGTGTAATGCAGTTTAGTACGCCAAAACTCGTTGTATTCTGGCATATTACTCATAAATTCATTGTACTGAAGGTTACTACACTAGAATTGAGTGTATTCTGGCCTATTACACATGATTTCGCTGTAGTGCAGCTTAATTCTTCAGAACACTGGCGGATTACACACGAATTGGGTGTATTGCAGTTTACTACGTCAGAACTCGTTGTATTCTGGCATATTACTCACAAATGTATTGTACTGAAGCTTACCACACTAGAATTGAGTCTATTCTGGCCTATTACACATGATTTCGTTGTATTGCAGCTTAATACTTCAGAACACTGGCGGATTAAACACGAATTGGTTGTACTGCAGTTTAGTACGCCAAAACACGTTGTATTCTGGAATATTACAAGTTCATTGCACTGAAGCTTACTACACTAGAATTGAGGGTATTCTGGCCTATTACACATGATTTCGTTGTACTGCAGCTTAATACATCAGAACACTGGCGTATTACACAAGAATTGGGTGTATTGCAGTTTAGTACGCTAAAACTCGTTGTATTCTGGCATATTAATCACAAATTCATTGCACTGAAGCTTACTACACTAGAATTGAGTGTATACTAGCCTATTGCACATGATGTAGTTGTATTGCAGCGTAACACGTCAGAACAATGGCGTATCACATACGAATTGGGTGTATTCAGTTTAGTACGCCAAAACTCGTTGTATTCTGGTATATTACTCACAAATTCATTGTAATGAAGCTTACTACACTAGAATTGAGTGTATTTTGGCCTATTACACATGATTTCGTTGTATTGCAGCTTAATGCGTCAGAACACTGGCGTATACACACGAATTGGGTGTACTGCAGTTTAGTACGCTAAAACTCGTTGTATTATGGCATATTACTCACAAATTCATTGTACTGAAGCTTACTACACTAGAATTGAGTGTATTCTGGCCTATTACACATGATTTCGCTGTAGTGCAGCTTAATACTTCAGAACACTGGCGGATTACACACGAATTGTGTGTATTGCAGTTTACTACGTCAGAACTCGTTGTATTCTGGCATATTACTCACAAATTTATTGTACTGAAGCTTACCACACTAGAATTGAGTCTATTCTGGCCTATTACACATGATTTCGTTGTATTGCAGCTTAATACTTCAGAGCACTGTCGTATTACACACGAATTGGGTGTATTGCAGTTTACTACGTCACAACTCGTAGTATTCTGGCATATTACTCACAAATACATTGTACTGAAGCTTACTACACTAGAATTGAGTGTATTCTAGCCTATTGCACATGATTTCGTTGTATTGCAGCTTAATACTTCAAAACACTGTCGTATTACACAAGAATTGGGTGTATTGCAGTTTACTATGTCACAATTCGTTGTATTCTGGCATATTACTCACAAATTCATTGTACTGAAGCTTACTACACTAGAATTGAGTGTATTCTAGCCTATTGCACATGATTTCGTTGTATTGCAGCTTAATACGTCAGAACACTGGCATATTACACAAGAATTGTGTGTATTGCAGTTTAGTACGCCAAAACAAGTTGTATTCAGGGATATTACTCACAAATTCATTGTACTGAAGCTTACGACACTAGAATTGAGTGTATTCTAGCCTATTACACATGATTTCGTTGTAGTGCAGCTTAATACTTCAGAACACTGGCGGATTAAACACGAATTGGGTGTACTGCAGTTTAGTACGCCAAAACTCGTTGTATTCCTGAATATTAATCACAAGTTCATTGCACTGAAGCTTACTACACTAGAATTGAGTGTATACTAGCCTATTGCACATGATGTAGTTGTATTGCAGCGTAACACGTCAGAACAATGGCGTATCACATACGAATTGGGTGTATTCAGTTTAGTACGCCAAAACTCGTTGTATTCTGGTATATTACTCACAAATTCATTGTACTGAAGCTTACTACACTAGAATTGAGTGTATTTTGGCCTATTACACATGATTTCGTTGTATTGCAGCTTAATGCGTCAGAACACTGGCGTATACACACGAATTGGGTGTACTGCAGTTTAGTACGCTAAAACTCGTTGTATTATGGCATATTACTCACAAATTCATTGTACTGAAGCTTACTACACTAGAATTGAGTGTATTCTGGCCTATTACACATGATTTCGCTGTAGTGCAGCTTAATACTTCAGAACACTGGCGGATTACACACGAATTGTGTGTATTGCAGTTTACTACGTCAGAACTCGTAGTATTCTGGCATATTACTCACAAATTCATTGTACTGAAGCTTACTACATTAGAATTGAGTGTATTCTGGCCCATTACACAAGATTTCGTTGTATTGCAGGTTAATACTTCAGAACACAAACGTATTAAACACGAATTGGGTGTAATGCAGTTTAGTACGCCAAAACTCGTTGTATTCTGGAATATTACTCACAAGTTCATTGCACTGAAGCTTACTACACTAGAATTGAGGGTATTCTGGCCTATTACACATGATTTCGTTGTACTGCAGCTTAATACATCAGAACACTGGCGTATTACACAAGAATTGGGTGTATTGCAGTTTAGTACGCTAAAACTCGTTGTATTCTGGCATATTACTCATAAATTCATTGTACTGAAGCTTACTACACTAGAATTGAGTGTATTCTGGCCTATTACACATGATTTCGCTGTAGTGCAGCTTAATTCTTCAGAACACTGGCGGATTACACACGAATTGGGTGTATTGCAGTTTACTACGTCAGAACTCGTTGTATTCTGGCATATTACTCACAAATGTATTGTACTGAAGCTTACCACACTAGAATTGAGTCTATTCTGGCCTATTACACATGATTTCGTTGTATTGCAGCTTAATACTTCAGAACACTGGCGGATTAAACACGAATTGGTTGTACTGCAGTTTAGTACGCCAAAACACGTTGTATTCTGGAATATTACAAGTTCATTGCACTGAAGCTTACTACACTAGAATTGAGGGTATTCTGGCCTATTACACATGATTTAGTTGTACTGCAGTTTAATACATCAGAACACTGGCGTATTACACAAGAATTGGGTGTATTGCAGTTTAGTACGCTAAAACTCGTTGTATTCTGGCATATTAATCACAAATTCATTGCACTGAAGCTTACTACACTAGAATTGAGTGTATACTAGCCTATTGCACATGATGTAGTTGTATTGCAGCGTAACACGTCAGAACAATGGCGTATCACATACGAATTGGGTGTATTCAGTTTAGTACGCCAAAACTCGTTGTATTCTGGTATATTACTCACAAATTCATTGTACTGAAGCTTACTACACTAGAATTGAGTGTATTTTGGCCTATTACACATGATTTCGTTGTATTGCAGCTTAATGCGTCAGAACACTGGCGTATACACACGAATTGGGTGTACTGCAGTTTAGTACGCTAAAACTCGTTGTATTATGGCATATTACTCACAAATTCATTGTACTGAAGCTTACTACACTAGAATTGAGTGTATTCTGGCCTATTACACATGATTTCGCTGTAGTGCAGCTTAATACTTCAGAACACTGGCGGATTACACACGAATTGGGTGTATTGCAGTTTACTACGTCAGAACTCGTTGTATTCTGGCATATTACTCACAAATTTATTGTACTGAAGCTTACCACACTAGAATTGAGTCTATTCTGGCCTATTACACATGATTTCGTTGTATTGCAGCTTAATACTTCAGAGCACTGTCGTATTACACACGAATTGGGTGTATTGCAGTTTACTACGTCACAACTCGTAGTATTCTGGCATATTACTCACAAATACATTGTACTGAAGCTTACTACACTAGAATTGAGTGTATTCTAGCCTATTGCACATGATTTCGTTGTATTGCAGCTTAATACTTCAAAACACTGTCGTATTACACAAGAATTGGGTGTATTGCAGTTTACTATGTCACAATTCGTTGTATTCTGGCATATTACTCACAAATTCATTGTACTGAAGCTTACTACACTAGAATTGAGTGTATTCTAGCCTATTGCACATGATTTCGTTGTATTGCAGCTTAATACGTCAGAACACTGGCATATTACACAAGAATTGTGTGTATTGCAGTTTAGTACGCCAAAACAAGTTGTATTCAGGGATATTACTCACAAATTCATTGTACTGAAGCTTACGACACTAGAATTGAGTGTATTCTAGCCTATTACACATGATTTCGTTGTAGTGCAGCTTAATACTTCAGAACACTGGCGGATTAAACACGAATTGGGTGTACTGCAGTTTAGTACGCCAAAACTCGTTGTATTCCTGAATATTAATCACAAGTTCATTGCACTGAAGCTTACTACACTAGAATTGAGGGTATTCTGGCCTATTACACATGATTTCGTTGTACTGCAGCTTAATACATCAGAACACTGGCGTATTACATACGAATTGGGTGTATTCAGTTTAGTACGCCAAACTCGTTGTATTCTGGTATATTACTCACAAATTCATTGTACTGAAGCTTACTACATTAGCATTGAGTGTATTCTGGCCCATTACTCATGATTTCGTTGTACTGCAGCTTAATACATCAGAACACTGGCGTATTACACAAGAATTGGGTGTATTGCAGTTTAGTAAATCAAATCTCGTTGTATTCTGGGACATTACTCATAAATTCATTGTAGTGAAGATTACTACACTAGAATTGAGTGTATTCTGGCCTATTACACATTATTTCTCTGTAGTGCAGCTTAATACTTCAGAACACTGGCGGATTACACACGAATTGGGTGTACTGCAGTTTAGTACGCTAAAACTCGTTGTATTATGGCATATTACTCACAAATTCATTGTACTGAAGCTTACTACACTAGAATTGAGTGTATTCTGGCCTATTACACATGATTTCGCTGTAGTGCAGCTTAATACTTCAGAACACTGGCGGATTACACACGAATTGGGTGTATTGCAGTTTACTACGTCAGAACTCGTTGAATTCTGGCATATTACTCACAAATTCATTGTACTGAAGCTTACTACATTAGAATTGAGTGTATTCTGGCCCATTACACAAGATTTCGTTGTATTGCAGGTTAATACTTCAGAACACAAACGTATTAAACACGAATTGGGTGTAATGCAGTTTAGTACGCCAAAACTCGTTGTATTCTGGCATATTACTCATAAATTCATTGTACTGAAGGTTACTACACTAGAATTGAGTGTATTCTGGCCTATTACACATGATTTCGCTGTAGTGCAGCTTAATTCTTCAGAACACTGGCGGATTACACACGAATTGGGTGTATTGCAGTTTACTACGTCAGAACTCGTTGTATTCTGGCATATTACTCACAAATGTATTGTACTGAAGCTTACCACACTAGAATTGAGTCTATTCTGGCCTATTACACATGATTTCGTTGTATTGCAGCTTAATACTTCAGAACACTGGCGGATTAAACACGAATTGGTTGTACTGCAGTTTAGTACGCCAAAACACGTTGTATTCTGGAATATTACAAGTTCATTGCACTGAAGCTTACTACACTAGAATTGAGGGTATTCTGGCCTATTACACATGATTTCGTTGTACTGCAGCTTAATACATCAGAACACTGGCGTATTACACAAGAATTGGGTGTATTGCAGTTTAGTACGCTAAAACTCGTTGTATTCTGGCATATTAATCACAAATTCATTGCACTGAAGCTTACTACACTAGAATTGAGTGTATACTAGCCTATTGCACATGATGTAGTTGTATTGCAGCGTAACACGTCAGAACAATGGCGTATCACATACGAATTGGGTGTATTCAGTTTAGTACGCCAAAACTCGTTGTATTCTGGTATATTACTCACAAATTCATTGTAATGAAGCTTACTACACTAGAATTGAGTGTATTTTGGCCTATTACACATGATTTCGTTGTATTGCAGCTTAATGCGTCAGAACACTGGCGTATACACACGAATTGGGTGTACTGCAGTTTAGTACGCTAAAACTCGTTGTATTATGGCATATTACTCACAAATTCATTGTACTGAAGCTTACTACACTAGAATTGAGTGTATTCTGGCCTATTACACATGATTTCGCTGTAGTGCAGCTTAATACTTCAGAACACTGGCGGATTACACACGAATTGTGTGTATTGCAGTTTACTACGTCAGAACTCGTTGTATTCTGGCATATTACTCACAAATTTATTGTACTGAAGCTTACCACACTAGAATTGAGTCTATTCTGGCCTATTACACATGATTTCGTTGTATTGCAGCTTAATACTTCAGAGCACTGTCGTATTACACACGAATTGGGTGTATTGCAGTTTACTACGTCACAACTCGTAGTATTCTGGCATATTACTCACAAATACATTGTACTGAAGCTTACTACACTAGAATTGAGTGTATTCTAGCCTATTGCACATGATTTCGTTGTATTGCAGCTTAATACTTCAAAACACTGTCGTATTACACAAGAATTGGGTGTATTGCAGTTTACTATGTCACAATTCGTTGTATTCTGGCATATTACTCACAAATTCATTGTACTGAAGCTTACTACACTAGAATTGAGTGTATTCTAGCCTATTGCACATGATTTCGTTGTATTGCAGCTTAATACGTCAGAACACTGGCATATTACACAAGAATTGTGTGTATTGCAGTTTAGTACGCCAAAACAAGTTGTATTCAGGGATATTACTCACAAATTCATTGTACTGAAGCTTACGACACTAGAATTGAGTGTATTCTAGCCTATTACACATGATTTCGTTGTAGTGCAGCTTAATACTTCAGAACACTGGCGGATTAAACACGAATTGGGTGTACTGCAGTTTAGTACGCCAAAACTCGTTGTATTCCTGAATATTAATCACAAGTTCATTGCACTGAAGCTTACTACACTAGAATTGAGGGTATTCTGGCCTATTACACATGATTTCGTTGTACTGCAGCTTAATACATCAGAACACTGGCGTATTACATACGAATTGGGTGTATTCAGTTTAGTACGCCAAACTCGTTGTATTCTGGTATATTACTCACAAATTCATTGTACTGAAGCTTACTACATTAGCATTGAGTGTATTCTGGCCCATTACTCATGATTTCGTTGTACTGCAGCTTAATACATCAGAACACTGGCGTATTACACAAGAATTGGGTGTATTGCAGTTTAGTAAATCAAATCTCGTTGTATTCTGGGACATTACTCATAAATTCATTGTAGTGAAGATTACTACACTAGAATTGAGTGTATTCTGGCCTATTACACATTATTTCTCTGTAGTGCAGCTTAATACTTCAGAACACTGGCGGATTACACACGAATTGGGTGTACTGCAGTTTAGTACGCTAAAACTCGTTGTATTATGGCATATTACTCACAAATTCATTGTACTGAAGCTTACTACACTAGAATTGAGTGTATTCTGGCCTATTACACATGATTTCGCTGTAGTGCAGCTTAATACTTCAGAACACTGGCGGATTACACACGAATTGGGTGTATTGCAGTTTACTACGTCAGAACTCGTTGAATTCTGGCATATTACTCACAAATTCATTGTACTGAAGCTTACTACATTAGAATTGAGTGTATTCTGGCCCATTACACAAGATTTCGTTGTATTGCAGGTTAATACTTCAGAACACAAACGTATTAAACACGAATTGGGTGTAATGCAGTTTAGTACGCCAAAACTCGTTGTATTCTGGCATATTACTCATAAATTCATTGTACTGAAGGTTACTACACTAGAATTGAGTGTATTCTGGCCTATTACACATGATTTCGCTGTAGTGCAGCTTAATTCTTCAGAACACTGGCGGATTACACACGAATTGGGTGTATTGCAGTTTACTACGTCAGAACTCGTTGTATTCTGGCATATTACTCACAAATGTATTGTACTGAAGCTTACCACACTAGAATTGAGTCTATTCTGGCCTATTACACATGATTTCGTTGTATTGCAGCTTAATACTTCAGAACACTGGCGGATTAAACACGAATTGGTTGTACTGCAGTTTAGTACGCCAAAACACGTTGTATTCTGGAATATTACAAGTTCATTGCACTGAAGCTTACTACACTAGAATTGAGGGTATTCTGGCCTATTACACATGATTTCGTTGTACTGCAGCTTAATACATCAGAACACTGGCGTATTACACAAGAATTGGGTGTATTGCAGTTTAGTACGCTAAAACTCGTTGTATTCTGGCATATTAATCACAAATTCATTGCACTGAAGCTTACTACACTAGAATTGAGTGTATACTAGCCTATTGCACATGATGTAGTTGTATTGCAGCGTAACACGTCAGAACAATGGCGTATCACATACGAATTGGGTGTATTCAGTTTAGTACGCCAAAACTCGTTGTATTCTGGTATATTACTCACAAATTCATTGTAATGAAGCTTACTACACTAGAATTGAGTGTATTTTGGCCTATTACACATGATTTCGTTGTATTGCAGCTTAATGCGTCAGAACACTGGCGTATACACACGAATTGGGTGTACTGCAGTTTAGTACGCTAAAACTCGTTGTATTATGGCATATTACTCACAAATTCATTGTACTGAAGCTTACTACACTAGAATTGAGTGTATTCTGGCCTATTACACATGATTTCGCTGTAGTGCAGCTTAATACTTCAGAACACTGGCGGATTACACACGAATTGTGTGTATTGCAGTTTACTACGTCAGAACTCGTTGTATTCTGGCATATTACTCACAAATTTATTGTACTGAAGCTTACCACACTAGAATTGAGTCTATTCTGGCCTATTACACATGATTTCGTTGTATTGCAGCTTAATACTTCAGAGCACTGTCGTATTACACACGAATTGGGTGTATTGCAGTTTACTACGTCACAACTCGTTGTATTCTGGCATATTACTCACAAATACATTGTACTGAAGCTTACTACACTAGAATTGAGTGTATTCTAGCCTATTGCACATGATTTCGTTGTATTGCAGCTTAATACTTCAAAACACTGTCGTATTACACAAGAATTGGGTGTATTGCAGTTTACTATGTCACAATTCGTTGTATTCTGGCATATTACTCACAAATTCATTGTACTGAAGCTTACTACACTAGAATTGAGTGTATTCTAGCCTATTGCACATGATTTCGTTGTATTGCAGCTTAATACGTCAGAACACTGGCATATTACACAAGAATTGTGTGTATTGCAGTTTAGTACGCCAAAACAAGTTGTATTCAGGGATATTACTCACAAATTCATTGTACTGAAGCTTACGACACTAGAATTGAGTGTATTCTAGCCTATTACACATGATTTCGTTGTAGTGCAGCTTAATACTTCAGAACACTGGCGGATTAAACACGAATTGGGTGTACTGCAGTTTAGTACGCCAAAACTCGTTGTATTCCTGAATATTAATCACAAGTTCATTGCACTGAAGCTTACTACACTAGAATTGAGGGTATTCTGGCCTATTACACATGATTTCGTTGTACTGCAGCTTAATACATCAGAACACTGGCGTATTACACAAGAATTGGGTGTAATGCAGTTTAGTACATCAAATCTCGTTGTATTCTGGGACATTAATCACAAATTAATTGCACTGAAGCTTACTACACTAGAATTGAGTGTATACTAGCCTATTGCACATGATGTAGTTGTATTGCAGCGTAATACGTCAGAACAATGGCGTATCACATACGAATTGGGTGTATTCAGTTTAGTACGCCAAAGTCGTTGTATTCTGGTATATTACTCACAAATTCATTGTACTGAAGCTTACTACATTAGCATTGAGTGTATTCTGGCCCATTACTCATGATTTCGTTGTACTGCAGCTTAATACATCAGAACACTGGCGTATTACACAAGAATTGGGTGTATTGCAGTTTAGTAAATCAAATCTCGTTGTATTCTGGGACATTACTCATAAATTCATTGTAGTGAAGATTACTACACTAGAATTGAGTGTATTCTGGCCTATTACACATTATTTCGCTGTAGTGCAGCTTAATACTTCAGAACACTGGCGGATTACACACGAATTGGGTGTATTGCAGTTTACAACGTCAGAACTCGTATTCTGGCATATTACTCACAAATTTATTGTACTGAAGCTGGTCCACAGGTAATGTACCACAGGCGTGGAGAGAAGCAATAATGATACCACTCCTCAAATCAGGAAAAGATGGCAACACAGTCTCCAACTACAGGCCCATCAGCCTCACAAGCTGTCTATGTAAAACAATGGAACGCATTATCAATCTTAGGATGCAGTGGTACCTTGAAAGTGAAAACCTTCTGGTATCACAGCAAGCAGGTTTCAGACAGTGCTACTCTACTGAAGATCAGGCAACCTACCTCTCCCAAGAGATTGAGGATGCCTTCCAAGAAAAGAAACTGGTACTAGCAGCATGGATAGACCTCAGGAAAGCATTTGATAAGGTCTGGAAAGAAGGGCTCCTAAAGAAATTGCGAAATTGCAGGGTTAGCTCAAGAATGTACAAATGGGTAAAAGCATACCTGCATAATAGAAGAGCCAGGGTACAATTAGATGGTCGCAAGAGCAAGAAAGTTCTACTGCGTCATGGAGTCCCCCAGGGAGGAGTCCTGTCACCCACACTTTTCTTGGTTTACATCAATGACCTAGTTGCTGAACTACCTCACGGGATCAAAGTGGCAATGTATGCTGACGACCTGGTGATCTGGTGCACGGAAGAACATGCAACAGTGGCCACTAAACAAATACAAAGAGCTATCGATGCCCTAACCTTATGGGCTAATAGATGGTGCGTCAGCATTAACACAGATAAGTGCAGCACTACACTCTTTACCCTCTCACCAAAACAAAAAGCTGGTCATATCAAGATAGATGGAGAGCTCTTGAAAGAAGACAAACAACCCACATACCTCGGAGTTACTTTTGATGATAAGCTGACATGGAAGCAGCACATAAACAAAGCAACAACAAAAGCCAGGAGGAAGCTAGCTATCCTGAGAAAACTAAGTGGAACCACATGGGGAGCCAGTGGAAATATACTCAGTAAAGTTTACCAGCAAGGCATAAGACCACACCTGGAATACGGTTCAGCTGCGTGGTGTCCTGCATCAAACACCACATTACAAGATCTAGATAAAGTGCAAAACCAGGCACTTAGAATAATGTTGGGAGCAATGAAATCAACACCCATAGCAGAGATGCAGAAAATGGGAAGAATGCAAACACTTGGCGAACGCAGAGACACAAAAGTACTAATTCAAGCAGAAAAGTTTCAGTGTATGCCAAGTCATCCAATGAAGGAAAGATTCCAAAATCTAGCAATGGGACGACTGAAAAGGAGCAGCTTTATCCATCAAGCTAAACGACTCCGTAGACAACTTACAGACCTACCTGAAGTTGGCAGCCCCTTAAGGTCTGTACCAGAGCAAATCCCGTGGAGTGAAAGCCATGGAATGCCAATATACATTCAGACCCATGTGAAAGGAATACTAAGCGAGGACGAACAGAACAGTGTGCAGCGAATGACAATCACCCTCAGTTTCCTGGATGAGGAATATCCACAAGATATATGGGTCAGAGTGTACACAGATGGGTCAGCACAGAATGCTGTGAGGAATGGAGGTGCAGGTGTATATATAGAATATCCACACAAGCCTAGAGATACAATCAGAACACCGACAGGAAAATTCTGCAATAATTATGATGCAGAAATCCAGGCAATTAGTGTGGCAGCTAAAAAACTGCTGAACTCCAACTCTGACCTACAGCCTGTGGTATTCCTGACAGATGCAAGGTCAGTGCTTCAAGCTCTCCAGTCTGGAAAACTAACAGACTTAAAAAAACTACTTAGCGAATTGTCTTACCAGTATAGGGTAACCATGCAGTGGATACCCTCTCACTGTGGAATACCAGGAAATGAAAAAGCAGACCAACTGGCTAAGGAAGGTGCTGCCGAAGACCAACCAGATATACCAATCACCTACCATCAGAAAAAACAGATGATAAAGTCAATAAGAAAGCCACAAACACCAACACAAGATGACTATCACAATATGAACAGATCAGAACAAGTTATAATTCTACGTCTCAGAACAGGACACAACCGACTCCGCAGTCACATGTATACAAAGTTCAAGATTGGCAACACGGCCATGTGTACATGTGGACAGGCAGCACAGAGTGCCAAACATATACTTCAAGAGTGTTCTGAGCATGAAACGCTGAGGCAGACATATTGGCCAGAGGAAACAACACTGGAATCAAAACTCTATGGGACACTGTATGAACTACAAAAGACAGTGAGTTTTATTAAGGAGACAGAATTACAGATATAGACATGTTTCAAGTGAACGAAAGAAGAAGACGAAGAACACACGAATTGGGTGTATTGCAGTTTACTACGCCAAAACACGTTGTATTCTGGAATATTACAAGTTCATTGCACTGAAGCTTACTACACTAGAATTGAGGGTATTCTGGCCTATTACACATGATTTCGTTGTACTGCAGCTTAATACATCAGAACACTGGCGTATTACACAAGAATTGGGTGTATTGCAGTTTAGTACGCTAAAACTCGTTGTATTCTGGCATATTAATTACAAATTCATTGCACTGAAGCTTACTACACTAGAATTGAGTGTATACTAGCCTATTGCACATGATGTAGTTGTATTGCAGCGTAACACGTCAGAACAATGGCGTATCACATACGAATTGGGTGTATTCAGTTTAGTACGCCAAAACTCGTTGTATTCTGGTATATTACTCACAAATTCATTGTACTGAAGCTTACTACACTAGAATTGAGTGTATTTTGGCCTATTACACATGATTTCGTTGTATTGCAGCTTAATGCGTCAGAACACTGGCGTATACACACGAATTGGGTGTACTGCAGTTTAGTACGCTAAAACTCGTTGTATTATGGCATATTACTCACAAATTCATTGTACTGAAGCTTACTACACTAGAATTGAGTGTATTCTGGCCTATTACACATGATTTCGCTGTAGTGCAGCTTAATACTTCAGAACACTGGCGGATTACACACGAATTGGGTGTATTGCAGTTTACTACGTCAGAACTCGTAGTATTCTGGCATATTACTCACAAATTTATTGTACTGAAGCTTACCACACTAGAATTGAGTCTATTCTGGCCTATTACACATGATTTCGTTGTATTGCAGCTTAATACTTCAGAGCACTGTCGTATTACACACGAATTGGGTGTATTGCAGTTTACTACGTCACAACTCGTTGTATTCTGGCATATTACTCACAAATACATTGCACTGAAGCTTACTACACTAGAATTGAGTGTATTCTAGCCTATTGCACATGATTTCGTTGTATTGCAGCTTAATACTTCAAAACACTGTCGTATTACACAAGAATTGGGTGTATTGCAGTTTACTATGTCACAATTCGTTGTATTCTGGCATATTACTCACAAATACATTGTACTGAAGCTTACTACACTAGAATTGAGTGTATTCTAGCCTATTGCACATGATTTCGTTGTATTGCAGCTTAATACGTCAGAACACTGGCATATTACACAAGAATTGTGTGTATTGCAGTTTAGTACGCCAAAACAAGTTGTATTCAGGGATATTACTCACAAATTCATTGTACTGAAGCTTACGACACTAGAATTGAGTGTATTCTAGCCTATTACACATGATTTCGTTGTAGTGCAGCTTAATACTTCAGAACACTGGCGGATTAAACACGAATTGGGTGTACTGCAGTTTAGTACGCCAAAACTCGTTGTATTCCTGAATATTAATCACAAGTTCATTGCACTGAAGCTTACTACACTAGAATTGAGGGTATTCTGGCCTATTACACATGATTTCGTTGTACTGCAGCTTAATACATCAGAACACTGGCGTATTACACAAGAATTGGGTGTATTGCAGTTTAGTACATCAAATCTCGTTGTATTCTGGGACATTAATCACAAATTAATTGCACTGAAGCTTACTACACTAGAATTGAGTGTATACTAGCCTATTGCACATTATTTCGCTGTAGTGCAGCTTAATACTTCAGAACACTGGCGGATTACACACGAATTGGGTGTATTGCAGTTTACAACGTCAGAACTCGTATTCTGGCATATTACTCACAAATTTATTGTACTGAAGCTGGTCCACAGGTAATGTACCACAGGCGTGGAGAGAAGCAATAATGATACCACTCCTCAAATCAGGAAAAGATGGCAACACAGTCTCCAACTACAGGCCCATCAGCCTCACAAGCTGTCTATGTAAAACAATGGAACGCATTATCAATCTTAGGATGCAGTGGTACCTTGAAAGTGAAAACCTTCTGGTATCACAGCAAGCAGGTTTCAGACAGTGCTACTCTACTGAAGATCAGGCAACCTACCTCTCCCAAGAGATTGAGGATGCCTTCCAAGAAAAGAAACTGGTACTAGCAGCATGGATAGACCTCAGGAAAGCATTTGATAAGGTCTGGAAAGAAGGGCTCCTAAAGAAATTGCGAAATTGCAGGGTTAGCTCAAGAATGTACAAATGGGTAAAAGCATACCTGCATAATAGAAGAGCCAGGGTACAATTAGATGGTCGCAAGAGCAAGAAAGTTCTACTGCGTCATGGAGTCCCCCAGGGAGGAGTCCTGTCACCCACACTTTTCTTGGTTTACATCAATGACCTAGTTGCTGAACTACCTCACGGGATCAAAGTGGCAATGTATGCTGACGACCTGGTGATCTGGTGCACGGAAGAACATGCAACAGTGGCCACTAAACAAATACAAAGAGCTATCGATGCCCTAACCTTATGGGCTAATAGATGGTGCGTCAGCATTAACACAGATAAGTGCAGCACTACACTCTTTACCCTCTCACCAAAACAAAAAGCTGGTCATATCAAGATAGATGGAGAGCTCTTGAAAGAAGACAAACAACCCACATACCTCGGAGTTACTTTTGATGATAAGCTGACATGGAAGCAGCACATAAACAAAGCAACAACAAAAGCCAGGAGGAAGCTAGCTATCCTGAGAAAACTAAGTGGAACCACATGGGGAGCCAGTGGAAATATACTCAGTAAAGTTTACCAGCAAGGCATAAGACCACACCTGGAATACGGTTCAGTTGCGTGGTGTCCTGCATCAAACACCACATTACAAGATCTAGATAAAGTGCAAAACCAGGCACTTAGAATAATGTTGGGAGCAATGAAATCAACACCCATAGCAGAGATGCAGAAAATGGGAAGAATGCAAACACTTGGCGAACGCAGAGACACAAAAGTACTAATTCAAGCAGAAAAGTTTCAGTGTATGCCAAGTCATCCAATGAAGGAAAGATTCCAAAATCTAGCAATGGGACGACTGAAAAGGAGCAGCTTTATCCATCAAGCTAAACGACTCCGTAGACAACTTACAGACCTACCTGAAGTTGGCAGCCCCTTAAGGTCTGTACCAGAGCAAATCCCGTGGAGTGAAAGCCATGGAATGCCAATATACATTCAGACCCATGTGAAAGGAATACTAAGCGAGGACGAACAGAACAGTGTGCAGCGAATGACAATCACCCTCAGTTTCCTGGATGAGGAATATCCACAAGATATATGGGTCAGAGTGTACACAGATGGGTCAGCACAGAATGCTGTGAGGAATGGAGGTGCAGGTGTATATATAGAATATCCACACAAGCCTAGAGATACAATCAGAACACCGACAGGAAAATTCTGCAATAATTATGATGCAGAAATCCAGGCAATTAGTGTGGCAGCTAAAAAACTGCTGAACTCCAACTCTGACCTACAGCCTGTGGTATTCCTGACAGATGCAAGGTCAGTGCTTCAAGCTCTCCAGTCTGGAAAACTAACAGACTTAAAAAAACTACTTAGCGAATTGTCTTACCAGTATAGGGTAACCATGCAGTGGATACCCTCTCACTGTGGAATACCAGGAAATGAAAAAGCAGACCAACTGGCTAAGGAAGGTGCTGCCGAAGACCAACCAGATATACCAATCACCTACCATCAGAAAAAACAGATGATAAAGTCAATAAGAAAGCCACAAACACCAACACAAGATGACTATCACAATATGAACAGATCAGAACAAGTTATAATTCTACGTCTCAGAACAGGACACAACCGACTCCGCAGTCACATGTATACAAAGTTCAAGATTGGCAACACGGCCATGTGTACATGTGGACAGGCAGCACAGAGTGCCAAACATATACTTCAAGAGTGTTCTGAGCATGAAACGCTGAGGCAGACATATTGGCCAGAGGAAACAACACTGGAATCAAAACTCTATGGGACACTGTATGAACTACAAAAGACAGTGAGTTTTATTAAGGAGACAGAATTACAGATATAGACATGTTTCAAGTGAACGAAAGAAGAAGACGAAGAACACACGAATTGGGTGTATTGCAGTTTACAACGCCAAAACACGTTGTATTCTGGAATATTACAAGTTCATTGCACTGAAGCTTACTACACTAGAATTGAGGGTATTCTGGCCTATTACACATGATTTCGTTGTACTGCAGCTTAATACATCAGAACACTGGCGTATTACACAAGAATTGGGTGTATTGCAGTTTAGTACGCTAAAACTCGTTGTATTCTGGCATATTAATTACAAATTCATTGCACTGAAGCTTACTACACTAGAATTGAGTGTATACTAGCCTATTGCACATGATGTAGTTGTATTGCAGCGTAACACGTCAGAACAATGGCGTATCACATACGAATTGGGTGTATTCAGTTTAGTACGCCAAAACTCGTTGTATTATGGCATATTACTCACAAATTCATTGTACTGAAGCTTACTACACTAGAATTGAGTGTATTCTGGCCTATTACACATGATTTCGCTGTAGTGCAGCTTAATACTTCAGAACACTGGCGGATTACACACGAATTGGGTGTATTGCAGTTTACTACGTCAGAACTCGTTGTATTCTGGCATATTACTCACAAATTTATTGTACTGAAGCTTACCACACTAGAATTGAGTCTATTCTGGCCTATTACACATGATTTCGTTGTATTGCAGCTTAATACTTCAGAGCACTGTCGTATTACACACGAATTGGGTGTATTGCAGTTTACTACGTCACAACTCGTTGTATTCTGGCATATTACTCACAAATACATTGTACTGAAGCTTACTACACTAGAATTGAGTGTATTCTAGCCTATTGCACATGATTTCGTTGTATTGCAGCTTAATACTTCAAAACACTGTCGTATTACACAAGAATTGGGTGTATTGCAGTTTACTATGTCACAATTCGTTGTATTCTGGCATATTACTCACAAATACATTGTACTGAAGCTTACTACACTAGAATTGAGTGTATTCTAGCCTATTGCACATGATTTCGTTGTATTGCAGCTTAATACGTCAGAACACTGGCATATTACACAAGAATTGTGTGTATTGCAGTTTAGTACGCCAAAACAAGTTGTATTCAGGGATATTACTCACAAATTCATTGTACTGAAGCTTACGACACTAGAATTGAGTGTATTCTAGCCTATTACACATGATTTCGTTGTAGTGCAGCTTAATACTTCAGAACACTGGCGGATTAAACACGAATTGGGTGTACTGCAGTTTAGTACGCCAAAACTCGTTGTATTCCTGAATATTAATCACAAGTTCATTACACTGAAGCTTACTACACTAGAATTGAGGGTATTCTGGCCTATTACACATGATTTCGTTGTACTGCAGCTTAATACATCAGAACACTGGCGTATTACACAAGAATTGGGTGTATTGCAGTTTAGTACATCAAATCTCGTTGTATTCTGGGACATTAATCACAAATTAATTGCACTGACGCTTACTACACTAGAATTGAGTGTATACTAGCCTATTGCACATTATTTCGCTGTAGTGCAGCTTAATACTTCAGAACACTGGCGGATTACACACGAATTGGGTGTATTGCAGTTTACAACGTCAGAACTCGTATTCTGGCATATTACTCACAAATTTATTGTACTGAAGCTGGTCCACAGGTAATGTACCACAGGCGTGGAGAGAAGCAATAATGATACCACTCCTCAAATCAGGAAAAGATGGCAACACAGTCTCCAACTACAGGCCCATCAGCCTCACAAGCTGTCTATGTAAAACAATGGAACGCATTATCAATCTTAGGATGCAGTGGTACCTTGAAAGTGAAAACCTTCTGGTATCACAGCAAGCAGGTTTCAGACAGTGCTACTCTACTGAAGATCAGGCAACCTACCTCTCCCAAGAGATTGAGGATGCCTTCCAAGAAAAGAAACTGGTACTAGCAGCATGGATAGACCTCAGGAAAGCATTTGATAAGGTCTGGAAAGAAGGGCTCCTAAAGAAATTGCGAAATTGCAGGGTTAGCTCAAGAATGTACAAATGGGTAAAAGCATACCTGCATAATAGAAGAGCCAGGGTACAATTAGATGGTCGCAAGAGCAAGAAAGTTCTACTGCGTCATGGAGTCCCCCAGGGAGGAGTCCTGTCACCCACACTTTTCTTGGTTTACATCAATGACCTAGTTGCTGAACTACCTCACGGGATCAAAGTGGCAATGTATGCTGACGACCTGGTGATCTGGTGCACGGAAGAACATGCAACAGTGGCCACTAAACAAATACAAAGAGCTATCGATGCCCTAACCTTATGGGCTAATAGATGGTGCGTCAGCATTAACACAGATAAGTGCAGCACTACACTCTTTACCCTCTCACCAAAACAAAAAGCTGGTCATATCAAGATAGATGGAGAGCTCTTGAAAGAAGACAAACAACCCACATACCTCGGAGTTACTTTTGATGATAAGCTGACATGGAAGCAGCACATAAACAAAGCAACAACAAAAGCCAGGAGGAAGCTAGCTATCCTGAGAAAACTAAGTGGAACCACATGGGGAGCCAGTGGAAATATACTCAGTAAAGTTTACCAGCAAGGCATAAGACCACACCTGGAATACGGTTCAGTTGCGTGGTGTCCTGCATCAAACACCACATTACAAGATCTAGATAAAGTGCAAAACCAGGCACTTAGAATAATGTTGGGAGCAATGAAATCAACACCCATAGCAGAGATGCAGAAAATGGGAAGAATGCAAACACTTGGCGAACGCAGAGACACAAAAGTACTAATTCAAGCAGAAAAGTTTCAGTGTATGCCAAGTCATCCAATGAAGGAAAGATTCCAAAATCTAGCAATGGGACGACTGAAAAGGAGCAGCTTTATCCATCAAGCTAAACGACTCCGTAGACAACTTACAGACCTACCTGAAGTTGGCAGCCCCTTAAGGTCTGTACCAGAGCAAATCCCGTGGAGTGAAAGCCATGGAATGCCAATATACATTCAGACCCATGTGAAAGGAATACTAAGCGAGGACGAACAGAACAGTGTGCAGCGAATGACAATCACCCTCAGTTTCCTGGATGAGGAATATCCACAAGATATATGGGTCAGAGTGTACACAGATGGGTCAGCACAGAATGCTGTGAGGAATGGAGGTGCAGGTGTATATATAGAATATCCACACAAGCCTAGAGATACAATCAGAACACCGACAGGAAAATTCTGCAATAATTATGATGCAGAAATCCAGGCAATTAGTGTGGCAGCTAAAAAACTGCTGAACTCCAACTCTGACCTACAGCCTGTGGTATTCCTGACAGATGCAAGGTCAGTGCTTCAAGCTCTCCAGTCTGGAAAACTAACAGACTTAAAAAAACTACTTAGCGAATTGTCTTACCAGTATAGGGTAACCATGCAGTGGATACCCTCTCACTGTGGAATACCAGGAAATGAAAAAGCAGACCAACTGGCTAAGGAAGGTGCTGCCGAAGACCAACCAGATATACCAATCACCTACCATCAGAAAAAACAGATGATAAAGTCAATAAGAAAGCCACAAACACCAACACAAGATGACTATCACAATATGAACAGATCAGAACAAGTTATAATTCTACGTCTCAGAACAGGACACAACCGACTCCGCAGTCACATGTATACAAAGTTCAAGATTGGCAACACGGCCATGTGTACATGTGGACAGGCAGCACAGAGTGCCAAACATATACTTCAAGAGTGTTCTGAGCATGAAACGCTGAGGCAGACATATTGGCCAGAGGAAACAACACTGGAATCAAAACTCTATGGGACACTGTATGAACTACAAAAGACAGTGAGTTTTATTAAGGAGACAGAATTACAGATATAGACATGTTTCAAGTGAACGAAAGAAGAAGAAGAAGAACACACGAATTGGGTGTATTGCAGTTTACAACGCCAAAACACGTTGTATTCTGGAATATTACAAGTTCATTGCACTGAAGCTTACTACACTAGAATTGAGGGTATTCTGGCCTATTACACATGATTTCGTTGTATTGCAGCTTAATACTTCAAAACACTGGCGTATTACACACGAATTGGGTGTATTGCAGTTTATTATGTCACAATTCGTTGTATTCTGGCATATTACTCACAAATTCATTGTACTGAAGCTTACTACACTAGAATTGAGTGTATTCTAGCCTATTGCACATGATGTCGTTGTATTGCAGCTTAATACGTCAGAACACTGGCATATTACACAAGAATTGGGTGTACTGCAGTTCAGTACGCCACAAATCAGTGTATTCTGGAATATTAATCACAAATTCAATGTACTGAAGCTTACTACACTAGAATTTAGTGTATTATGGCCGATTAAACATGATTTCGTTGTATTGCAACATAATACGTCAGAACACAGGCGTATTACACACAAATTAGGTCTCTTGCTGTTTAGTACGCCAAAACTCGGTGTATTCTGGCATATTACTCACAAATTCGGTGTACTGCAGCTTACTACACCAGAAATTGTATTCTGGACAACGAATTTGGTGTATTGTAGCTCACTGCGCCAGAACGGTGTATTCTGGCATATTACTCACAAATTGAATGTACTGTAACTTACTACAACAGAACTCTCTATATCATGGCCTATTACACATGATTTCGTTGTATTGCAGCTTAATACGTCAGAACACTGGCGTATCACACACAAATTAGGTCTCTTTCTGTTTAGTACGTCAAAAATCGGTGTATTTAACATATTACTCACAAATTCAATGTACTGAAGCTTACTCAACTAGAATTTAGTGTATTCTGGCATATTACACATGATTTCGTTGTTTTGCAGCTTACCACGTCAGAACACTGACGTATTACACACAAATTAGGTCTCTTGCTGTTTAGTACGTCAAAACTCGGTGTTCTTTGGCATATTACTCACAAATTCAATGTACTGAAGCTTACTACACCATAACAGTGCACTCTTGACACACGAATATGGTATATTGTAGCTTTCTATGTCAGAACTGGCGTATTACAAAACAATTGGGTGTATTGCAGTTTAGTATGTGAGAACTCGGTGTATTCTGGCATATTACTCACAAATTCAATGTACCCAAGCTTACTACTCAAGAATTGAGTGTATTCTGGTCTATTACACATGATTTCGTTGTATTGCAGCTTAATACTTCAGAACACTGGCGGATTACACACGAATTGGGTGTATTGCAGTTTACTATGTCAGAACTCGTTGTATACTGGTATATTACTCACAAATTCATTGTACTGACGTTTACTACACTAGAATTGAGTGTATTTTGGCCTATTACACATGATTTCGTTGTATTGCAGCTTAATGCGTCAGAACACTGGCGTATACACACAAATTGGGTGTACTGCAGTTTAGTACGCTAAAACACGTTGTATTCTGGAACATTACTCACAATTCCATTGTACCGAAGCTTACTACACTGGAATTGAGTGTATTCTGGCCTATTACACATAATTTCGTTGTAGTGCAGCTTAATACTTCAGATAACTGTCGTATTACACACGAATTGGGTGTATTGCAGTTGACTACGTCACAACTCGTTGTATTCTGGCATATTACTCACAAATGTATTGTACTGAAGCTTACCACACTAGAATTGAGTCTATTCTGGCCTATTACACATGATTTCGTTGTATTGCAGCTTAATACTTCAGAACACTTGCGGAATATACACGAACTGGGTGTACTGCAGTTTAGTACGCCAAAACTCGTTGTATTCTGGAATATTACTCACAAGTTCATTGCACTGAAGCTTACTACACTAGAATTGAGGGTATTCTGGCCTATTACACATGATTTCGTTGTACTGCAGCTTAATACATCAGAACACTGGCGTATTACACAAGAATTGGGTGTATTGCAGTTTAGTACGCTAAAACACGTTGTATTCTGGAACATTACTCACAATTTCATTGTACCGCAGCTTACTACACTGGAATTGAGTGTATGCTGGCCTATTACACATAATTTCGTTGTAGTGCAGCTTAATACTTCAGATAACAGTCGTATTACACACGAATTGGGTGTATTGCAGTTGACTACGTCACAACTCGTAGTATTCTGGCATATTACTCACAAATTCATTGTACTGAAGCTTACTACACTAGAATTGAGTGTATTTTGGCCTATAACACATGATTTCGTTGTACTGCAGCTTAATACATCAGAACACTGGCGTATTACACAAGAATTGGGTGTATTGCAGTTTAGTACGCTAAAACTCGTTGTATTCTGGCATATTACTCACAAATTCATTGTACTGAAGCTTACTACACTAGAATTGAGTGTATTCTGGCCTATTACACATGATTTCGCTGTAGTGCAGCTTAATACTTCAGAACACTGGCGGATTACACACGAATTGGGTGTATTGCAGTTTACTACGTCAGAACTCGTTGTATTCTGGCATATTACTCACAAATGTATTGTACTGAAGCTTACCACACTAGAATTGAGTCTATTCTGGCCTATTACACATGATTTCGTTGTATTGCAGCTTAATACTTCAGAACACTGGCGGAATATACACGAACTGGGTGTACTGCAGTTTAGTACGCCAAAACTCGTTGTATTCTGGAATATTACTCACAAGTTCATTGCACTGAAGCTTACTACACTAGAATTGAGGGTATTCTGGCCTATTACACATGATTTCGTTGTACTGCAGCTTAATACATCAGAACACTGGCGTATTACACAAGAATTGGGTGTATTGCAGTTTAGTACGCTAAAACTCGTTGTATTCTGGCATATTAATCACAAATTCATTGCACTGAAGCTTACTTCACTAGAATTGAGTGTATACTAGCCTATTGCACATGATGTAGTTGTATTGCAGCGTAACACGTCAGAACAATGGCGTATCACATACGAATTGGGTGTATTCAGTTTAGTACGCCAAAACTCGTTGTATTCTGGTATATTACTCACAAATTCATTGTACTGAAGCTTACTACACTAGAATTGAGTGTATTTTGGCCTATTACACATGATTTCGTTGTATTGCAGCTTAATGCGTCAGAACACTGGCGGATTACACACGAATTGGGTGTATTGCAGTTTACTATGTCAGAACTCGTTGTATACTGGTATATTACTCACAAATTCATTGTACTGACGTTTACTACACTAGAATTGAGTGTATTTTGGCCTATTACACATGATTTCGTTGTATTGCAGCTTAATGCGTCAGAACACTGGCGTATACACACAAATTGGGTGTACTGCAGTTTAGTACGCTAAAACACGTTGTATTCTGGAACATTACTCACAATTCCATTGTACTGAAGCTTACTACACTGGAATTGAGTGTATTCTGGCCTATTACACATAATTTCGTTGTAGTGCAGCTTAATACTTCAGATAACTGTCGTATTACACACGAATTGGGTGTATTGCAGTTGACTACGTCACAACTCGTAGTATTCTGGCATATTACTCACAAATTCATTGTACTGAAGCTTACTACACTAGAATTGAGTGTATTTTGGCCTATAACGCATGATTTCGTTGTACTGCAGCTTAATACATCAGAACACTGGCGTATTACACAAGAATTGGGTGTATTGCAGTTTAGTACGCTAAAACTCGTTGTATTCTGGCATATTACTCACAAATTCATTGTACTGAAGCTTACTACACTAGAATTGAGTGTATTCTGGCCTATTACACATGATTTCGCTGTAGTGCAGCTTAATACTTCAGAACACTGGCGGATTACACACGAATTGGGTGTATTGCAGTTTACTACGTCAGAACTCGTTGTATTCTGGCATATTACTCACAAATGTATTGTACTGAAGCTTATCACACTAGAATTGAGTCTATTCTGGCCTATTACACATGATTTCGTTGTATTGCAGCTTAATACTTCAGAACACTTGCGGAATATACACGAACTGGGTGTACTGCAGTTTAGTACGCCAAAAATCGGTGTATTTAACATATTACTCACAAATTCAATGTACTGAAGCTTACTCAACTAGAATTTAGTGTATTCTGGCATATTACACATGATTTCGTTGTTTTGCAGCTTACCACGTCAGAACACTGACGTATTACACACAAATTAGGTCTCTTGCTGTTTAGTACGTCAAAACTCGGTGTTCTTTGGCATATTACTCACAAATTCAATGTACTGAAGCTTACTACACCATAACAGTGCACTCTTGACACACGAATATGGTATATTGTAGCTTTCTATGTCAGAACTGGCGTATTACAAAACAATTGGGTGTATTGCAGTTTAGTATGTGAGAACTCGGTGTATTCTGGCATATTACTCACAAATTCAATGTACCCAAGCTTACTACTCAAGAATTGAGTGTATTCTGGTCTATTACACATGATTTCGTTGTATTGCAGCTTAATACTTCAGAACACTGGCGGATTACACACGAATTGGGTGTATTGCAGTTTACTATGTCAGAACTCGTTGTATACTGGTATATTACTCACAAATTCATTGTACTGACGTTTACTACACTAGAATTGAGTGTATTTTGGCCTATTACACATGATTTCGTTGTATTGCAGCTTAATGCGTCAGAACACTGGCGTATACACACAAATTGGGTGTACTGCAGTTTAGTACGCTAAAACACGTTGTATTCTGGAACATTACTCACAATTCCATTGTACCGAAGCTTACTACACTGGAATTGAGTGTATTCTGGCCTATTACACATAATTTCGTCGTAGTGCAGCTTAATACTTCAGATAACTGTCGTATTACACACGAATTGGGTGTATTGCAGTTGACTACGTCACAACTCGTAGTATTCTGGCATATTACTCACAAATTCATTGTACTGAAGCTTACTACACTAGAATTGAGTGTATTTTGGCCTATAACGCATGATTTCGTTGTACTGCAGCTTAATACATCAGAACACTGGCGTATTACACAAGAATTGGGTGTATTGCAGTTTAGTACGCTAAAACTCGTTGTATTCTGGCATATTACTCACAAATTCATTGTACTGAAGCTTACTACACTAGAATTGAGTGTATTCTGGCCTATTACACATGATTTCGCTGTAGTGCAGCCTAATACTTCAGAACACTGGCGGATTACACACGAATTGGGTGTATTGCAGTTTACTACGTCAGAACTCGTTGTATTCTGGCATATTACTCACAAATGTATTGTACTGAAGCTTACCACACTAGAATTGAGTCTATTCTGGCCTATTACACATGATTTCGTTGTATTGCAGCTTAATACTTCAGAACACTTGCGGAATATACACGAAATGGGTGTACTGCAGTTTAGTACGCCAAAACTCGTTGTATTCTGGAATATTACTCACAAGTTCATTGCACTGAAGCTTACTACACTAGAATTGAGGGTATTCTGGCCTATTACACATGATTTCGTTGTACTGCAGCTTAATACATCAGAACACTGGCGTATTACACAAGAATTGGGTGTATTGCAGTTTAGTACGCTAAAACTCGTTGTATTCTGGCATATTAATCACAAATTCATTGCACTGAAGCTTACTACACTAGAATTGAGTGTATACTAGCCTATTGCACATGATGTAGTTGTATTGCAGCGTAACACGTCAGAACAATGGCGTATCACATACGAATTGGGTGTATTCAGTTTAGTACGCCAAAACTCGTTGTATTCTGGTATATTACTCACAAATTCATTGTACTGAAGCTTACTACACTAGAATTGAGTGTATTTTGGCCTATTACACATGATTTCGTTGTATTGCAGCTTAATGCGTCAGAACACTGGCGTATACACACGAATTGGGTGTACTGCAGTTTAGTACGCTAAAACTCGTTGTATTATGGCATATTACTCACAAATTCATTGTACTGAAGCTTACTACACTAGAATTGAGTGTATTCTGGCCTATTACACATGATTTCGCTGTAGTGCAGCTTAATACTTCAGAACACTGGCGGATTACACACGAATTGTGTGTATTGCAGTTTACTACGTCAGAACTCGTTGAATTCTGGCATATTACTCACAAATTCATTGTACTGAAGCTTACTACATTAGAATTGAGTGTATTCTGGCCCATTACACAAGATTTCGTTGTATTGCAGGTTAATACTTCAGAACACAAACGTATTAAACACGAATTGGGTGTAATGCAGTTTAGTACGCCAAAACTCGTTGTATTCTGGAATATTACTCACAAGTTCATTGCACTGAAGCTTACTACACTAGAATTGAGGGTATTCTGGCCTATTACACATGATTTCGTTGTACTGCAGCTTAATACATCAGAACACTGGCGTATTACACAAGAATTGGGTGTATTGCAGTTTAGTACGCTAAAACTCGTTGTATTCTGGCATATTACTCATAAATTCATTGTACTGAAGCTTACTACACTAGAATTGAGTGTATTCTGGCCTATTACACATGATTTCGCTGTAGTGCAGCTTAATTCTTCAGAACACTGGCGGATTACACACGAATTGGGTGTATTGCAGTTTACTACGTCAGAACTCGTTGTATTCTGGCATATTACTCACAAATGTATTGTACTGAAGCTTACCACACTAGAATTGAGTCTATTCTGGCCTATTACACATGATTTCGTTGTATTGCAGCTTAATACTTCAGAACACTGGCGGATTAAACACGAATTGGTTGTACTGCAGTTTAGTACGCCAAAACACGTTGTATTCTGGAATATTACAAGTTCATTGCACTGAAGCTTACTACACTAGAATTGAGGGTATTCTGGCCTATTACACATGATTTCGTTGTACTGCAGCTTAATACATCAGAACACTGTCGTATTACACAAGAATTGTGTGTATTGCAGTTTAGTACGCCAAAACAAGTTGTATTCAGGGATATTACTCACAAATTCATTGTACTGAAGCTTACGACACTAGAATTGAGTGTATTCTAGCCTATTACACATGATTTCGTTGTAGTGCAGCTTAATACTTCAGAACACTGGCGGATTAAACACGAATTGGGTGTACTGCAGTTTAGTACGCCAAAACTCGTTGTATTCCTGAATATTAATCACAAGTTCATTGCACTGAAGCTTACTACACTAGAATTGAGGGTATTCTGGCCTATTACACATGATTTCGTTGTACTGCAGCTTAATACATCAGAACACTGGCGTATTACACAAGAATTGGGTGTATTGCAGTTTAGTACATCAAATCTCGTTGTATTCTGGGACATTAATCACAAATTAATTGCACTGAAGCTTACTACACTAGAATTGAGTGTATACTAGCCTATTGCACATGATGTAGTTGTATTGCAGCGTAATACGTCAGAACAATGGCGTATCACATACGAATTGGGTGTATTCAGTTTAGTACGCCAAACTCGTTGTATTCTGGTATATTACTCACAAATTCATTGTACTGAAGCTTACTACATTAGCATTGAGTGTATTCTGGCCCATTACTCATGATTTCGTTGTACTGCAGCTTAATACATCAGAACACTGGCGTATTACACAAGAATTGGGTGTATTGCAGTTTAGTAAATCAAATCTCGTTGTATTCTGGGACATTACTCATAAATTCATTGTAGTGAAGATTACTACACTAGAATTGAGTCTATTCTGGCCTATTACACATGATTTCGTTGTATTGCAGCTTAATACTTCAGAACACTGTCGTATTACACACGAATTGGGTGTATTGCAGTTTACTACGTCACAACTCGTTGTATTCTGGCATATTACTCACAAATACATTGTACTGAAGCTTACTACACTAGAATTGAGCGTATTCTAGCCTATTGCACATGATTTCGTTGTATTGCAGCTTAATACTTCAAAACACTGTCGTATTACACACGAATTGGGTGTATTGCAGTTTATTATGTCACAATTCGTTGTATTCTGGCATATTACTCACAAATTCATTGTACTGAAGCTTACTACACTAGAATTGTGTGTATTCTAGCCTATTGCACATGATGTCGTTGTATTGCAGCTTAATACGTCAGAACACTGGCATATTACACAAGAATTGTGTGTATTGCAGTTTAGTACGCCAAAACAAGTTGTATTCTGGGATATTACTCACAAATTCATTGTACTGAAGCTTACGACACTAGAATTGAGTGTATTCTGGCCTATTACACATGATTTCGTTGTAGTGCAGCTTAATACTTCAGAACACTGGCGGATTAAACACGAATTGAGTGTACTGCAGTTTAGTTCGCCAAACTCGTTGTATTCTGGAATATTACTCACAAGTTCATTGCACTGAAGCTTACTACACTAGAATTCAGGGTATTCTGGCCTATTACACATGATTTCGTTGTACTGCAGCTTAATACATCAGAACAATGGCGTATTACACAAGAATTGGGTGTATTGCAGTTTAGTACGCTAAAACTCGTTGTATTCTGGCATATTAATCACAAATTAATTGCACTGAAGCTTACTACACTAGAATTGAGTGTATACTAGCCTATTGCACATGATGTAGTTGTATTGCAGCGTAATACGTCAGAACACTGGCGTATCACATACGAATTGGGTGTATTCAGTTTAGTACGCCAAAACTCGTTGCATTCTGGCATATTAATCACAAATTCATTGCACTGAAGCTTACTACACTAGAATTGAGTGTATACTAGCCTATTGCACATGATGTAGTTGTATTGCAGCGTAAAACGTCAGAACACTGGCGTATCACATACGAATTGGGTGTATTCAGTTTAGTACGCCAAAACTCGTTGCATTCTGGCATATTAATCACAAATTCATTGCACTGAAGCTTACTACTCTAGAATTGAGTGTATACTAGCCTATTGCACATGATGTAGTTGTATTGCAGCGTAACACGTCAGAACAATGGCGTATCACATACGAATTGGGTGTATTCAGTTTAGTACGCCAAAACTCGTTGTATTCTGGTATATTACTCACAAATTCATTGTACTGAAGCTTACTACACTAGAATTGAGTGTATTTTGGCCTATTACACATGATTTCGTTGTATTGCAGCTTAATGCGTCAGAACACTGGCGTATACACACGAATTGGGTGTACTGCAGTTTAGTACGCTAAAACTCGTTGTATTATGGCATATTACTCACAAATTCATTGTACTGAAGCTTACTACACTAGAATTGAGTGTATTCTGGCCTATTACACATGATTTCGCTGTAGTGCAGCTTAATACTTCAGAACACTGGCGGATTACACACGAATTGGGTGTATTGCAGTTTACTACGTCAGAACTCGTTGAATTCTGGCATATTACTCACAAATTCATTGTACTGAAGCTTACTACATTAGAATTGAGTGTATTCTGGCCCATTACACAAGATTTCGTTGTATTGCAGGTTAATACTTCAGAACACAAACGTATTAAACACGAATTGGGTGTAATGCAGTTTAGTACGCCAAAACTCGTTGTATTCTGGAATATTACTCACAAGTTCATTGCACTGAAGCTTACTACACTAGAATTGAGGGTATTCTGGCCTATTACACATGATTTCGTTGTACTGCAGCTTAATACATCAGAACACTGGCGTATTACACAAGAATTGGGTGTATTGCAGTTTAGTACGCTAAAACTCGTTGTATTCTGGAACATTACTCACAATTTCATTGTACCGAAGCTTACTACACTGGAATTGAGTGTATGCTGGCCTATTACACATAATTTCGTTGTAGTGCAGCTTAATACTTCAGATAACTGTCGTATTACACACGAATTGGGTGTATTGCAGTTGACTACGTCACAACTCGTAGTATTCTGGCATATTACTCACAAATTCATTGTACTGAAGCTTACTACACTAGAATTGAGTGTATTTTGGCCTATAACACATGATTTCGTTGTACTGCAGCTTAATACATCAGAACACTGGCGTATTACACAAGAATTGGGTGTATTGCAGTTTAGTACGCTAAAACTCGTTGTATTCTGGCATATTACTCACAAATTCATTGTACTGAAGCTTACTACACTAGAATTGAGTGTATTCTGGCCTATTACACATGATTTCGCTGTAGTGCAGCTTAATACTTCAGAACACTGGCGGATTACACACGAATTGGGTGTATTGCAGTTTACTACGTCAGAACTCGTTGTATTCTGGCATATTACTCACAAATGTATTGTACTGAAGCTTACCACACTAGAATTGAGTCTATTCTGGCCTATTACACATGATTTCGTTGTATTGCAGCTTAATACTTCAGAACACTGGCGGAATATACACGAACTGGGTGTACTGCAGTTTAGTACGCCAAAACTCGTTGTATTCTGGAATATTACTCACAAGTTCATTGCACTGAAGCTTACTACACTAGAATTGAGGGTATTCTGGCATATTACACATGATTTCGTTGTACTGCAGCTTAATACATCAGAACACTGGCGTATTACACAAGAATTGGGTGTATTGCAGTTTAGTACGCTAAAACTCGTTGTATTCTGGCATATTAATCACAAATTCATTGCACTGAAGCTTACTACACTAGAATTGAGTGTATACTAGCCTATTGCACATGATGTAGTTGTATTGCAGCGTAACACGTCAGAACAATGGCGTATCACATACGAATTGGGTGTATTCAGTTTAGTACGCTAAAACTCGTTGTATTCTGGTATATTACTCACAAATTCATTGTACTGAAGCTTACTACACTAGAATTGAGTGTATTCTGGCCTATTACACATGATTTCGTTGTATTGCATCTTAATACTTCAGAACACTGTCGTATTACACACGAATTGGGTGTATTGCAGTTTACTACGTCACAACTCGTTGTATTCTGGCATATTACTCACAAATACATTGTACTGAAGCTTACTACACTAGAATTGAGCGTATTCTAGCCTATTGCACATGATTTCGTTGTATTGCAGCTTAATACTTCAAAACACTGTCGTATTACACACGAATTGGGTGTATTGCAGTTTATTATGTCACAATTCGTTGTATTCTGGCATATTACTCACAAATTCATTGTACTGAAGCTTACTACACTAGAATTGAGTGTATTCTAGCCTATTGCACATGATGTCGTTGTATTGCAGCTTAATACGTCAGAACACTGGCATATTACACAAGAATTGTGTGTATTGCAGTTTAGTACGCCAAAACAAGTTGTATTCTGGGATATTACTCACAAATTCATTGTACTGAAGCTTACGACACTAGAATTGAGTGTATTCTGGCCTATTACACATGATTTCGTTGTACTGCAGCTTAATACTTCAGAACACTGGCGGATTAAACACGAATTGAGTGTACTGCAGTTTAGTTCGCCAAACTCGTTGTATTCTGGAATATTACTCACAAGTTCATTGCACTGAAGCTTACAACACTAGAATTCAGGGTATTCTGGCCTATTACACATGATTTCGTTGTACTGCAGCTTAATACATCAGAACAATGGCGTATTACACAAGAATTGGGTGTATTGCAGTTTAGTACGCTAAAACTCGTTGTATTCTGGCATATTAATCACAAATTAATTGCACTGAAGCTTACTACACTAGAATTGAGTGTATACTAGCCTATTGCACATGATGTAGTTGTATTGCAGCGTAATACGTCAGAACACTGGCGTATCACATACGAATTGGGTGTATTCAGTTTAGTACGCCAAAACTCGTTGCATTCTGGCATATTAATCACAAATTCATTGCACTGAAGCTTACTACACTAGAATTGAGTGTATACTAGCCTATTGCACATGATGTAGTTGTATTGCAGCGTAATACGTCAGAACACTGGCGTATCACATACGAATTGGGTGTATTCAGTTTAGTACGCCAAAACTCGTTGCATTCTGGCATATTAATCACAAATTCATTGCACTGAAGCTTACTACTCTAGAATTGAGTGTATACTAGCCTATTGCACATGATGTAGTTGTATTGCAGCGTAACACGTCAGAACAATGGCGTATCACATACGAATTGGGTGTATTCAGTTTAGTACGCCAAAACTCGTTGTATTCTGGTATATTACTCACAAATTCATTGTACTGAAGCTTACTACACTAGAATTGAGTGTATTTTGGCCTATTACACATGATTTCGTTGTATTGCAGCTTAATGCGTCAGAACACTGGCGTATACACACGAATTGGGTGTACTGCAGTTTAGTACGCTAAAACTCGTTGTATTATGGCATATTACTCACAAATTCATTGTACTGAAGCTTACTACACTAGAATTGAGTGTATTCTGGCCTATTACACATGATTTCGCTGTAGTGCAGCTTAATACTTCAGAACACTGGCGGATTACACACGAATTGGGTGTATTGCAGTTTACTACGTCAGAACTCGTTGAATTCTGGCATATTACTCACAAATTCATTGTACTGAAGCTTACTACATTAGAATTGAGTGTATTCTGGCCCATTACACAAGATTTCGTTGTATTGCAGGTTAATACTTCAGAACACAAACGTATTAAACACGAATTGGGTGTAATGCAGTTTAGTACGCCACAACTCGTTGTATTCTGGAATATTACTCACAAGTTCATTGCACTGAAGCTTACTACACTAGAATTGAGGGTATTCTGGCCTATTACACATGATTTCGTTGTACTGCAGCTTAATACATCAGAACACTGACGTATTACACAAGCATTGGGTGTATTGCAGTTTAGTACGCTAAAACTCGTTGTATTCTGGAACATTACTCACAATTTCATTGTACCGAAGCTTACTACACTGGAATTGAGTGTATGCTGGCCTATTACACATAATTTCGTTGTAGTGCAGCTTAATACTTCAGATAACTGTCGTATTACACACGAATTGGGTGTATTGCAGTTGACTACGTCACAACTCGTAGTATTCTGGCATATTACTCACAAATTCATTGTACTGAAGCTTACTACACTAGAATTGAGTGTATTTTGGCCTATAACACATGATTTCGTTGTACTGCAGCTTAATACATCAGAACACTGGCGTATTACACAAGAATTGGGTGTATTGCAGTTTAGTACGCTAAAACTCGTTGTATTCTGGCATATTACTCACAAATTCATTGTACTGAAGCTTACTACACTAGAATTGAGTGTATTCTGGCCTATTACACATGATTTCGCTGTAGTGCAGCTTAATACTTCAGAACACTGGCGGATTACACACGAATTGGGTGTATTGCAGTTTACTAAGTCAGAACTCGTTGTATTCTGGCATATTACTCACAAATTCATTGTACTGAAGCTTACCACACTAGAATTGAGTCTATTCTGGCCTATTACACATGATTTCGTTGTATTGCAGCTTAATACTTCAGAACACTGGCGGAATATACACGAACTGGGTGTACTGCAGTTTAGTACGCCAAAACTCGTTGTATTCTGGAATATTACTCACAAGTTCATTGCACTGAAGCTTACTACACTAGAATTGAGGGTATTCTGGCCTATTACACATGATTTCGTTGTACTGCAGCTTAATACTTCAGAACACTGGCGGATTACACACGAATTGGGTGTATTGCAGTTTACTACGTCAGAACTCGTTGAATTCTGGCATATTACTCACAAATTCATTGTACTGAAGCTTACTACACTAGAATTGAGTGTATTCTGGCCTATTACACATGATTTCGTTGTATTGCAGCTTAATACTTCAGAACACTGGCGGAATATACACGAACTGGGTGTACTGCAGTTTAGTACGCCAAAACTCGTTGTATTCTGGAATATTACTCACAAGTTCATTGCACTGAAGCTTACTACACTAGAATTGAGGGTATTCTGGCCTATTACACATGATTTCGTTGTACTGCAGCTTAATACATCAGAACACTGGCGTATTACACAAGAATTGGGTGTATTGCAGTTTAGTACGCTAAAACTCGTTGTATTCTGGCATATTAATCACAAATTCATTGCACTGAAGCTTACTACACTAGAATTGAGTATATTCTAGCCTATTGCACATGATGTCGTTGTATTGCAGCTTAATACGTCAGAACACTGGCATATTACACAAGAATTGTGTGTATTGCAGTTTAGTACGCCAAAACAAGTTGTATTCTGGCATATTAATCACAAATTCATTGCACTGAAGCTTACTACACTAGAATTGAGTATATTCTAGCCTATTGCACATGATGTCGTTGTATTGCAGCTTAATACGTCAGAACACTGGCATATTACACAAGAATTGTGTGTATTGCAGTTTAGTACGCCAAAACAAGTTGTATTCTGGGATATTACTCACAAATTCATTGTACTGAAGCTTACGACACTAGAATTGAGTGTATTCTGGCCTATTACACATGATTTCGTTGTAGTGCAGCTTAATACTTCAGAACACTGGCGGATTAAACGGGAATTGAGTGTACTGCAGTTTAGTTCGCCAAACTCGTTGTATTCTGGAATATTACTCACAAGTTCATTGCACTGAAGCTTACTACACTAGAATTCAGGGTATTCTGGCCTATTACACATGATTTCGTTGTACTGCAGCTTAATACATCAGAACAATGGCGTATTACACAAGAATTGGGTTTATTGCAGTTTAGTACGCTAAAACTCGTTGTATTCTGGCATATTAATCACAAATTAATTGCACTGAAGCTTACTACACTAGAATTGAGTGTATACTAGCCTATTGCACATGATGTAGTTGTATTGCAGCGTAATACGTCAGAACACTGGCGTATCACATACGAATTGGGTGTATTCAGTTTAGTACGCCAAAACTCGTTGCATTCTGGCATATTAATCACAAATTCATTGCACTGAAGCTTACTACACTAGAATTGAGTGTATACTAGCCTATTGCACATGATGTAGTTGTATTGCAGCGTAATACGTCAGAACACTGGCGTATCACATACGAATTGGGTGTATTCAGTTTAGTACGCCAAAACTCGTTGCATTCTGGCATATTAATCACAAATTCATTGCACTGAAGCTTACTACACTAGAATTGAGTGTATACTAGCCTATTGCACATGATGTAGTTGTATTGCAGCGTAACACGTCAGAACAATGGCGTATCACATACGAATTGGGTGTATTCAGTTTAGTACGCCAAAACTCGTTGTATTCTGGTATATTACTCACAAATTCATTGTACTGAAGCTTACTACACTAGAATTGAGTGTATTTTGGCCTATTACACATGATTTCGTTGTATTGCAGCTTAATGCGTCAGAACACTGGCGTATACACACGAATTGGGTGTACTGCAGTTTAGTACGCTAAAACTCGTTGTATTATGGCATATTACTCACAAATTCATTGTACTGAAGCTTACTACACAAGAATTGAGTGTATTCTGGCCTATTACACATGATTTCGCTGTAGTGCAGCTTAATACTTCAGAACACTGGCGGATTACACACGAATTGGGTGTATTGCAGTTTACTACGTCAGAACTCGTTGAATTCTGGCATATTACTCACAAATTCATTGTACTGAAGCTTACTACATTAGAATTGAGTGTATTCTGGCCCATTACACAAGATTTCGTTGTATTGCAGGTTAATACTTCAGAACACAAACGTATTAAACACGAATTGGGTGTAATGCAGTTTAGTACGCCAAAACTCGTTGTATTCTGGAATATTACTCACAAGTTCATTGCACTGAAGCTTACTACACTAGAATTGAGGGTATTCTGGCCTATTACACATGATTTCGTTGTACTGCAGCTTAATACATCAGAACACTGGCGTATTACACAAGAATTGGGTGTATTGCAGTTTAGTACGCTAAAACTCGTTGTATTCTGGAACATTACTCACAATTTCATTGTACCGAAGCTTACTACACTGGAATTGAGTGTATGCTGGCCTATTACACATAATTTCGTTGTACTGCAGCTTAATACATCAGAACACTGGCGTATTACACAAGAATTGGGTGTATTGCAGTTTAGTACGCTAAAACTCGTTGTATTCTGGCATATTACTCACAAATTCATTGTACTGAAGCTTACTACACTAGAATTGAGTGTATTCTGGCCTATTACACATGATTTCGCTGTAGTGCAGCTTAATACTTCAGAACACTGGCGGATTACACACGAATTGGGTGTATTCAGTTTAGTACGCCAAAACTCGTTGTATTCTGGTATATTACTCACAAATTCATTGTACTGAAGCTTACTACACTAGAATTGAGTGTATTTTGGCCTATTACACATGATTTCGTTGTATTGCAGCTTAATGCGTCAGAACACTGGCGTATACACACGAATTGGGTGTACTGCAGTTTAGTACGCTAAAACTCGTTGTATTCTGGCATATTAATCACAAATTAATTGCACTGAAGCTTACTACACTAGAATTGAGTGTATACTAGCCTATTGCACATGATGTAGTTGTATTGCAGCGTAATACGTCAGAACACTGGCGTATCACATACGAATTGGGTGTATTCAGTTTAGTACGCCAAAACTCGTTGCATTCTGGCATATTAATCACAAATTCATTGCACTGAAGCTTACTACACTAGAATTGAGTGTATACTAGCCTATTGCACATGATGTAGTTGTATTGCAGCGTAATACGTCAGAACACTGGCGTATCACATACGAATTGGGTGTATTCAGTTTAGTACGCCAAAACTCGTTGCATTCTGGCATATTAATCACAAATTCATTGCACTGAAGCTTACTACACTAGAATTGAGTGTATACTAGCCTATTGCACATGATGTAGTTGTATTGCAGCGTAACATGTCAGAACAATGGCGTATCACATACGAATTGGGTGTATTCAGTTTAGTACGCCAAAACTCGTTGTATTCTGGTATATTACTCACAAATTCATTGTACTGAAGCTTACTACACTAGAATTGAGTGTATTTTGGCCTATTACACATGATTTCGTTGTATTGCAGCTTAATGCGTCAGAACACTGGCGTATACACACGAATTGGGTGTACTGCAGTTTAGTACGCTAAAACTCGTTGTATTATGGCATATTACTCACAAATTCATTGTACTGAAGCTTACTACACAAGAATTGAGTGTATTCTGGCCTATTACACATGATTTCGCTGTAGTGCAGCTTAATACTTCAGAACACTGGCGGATTACACACGAATTGGGTGTATTGCAGTTTACTACGTCAGAACTCGTTGAATTCTGGCATATTACTCACAAATTCATTGTACTGAAGCTTACTACATTAGAATTGAGTGCATTCTGGCCCATTACACAAGATTTCGTTGTATTGCAGGTTAATACTTCAGAACACAAACGTATTAAACACGAATTGGGTGTAATGCAGTTTAGTACGCCAAAACTCGTTGTATTCTGGAATATTACTCACAAGTTCATTGCACTGAAGCTTACTACACTAGAATTGAGGGTATTCTGGCCTATTACACATGATTTCGTTGTACTGCAGCTTAATACATCAGAACACTGGCGTATTACACAAGAATTGGGTGTATTGCAGTTTAGTACGCTAAAACTCGTTGTATTCTGGAACATTACTCACAATTTCATTGTACCGAAGCTTACTACACTGGAATTGAGTGTATGCTGGCCTATTACACATAATTTCGTTGTACTGCAGCTTAATACATCAGAACACTGGCGTATTACACAAGAATTGGGTGTATTGCAGTTTAGTACGCTAAAACTCGTTGTATTCTGGCATATTACTCACAAATTCATTGTACTGAAGCTTACTACACTAGAATTGAGTGTATTCTGGCCTATTACACATGATTTCGCTGTAGTGCAGCTTAATACTTCAGAACACTGGCGGATTACACACGAATTGGGTGTATTCAGTTTAGTACGCCAAAACTCGTTGTATTCTGGTATATTACTCACAAATTCATTGTACTGAAGCTTACTACACTAGAATTGAGTGTATTTTGGCCTATTACACATGATTTCGTTGTATTGCAGCTTAATGCGTCAGAACACTGGCGTATACACACGAATTGGGTGTACTGCAGTTTAGTACGCTAAAACTCGTTGTATTATGGCATATTACTCACAAATTCATTGTACTGAAGCTTACTACACTAGAATTGAGTGTATTCTGGCCTATTACACATGATTTCGCTGTAGTGCAGCTTAATACTTCAGAACACTGGCGGATTACACACGAATTGGGTGTATTGCAGTTTACTACGTCAGAACACGTTGAATTCTGGCATATTACTCACAAATTCATTGTACTGAAGCTTACTACACTAGAATTGAGTGTATTCTGGCCTATTACACATGATTTCGCTGTAGTGCAGCTTAATACTTCAGAACACTGGCGGATTACACACGAATTGGGTGTATTGCAGTTTACTACGTCAGAACTCGTTGTATTCTGGCATATTACTCACAAATGTATTGTACTGAAGCTTACCACACTAGAATTGAGTCTATTCTGGCCTATTACACATGATTTCGTTGTATTGCAGCTTAATACTTCAGAACACTGGCGGAATATACACGAACTGGGTGTACTGCAGTTTAGTACGCCAAAACTCGTTGTATTCTGGAATATTACTCACAAGTTCATTGCACTGAAGCTTACTACACTAGAATTGAGGGTATTCTGGCCTATTACACATGATTTCGTTGTACTGCAGCTTAATACATCAGAACACTGGCGTATTACACAAGAATTGGGTGTATTGCAGTTTAGTACGCTAAAACTCGTTGTATTCTGGCATATTAATCACAAATTCATTGCACTGAAGCTTACTACACTACAATTGAGTGTATACTAGCCTATTGCACATGATGTAGTTGTATTGCAGCGTAACACGTCAGAACAATGGCGTATCACATACGAATTGGGTGTATTCAGTTTAGTACGCCAAAACTCGTTGTATTCCGGTATATTACTCACAAGTTCATTGTACTGAAGCTTACTACACTAGAATTGAGTGTATTTTGGCCTATTACACATGATTTCGTTGTATTGCAGCTTAATGCGTCAGAACACTGGCGTATACACACGAATTGGGTGTACTGCAGTTTAGTACGCTAAAACTCGTTGTATTATGGCATATTACTCACAAATTCATTGTACTGAAGCTTACTACATTAGAATTGAGTGTATTCTGGCCCATTACACAAGATTTCGTTGTATTGCAGGTTAATACTTCAGAACACAAACGTATTAAACACGAATTGGGTGTAATGCAGTTTAGTACGCCAAAACTCGTTGTATTCTGGAATATTACTCACAAGTTCATTGCACTGAAGCTTACTACACTAGAATTGAGGGTATTCTGGCCTATTACACATGATTTCGTTGTACTGCAGCTTAATACATCAGAACACTGGCGTATTACACAAGAATTGGGTGTATTGCAGTTTAGTACGCTAAAACTCGTTGTATTTTGGAACATTACTCACAATTTCATTGTACCGAAGCTTACTACACTGGAATTGAGTGTATGCTGGCCTATTACACATAATTTCGTTGTAGTGCAGCTTAATACTTCAGATAACTGTCGTATTACACACGAATTGGGTGTATTGCAGTTGACTACGTCACAACTCGTAGTATTCTGGCATATTACTCACAAATTCATTGTACTGAAGCTTACTACACTAGAATTGAGTGTATTTTGGCCTATAACACATGATTTCGTTGTACTGCAGCTTAATACATCAGAACACTGGCGTATTACACAAGAATTGGGTGTATTGCAGTTTAGTACGCTAAAACTCGTTGTATTCTGGCATATTACTCACAAATTCATTGTACTGAAGCTTACTACACTAGAATTGAGTGTATTCTGGCCTATTACACATGATTTCGCTGTAGTGCAGCTTAATACTTCAGAACACTGGCGGATTACACACGAATTGGGTGTATTCAGTTTAGTACGCCAAAACTCGTTGTATTCTGGTATATTACTCACAAATTCATTGTACTGAAGCTTACTACACTAGAATTGAGTGTATTTTGGCCTATTACACATGATTTCGTTGTATTGCAGCTTAATGCGTCAGAACACTGGCGTATACACACGAATTGGGTGTACTGCAGTTTAGTACGCTAAAACTCGTTGTATTATGGCATATTACTCACAAATTCATTGTACTGAAGCTTACTACACTAGAATTGAGTGTATTCTGGCCTATTACACATGATTTCGCTGTAGTGCAGCTTAATACTTCAGAACACTGGCGGATTACACACGAATTGGGTGTATTGCAGTTTACTACGTCAGAACACGTTGAATTCTGGCATATTACTCACAAATTCATTGTACTGAAGCTTACTACACTAGAATTGAGTGTATTCTGGCCTATTACACATGATTTCGCTGTAGTGCAGCTTAATACTTCAGAACACTGGCGGATTACACACGAATTGGGTGTATTGCAGTTTACTACGTCAGAACTCGTTGTATTCTGGCATATTACTCACAAATGTATTGTACTGAAGCTTACCACACTAGAATTGAGTCTATTCTGGCCTATTACACATGATTTCGTTGTATTGCAGCTTAATACTTCAGAACACTGGCGGAATATACACGAACTGGGTGTACTGCAGTTTAGTACGCCAAAACTCGTTGTATTCTGGAATATTACTCACAAGTTCATTGCACTGAAGCTTACTACACTAGAATTGAGGGTATTCTGGCCTATTACACATGATTTCGTTGTACTGCAGCTTAATACATCAGAACACTGGCGTATTACACAAGAATTGGGTGTATTGCAGTTTAGTACGCTAAAACTCGTTGTATTCTGGCATATTAATCACAAATTCATTGCACTGAAGCTTACTACACTACAATTGAGTGTATACTAGCCTATTGCACATGATGTAGTTGTATTGCAGCGTAACACGTCAGAACAATGGCGTATCACATACGAATTGGGTGTATTCAGTTTAGTACGCCAAAACTCGTTGTATTCCGGTATATTACTCACAAGTTCATTGTACTGAAGCTTACTACACTAGAATTGAGTGTATTTTGGCCTATTACACATGATTTCGTTGTATTGCAGCTTAATGCGTCAGAACACTGGCGTATACACACGAATTGGGTGTACTGCAGTTTAGTACGCTAAAACTCGTTGTATTATGGCATATTACTCACAAATTCATTGTACTGAAGCTTACTACACTAGAATTGAGTGTATTCTGGCCTATTACACATGATTTCGCTGTAGTGCAGCTTAATACTTCAGAACACTGGCGGATTACACACGAATTGGGTGTATTGCAGTTTACTACGTCAGAACTCGTTGTATTCTGGCATATTACTCACAAATGTATTGTACTGAAGCTTACCACACTAGAATTGAGTCTATTCTGGCCTATTACACATGATTTCGTTGTATTGCAGCTTAATACTTCAGAACACTGGCGGAATATACACGAACTGGGTGTACTGCAGTTTAGTACGCCAAAACTCGTTGTATTCTGGAATATTACTCACAAGTTCATTGCACTGAAGCTTACTACACTAGAATTGAGGGTATTCTGGCCTATTACACATGATTTCGTTGTACTGCAGCTTAATACATCAGAACACTGGCGTATTACACAAGAATTGGGTGTATTGCAGTTTAGTACGCTAAAACTCGTTGTATTCTGGCATATTAATCACAAATTCATTGCACTGAAGCTTACTACACTACAATTGAGTGTATACTAGCCTATTGCACATGATGTAGTTGTATTGCAGCGTAACACGTCAGAACAATGGCGTATCACATACGAATTGGGTGTATTCAGTTTAGTACGCCAAAACTCGTTGTATTCCGGTATATTACTCACAAGTTCATTGTACTGAAGCTTACTACACTAGAATTGAGTGTATTTTGGCCTATTACACATGATTTCGTTGTATTGCAGCTTAATGCGTCAGAACACTGGCGTATACACACGAATTGGGTGTACTGCAGTTTAGTACGCTAAAACTCGTTGTATTATGGCATATTACTCACAAATTCATTGTACTGAAGCTTACTACACAAGAATTGAGTGTATTCTGGCCTATTACACATGATTTCGCTGTAGTGCAGCTTAATACTTCAGAACACTGGCGGATTACACACGAATTGGGTGTATTGCAGTTTACTACGTCAGAACTCGTTGAATTCTGGCATATTACTCACAAATTCATTGTACTGAAGCTTACTACATTAGAATTGAGTGTATTCTGGCCCATTACACAAGATTTCGTTGTATTGCAGGTTAATACTTCAGAACACAAACGTATTAAACACGAATTGGGTGTAATGCAGTTTAGTACGCCAAAACTCGTTGTATTCTGGAATATTACTCACAAGTTCATTGCACTGAAGCTTACTACACTAGAATTGAGGGTATTCTGGCCTATTACACATGATTTCGTTGTACTGCAGCTTAATACATCAGAACACTGGCGTATTACACAAGAATTGGGTGTATTGCAGTTTAGTACGCTAAAACTCGTTGTATTCTGGCATATTACTCATAAATTCATTGTACTGAAGCTTACTACACTAGAATTGAGTGTATTCTGGCCTATTACACATGATTTCGCTTTAGTGCAGCTTAATTCTTCAGAACACTGGCGGATTACACACGAATTGGGTGTATTGCAGTTTACTACGTCACAACTCGTTGTATTCTGGCATATTACTCACAAATACATTGTACTGAAGCTTACTACACTAGAATTGAGTGTATTCTAGCCTATTGCACATGATTTCGTTGTATTGCAGCTTAATACGTCAGAACACTGGCATATTACACAAGAATTGTGTGTATTGCAGTTTAGTACGCCAAAACAAGTTGTATTCTGGGATATTACTCACAAATTCATTGTACTGAAGCTTACGACACTAGAATTGAGTGTATTCTGACCTATTACACATGATTTCGTTGTAGTGCAGCTTAATACTTCAGAACACTGGCGGATTAAACACGAATTGAGTGTACTGCAGTTTAGTTCGCCAAACTCGTTGTATTCTGGAATATTACTCACAAGTTCATTGCACTGAAGCTTACTACACTAGAATTCAGGGTATTCTGGCCTATTACACATTATTTCGTTGTACTGCAGCTTAATACATCAGAACAATGGCGTATTACACAAGAATTGGGTGTATTGCAGTTTAGTACGCTAAAACTCGTTGTATTCTGGCATATTAATCACAAATTAATTGCACTGAAGCTTACTACACTAGAATTGAGTGTATACTAGCCTATTGCACATGATGTAGTTGTATTGCAGCGTAATACGTCAGAACACTGGCGTATCACATACGAATTGGGTGTATTCAGTTTAGTACGCCAAAACTCGTTGCATTCTGGCATATTAATCACAAATTCATTGCACTGAAGCTTACTACACTAGAATTGAGTGTATACTAGCCTATTGCACATGATGTAGTTGTATTGCAGCGTAATACGTCAGAACACTGGCGTATCACATACGAATTGGGTGTATTCAGTTTAGTACGCCAAAACTCGTTGCATTCTGGCATATTAATCACAAATTCATTGCACTGAAGCTTACTACTCTAGAATTGAGTGTATACTAGCCTATTGCACATGATGTAGTTGTATTGCAGCGTAACACGTCAGAATAATGGCGTATCACATACGAATTGGGTGTATTCAGTTTAGTACGCCAAAACTCGTTGTATTCTGGTATATTACTCACAAATTCATTGTACTGAAGCTTACTACACTAGAATTGAGTGTATTTTGGCCTATTACACATGATTTCGTTCTATTGCAGCTTAATGCGTCAGAACACTGGCGTATACACACGAATTGGGTGTACTGCAGTTTAGTACGCTAAAACTCGTTGTATTATGGCATATTACTCACAAATTCATTGTACTGAAGCTTACTACACTAGAATTGAGTGTATTCTGGCCTATTACACATGATTTCGCTGTAGTGCAGCTTAATACTTCAGAACACTGGCGGATTACACACGAATTGGGTGTATTGCAGTTTACTACGTCAGAACTCGTTGAATTCTGGCATATTACTCACAAATTCATTGTACTGAAGCTTACTACATTAGAATTGAGTGCATTCTGGCCCATTACACAAGATTTCGTTGTATTGCAGGTTAATACTTCAGAACACAAACGTATTAAACACGAATTGGGTGTAATGCAGTTTAGTACGCCAAAACTCGTTGTATTCTGGAATATTACTCACAAGTTCATTGCACTGAAGCTTACTACACTAGAATTGAGGGTATTCTGGCCTATTACACATGATTTCGTTGTACTGCAGCTTAATACATCAGAACACTGGCGTATTACACAAGAATTGGGTGTATTGCAGTTTAGTACGTTAAAACTCGTTGTATTCTGGAACATTACTCACAATTTCATTGTACCGAAGCTTACTACACTGGAATTGAGTGTATGCTGGCCTATTACACATAATTTCGTTGTAGTGCAGCTTAATACTTCAGATAACTGTCGTATTACACACGAATTGGGTGTATTGCAGTTGACTACGTCACAACTCGTAGTATTCTGGCATATTACTCACAAATTCATTGTACTGAAGCTTACTACACTAGAATTGAGTGTATTTTGGCCTATAACACATGATTTCGTTGTACTGCAGCTTAATACATCAGAACACTGGCGTATTACACAAGAATTGGGTGTATTGCAGTTTAGTACGCTAAAACTCGTTGTATTCTGGCATATTACTCACAAATTCATTGTACTGAAGCTTACTACACTAGAATTGAGTGTATTCTGGCCTATTACACATGATTTCGCTGTAGTGCAGCTTAATACTTCAGAACACTGGCGGATTACACACGAATTGGGTGTATTGCAGTTTACTACGTCAGAACTCGTTGTATTCTGGCATATTACTCACAAATGTATTGTACTGAAGCTTACCACACTAGAATTGAGTCTATTCTGGCCTATTACACATGATTTCGTTGTATTGCAGCTTAATACTTCAGAACACTGGCGGAATATACACGAACTGGGTGTACTGCAGTTTAGTACGCCAAAACTCGTTGTATTCTGGAATATTACTCACAAGTTCATTGCACTGAAGCTTACTACACTAGAATTGAGGGTATTCTGGCCTATTACACATGATTTCGTTGTACTGCAGCTTAATACATCAGAACACTGGCGTATTACACAAGAATTGGGTGTATTGCAGTTTAGTACGCTAAAACTCGTTGTATTCTGGCATATTAATCACAAATTCATTGCACTGAAGCTTACTACACTAGAATTGAGTGTATACTAGCCTATTGCACATGATGTAGTTGTATTGCAGCGTAACACGTCAGAACAATGGCGTATCACATACGAATTGGGTGTATTCAGTTTAGTACGCCAAAACTCGTTGTATTCTGGTATATTACTCACAAATTCATTGTACTGAAGCTTACTACACTAGAATTGAGTGTATTTTGGCCTATTACACATGATTTCGTTGTATTGCAGCTTAATGCGTCAGAACACTGGCGTATACACACGAATTGGGTGTACTGCAGTTTAGTTCGCTAAAACTCGTTGTATTATGGCATATTACTCACAAATTCATTGTACTGAAGCTTACTACACTAGAATTGAGTGTATTCTGGCCTATTACACATGATTTCGCTGTAGTGCAGCTTAATACTTCAGAACACTGGCGGATTACACACGAATTGGGTGTATTGCAGTTTACTACGTCAGAACTCGTTGAATTCTGGCATATTACTCACAAATTCATTGTACTGAAGCTTACTACACTAGAATTGAGTGTATTCTGGCCTATTACACATGATTTCGCTGTAGTGCAGCTTAATACTTCAGAACACTGGCGGATTACACACGTATTGGGTGTATTGCAGTTTACTACGTCAGAACTCGTTGTATTCTGGCATATTACTCACAAATGTATTGTACTGAAGCTTACCACACTAGAATTGAGTCTATTCTGGCCTATTACACATGATTTCGTTGTATTGCAGCTTAATACTTCAGAACACTGGCGGAATATACACGAACTGGGTGTACTGCAGTTTAGTACGCCAAAACTCGTTGTATTCTGGAATATTACTCACAAGTTCATTGCACTGAAGCTTACTACACTAGAATTGAGGGTATTCTGGCCTATTACACATGATTTCGTTGTACTGCAGCTTAATACATCAGAACACTGGCGTATTACACAAGAATTGGGTGTATTGCAGTTTAGTACGCTAAAACTCGTTGTATTCTGGCATATTAATCACAAATTCATTGCACTGAAGCTTACTACACTAGAATTGAGTGTATTCTAGCCTATTGCACATGATATCGTTGTATTGCAGCTTAATACGTCAGAACACTGGCGTATCACATACGAATTGGGTGTATTCAGTTTAGTACGCCAAAACTCGTTGCATTCTGGCATATTAATCACAAATTCATTGCACTGAAGCTTACTACACTAGAATTGAGTGTATACTAGCCTATTGCACATGATGTAGTTGTATTGCAGCGTAATACGTCAGAACACTGGCGTATCACATACGAATTGGGTGTATTCAGTTTAGTACGCCAAAACTCGTTGCATTCTGGCATATTAATCACAAATTCATTGCACTGAAGCTTACTACACTAGAATTGAGTGTATACTAGCCTATTGCACATGATGTAGTTGTATTGCAGCGTAACACGTCAGAACAATGGCGTATCACATACGAATTGGGTGTATTCAGTTTAGTACGCCAAAACTCGTTGTATTCTGGTATATTACTCACAAATTCATTGTACTGAAGCTTACTACACTAGAATTGAGTGTATTCTGGCCTATTACACATGATTTCGCTGTAGTGCAGCTTAATACTTCAGAACACTGGCGGATTACACACGAATTGGGTGTATTGCAGTTTACTACGTCAGAACTCGTTGAATTCTGGCATATTACTCACAAATTCATTGTACTGAAGCTTACTACACTAGAATTGAGTGTATTCTGGCCTATTACACATGATTTCGCTGTAGTGCAGCTTAATACTTCAGAACACTGGCGGATTACACACGAATTGGGTGTATTGCAGTTTACTACGTCAGAACTCGTTGTATTCTGGCATATTACTCACAAATGTATTGTACTGAAGCTTACCACACTAGAATTGAGTCTATTCTGGCCTATTACACATGATTTCGTTGTATTGCAGCTTAATACTTCAGAACACTGGCGGAATATACACGAACTGGGTGTACTGCAGTTTAGTACGCCAAAACTCGTTGTATTCTGGAATATTACTCACAAGTTCATTGCACTGAAGCTTACTACACTAGAATTGAGGGTATTCTGGCCTATTACACATGATTTCGTTGTACTGCAGCTTAATACATCAGAACACTGGCGTATTACACAAGAATTGGGTGTATTGCAGTTTAGTACGCTAAAACTCGTTGTATTCTGGCATATTAATCACAAATTCATTGCACTGAAGCTTACTACACTAGAATTGAGTGTATACTAGCCTATTGCACATGATGTAGTTGTATTGCAGCGTAACACGTCAGAACAATGGCGTATCACATACGAATTGGGTGTATTCAGTTTAGTACGCCAAAACTCGTTGTATTCTGGTATATTACTCACAAATTCATTGTACTGAAGCTTACTACACTAGAATTGAGTGTATTTTGGCCTATTACACATGATTTCGTTGTATTGCAGCTTAATGCGTCAGAACACTGGCGTATACACACAAATTGGGTGTACTGCAGTTTAGTACGCTAAAACTCGTTGTATTATGGCATATTACTCACAAATTCATTGTACTGAAGCTTACTACACTAGAATTGAGTGTATTCTGGCCTATTACACATGATTTCGCTGTAGTGCAGCTTAATACTTCAGAACACTGGCGGATTACACACGAATTGGGTGTATTGCAGTTTACTACGTCAGAACTCGTTGAATTCTGGCATATTACTCACAAATTCATTGTACTGAAGCTTACTACACTAGAATTGAGTGTATTCTGGCCTATTACACATGATTTCGCTGTAGTGCAGCTTAATACTTCAGAACACTGGCGGATTACACACGAATTGGGTGTATTGCAGTTTACTACGTCAGAACTCGTTGTATTCTGGCATATTACTCACAAATGTATTGTACTGAAGCTTACCACACTAGAATTGAGTCTATTCTGGCCTATTACACATGATTTCGTTGTATTGCAGCTTAATACTTCAGAACACTGGCGGAATATACACGAACTGGGTGTACTGCAGTTTAGTACGCCAAAACTCGTTGTATTCTGGAATATTACTCACAAGTTCATTGCACTGAAGCTTACTACACTAGAATTGAGGGTATTCTGGCCTATTACACATGATTTCGTTGTACTGCAGCTTAATACATCAGAACACTGGCGTATTACACAAGAATTGGGTGTATTGCAGTTTAGTACGCTAAAACTCGTTGTATTCTGGCATATTAATCACAAATTCATTGCACTGAAGCTTACTACACTAGAATTGAGTGTATACTAGCCTATTGCACATGATGTAGTTGTATTGCAGCGTAACACGTCAGAACAATGGCGTATCACATACGAATTGGGTGTATTCAGTTTAGTACGCCAAAACTCGTTGTATTCTGGTATATTACTCACAAATTCATTGTACTGAAGCTTACTACACTAGAATTGAGTGTATTTTGGCCTATTACACATGATTTCGTTGTATTGCAGCTTAATGCGTCAGAACACTGGCGTATACACACAAATTGGGTGTACTGCAGTTTAGTACGCTAAAACTCGTTGTATTATGGCATATTACTCACAAATTCATTGTACTGAAGCTTACTACACTAGAATTGAGTGTATTCTGGCCTATTACACATGATTTCGCTGTAGTGCAGCTTAATACTTCAGAACACTGGCGGATTACACACGAATTGGGTGTATTGCAGTTTACTACGTCAGAACTCGTTGAATTCTGGCATATTACTCACAAATTCATTGTACTGAAGCTTACTACACTAGAATTGAGTGTATTCTGGCCTATTACACATGATTTCGCTGTAGTGCAGCTTAATACTTCAGAACACTGGCGGATTACACACGAATTGGGTGTATTGCAGTTTACTACGTCAGAACTCGTTGTATTCTGGCATATTACTCACAAATGTATTGTACTGAAGCTTACCACACTAGAATTGAGTCTATTCTGGCCTATTACACATGATTTCGTTGTATTGCAGCTTAATACTTCAGAACACTGGCGGAATATACACGAACTGGGTGTACTGCAGTTTAGTACGCCAAAACTCGTTGTATTCTGGAATATTACTCACAAGTTCATTGCACTGAAGCTTACTACACTAGAATTGAGGGTATTCTGGCCTATTACACATGATTTCGTTGTACTGCAGCTTAATACATCAGAACACTGGCGTATTACACAAGAATTGGGTGTATTGCAGTTTAGTACGCTAAAACTCGTTGTATTCTGGCATATTAATCACAAATTCATTGCACTGAAGCTTACTACACTAGAATTGAGTGTATACTAGCCTATTGCACATGATGTAGTTGTATTGCAGCGTAACACGTCAGAACAATGGCGTATCACATACGAATTGGGTGTATTCAGTTTAGTACGCCAAAACTCGTTGTATTCTGGTATATTACTCACAAATTCATTGTACTGAAGCTTACTACACTAGAATTGAGTGTATTTTGGCCTATTACACATGATTTCGTTGTATTGCAGCTTAATGCGTCAGAACACTGGCGTATACACACGAATTGGGTGTACTGCAGTTTAGTACGCCAAAACTCGTTGTATTATGGCATATTACTCACAAATTCATTGTACTGAAGCTTACTACACTAGAATTGAGTGTATTCTGGCCTATTACACATGATTTCGCTGTAGTGCAGCTTAATACTTCAGAACACTGGCGGATTACACACGAATTGGGTGTATTGCAGTTTACTACGTCAGAACTCGTTGAATTCTGGCATATTACTCACAAATTCATTGTACTGAAGCTTACTACATTAGAATTGAGTGTATTCTGGCCCATTACACAAGATTTCGTTGTATTGCAGGTTAATACTTCAGAACACAAACGTATTAAACACGAATTGGGTGTAATGCAGTTTAGTACGCCAAAACTCGTTGTATTCTGGAATATTACTCACAAGTTCATTGCACTGAAGCTTACTACACTAGAATTGAGGGTATTCTGGCCTATTACACATGATTTCGTTGTACTGCAGCTTAATACATCAGAACACTGGCGTATTACACAAGAATTGGGTGTATTGCAGTTTAGTACGCTAAAACTCGTTGTATTCTGGCATATTACTCATAAATTCATTGTACTGAAGCTTACTACACTAGAATTGAGTGTATTCTGGCCTATTACACATGATTTCGCTGTAGTGCAGCTTAATTCTTCAGAACACTGGCGGATTACACACCAATTGGGTGTATTGCAGTTTACTACGTCAGAACACGTTGTATTCTGGCATATTACTCACAAATGTATTGTACTGAAGCTTACCACACTAGAATTGAGTCTATTCTGGCCTATTACACATGATTTCGTTGTATTGCAGCTTAATACTTCAGAACACTGGCGGATTAAACACGAATTGGTTGTACTGCAGTTTAGTACGCCAAAACACGTTGTATTCTGGAATATTACAAGTTCATTGCACTGAAGCTTACTACACTAGAATTGAGGGTATTCTGGCCTATTACACATGATTTAGTTGTACTGCAGTTTAATACATCAGAACACTGGCGTATTACACAAGAATTGGGTGTATTGCAGTTTAGTACGCTAAAACTCGTTGTATTCTGGCATATTAATCACAAATTCATTGCACTGAAGCTTACTACACTAGAATTGAGTGTATACTAGCCTATTGCACATGATGTAGTTGTATTGCAGCGTAACACGTCAGAACAATGGCGTATCACATACGAATTGGGTGTATTCAGTTTAGTACGCCAAAACTCGTTGTATTCTGGTATATTACTCACAAATTCATTGTACTGAAGCTTACTACACTAGAATTGAGTGTATTTTGGCCTATTACACATGATTTCGTTGTATTGCAGCTTAATGCGTCAGAACACTGGCGTATACACACAAATTGGGTGTACTGCAGTTTAGTACGCTAAAACTCGTTGTATTATGGCATATTACTCACAAATTCATTGTACTGAAGCTTACTACACTAGAATTGAGTGTATTCTGGCCTATTACACATGATTTCGCTGTAGTGCAGCTTAATACTTCAGAACACTGGCGGATTACACACGAATTGGGTGTATTGCAGTTTACTACGTCAGAACTCGTTGTATTCTGGCATATTACTCACAAATTTATTGGACTGAAGCTTACCACACTAGAATTGAGTCTATTCTGGCCTATTACACGTGATTTCGTTGTATTGCAGCTTAATACTTCAGAACACTGTCGTATTACACACGAATTGGGTGTATTGCAGTTTACTACGTCACAACTCGTTGTATTCTGGCATATTACTCACAAATACATTGTACTGAAGCGTACTACACTAGAATTGAGTGTATTCTAGCCTATTGCACATGATTTCGTTGTATTGCAGCTTAATACTTCAAAACACTGTCGTATTACACAAGAATTGGGTGTATTGCAGTTTACTATGTCACAATTCGTTGTATTCTGGCATATTACTCACAAATTCATTGTACTGAAGCTTACTACACTAGAATTGAGTGTATTCTAGCCTATTGCACATGATTTCGTTGTACTGCAGCTTAATACATCAGAACACTGGCGTATTACACAAGAATTGGGTGTATTGCAGTTTAGTAAATCAAATCTCGTTGTATTCTGGGACATTACTCATAAATTCATTGTAGTGAAGATTACTACACTAGAATTGAGTGTATTCTGGCCTATTACACATTATTTCGCTGTAGTGCAGCTTAATACTTCAGAACACTGGCGGATTACACACGAATTGGGTGTATTGCAGTTTACTACGTCAGAACTCGTTGTATTCTGGCATATTACTCACAAATTTATTGTGCTGAAGCTTACTACACTAGAATTGAGCGTATTCTAGCCTATTGCACATGATTTCGTTGTATTGCAGCTTAATACTTCAAAACACTGTCGTATTACACACGAATTGGGTGTATTGCAGTTTATTATGTCACAATTCGTTGTATTCTGGCATATTACTCACAAATTCATTGTACTGAAGCTTACTACACTAGAATTGAGTGTATTCTAGCCTATTGCACATGATTTCGTTGTATTGCAGCTTAATGCGTCAGAACACTGGCGTATACACACAAATTGGGTGTACTGCAGTTTAGTACGCTAAAACTCGTTGTATTATGGCATATTACTCACAAATTCATTGTACTGAAGCTTACTACACTAGAATTGAGTGTATTCTGGCCTATTACACATGATTTCGCTGTAGTGCAGCTTAATACTTCAGAACACTGGCGGATTACACACGAATTGGGTGTATTGCAGTTTACTACGTCAGAACTCGTTGTATTCTGGCATATTACTCACAAATTTATTGGACTGAAGCTTACCACACTAGAATTGAGTCTATTCTGGCCTATTACACATGATTTCGTTGTATTGCAGCTTAATACTTCAGAACACTGTCGTATTACACACGAATTGGGTGTATTGCAGTTTACTACGTCACAACTCGTTGTATTCTGGCATATTACTCACAAATACATTGTACTGAAGCGTACTACACTAGAATTGAGTGTATTCTAGCCTATTGCACATGATTTCGTTGTATTGCAGCTTAATACTTCAAAACACTGTCGTATTACACAAGAATTGGGTGTATTGCAGTTTACTATGTCACAATTCGTTGTATTCTGGCATATTACTCACAAATTCATTGTACTGAAGCTTACTACACTAGAATTGAGTGTATTCTAGCCTATTGCACATGATTTCGTTGTATTGCAGCTTAATACGTCAGAACACTGGCATATTACACAAGAATTGTGTGTATTGCAGTTTAGTACGCCAAAACAAGTTGTATTCAGGGATATTACTCACAAATTCATTGTACTGAAGCTTACGACACTAGAATTGAGTGTATTCTAGCCTATTACACATGATTTCGTTGTAGTGCAGCTTAATACTTCAGAACACTGGCGGATTAAACACGAATTGGGTGTACTGCAGTTTAGTACGCCAAAACTCGTTGTATTCCTGAATATTAATCACAAGTTCATTGCACTGAAGCTTACTACACTAGAATTGAGGGTATTCTGGCCTATTACACATGATTTCGTTGTACTGCAGCTTAATACATCAGAACACTGGCGTATTACACAAGAATTGGGTGTATTGCAGTTTAGTACATCAAATCTCGTTGTATTCTGGGACATTAATCACAAATTAATTGCACTGAAGCTTACTACACTAGAATTGAGTGTATACTAGCCTATTGCACATGATGTAGTTGTATTGCAGCGTAATACGTCAGAACAATGGCGTATCACATACGAATTGGGTGTATTCAGTTTAGTACGCCAAACTCGTTGTATTCTGGTATATTACTCACAAATTCATTGTACTGAAGCTTACTACATTAGCATTGAGTGTATTCTGGCCCATTACTCATGATTTCGTTGTACTGCAGCTTAATACATCAGAACACTGGCGTATTACACAAGAATTGGGTGTATTGCAGTTTAGTAAATCAAATCTCGTTGTATTCTGGGACATTACTCATAAATTCATTGTAGTGAAGATTACTACACTAGAATTGAGTGTATTCTGGCCTATTACACATTATTTCGCTGTAGTGCAGCTTAATACTTCAGAACACTGGCGGATTACACACGAATTGGGTGTATTGCAGTTTACTACGTCACAACTCGTTGTATTCTGGCATATTACTCACAAATTTATTGTGCTGAAGCTTACTACACTAGAATTGAGCGTATTCTAGCCTATTGCACATGATTTCGTTGTATTGCAGCTTAATACTTCAAAACACTGTCGTATTACACACGAATTGGGTGTATTGCAGTTTATTATGTCACAATTCGTTGTATTCTGGCATATTACTCACAAATTCATTGTACTGAAGCTTACTACACTAGAATTGAGTGTATTCTAGCCTATTGCACATGATGTCGTTGTATTGCAGCTTAATACGTCAGAACACTGGCATATTATACAAGAATTGTGTGTATTGCAGTTTAGTACGCCAAAACAAGTTGTATTCTGGGATATTACTCACAAATGCATTGTACTGAAGCTTACGACACTAGAATTGAGTGTATTCTGGCCTATTACACATGATTTCGTTGTAGTGCAGCTTAATACTTCAGAACACTGGCGGATTAAACACGAATTGAGTGTACTGCAGTTTAGTTCGCCAAACTCGTTGTATTCTGGAATATTACTCACAAGTTCATTGCACTGAAGCTTACTACACTAGAATTCAGGGTATTCTGGCCTATTACACATGATTTCGTTGTACTGCAGCTTAATACATCAGAACAATGGCGTATTACACAAGAATTGGGTGTATTGCAGTTTAGTACGCTAAAACTCGTTGTATTCTGGCATATTAATCACAAATTAATTGCACTGAAGCTTACTACACTAGAATTGAGTGTATACTAGCCTATTGCACATGATGTAGTTGTATTGCAGCGTAATACGTCAGAACACTGGCGTATCACATACGAATTGGGTGTATTCAGTTTAGTACGCCAAAACTCGTTGCATTCTGGCATATTAATCACAAATTCATTGCACTGAAGCTTACTACACTAGAATTGAGTGTATACTAGCCTATTGCACATGATGTAGTTGTATTGCAGCGTAATACGTCAGAACACTGGCGTATCACATACGAATTGGGTGTATTCAGTTTAGTACGCCAAAACTCGTTGCATTCTGGCATATTAATCACAAATTCATTGCACTGAAGCTTACTACACTAGAATTGAGTGTATACTAGCCTATTGCACATGATGTAGTTGTATTGCAGCGTAACACGTCAGAACAATGGCGTATCACATACGAATTGGGTGTATTCAGTTTAGTACGCCAAAACTCGTTGTATTCTGGTATATTACTCACAAATTCATTGTACTGAAGCTTACTACACTAGAATTGAGTGTATTTTGGCCTATTACACATGATTTCGTTGTATTGCAGCTTAATGCGTCAGAACACTGGCGTATACACACGAATTGGGTGTACTGCAGTTTAGTACGCTAAAACTCGTTGTATTATGGCATATTACTCACAAATTCATTGTACTGAAGCTTACTACACTAGAATTGAGTGTATTCTGGCCTATTACACATGATTTCGCTGTAGTGCAGCTTAATACTTCAGAACACTGGCGGATTACACACGAATTGGGTGTATTGCAGTTTACTACGTCAGAACTCGTTGAATTCTGGCATATTACTCACAAATTCATTGTACTGAAGCTTACTACATTAGAATTGAGTGTATTCTGGCCCATTACACAAGATTTCGTTGTATTGCAGGTTAATACTTCAGAACACAAACGTATTAAACACGAATTGGGTGTAATGCAGTTTAGTACGCCAAAACTCGTTGTATTCTGGAATATTACTCACAAGTTCATTGCACTGAAGCTTACTACACTAGAATTGAGGGTATTCTGGCCTATTACACATGATTTCGTTGTACTGCAGCTTAATACATCAGAACACTGGCGTATTACACAAGAATTGGGTGTATTGCAGTTTAGTACGCTAAAACTCGTTGTATTCTGGCATATTACTCATAAATTCATTGTACTGAAGCTTACTACACTAGAATTGAGTGTATTCTGGCCTATTACACATGATTTCGCTGTAGTGCAGCTTAATTCTTCAGAACACTGGCGGATTACACACGAATTGGGTGTATTGCAGTTTACTACGTCAGAACTCGTTGTATTCTGGCATATTACTCACAAATGTATTGTACTGAAGCTTACCACACTAGAATTGAGTCTATTCTGGCCTATTACACATGATTTCGTTGTATTGCAGCTTAATACTTCAGAACACTGGCGGATTAAACACGAATTGGTTGTACTGCAGTTTAGTACGCCAAAACACGTTGTATTCTGGAATATTACAAGTTCATTGCACTGAAGCTTACTACACTAGAATTGAGGGTATTCTGGCCTATTACACATGATTTCGTTGTACTGCAGCTTAATACATCAGAACACTGGCGTATTACACAAGAATTGGGTGTATTGCAGTTTAGTACGCTAAAACTCGTTGTATTCTGGCATATTAATCACAAATTCATTGCACTGAAGCTTACTACACTAGAATTGAGTGTATACTAGCCTATTGCACATGATGTAGTTGTATTGCAGCGTAACACGTCAGAACAATGGCGTATCACATACGAATTGGGTGTATTCAGTTTAGTACGCCAAAACTCGTTGTATTCTGGTATATTACTCACAAATTCATTGTACTGAAGCTTACTACACTAGAATTGAGTGTATTTTGGCCTATTACACATGATTTCGTTGTATTGCAGCTTAATGCGTCAGAACACTGGCGTATACACACGAATTGGGTGTACTGCAGTTTAGTACGCTAAAACTCGTTGTATTATGGCATATTACTCACAAATTCATTGTACTGAAGCTTACTACACTAGAATTGAGTGTATTCTGGCCTATTACACATGATTTCGCTGTAGTGCAGCTTAATACTTCAGAACACTGGCGGATTACACACGAATTGGGTGTATTGCAGTTTACTACGTCAGAACTCGTTGTATTCTGGCATATTACTCACAAATTTATTGTACTGAAGCTTACCACACTAGAATTGAGTCTATTCTGGCCTATTACACATGATTTCGTTGTATTGCAGCTTAATACTTCAGAGCACTGTCGTATTACACACGAATTGGGTGTAATGCAGTTTACTACGTCACAACTCGTTGTATTCTGGCATATTACTCACAAATACATTGTACTGAAGCCTACTACACTAGAATTGAGTGTATTCTAGCCTATTGCACATGATTTCGTTGTATTGCAGCTTAATACTTCAAAACACTGTCGTATTACACAAGAATTGGGTGTATTGCAGTGTACTATGTCACAATTCGTTGTATTCTGGCATATTACTTACAAATTCATTGTACTGAAGCTTACTACACTAGAATTGAGTGTATTCTAGCCTATTGCACATGATTTCGTTGTATTGCAGCTTAATACGTCAGAACACTGGCATATTACACAAGAATTGTGTGTATTGCAGTTTAGTACGCCAAAACAAGTTGTATTCAGGGATATTACTCACAAATTCATTGTACTGAAGCTTACGACACTAGAATTGAGTGTATTCTAGCCTATTACACATGATTTCGTTGTAGTGCAGCTTAATACTTCAGAACACTGGCGGATTAAACACGAATTGGGTGTACTGCAGTTTAGTACGCCAAAACTCGTTGTATTCCTGAATATTAATCACAAGTTCATTGCACTGAAGCTTACTACACTAGAATTGAGGGTATTCTGGCCTATTACACATGATTTCGTTGTACTGCAGCTTAATACATCAGAACACTGGCGTATTACACAAGAATTGGGTGTAATGCAGTTTAGTACATCAAATCTCGTTGTATTCTGGGACATTAATCACAAATTAATTGCACTGAAGCTTACTACACTAGAATTGAGTGTATACTAGCCTATTGCACATGATGTAGTTGTATTGCAGCGTAATACGTCAGAACAATGGCGTATCACATACGAATTGGGTGTATTCAGTTTAGTACGCCAAACTCGTTGTATTCTGGTATATTACTCACAAATTCATTGTACTGAAGCTTACTACATTAGCATTGAGTGTATTCTGGCCCATTACTCATGATTTCGTTGTACTGCAGCTTAATACATCAGAACACTGGCGTATTACACAAGAATTGGGTGTATTGCAGTTTAGTAAATCAAATCTCGTTGTATTCTGGGACATTACTCATAAATTCATTGTAGTGAAGATTACTACACTAGAATTGAGTGTATTCTGGCCTATTACACATTATTTCGCTGTAGTGCAGCTTAATACTTCAGAACACTGGCGGATTACACACGAATTGGGTGTATTGCAGTTTACAACGTCAGAACTCGTTGTATTCTGGCATATTACTCACAAATTTATTGTACTGAAGCTGGTCCACAGGTAATGTACCACAGGCGTGGAGAGAAGCAATAATGATACCACTCCTCAAATCAGGAAAAGATGACAACACAGTCTCCAACTACAGGCCCATCAGCCTCACAAGCTGTCTATGTAAAACAATGGAACGCATTATCAATCTTAGGATGCAGTGGTACCTTGAAAGTGAAAACCTTCTGGTATCACAGCAAGCAGGTTTCAGACAGTGCTACTCTACTGAAGATCAGGCAACCTACCTCTCCCAAGAGATTGAGGATGCCTTCCAAGAAAAGAAACTGGTACTAGCAGCATGGATAGACCTCAGGAAAGCATTTGATAAGGTCTGGAAAGAAGGGCTCCTAAAGAAATTGCGAAATTGCAGGGTTAGCTCAAGAATGTACAAATGGGTAAAAGCATACCTGCATAATAGAAGAGCCAGGGTACAATTAGATGGTCGCAAGAGCAAGAAAGTTCTACTGCGTCATGGAGTCCCCCAGGGAGGAGTCCTGTCACCCACACTTTTCTTGGTTTACATCAATGACCTAGTTGCTGAACTACCTCACGGGATCAAAGTGGCAATGTATGCTGACGACCTGGTGATCTGGTGCACGGAAGAACATGCAACAGTGGCCACTAAACAAATACAAAGAGCTATCGATGCCCTAACCTTATGGGCTAATAGATGGTGCGTCAGCATTAACACAGATAAGTGCAGCACTACACTCTTTACCCTCTCACCAAAACAAAAAGCTGGTCATATCAAGATAGATGGAGAGCTCTTGAAAGAAGACAAACAACCCACATACCTCGGAGTTACTTTTGATGATAAGCTGACATGGAAGCAGCACATAAACAAAGCAACAACAAAAGCCAGGAGGAAGCTAGCTATCCTGAGAAAACTAAGTGGAACCACATGGGGAGCCAGTGGAAATATACTCAGTAAAGTTTACCAGCAAGGCATAAGACCACACCTGGAATACGGTTCAGCTGCGTGGTGTCCTGCATCAAACACCACATTACAAGATCTAGATAAAGTGCAAAACCAGGCACTTAGAATAATGTTGGGAGCAATGAAATCAACACCCATAGCAGAGATGCAGAAAATGGGAAGAATGCAAACACTTGGCGAACGCAGAGACACAAAAGTACTAATTCAAGCAGAAAAGTTTCAGTGTATGCCAAGTCATCCAATGAAGGAAAGATTCCAAAATCTAGCAATGGGACGACTGAAAAGGAGCAGCTTTATCCATCAAGCTAAACGACTCCGTAGACAACTTACAGACCTACCTGAAGTTGGCAGCCCCTTAAGGTCTGTACCAGAGCAAACCCCGTGGAGTGAAAGCCATGGAATGCCAATATACATTCAGACCCATGTGAAAGGAATACTAAGCGAGGACGAACAGAACAGTGTGCAGCGAATGACAATCACCCTCAGTTTCCTGGATGAGGAATATCCACAAGATATATGGGTCAGAGTGTACACAGATGGGTCAGCACAGAATGCTGTGAGGAATGGAGGTGCAGGTGTATATATAGAATATCCACACAAGCCTAGAGATACAATCAGAACACCGACAGGAAAATTCTGCAATAATTATGATGCAGAAATCCAGGCAATTAGTGTGGCAGCTAAAAAACTGCTGAACTCCAACTCTGACCTACAGCCTGTGGTATTCCTGACAGATGCAAGGTCAGTGCTTCAAGCTCTCCAGTCTCGAAAACTAACAGACTTAAAAAAACTACTTAGCGAATTGTCTTACCAGTATAGGGTAACCATGCAGTGGATACCCTCTCACTGTGGAATACCAGGAAATGAAAAAGCAGACCAACTAGCTAAGGAAGGTGCTGCCGAAGACCAACCAGATATACCAATCACCTACCATCAGAAAAAACAGATGATAAAGTCAATAAGAAAGCCACAAACACCAACACAAGATGACTATCACAATATGAACAGATCAGAACAAGTTATAATTCTACGTCTCAGAACAGGACACAACCGACTCCGCAGTCACATGTATACAAAGTTCAAGATTGGCAACACGGCCATGTGTACATGTGGACAGGCAGCACAGAGTGCCAAACATATACTTCAAGAGTGTTCTGAGCATGAAACGCTGAGGCAGACATATTGGCCAGAGGAAACAACACTGGAATCAAAACTCTATGGGACACTGTATGAACTACAAAAGACAGTGAGTTTTATTAAGGAGACAGAATTACAGATATAGACATGTTTCAAGTGAACGAAAGAAGAAGACGAAGAACACACGAATTGGGTGTATTGCAGTTTACTACGCCAAAACACGTTGTATTCTGGAATATTACAAGTTCATTGCACTGAAGCTTACTACACTAGAATTGAGGGTATTCTGGCCTATTACACATGATTTCGTTGTACTGCAGCTTAATACATCAGAACACTGGCGTATTACACAAGAATTGGGTGTATTGCAGTTTAGTACGCTAAATCTCGTTGTATTCTGGCATATTAATCACAAATTCATTGCACTGAAGCTTACTACACTAGAATTGAGTGTATACTAGCCTATTGCACATGATGTAGTTGTATTGCAGCGTAACACCTCAGAACAATGGCGTATCACATACGAATTGGGTGTATTCAGTTTAGTACGCCAAAACTCGTTGTATTCTGGTATATTACTCACAAATTCATTGTACTGAAGCTTACTACACTAGAATTAAGTGTATTTTGGCCTATTACACATGATTTCGTTGTATTGCAGCTTAATGCGTCAGAACACTGGCGTATACACACGAATTGGGTGTACTGCAGTTTAGTACGCTAAAACTCGTTGTATTATGGCATATTACTCACAAATTCATTGTACTGAAGCTTACTACACTAGAATTGAGTGTATTCTGGCCTATTACACATGATTTCGCTGTAGTGCAGCTTAATACTTCAGAACACTGGCGGATTACACACGAATTGGGTGTATTGCAGTTTACTACGTCAGAACTCGTTGTATTCTGGCATATTACTCACAAATTTATTGTACTGAAGCTTACCACACTAGAATTGAGTCTATTCTGGCCTATTACACATGATTTCGTTGTATTGCAGCTTAATATTTCAGAGCACTGTCGTATTACACACGAATTGGGTGTATTGCAGTTTACTACGTCACAACTCGTTGTATTCTGGCATATTACTCACAAATACATTGTACTGAAGCTTACTACACTAGAATTGAGTGTATTCTAGCCTATTGCACATGATTTCGTTGTATTGCAGCTTAATACTTCAAAACACTGTCGTATTACACAAGAATTGGGTGTATTGCAGTTTACTATGTCACAATTCGTTGTATTCTGGCATATTACTCACAAATTCATTGTACTGAAGCTTACTACACTAGAATTGAGTGTATTCTAGCCTATTGCACATGATTTCGTTGTATTGCAGCTTAATACGTCAGAACACTGGCATATTACACAAGAATTGTGTGTATTGCAGTTTAGTACGCCAAAACAAGTTGTATTCAGGGATATTACTCACAAATTCATTGTACTGAAGCTTACGACACTAGAATTGAGTGTATTCTAGCCTATTACACATGATTTCGTTGTAGTGCAGCTTAATACTTCAGAACACTGGCGGATTAAACACGAATTGGGTGTACTGCAGTTTAGTACGCCAAAACTCGTTGTATTCCTGAATATTAATCACAAGTTCATTGCACTGAAGCTTACTACACTAGAATTGAGGGTATTCTGGCCTATTACACATGATTTCGTTGTACTGCAGCTTAATACATCAGAACACTGGCGTATTACACAAGAATTGGGTGTATTGCAGTTTAGTACATCAAATCTCGTTGTATTCTGGGACATTAATCACAAATTAATTGCACTGAAGCTTACTACACTAGAATTGAGTGTATACTAGCCTATTGCACATGATGTAGTTGTATTGCAGCGTAATACGTCAGAACAATGGCGTATCACATACGAATTGGGTGTATTCAGTTTAGTACGCCAAACTCGTTGTATTCTGGTATATTACTCACAAATTCATTGTACTGAAGCTTACTACATTAGCATTGAGTGTATTCTGGCCCATTACTCATGATTTCGTTGTACTGCAGCTTAATACATCAGAACACTGGCGTATTACACAAGAATTGGGTGTATTGCAGTTTAGTAAATCAAATCTCGTTGTATTCTGGGACATTACTCATAAATTCATTGTAGTGAAGATTACTACACTAGAATTGAGTGTATTCTGGCCTATTACACATTATTTCGCTGTAGTGCAGCTTAATACTTCAGAACACTGGCGGATTACACACGAATTGGGTGTATTGCAGTTTACAACGTCAGAACTCGTTGTATTCTGGCATATTACTCACAAATTTATTGTACTGAAGCTGGTCCACAGGTAATGTACCACAGGCGTGGAGAGAAGCAATAATGATACCACTCCTCAAATCAGGAAAAGATGGCAACACAGTCTCCAACTACAGGCCCATCAGCCTCACAAGCTGTCTATGTAAAACAATGGAACGCATTATCAATCTTAGGATGCAGTGGTACCTTGAAAGTGAAAACCTTCTGGTATCACAGCAAGCAGGTTTCAGACAGTGCTACTCTACTGAAGATCAGGCAACCTACCTCTCCCAAGAGATTGAGGATGCCTTCCAAGAAAAGAAACTGGTACTAGCAGCATGGATAGACCTCAGGAAAGCATTTGATAAGGTCTGGAAAGAAGGGCTCCTAAAGAAATTGCGAAATTGCAGGGTTAGCTCAAGAATGTACAAATGGGTAAAAGCATACCTGCATAATAGAAGAGCCAGGGTACAATTAGATGGTCGCAAGAGCAAGAAAGTTCTACTGCGTCATGGAGTCCCCCAGGGAGGAGTCCTGTCACCCACACTTTTCTTGGTTTACATCAATGACCTAGTTGCTGAACTACCTCACGGGATCAAAGTGGCAATGTATGCTGACGACCTGGTGATCTGGTGCACGGAAGAACATGCAACAGTGGCCACTAAACAAATACAAAGAGCTATCGATGCCCTAACCTTATGGGCTAATAGATGGTGCGTCAGCATTAACACAGATAAGTGCAGCACTACACTCTTTACCCTCTCACCAAAACAAAAAGCTGGTCATATCAAGATAGATGGAGAGCTCTTGAAAGAAGACAAACAACCCACATACCTCGGAGTTACTTTTGATGATAAGCTGACATGGAAGCAGCACATAAACAAAGCAACAACAAAAGCCAGGAGGAAGCTAGCTATCCTGAGAAAACTAAGTGGAACCACATGGGGAGCCAGTGGAAATATACTCAGTAAAGTTTACCAGCAAGGCATAAGACCACACCTGGAATACGGTTCAGCTGCGTGGTGTCCTGCATCAAACACCACATTACAAGATCTAGATAAAGTGCAAAACCAGGCACTTAGAATAATGTTGGGAGCAATGAAATCAACACCCATAGCAGAGATGCAGAAAATGGGAAGAATGCAAACACTTGGCGAACGCAGAGACACAAAAGTACTAATTCAAGCAGAAAAGTTTCAGTGTATGCCAAGTCATCCAATGAAGGAAAGATTCCAAAATCTAGCAATGGGACGACTGAAAAGGAGCAGCTTTATCCATCAAGCTAAACGACTCCGTAGACAACTTACAGACCTACCTGAAGTTGGCAGCCCCTTAAGGTCTGTACCAGAGCAAATCCCGTGGAGTGAAAGCCATGGAATGCCAATATACATTCAGACCCATGTGAAAGGAATACTAAGCGAGGACGAACAGAACAGTGTGCAGCGAATGACAATCACCCTCAGTTTCCTGGATGAGGAATATCCACAAGATATATGGGTCAGAGTGTACACAGATGGGTCAGCACAGAATGCTGTGAGGAATGGAGGTGCAGGTGTATATATAGAATATCCACACAAGCCTAGAGATACAATCAGAACACCGACAGGAAAATTCTGCAATAATTATGATGCAGAAATCCAGGCAATTAGTGTGGCAGCTAAAAAACTGCTGAACTCCAACTCTGACCTACAGCCTGTGGTATTCCTGACAGATGCAAGGTCAGTGCTTCAAGCTCTCCAGTCTGGAAAACTAACAGACTTAAAAAAACTACTTAGCGAATTGTCTTACCAGTATAGGGTAACCATGCAGTGGATACCCTCTCACTGTGGAATACCAGGAAATGAAAAAGCAGACCAACTGGCTAAGGAAGGTGCTGCCGAAGACCAACCAGATATACCAATCACCTACCATCAGAAAAAACAGATGATAAAGTCAATAAGAAAGCCACAAACACCAACACAAGATGACTATCACAATATGAACAGATCAGAACAAGTTATAATTCTACGTCTCAGAACAGGACACAACCGACTCCGCAGTCACATGTATACAAAGTTCAAGATTGGCAACACGGCCATGTGTACATGTGGACAGGCAGCACAGAGTGCCAAACATATACTTCAAGAGTGTTCTGAGCATGAAACGCTGAGGCAGACATATTGGCCAGAGGAAACAACACTGGAATCAAAACTCTATGGGACACTGTATGAACTACAAAAGACAGTGAGTTTTATTAAGGAGACAGAATTACAGATATAGACATGTTTCAAGTGAACGAAAGAAGAAGAAGAAGAACACACGAATTGGGTGTATTGCAGTTTACTACGTTACAACTCGTTGTATTCTGGCATATTACTCACAAATACATTGTACTGAAGCTTACTACACTAGAATTGAGCGTATTCTAGCCTATTGCACATGATTTCGTTGTATTGCAGCTTAATACTTCAAAACACTGGCATATTACACAAGAATTGGGTGTACTGCAGTTCAGTACGCCACAAATCAGTGTATTCTGGAATATTAATCACAAATTCAATGTACTGAAGCTTACTACACTAGAATTGAGTGTATTATGGCCGATTAAACATGATTTCGTTGTATTGCAACATAATACGTCAGAACACAGGCGTATTACACACAAATTAGGTCTCTTGCTGTTTAGTACGCCAAAACTCGGTGTATTCTGGCATATTACTCACAAATTCGGTGTACTGCAGCTTACTACACCAGAAATTGTATTCTGGACAACGAATTTGGTGTATTGTAGCTCACTGCGCCAGAACGGTGTATTCTGGCATATTACTCACAAATTGAATGTACTGTAACTTACTACAACAGAACTCTCTATATCATGGCCTATTACACATGATTTCGTTGTATTGCAGCTTAATAAGTCAGAACACTGGCGTATCACACACAAATTAGGTCTCTTTCTGTTTAGTACGTCAAAAATCGGTGTATTTAACATATTACTCACAAATTCAATGTACTGAAGCTTACTCAACTAGAATTTAGTGTATTCTGGCATATTACACATGATTTCGTTGTTTTGCAGCTTACCACGTCAGAACACTGACGTATTACAAACAAATTAGGTCTCTTGCTGTTTAGTACGTCAAAACTCGGTGTATTTTGGCATATTACTCACAAATTCAATGTACTGAAGCTTACTACACCATAACAGTGCACTCTTGACACACGAATATGGTATATTGTAGCTTTCTATGTCAGAACTGGCGTATTACAAAACAATTGGGTGTATTGCAGTTTAGTATGTGAGAACTCGGTGTATTCTGGCATATTACTCACAAATTCAATGTACCCAAGCTTACTACTCAAGAATTGAGTGTATTCTGGTCTATTACACATGATTTCGTTGTATTGCAGCTTAATACTTCAGAACACTGGCGGATTACACACGAATTGGCTGTATTGCAGTTTACTATGTCAGAACTCGTTGTATACTGGTATATTACTCACAAATTCATTGTACTGACGCTTACTACACTAGAATTGAGTGTATTTTGGCCTATTACACATGATTTCGTTGTATTGCAGCTTAATGCGTCAGAACACTGGCGTATACACACAAATTGGGTGTACTGCAGTTTAGTACGCTAAAACACGTTGTATTCTGGAACATTACTCACAATTCCATTGTACCGAAGCTTACTACACTGGAATTGAGTGTATTCTGGCCTATTACACATAATTTCGTTGTAGTGCAGCTTAATACTTCAGATAACTGTCGTATTACACACGAATTGGGTGTATTGCAGTTGACTACGTCACAACTCGTAGTATTCTGGCATATTACTCACAAATTCATTGTACTGAAGCTTACTACACTAGACTTGAGTGTATTTTGGCCTGTAACGCATGATTTCGTTGTACTGCAGCTTAATACATCAGAACACTGGCGTATTACACACGAATTGGCTGTATTGCAGTTTACTATGTCAGAACTCGTTGTATACTGGTATATTACTCACAAATTCATTGTACTGACGCTTACTACACTAGAATTGAGTGTATTTTGGCCTATTACACATGATTTCGTTGTATTGCAGCTTAATGCGTCAGAACACTGGCGTATACACACAAATTGGGTGTACTGCAGTTTAGTACGCTAAAACACGTTGTATTCTGGCATATTACTCACAAATTCATTGTACTGAAGCTTACTACACTAGAATTGAGTGTATTCTGGCCTATTACACATGATTTCGCTGTAGTGCAGCTTAATACTTCAGAACACTGGCGGATTACACACGAATTGGGTGTATTGCAGTTTACTACGTCAGAACTCGTTGTATTCTGGCATATTACTCACAAATGTATTGTACTGAAGCTTACCACACTAGAATTGAGTCTATTCTGGCCTATTACACATGATTTCGTTGTATTGCAGCTTAATACTTCAGAACACTGGCGGAATATACACGAACTGGGTGTACTGCAGTTTAGTACGCCAAAACTCGTTGTATTCTGGAATATTACTCACAAGTTCATTGCACTGAAGCTTACTACACTAGAATTGAGGGTATTCTGGCCTATTACACATGATTTCGTTGTACTGCAGCTTAATACATCAGAACACTGGCGTATTACACAAGAATTGGGTGTATTGCAGTTTAGTACGCTAAAACTCGTTGTATTCTGGCATATTAATCACAAATTCATTGCACTGAAGCTTACTACACTAGAATTGAGTGTATACTAGCCTATTGCACATGATGTAGTTGTATTGCAGCGTAACACGTCAGAACAATGGCGTATCACATACGAATTGGGTGTATTCAGTTTAGTACGCCAAAACTCGTTGTATTCTGGTATATTACTCACAAATTCATTGTACTGAAGCTTACTACACTAGAATTGAGGGTATTCTGGCCTATTACACATGATTTCGTTGTACTGCAGCTTAATACATCAGAACACTGGCGTATTACACAAGAATTGGGTGTATTGCAGTTTAGTACGCTAAAACTCGTTGTATTCTGGCATATTAATCACAAATTCATTGCACTGAAGCTTACTACACTAGAATTGAGTGTATACTAGCCTATTGCACATGATGTAGTTGTATTGCAGCGTAACACGTCAGAATAATGGCGTATCACATACGAATTGGGTGTATTCAGTTTAGTACGCCAAAACTCGTTGTATTCTGGTATATTACTCACAAATTCATTGTACTGAAGCTTACTACACTAGAATTGAGTGTATTTTGGCCTATTACACATGATTTCGTTGTATTGCAGCTTAATGCGTCAGAACACTGGCGTATACACACGAATTGGGTGTACTGCAGTTTAGTACGCTAAAACTCGTTGTATTATGGCATATTACTCACAAATTCATTGTACTGAAGCTTACTACACTAGAATTGAGTGTATTCTGGCCTATTACACATGATTTCGCTGTAGTGCAGCTTAATACTTCAGAACACTGGCGGATTACACACGAATTGGGTGTATTGCAGTTTACTACGTCAGAACTCGTTGAATTCTGGCATATTACTCACAAATTCATTGTACTGAAGCTTACTACATTAGAATTGAGTGTATTCTGGCCCATTACACAAGATTTCGTTGTATTGCAGGTTAATACTTCAGAACACAAACGTATTAAACACGAATTGGGTGTAATGCAGTTTAGTACGCCAAAACTCGTTGTATTCTGGAATATTACTCACAAGTTCATTGCACTGAAGCTTACTACACTAGAATTGAGGGTATTCTGGCCTATTACACATGATTTCGTTGTACTGCAGCTTAATACATCAGAACACTGGCGTATTACACAAGAATTGGGTGTATTGCAGTTTAGTACGCTAAAACTCGTTGTATTCTGGCATATTACTCATAAATTCATTGTACTGAAGCTTACTACACTAGAATTGAGTGTATTCTGGCCTATTACACATGATTTCGCTGTAGTGCAGCTTAATTCTTCAGAACACTGGCGGATTACACACGAATTGGGTGTATTGCAGTTTACTACGTCAGAACTCGTTGTATTCTGGCATATTACTCACAAATGTATTGTACTGAAGCTTACCACACTAGAATTGATTCTATTCTGGCCTATTACACATGATTTCGTTGTATTGCAGCTTAATGCGTCAGAACACTGGCGTATACACACGAATTGGGTGTACTGCAGTTTAGTACGCTAAAACTCGTTGTATTATGGCATATTACTCACAAATTCATTGTACTGAAGCTTACTACACTAGAATTGAGTGTATTCTGGCCTATTACACATGATTTCGCTGTAGTGCAGCTTAATACTTCAGAACACTGGCGGATTACACACGAATTGGGTGTATTGCAGTTTACTACGTCAGAACTCGTTGTATTCTGGCATATTACTCACAAATTTATTGTACTGAAGCTTACCACACTAGAATTGAGTCTATTCTGGCCTATTACACATGATTTCGTTGTATTGCAGCTTAATACTTCAGAACACTGTCGTATTACACACGAATTGGGTGTATTGCAGTTTACTACGTCACAACTCGTTGTATTCTGGCATATTACTCACAAATACATTGTACTGAAGCTTACTACACTAGAATTGAGTGTATTCTAGCCTATTGCACATGATTTCGTTGTATTGCAGCTTAATACGTCAGAACACTGGCATATTACACAAGAATTGTGTGTATTGCAGTTTAGTACGCCAAAACAAGTTGTATTCAGGGATATTACTCACAAATTCATTGTACTGAAGCTTACGACACTAGAATTGAGTGTATTCTAGCCTATTACACATGATTTCGTTGTAGTGCAGCTTAATACTTCAGAACACTGGCGGATTAAACACGAATTGGGTGTACTGCAGTTTAGTACGCCAAAACTCGTTGTATTCCTGAATATTAATCACAAGTTCATTGCACTGAAGCTTACTACACTAGAATTGAGTGTATACTAGCCTATTGCACATGATGTAGTTGTATTGCAGCGTAATACGTCAGAACAATGGCGTATCACATACGATTTGGGTGTATTCAGTTTAGTACGCCAAACTCGTTGTATTCTGGTATATTACTCACAAATTCATTGTACTGAAGCTTACTACATTAGCATTGAGTGTATTCTGGCCCATTACTCATGATTTCGTTGTACTGCAGCTTAATACATCAGAACACTGGCGTATTACACAAGAATTGGGTGTATTGCAGTTTAGTAAATCAAATCTCGTTGTATTCTGGGACATTACTCATAAATTCATTGTAGTGATGATTACTACACTAGAATTGAGTGTATTCTGGCCTATTACACATTATTTCGCAGTAGTGCAGCTTAATACTTCAGAACACTGGAGGATTACACACGAATTGGGTGTATTGCAGTTTACTACGTCAGAACTCGTTGAATTCTGGCATATTACTCACAAATTCATTGTACTGAAGCTTACTACATTAGAATTGAGTGTATTCTGGCCCATTACACAAGATTTCGTTGTATTGCAGGTTAATACTTCAGAACACAAACGTATTAAACACGAATTGGGTGTAATGCAGTTTAGTACGCCAAAACTCGTTGTATTCTGGAATATTACTCACAAGTTCATTGCACTGAAGCTTACTACACTAGAATTGAGCGTATTCTAGCCTATTGCACATGATTTCGTTGTATTGCAGCTTAATACTTCAAAACACTGTCGTATTACACACGAATTGGGTGTATTGCAGTTTATTATGTCACAATTCGTTGTATTCTGGCATATTACTCACAAATTCATTGTACTGAAGCTTACTACACTAGAATTGAGTGTATTCTAGCCTATTGCACATGATGTCGTTGTATTGCAGCTTAATACGTCAGAACACTGGCATATTACACAAGAATTGTGTGTATTGCAGTTTAGTACGCCAAAAGAAGTTGTATTCTGGGATATTACTCACAAATTCATTGTACTGAAGCTTACGACACTAGAATTGAGTGTATTCTGGCCAATTACACATGATTTCGTTGTAGTGCAGCTTAATACTTCAGAACACTGGCGGATTAAACACGAATTGAGTGTACTGCAGTTTAGTTCGCCAAACTCGTTGTATTCTGGAATATTACTCACAAGTTCATTGCACTGAAGCTTACTACACTAGAATTCAGGGTATTCTGGCCTATTACACATGATTTCGTTGTACTGCAGCTTAATACATCAGAACAATGGCGTATTACACAAGAATTGGGTGTATTGCAGTTTAGTACGCTAAAACTCGTTGTATTCTGGCATATTAATCACAAATTAATTGCACTGAAGCTTACTACACTAGAATTGAGTGTATACTAGCCTATTGCACATGATGTAGTTGTATTGCAGCGTAATACGTCAGAACACTGGCGTATCACATACGAATTGGGTGTATTCAGTTTAGTACGCCAAAACTCGTTGCATTCTGGCATATTAATCACAAATTCATTGCACTGAAGCTTACTACACTAGAATTGAGTGTATACTAGCCTATTGCACATGATGTAGTTGTATTGCAGCGTAATACGTCAGAACACTGGCGTATCACATACGAATTGGGTGTATTCAGTTTAGTACGCCAAAACTCGTTGCATTCTGGCATATTAATCACAAATTCATTGCACTGAAGCTTACTACACTAGAATTGAGTGTATACTAGCCTATTGCACATGATGTAGTTGTATTGCAGCGTAATACGTCAGAACACTGGCGTATCACATACGAATTGGGTGTATTCAGTTTAGTACGCCAAAACTCGTTGTATTCTGGTATATTACTCACAAATTCATTGTACTGAAGCTTACTACACTAGAATTGAGTGTATTTTGGCCTATTACACATGATTTCGTTGTATTGCAGCTTAATGCGTCAGAACACTGGCGTATACACACGAATTGGGTGTACTGCAGTTTAGTACGCTAAAACTCGTTGTATTATGGCATATTACTCACAAATTCATTGTACTGAAGCTTACTACACTAGAATTGAGTGTATTCTGGCCTATTACACATGATTTCGCTGTAGTGCAGCTTAATACTTCAGAACACTGGCGGATTACACACGAATTGGGTGTATTGCAGTTTACTACGTCATAACTCGTTGAATTCTGGCATATTACTCACAAATTCATTGTACTGAAGCTTACTACATTAGAATTGAGTGTATTCTGGCCCATTACACAAGATTTCGTTGTATTGCAGGTTAATACTTCAGAACACAAACGTATTAAACACGAATTGGGTGTAATGCAGTTTAGTACGCCAAAACTCGTTGTATTCTGGAATATTACTCACAAGTTCATTGCACTGAAGCTTACTACACTAGAATTGAGGGTATTCTGGCCTATTACACATGATTTCGTTGTACTGCAGCTTAATACATCAGAACACTGGCGTATTACACAAGAATTGGGTGTATTGCAGTTTAGTACGCTAAAACTCGTTGTATTCTGGCATATTACTCATAAATTCATTGTACTGAAGCTTACTACACTAGAATTGAGTCTATTCTGGCCTATTACACATGATTTCGCTGTAGTGCAGCTTAATTCTTCAGAACACTGGCGGATTACACACGAATTGGGTGTATTGCAGTTTACTACGTCAGAACTCGTTGTATTCTGGCATATTACTCACAAATGTATTGTACTGAAGCTTACCACACTAGAATTGAGTCTATTCTGGCCTATTATACATGATTTCGTTGTATTGCAGCTTAATACTTCAGAACACTGGCGGATTAAACACGAATTTGTTGTACTGCAGTTTAGTACGCCAAAACACGTTGTATTATGGCATATTACTCACAAATTCATTGTACTGAAGCTTACTACACTAGAATTGAGTGTATTCTGGCCTATTACACATGATTTCGTTGTACTGCAGCTTAATACATCAGAACACTGGCGTATTACACAAGAATTGGGTGTATTGCAGTTTAGTACGCTAAAACTCGTTGTATTCTGGCATATTAATCACAAATTCATTGCACTGAAGCTTACTACACTAGAATTGAGTGTATACTAGCCTATTGCACATGATGTAGTTGTATTGCAGCGTAACACGTCAGAACAATGGCGTATCACATACGAATTGGGTGTATTCAGTTTAGTACGCCAAAACTCGTTGTATTCTGGTATATTACTCACAAATTCATTGTACTGAAGCTTACTACACTAGAATTGAGTGTATTTTGGCCTATTACACATGATTTCGTTGTATTGCAGCTTAATGCGTCAGAACACTGGCGTATACACACGAATTGGGTGTACTGCAGTTTAGTACGCTAAAACTCGTTGTATTATGGCATATTACTCACAAATTCATTGTACTGAAGCTTACTACACTAGAATTGAGTGTATTCTGGCCTATTACACATGATTTCGCTGTAGTGCAGCTTAATACTTCAGAACACTGGCGGATTACACACGAATTGGGTGTATTGCAGTTTACTACGTCAGAACTCGTTGTATTCTGGCATATTACTCACAAATTTATTGTACTGAAGCTTACCACACTAGAATTGAGTCTATTCTGGCCTATTACACATGATTTCGTTGTATTGCAGCTTAATACTTCAGAGCACTGTCGTATTACACACGAATTGGGTGTATTGCAGTTTAGTAAATCAAATCTCGTTGTATTCTGGGACATTACTCACAAATACATTGTACTGAAGCTTACTACACTAGAATTGAGTGTATTCTAGCCTATTGCACATGATTTCGTTGTATTGCAGCTTAATACTTCAAAACACTGTCGTATTACACACGAATTGGGTGTATTGCAGTTTAGTACGTCAAAACTCGTTGTATTCCTGAATATTAATCACAAGTTCATTGCACTGAAGCTTACTACACTAGAATTGAGGGTATTCTGGCCTATTACACATGATTTCGTTGTACTGCAGCTTAATACATCAGAACACTGGCGTATTACACAAGAATTGGGTGTATTGCAGTTTAGTACATCAAATCTCGTTGTATTCTGGGACATTAATCACAAATTAATTGCACTGAAGCTTACTACACTAGAATTGAGTGTATACTAGCCTATTGCACATGATGTAGTTGTATTGCAGCGTAATACGTCAGAACAATGGCGTATCACATACGAATTGGGTGTATTCAGTTTAGTACGCCAAACTAGTTGTATTCTGGTATATTACTCACAAATTCATTGTACTGAAGCTTTCTACATTAGCATTGAGTGTATTCTGGCCCATTACTCATGATTTCGTTGTACTGCAGCTTAATACATCAGAACACTGGCGTATTACACAAGAATTGTGTGTATTGCAGTTTAGTACGCTAAAACTCGTTGTGTTCTGGCATATTACTCACAAATTCATTGTACTGAAGCTTACTACACTAGAATTGAGTGTATTCTGGCCTATTACACATGATTTCGCTGTAGTGCAGCTTAATACTTCAGAACACTGGCGGATTACACACGAATTGGGTGTATTGCAGTTTACTACCCCAAAACTCGTTGCATTCTGGTATATTACTCACAAATTCATTGTACTGAAGCTTACTACACTAGAACTGAGTGTATTCTGGTCTATTACACATGATTTCGTTGTACTGCAGCTTAATACATCAGAACACTGGCGTATTACACAAGAATTGGGTGTATTGCAGTTTAGTACGCCAAAACTCGTTGTATTCTGGCATATTACTCACAAATTCATTGTACTGAAGCTTACTACACTAGAACTGAGTGTATTCTGGCCTATTACACATGATTTCGTTGTACTGCAGCTTAATACATCAGAACACTGGCGTATTACACAAGAATTGGGTGTATTGCAGTTTAGTACGCTAAAACTCGTTGTGTTCTGGCATATTACTCACAAATTCATTGTACTGAAGCTTACTACACTAGAATTGAGTCTATTCTGGCCTATTACACATGATTTCGCTGTAGTGCAGCGTAATACGTCAGAACACTGGCGTATCACATACGAATTGGGTGTATTCAGTTTAGTACGCCAAAACTCGTTGCATTCTGGTATATTACTCACAAATTCATTGTACTGAAGCTTACTACACTAGACTTGAATGTATTTTGGCCTATTACACATGATTTCGTTGTATTGCAGCTTAATGCGTCAGAACACTGGCGTATACACATGAATTGGGTGTACTGCAGTTTAGTACGCTAAAACTCGTTGTATTCTGGAACATTACTCACAATTTCATTGTACCGAAGCTTACTACACTAGAATTGAGTGTATTCTGGCCTATTACACATGATTTCGTTGTAGTGCAGCTTAATACATCAGATAACTGTCGTATTACACACGAATTGGGTGTATTGCAGTTTAGTACGCTAAAACTCGTTGTATTCTGGCATATTAATCACAAATTAATTGCACTGAAGCTTACTACACTAGACTTGAGTGTATTTTGGCCTATTACACATGATTTCGTTGTATTGCAGCTTAATGCGTCAGAACACTGGCGTATACACACGAATTGGGTGTACTGCAGTTTAGTACGCTAAAACTCGTTGTATTATGGCATATTACTCACAAATTCATTGTACTGAAGCTTACTACACTAGAATTGAGTGTATTCTGGCCTATTACACATGATTTCGCTGTAGTGCAGCTTAATCCTTCAGAACACTGGCGGATTACACACGAATTGGGTGTATTGCAGTTTACTACGTCAGAACTCGTTGTATTCTGGCATATTACTCACAAATTTATTGTACTGAAGCTTACCACACTAGAATTGAGTCTATTCTGGCCTATTACACATGATTTCGTTGTATTGCAGCTTAATACTTCAGAGCACTGTCGTATTACACACGAATTGGGTGTATTGCAGTTTAGTAAATCAAATCTCGTTGTATTCTGGGACATTACTCACAAATACATTGTACTGAAGCTTACTACACTAGAATTGAGTGTATTCTAGCCTATTGCACATGATTTCGTTGTATTGCAGCTTAATACTTCAAAACACTGTCGTATTACACAAGAATTGGGTGTATTGCAGTTTAGTACGCCAAAACTCGTTGTATTCCTGAATATTAATCACAAGTTCATTGCACTGAAGCTTACTACACTAGAATTGAGGGTATTCTGGCCTATTACACATGATTTCGTTGTACTGCAGCTTAATACATCAGAACACTGGCGTATTACACAAGAATTGGGTGTATTGCAGTTTAGTACATCAAATCTCGTTGTATTCTGGGACATTAATCACAAATTAATTGCACTGAAGCTTACTACACTAGAATTGAGTGTATACTAGCCTATTGCACATGATGTAGTTGTATTGCAGCGTAATACGTCAGAACAATGGCGTATCAAATACGAATTGGGTGTATTCAGTTTAGTACGCCAAACTCGTTGTATTCTGGTATATTACTCACAAATTCATTGTACTGAAGCTTTCTACATTAGCATTGAGTGTATTCTGGCCCATTACTCATGATTTCGTTGTACTGCAGCTTAATACATCAGAACACTGGCGTATTACACAAGAATTGGGTGTATTGCAGTTTAGTAAATCAAATCTCGTTGGATTCTGGGACATTACTCATAATATCATTGTAGTGAAGATTACTACACTAGAATTGAGTGTATTCTGGCCTATTACACATTATTTCGCTGTAGTGCAGCTTAATACTTCAGAACACTGGCGGATTACACACGAATTGGGTGTATTGCAGTTTACAACGTCAGAACTCGTTGTATTCTGGCATATTACTCACAAATTTATTGTACTGAAGCTTACCACACTAGAATTGAGTCTATTCTGGCCTATTACACATGATTTCGTTGTATTGCAGCTTAATACTTCAGAACACTGTCGTATTACACACGAATTGGGTGTATTGCAGTTTACTACGTCACAACTCGTTGTGTTCTGGCATATTACTCACAAATACATTGTACTGAAGCTTACTACACTAGAATTGAGCGTATTCTAGCCTATTGCACATGATTTCGTTGTATTGCAGCTTAATACTTCAAAACACTGTCGTATTACACACGAATTGGGTGTATTGCAGTTTATTATGTCACAATTCGTTGTATTCTGGCATATTACTCACAAATTCATTGTACTGAAGCTTACTACACTAGAATTGAGTGTATACTAGCCTATTGCACATGATGTAGTTGTATTGCAGCGTAATACGTCAGAACACTGGCGTATCACATACGAATTGGGTGTATTCAGTTTAGTACGCCAAAACTCGTTGCATTCTGGCATATTAATCACAAATTCATTGTACTGAAGCTTACTACACTAGAATTGAGTGTATTCTGGCCTATTACACATGATTTCGCTGTAGTGCAGCTTAATACTTCAGAACACTGGCGGATTACACACGAATTTCATTGCACTGAAGCTTACTACACTAGAATTGAGTGTATACTAGCCTATTGCACATGATGTAGTTGTATTGCAGCGTAATACGTCAGAACACTGGCGTATCACATACGAATTGGGTGTATTCAGTTTAGTACGCCAAAACTCGTTGTATTCTGGTATATTACTCACAAATTCATTGTACTGAAGCTTACTACACTAGAATTGAGTGTATTTTGGCCTATTACACATGATTTCGTTGTATTGCAGCTTAATGCGTCAGAACACTGGCGTATACACACGAATTGGGTGTACTGCAGTTTAGTACGCTAAAACTCGTTGTATTATGGCATATTACTCACAAATTCATTGTACTGAAGCTTACTACACTAGAATTGAGTGTATTCTGGCCTATTACACATGATTTCGCTGTAGTGCAGCTTAATACTTCAGAACACTGGCGGATTACACACGAATTGGGTGTATTGCAGTTTACTACGTCATAACTCGTTGAATTCTGGCATATTACTCACAAATTCATTGTACTGAAGCTTACTACATTAGAATTGAGTGTATTCTGGCCCATTACACAAGATTTCGTTGTATTGCAGGTTAATACTTCAGAACACAAACGTATTAAACACGAATTGGGTGTAATGCAGTTTAGTACGCCAAAACTCGTTGTATTCTGGAATATTACTCACAAGTTCATTGCACTGAAGCTTACTACACTAGAATTGAGGGTATTCTGGCCTATTACACATGATTTCGTTGTACTGCAGCTTAATACATCAGAACACTGGCGTATTACACAAGAATTGGGTGTATTGCAGTTTAGTACGCTAAAACTCGTTGTATTCTGGCATATTACTCATAAATTCATTGTACTGAAGCTTACTACACTAGAATTGAGTCTATTCTGGCCTATTACACATGATTTCGCTGTAGTGCAGCTTAATTCTTCAGAACACTGGCGGATTACACACGAATTGGGTGTATTGCAGTTTACTACGTCAGAACTCGTTGTATTCTGGCATATTACTCACAAATGTATTGTACTGAAGCTTACCACACTAGAATTGAGTCTATTCTGGCCTATTACACATGATTTCGTTGTATTGCAGCTTAATACTTCAGAACACTGGCGGATTAAACACGAATTTGTTGTACTGCAGTTTAGTACGCCAAAACACGTTGTATTATGGCATATTACTCACAAATTCATTGTACTGAAGCTTACTACACTAGAATTGAGGGTATTCTGGCCTATTACACATGATTTCGTTGTACTGCAGCTTAATACATCAGAACACTGGCGTATTACACAAGAATTGGGTGTATTGCAGTTTAGTACGCTAAAACTCGTTGTATTCTGGCATATTAATCACAAATTCATTGCACTGAAGCTTACTACACTAGAATTGAGTGTATACTAGCCTATTGCACATGATGTAGTTGTATTGCAGCGTAACACGTCAGAACAATGGCGTATCACATACGAATTGGGTGTATTCAGTTTAGTACGCCAAAACTCGTTGTATTCTGGTATATTACTCACAAATTCATTGTACTGAAGCTTACTACACTAGAATTGAGTGTATTTTGGCCTATTACACATGATTTCGTTGTATTGCAGCTTAATGCGTCAGAACACTGGCGTATACACACGAATTGGGTGTACTGCAGTTTAGTACGCTAAAACTCGTTGTATTATGGCATATTACTCACAAATTCATTGTACTGAAGCTTACTACACTAGAATTGAGTGTATTCTGGCCTATTACACATGATTTCGCTGTAGTGCAGCTTAATACTTCAGAACACTGGCGGATTACACACGAATTGGGTGTATTGCAGTTTACTACGTCAGAACTCGTTGTATTCTGGCATATTACTCACAAATTTATTGTACTGAAGCTTACCACACTAGAATTGAGTCTATTCTGGCCTATTACACATGATTTCGTTGTATTGCAGCTTAATACTTCAGAGCACTGTCGTATTACACACGAATTGGGTGTATTGCAGTTTAGTAAATCAAATCTCGTTGTATTCTGGGACATTACTCACAAATACATTGTACTGAAGCTTACTACACTAGAATTGAGTGTATTCTAGCCTATTGCACATGATTTCGTTGTATTGCAGCTTAATACTTCAAAACACTGTCGTATTACACACGAATTGGGTGTATTGCAGTTTAGTACGTCAAAACTCGTTGTATTCCTGAATATTAATCACAAGTTCATTGCACTGAAGCTTACTACACTAGAATTGAGGGTATTCTGGCCTATTACACATGATTTCGTTGTACTGCAGCTTAATACATCAGAACACTGGCGTATTACACAAGAATTGGGTGTATTGCAGTTTAGTACATCAAATCTCGTTGTATTCTGGGACATTAATCACAAATTAATTGCACTGAAGCTTACTACACTAGAATTGAGTGTATACTAGCCTATTGCACATGATGTAGTTGTATTGCAGCGTAATACGTCAGAACAATGGCGTATCACATACGAATTGGGTGTATTCAGTTTAGTACGCCAAACTCGTTGTATTCTGGTATATTACTCACAAATTCATTGTACTGAAGCTTTCTACATTAGCATTGAGTGTATTCTGGCCCATTACTCATGATTTCGTTGTACTGCAGCTTAATACATCAGAACACTGGCGTATTACACAAGAATTGTGTGTATTGCAGTTTAGTACGCTAAAACTCGTTGTGTTCTGGCATATTACTCACAAATTCATTGTACTGAAGCTTACTACACTAAAATTGAGTGTATTCTGGCCTATTACACATGATTTCGCTGTAGTGCAGCTTAATACTTCAGAACACTGGCGGATTACACACGAATTGGGTGTATTGCAGTTTACTACCCCAAAACTCGTTGCATTCTGGTATATTACTCACAAATTCATTGTACTGAAGCTTACTACACTAGAACTGAGTGTATTCTGGTCTATTACACATGATTTCGTTGTACTGCAGCTTAATACATCAGAACACTGGCGTATTACACAAGAATTGGGTGTATTGCAGTTTAGTACGCCAAAACTCGTTGTATTCTGGCATATTACTCACAAATTCATTGTACTGAAGCTTACTACACTAGAACTGAGTGTATTCTGGCCTATTACACATGATTTCGTTGTACTGCAGCTTAATACATCAGAACACTGGCGTATTACACAAGAATTGGGTGTATTGCAGTTTAGTACGCTAAAACTCGTTGTGTTCTGGCATATTACTCACAAATTCATTGTACTGAAGCTTACTACACTAGAATTGAGTCTATTCTGGCCTATTACACATGATTTCGCTGTAGTGCAGCGTAATACGTCAGAACACTGGCGTATCACATACGAATTGGGTGTATTCAGTTTAGTACGCCAAAACTCGTTGCATTCTGGTATATTACTCACAAATTCATTGTACTGAAGCTTACTACACTAGACTTGAATGTATTTTGGCCTATTACACATGATTTCGTTGTATTGCAGCTTAATGCGTCAGAACACTGGCGTATACACATGAATTGGGTGTACTGCAGTTTAGTACGCTAAAACTCGTTGTATTCTGGAACATTACTCACAATTTCATTGTACCGAAGCTTACTACACTAGAATTGAGTGTATTCTGGCCTATTACACATGATTTCGTTGTAGTGCAGCTTAATACATCAGATAACTGTCGTATTACACACGAATTGGGTGTATTGCAGTTTAGTACGCTAAAACTCGTTGTATTCTGGCATATTAATCACAAATTAATTGCACTGAAGCTTACTACACTAGACTTGAGTGTATTTTGGCCTATTACACATGATTTCGTTGTATTGCAGCTTAATGCGTCAGAACACTGGCGTATACACACGAATTGGGTGTACTGCAGTTTAGTACGCTAAAACTCGTTGTATTATGGCATATTACTCACAAATTCATTGTACTGAAGCTTACTACACTAGAATTGAGTGTATTCTGGCCTATTACACATGATTTCGCTGTAGTGCAGCTTAATCCTTCAGAACACTGGCGGATTACACACGAATTGGGTGTATTGCAGTTTACTACGTCAGAACTCGTTGTATTCTGGCATATTACTCACAAATTTATTGTACTGAAGCTTACCACACTAGAATTGAGTCTATTCTGGCCTATTACACATGATTTCGTTGTATTGCAGCTTAATACTTCAGAGCACTGTCGTATTACACACGAATTGGGTGTATTGCAGTTTAGTAAATCAAATCTCGTTGTATTCTGGGACATTACTCACAAATACATTGTACTGAAGCTTACTACACTAGAATTGAGTGTATTCTAGCCTATTGCACATGATTTCGTTGTATTGCAGCTTAATACTTCAAAACACTGTCGTATTACACAAGAATTGGGTGTATTGCAGTTTAGTACGCCAAAACTCGTTGTATTCCTGAATATTAATCACAAGTTCATTGCACTGAAGCTTACTACACTAGAATTGAGGGTATTCTGGCCTATTACACATGATTTCGTTGTACTGCAGCTTAATACATCAGAACACTGGCGTATTACACAAGAATTGGGTGTATTGCAGTTTAGTACATCAAATCTCGTTGTATTCTGGGACATTAATCACAAATTAATTGCACTGAAGCTTACTACACTAGAATTGAGTGTATACTAGCCTATTGCACATGATGTAGTTGTATTGCAGCGTAATACGTCAGAACAATGGCGTATCACATACGAATTGGGTGTATTCAGTTTAGTACGCCAAACTCGTTGTATTCTGGTATATTACTCACAAATTCATTGTACTGAAGCTTTCTACATTAGCATTGAGTGTATTCTGGCCCATTACTCATGATTTCGTTGTACTGCAGCTTAATACATCAGAACACTGGCGTATTACACAAGAATTGGGTGTATTGCAGTTTAGTAAATCAAATCTCGTTGTATTCTGGGACATTACTCATAATATCATTGTAGTGAAGATTACTACACTAGAATTGAGTGTATTCTGGCCTATTACACATTATTTCGCTGTAGTGCAGCTTAATACTTCAGAACACTGGCGGATTACACACGAATTGGGTGTATTGCAGTTTACAACGTCAGAACTCGTTGTATTCTGGCATATTACTCACAAATTTATTGTACTGAAGCTTACCACACTAGAATTGAGTCTATTCTGGCCTATTACACATGATTTCGTTGTATTGCAGCTTAATACTTCAGAACACTGTCGTATTACACACGAATTGGGTGTATTGCAGTTTACTACGTCACAACTCGTTGTGTTCTGGCATATTACTCACAAATACATTGTACTGAAGCTTACTACACTAGAATTGAGCGTATTCTAGCCTATTGCACATGATTTCGTTGTATTGCAGCTTAATACTTCAAAACACTGTCGTATTACACACGAATTGGGTGTATTGCAGTTTATTATGTCACAATTCGTTGTATTCTGGCATATTACTCACAAATTCATTGTACTGAAGCTTACTACACTAGAATTGAGTGTATTCTAGCCTATTGCACATGATGTCGTTGTATTGCAGCTTAATACGTCAGAACACTGGCATATTACACAAGAATTGTGTGTATTGCAGTTTAGTACGCCAAAACAAGTTGTATTCTGGGATATTACTCACAAATTCATTGTACTGAAGCTTACGACACTAGAATTGAGTGTATTCTGGCCTATTACACATGATTTCGTTGTAGTGCAGCTTAATACTTCAGAACACTGGCGGATTAAACACGAATTGAGTGTACTGCAGTTTAGTTCGCCAAACTCGTTGTATTCTGGAATATTACTCACAAGTTCATTGCACTGAAGCTTACTACACTAGAATTCAGGGTATTCTGGCCTATTACACATGATTTCGTTGTACTGCAGCTTAATACATCAGAACAATGGCGTATTACACAAGAATTGGGTGTATTGCAGTTTAGTACGCTAAAACTCGTTGTATTCTGGCATATTAATCACAAATTAATTGCACTGAAGCTTACTACACTAGAATTGAGTATATACTAGCCTATTGCACATGATGTAGTTGTATTGCAGCGTAATACGTCAGAACACTGGCGTATCACATACGAATTGGGTGTATTCAGTTTAGTACGCCAAAACTCGTTGCATTCTGGTATATTACTCACAAATTCATTGTACTGAAGCTTACTACACTAGACTTGAGTGTATTTTGGCCCATTACACATGATTTCGTTGTATTGCAGCTTAATGCGTCAGAACACTGGCGTATACACACGAATTGGGTGTACTGCAGTTTAGTACGCTAAAACTCGTTGTATTATGGCATATTACTCACAAATTCATTGTACTGAAGCTTACTACACTAGAATTGAGTGTATTCTGGCCTATTACACATGATTTCGCTGTAGTGCAGCTTAATACTTCAGAACACTGGCGGATTACACACGAATTGGGTGTATTGCAGTTTACTACGTCAGAACTCGTTGTATTCTGGTATATTACTCACAAATTTATTGTACTGAAGCTTACCACACTAGAATTGAGTCTATTCTGGCCTATTACACATGATTTCGTTGTATTGCAGCTTAATACTTCAGAGCACTGTCGTATTACACACGAATTGGGTGTATTGCAGTTTAGTAAATCAAATCTCGTTGTATTCTGGGACATTACTCACAAATACATTGTACTGAAGCTTACTACACTAGAATTGAGTGTATTCTAGCCTATTGCACATGATTTCGTTGTATTGCAGCTTAATACTTCAAAACACTGTCGTATTATACAAGAATTGGGTGTATTGCAGTTTAGTGCGCCAAAACTCGTTGTATTCCTGAATATTAATCACAAGTTCATTGCACTGAAGCTTACTACACTAGAATTGAGGGTATTCTGGCCTATTACACATGATTTCGTTGTACTGCAGCTTAATACATCAGAACTCTGGCGTATTACACAAGAATTGGGTGTATTGCAGTTTAGTACATCAAATCTCGTTGTATTCTGGGACATTAATCACAAATTAATTGCACTGAAGCTTACTACACTAGAATTGAGCGTATTCTAGCCTATTGCACATGATTTCGTTGTATTGCAGCTTAATACTTCAAAACACTGTCGTATTACACAAGAATTGGGTGTATTGCAGTTTATTATGTCACAATTCGTTGTATTCTGGCATATTACTCACAAATTCATTGTACTGAAGCTTACTACACTAGAATTGAGTGTATTCTAGCCTATTGCACATGATGTCGTTGTATTGCAGCTTAATACGTCAGAACACTGGCATATTACACAAGAATTGTGTGTATTGCAGTTTAGTACGCCAAAACAAGTTGTATTCTGGGATATTACTCACAAATTCATTGTACTGAAGCTTACGACACTAGAATTGAGTGTATTCTGGCCTATTACACATGATTTCGTTGTAGTGCAGCTTAATACTTCAGAACACTGGCGGATTAAACACGAATTGAGTGTACTGCAGTTTAGTTCGCCAAACTCGTTGTATTCTGGAATATTACTCACAAGTTCATTGCACTGAAGCTTACTACACTAGAATTCAGGGTATTCTGGCCTATTACACATGATTTCGTTGTACTGCAGCTTAATACATCAGAACAATGGCGTATTACACAAGAATTGGGTGTATTGCAGTTTAGTACGCTAAAACTCGTTGTATTCTGGCATATTAATCACAAATTAATTGCACTGAAGCTTACTACACTAGAATTGAGTATATACTAGCCTATTGCACATGATGTAGTTGTATTGCAGCGTAATACGTCAGAACACTGGCGTATCACATACGAATTGGGTGTATTCAGTTTAGTACGCCAAAACTCGTTGCATTCTGGTATATTACTCACAAATTCATTGTACTGAAGCTTACTACACTAGACTTGAGTGTATTTTGGCCTATTACACATGATTTCGTTGTATTGCAGCTTAATGCGTCAGAACACTGGCGTATACACATGAATTGGGTGTACTGCAGTTTAGTACGCTAAAACTCGTTGTATTCTGGAACATTACTCACAATTTCATTGTACCGAAGCTTACTACACTAGAATTGAGTGTATTCAGGCCTATTACACATGATTTCGTTGTAGTGCAGCTTAATACATCAGATAACTGTCGTATTACACACGAATTGGGTGTATTGCAGTTGACTACGTCACAACTCGTAGTATTCTGGCATATTACTCACAAATTCATTGTACTGAAGCTTACTACACTAGAATTGAGTGTATTCTGGCCCATTACACATGATTTCGTTGTATTAGAGCTTAATACGTCAGAACACTGGCGTATACACACGAATTGGGTGTATTGCAGTTTAGTACGCCAAAACTCGTTGTATTCTGGCATATTACTCACAAATTCATTGCACTGAAGCTTACTACACTAGAATTAAGTGTATAATAGCCTATTGCACTTGATGTAGTTGTGTTGAAGCGTAATACGTCAGAACACTGGCGTATCACATACGAATTGGGTGTATTCAGTTTAGTACGCCAAAACTCGTTGTATTCTGGAATATTACTCACAAATTCATTGTACTGAAGCTTACTACACTAGAATTGAGTGTATTCTGGCCTATTACACATGATTTCGCTGTAGTGCAGCTTAATACTTCAGAACACTGGCGGATTACACACGAATTGGGTGTATTGCAGTTTACTACGTCAGAACTCGTTGTATTCTGGCATATTACTCACACATTTATTGTACTGAAGCTTACCACACTAGAATTGAGTCTATTCTGGCCTATTACACATGATTTCGTTGTATTGCAGCGTAATACTTCAGAACACTGGCGTATACACACGAATTGGGTGTATTCAGTTTAGTACGCCAAAACTCGTTGTATTCTGGAATATTACTCACAAATTCATTGTACTGAAGCTTACTACACTAGAACTGAGTGTATTCTGGCCTATTACACATGATTTCGTTGTACTGCAGCTTAATACATCAGAACACTGGCGTATTACACAAGAATTGTGTGTATTGCAGTTTAGTACGCTAAAACTCGTTGTGTTCTGGCATATTACTCACAAATTCATTGTACTGAAGCTTACTACACTAGAATTGAGTGTATTCTGGCCTATTACACATGATTTCGCTGTAGTGCAGCTTAATACTTCAGAACACTGGCGGATTACACACGAATTGGGTGTATTGCAGTTTACTACCCCAAAACTCGTTGCATTCTGGTATATTACTCACAAATTCATTGTACTGAAGCTTACTACACTAGAACTGAGTGTATTCTGGCCTATTACACATGATTTCGTTGTACTGCAGCTTAATACATCAGAACACTGGCGTATTACACAAGAATTGGGTGTATTGCAGTTTAGTACGCCAAAACTCGTTGTATTCTGGCATATTACTCACAAATTCATTGTACTGAAGCTTACTACACTAGAACTGAGTGTATTCTGGCCTATTACACATGATTTCGTTGTACTGCAGCTTAATACATCAGAACACTGGCGTATTACACAAGAATTGGGTGTATTGCAGTTTAGTACGCTAAAACTCGTTGTGTTCTGGCATATTACTCACAAATTCATTGTACTGAAGCTTACTACACTAGAATTGAGTCTATTCTGGCCTATTACACATGATTTCGCTGTAGTGCAGCGTAATACGTCAGAACACTGGCGTATCACATACGAATTGGGTGTATTCAGTTTAGTACGCCAAAACTCGTTGCATTCTGGTATATTACTCACAAATTCATTGTACTGAAGCTTACTACACTAGACTTGAGTGTATTTTGGCCTATTACACATGATTTCGTTGTATTGCAGCTTAATGCGTCAGAACACCGGCGTATACACATGAATTGGGTGTACTGCAGTTTAGTACGCTAAAACTCGTTGTATTCTGGAACATTACTCACAATTTCATTGTACCGAAGCTTACTACACTAGAATTGAGTGTATTCTGGCCTATTACACATGATTTCGTTGTAGTGCAGCTTAATACATCAGATAACTGTCGTATTACACACGAATTGGGTGTATTGCAGTTGACTACGTCACAACTCGTAGTATTCTGGCATATTACTCACAAATTCATTGTACTGAAGCTTACTACACTAGAATTGAGTGTATTCTGGCCCATTACACATGATTTCGTTGTATTGCAGCTTAATGCGTCAGAACACTGGCGTATACACATGAATTGGGTGTACTGCAGTTTAGTACGCCAAAACTCGTTGTATTCTGGAACATTACTCACAATTTCATTGTACCGAAGCTTACTACACTAGAATTGAGTGTATTCTGGCCTATTACACATGATTTCGTTGTAGTGCAGCTTAATACATCAGATAACTGTCGTATTACACACGAATTGGGTGTATTGCAGTTGACTACGTCACAACTCGTAGTATTCTGGCATATTACTCACAAATTCATTGTACTGAAGCTTACTACACTAGAATTGAGTGTATTCTGGCCCATTACACATGATTTCGTTGTATTAGAGCTTAATACGTCAGAACACTGGCGTATACACACGAATTGGGTGTATTGCAGTTTAGTACGCCAAAACTCGTTGTATTCTGGCATATTACTCACAAATTCATTGCACTGAAGCTTACTACACTAGAATTAAGTGTATAATAGCCTATTGCACTTGATGTAGTTGTGTTGAAGCGTAATACGTCAGAACACTGGCGTATCACATACGAATTGGGTGTATTCAGTTTAGTACGCCAAAACTCGTTGTATTCTGGAATATTACTCACAAATTCATTGTACTGAAGCTTACTACACTAGAATTGAGTGTATTCTGGCCTATTACACATGATTTCGTTGTACTGCAGCTTAATACATCAGAACACTGGCGTATTACACAAGAATTGGGTGTATTGCAGTTTAGTACGCCAAAACTCGTTGTATTCTGGCATATTACTCACAAATTCATTGTACTGAAGCTTACTACACTAGAATTGAGTGTATTCTGGCCCATTACACATGATTTCGCTGTAGTGCAGCTTAATACTTCAGAACACTGGCGGATTACACACGAATTGGGTGTATTGCAGTTTACTACGTCAGAACTCGTTGTATTCTGGCATATTACTCACAAATTTATTGTACTGAAGCTTACCACACTAGAATTGAGTCTATTCTGGCCTATTACACATGATTTCGTTGTATTGCAGCGTAATACTTCAGAACACTGGCGTATACACACGAATTGGGTGTATTCAGTTTAGTACGCCAAAACTCGTTGTATTCTGGAATATTACTCACAAATTCATTGTACTGAAGCTTACTACACTAGAACTGAGTGTATTCTGGCCTATTACACATGATTTCGTTGTACTGCAGCTTAATACATCAGAACACTGGCGTATTACACAAGAATTGGGTGTATTGCAGTTTAGTACGCTAAAACTCGTTGTGTTCTGGCATATTACTCACAAATTCATTGTACTGAAGCTTACTACACTAGAATTGAGTGTATTCTGGCCTATTACACATGATTTCGCTGTAGTGCAGCTTAATACTTCAGAACACTGGCGGATTACACACGAATTGGGTGTATTGCAGTTTACTACCCCAAAACTCGTTGCATTCTGGTATATTACTCACAAATTCATTGTACTGAAGCTTACTACACTAGAACTGAGTGTATTCTGGCCTATTACACATGATTTCGTTGTACTGCAGCTTAATACATCAGAACACTGGCGTATTACACAAGAATTGGGTGTATTGCAGTTTAGTACGCCAAAACTCGTTGTATTCTGGCATATTACTCACAAATTCATTGTACTGAAGCTTACTACACTAGAATTGAGTGTATTCTGGCCTATTACACATGATTTCGCTGTAGTGCAGCTTAATACTTCAGAACACTGGCGTATTACACAAGAATTGGGTGTATTGCAGTTTAGTACGCCAAAACTCGTTGTATTCTGGCATATTACTCACAAATTCATTGTACTGAAGCTTACTACACTAGAATTGAGTGTATTCTGGCCTATTACACATGATTTCGCTGTAGTGCAGCTTAATACTTCAGAACACTGGCGGATTACACACGAATTGGGTGTATTGCAGTTTACTACGTCAGAACTCGTTGTATTCTGGCATATTACTCACAAATTTATTGTACTGAAGCTTACCACACTAGAATTGAGTCTATTCTGGCCTATTACACATGATTTCGTTGTATTGCAGCGTAATACTTCAGAACACTGGCGTATACACACGAATTGGGTGTATTCAGTTTAGTACGCCAAAACTCGTTGTATTCTGGAATATTACTCACAAATTCATTGTACTGAAGCTTACTACACTAGAACTGAGTGTATTCTGGCCTATTACACATGATTTCGTTGTACTGCAGCTTAATACATCAGAACACTGGCGTATTACACAAGAATTGGGTGTATTGCAGTTTAGTACGCTAAAACTCGTTGTGTTCTGGCATATTACTCACAAATTCATTGTACTGAAGCTTACTACACTAGAATTGAGTGTATTCTGGCCTATTACACATGATTTCGCTGTAGTGCAGCTTAATACTTCAGAACACTGGCGGATTACACACGAATTGGGTCTACTGCAGTTTACTACGCCAAAACTCGTTGCATTCTGGTATATTACTCACAAGTTCATTGCACTGAAGCTTACTACACTAGAATTCAGGGTATTCTGGCCTATTACACATGATTTCGTTGTACTGCAGCTTAATGCGTCAGAACAATGGCGTATTACACAAGAATTGGGTGTATTGCAGTTTAGTACGCTAAAACTCGTTGTATTCTGGCATATTAATCACAAATTAATTGCACTGAAGCTTACTACACTAGAATTGAGTGTATACTAGCCTATTGCACATGATGTAGTTGTATTGCAGCGTAATACGTCAGAACACTGGCGTATCACATACGAATTGGGTGTATTCAGTTTAGTACGCCAAAACTCGTTGCATTCTGGTATATTACTCACAAATTCATTGTACTGAAGCTTACTACACTAGACTTGAGTGTATTTTGGCCTATTACACATGATTTCGTTGTATTGCAGCTTAATGCGCCAGAACACTGGCGTATACACATGAATTGGGTGTACTGCAGTTTAGTACGCTAAAACTCGTTGTATTCTGGAACATTACTCACAATTTCATTGTACCGAAGCTTACTACACTAGAATTGAGTGTATTCTGGCCTATTACACATGATTTCGTTGTAGTGCAGCTTAATACATCAGATAACTGTCGTATTTCACACGAATTGGGTGTATTGCAGTTGACTACGTCACAACTCGTAGTATTCTGGCATATTACTCACAAATTCATTTTACTGAAGCTTACTACACTAGAATTGAGTGTATTCTGGCCCATTACACATGATTTCGTTGTATTAGAGCTTAATACGTCAGAACACTGGCGTATACACACGAATTGGGTGTATTGCAGTTTAGTACGCCAAAACTCGTTGTATTCTGGCATATTACTCACAAATTCATTGCACTGAAGCTTACTACACTAGAATTAAGTGTATAATAGCCTATGGCACGATGTAGTTGTGTTGAAGCGTAATACGTCAGAACACTGGCGTATCACATACGAATTGGGTGTATTCAGTTTAGTACGCCAAAACTCGTTGTATTCTGGAATATTACTCACAAATTCATTGTACTGAAGCTTACTACACTAGAATTGAGTGTATTCTGGCCTATTACACATGATTTCGTTGTACTGCAGCTTAATACATCAGAACACTGGCGTATTACACAAGAATTGGGTGTATTGCAGTTTAGTACGCCAAAACTCGTTGTATTCTGGCATATTACTCACAAATTCATTGTACTGAAGCTTACTACACTAGAATTGAGTGTATTCTGGCCTATTACACATGATTTCGCTGTAGTGCAGCTTAATACTTCAGAACACTGGCGGATTACACACGAATTGGGTGTATTGCAGTTTACTACGTCAGAACTCGTTGTATTCTGGCATATTACTCACAAATTTATTGTACTGAAGCTTACCACACTAGAATTGAGTCTATTCTGGCCTATTACACATGATTTCGTTGTATTGCAGCGTAATACTTCAGAACACTGGCGTATACACACGAATTGGGTGTATTCAGTTTAGTACGCCAAAACTCGTTGTATTCTGGAATATTACTCACAAATTCATTGTACTGAAGCTTACTACACTAGAACTGAGTGTATTCTGGCCTATTACACATGATTTCGTTGTACTGCAGCTTAATACATCAGAACACTGGCGTATTACACAAGAATTGGGTGTATTGCAGTTTAGTACGCTAAAACTCGTTGTGTTCTGGCATATTACTCACAAATTCATTGTACTGAAGCTTACTACACTAGAATTGAGTGTATTCTGGCCTATTACACATGATTTCGCTGTAGTGCAGCTTAATACTTCAGAACACTGGCGGATTACACACGAATTGGGTGTATTGCAGTTTACTACGCCAAAACTCGTTGCATTCTGGTATATTACTCACAAATTCATTGTACTGAAGCATACTACACTAGAATTGAGTGTATTTTGGCCTATTACACATGATTTCGTTGTATTGCAGCTTAATGCGTCAGAACACTGGCGTATACACACGAATTGGGTGTACTGCAGTTTAGTACGCCAAAACTCGTTGTATTCTGGAACATTACTCACAATTTCATTGTACCGAAGCTTACTACACTAGAATTGAGTGTATTCTGGCCTATTACACATGATTTCGTTGTAGTGCAGCTTAATACTTCAGATAACTGTCGTATTACACACGAAATGGGTGTATTGCAGTTGACTACGTCACAACTCGTAGTATTCTGGCATATTACTCACAAATTCATTGTACTGAAGCTTACTACACTAGAATTGAGTGTATTCTGGCCCATTACACATGATTTCGTTGTATTGCAGCTTAATACGTCAGAACACTGGCGTATACACACGAATTGGGTGTATTGCAGTTTAGTACGCCAAAACTCGTTGTATTCTGGCATATTACTCACAAATTCATTGCACTGAAGCTTACTACACTAGAATTAAGTGTATAATAGCCTATTGCACTTGATGTAGTTGTGTTGAAGCGTAATACGTCAGAACACTGGCGTATCACATACGAATTGGGTGTATTCAGTTTAGTACGCCAAAACTCGTTGTATTCTGGAATATTACTCACAAATTCATTGTACTGAAGCTTACTACACTAGAATTGAGTGTATTCTGGCCTATTACACATGATTTCGTTGTACTGCAGCTTAATACATCAGAACACTGGCGTATTACACAAGAATTGGGTGTATTGCAGTTTAGTACGCCAAAACTCGTTGTATTCTGGCATATTACTCACAAATTCATTGTACTGAAGCTTACTACACTAGAATTGAGTGTATACTAGCCTATTGCACATGATGTAGTTGTATTGCAGCGTAATACGTCAGAACACTGGCGTATCACATACGAATTGGGTGTATTCAGTTTAGTACGCCAAAACTCGTTGCATTCTGGTATATTACTCACAAATTCATTGTACTGAAGCTTACTACACTAGACTTGAGTGTATTTTGGCCTATTACACATGATTTCGTTTTATTGCAGCTTAATGCGTCAGAACACTGGCGTATACACATGAATTGGGTGTACTGCAGTTTAGTACGCTAAAACTCGTTGTATTCTGGAACATTACTCACAATTTCATTGTACCGAAGCTTACTACACTAGAATTAAGTGTATAATAGCCTATTGCACTTGATGTAGTTGTGTTGAAGCGTAATACGTCAGAACACTGGCGTATCACATACGAATTGGGTGTATTCAGTTTAGTACGCCAAAACTCGTTGTATTCTGGAATATTACTCACAAATTCATTGTACTGAAGCTTACTACACTAGAATTGAGTGTATTCTGGCCTATTACACATGATTTCGTTGTACTGCAGCTTAATACATCAGAACACTGGCGTATTACACAAGAATTGGGTGTATTGCAGTTTAGTACGCCAAAACTCGTTGTATTCTGGCATATTACTCACAAATTCATTGTACTGAAGCTTACTACACTAGAATTGAGTGTATTCTGGCCTATTACACATGATTTCGCTGTAGTGCAGCTTAATACTTCAGAACACTGGCGGATTACACAAGAATTGGGTGTATTGCAGTTTACTACGTCAGAACTCGTTGTATTCTGGCATATTACTCACAAATTTATTGTACTGAAGCTTACCACACTAGAATTGAGTCTATTCTGGCCTATTACACATGATTTCGTTGTATTGCAGCGTAATACTTCAGAACACTGGCGTATACACACGAATTGGGTGTATTCAGTTTAGTACGCCAAAACTCGTTGTATTCTGGAATATTACTCACAAATTCATTGTACTGAAGCTTACTACACTAGAACTGAGTGTATTCTGGCCTATTACACATGATTTCGTTGTACTGCAGCTTAATACATCAGAACACTGGCGTATTACACAAGAATTGGGTGTATTGCAGTTTAGTACGCTAAAACTCGTTGTGTTCTGGCATATTACTCACAAATTCATTGTACTGAAGCTTACTACACTAGAATTGAGTGTATTCTGGCCTATTACACATGATTTCGCTGTAGTGCAGCTTAATACTTCAGAACACTGGCGGATTACACACGAATTGGGTGTATTGCAGTTTACTACGCCAAAACTCGTTGCATTCTGGTATATTACTCACAAATTCATTGTACTGAAGCATACTACACTAGAATTGAGTGTATTTTGGCCTATTACACATGATTTCGTTGTATTGCAGCTTAATGCGTCAGAACACTGGCGTATACACACGAATTGGGTGTACTGCAGTTTAGTACGCCAAAACTCGTTGTATTCTGGAACATTACTCACAATTTCATTGTACCGAAGCTTACTACACTAGAATTGAGTGTATTCTGGCCTATTACACATGATTTCGTTGTAGTGCAGCTTAATACTTCAGATAACTGTCGTATTACACACGAAATGGGTGTATTGCAGTTGACTACGTCACAACTCGTAGTATTCTGGCATATTACTCACAAATTCATTGTACTGAAGCTTACTACACTAGAATTGAGTGTATTCTGGCCCATTACACATGATTTCGTTGTATTGCAGCTTAATACGTCAGAACACTGGCGTATACACACGAATTGGGTGTATTGCAGTTTAGTACGCCAAAACTCGTTGTATTCTGGCATATTACTCACAAATTCATTGCACTGAAGCTTACTACACTAGAATTAAGTGTATAATAGCCTATTGCACTTGATGTAGTTGTGTTGAAGCGTAATACGTCAGAACACTGGCGTATCACATATGAATTGGGTGTATTCAGTTTAGTACGCCAAAACTCGTTGTATTCTGGAATATTACTCACAAATTCATTGTACTGAAGCTTACTACACTAGAATTGAGTGTATTCTGGCCTATTACACATGATTTCGTTGTAGTGCAGCTTAATACATCAGATAACTGTCGTATTACACACGAATTGGGTGTATTGCAGTTGACTACGTCACAACTCGTAGTATTCTGGCATATTACTCACAAATTCATTGTACTGAAGCTTACTACACTAGAATTGAGTGTATTCTGGCCCATTACACATGATTTCGTTGTATTAGAGCTTAATACGTCAGAACACTGGCGTATACACACGAATTGGGTGTATTGCAGTTTAGTACGCCAAAACTCGTTGTATTCTGGCATATTACTCACAAATTCATTGCACTGAAGCTTACTACACTAGAATTAAGTGTATAATAGCCTATTGCACTTGATGTAGTTGTGTTGAAGCGTAATACGTCAGAACACTGGCGTATCACATACGAATTGGGTGTATTCAGTTTAGTACGCCAAAACTCGTTGTATTCTGGAATATTACTCACAAATTCATTGTACTGAAGCTTACTACACTAGAATTGAGTGTATTCTGGCCTATTACACATGATTTCGTTGTACTGCAGCTTAATACATCAGAACACTGGCGTATTACACAAGAATTGGGTGTATTGCAGTTTAGTACGCCAAAACTCGTTGTATTCTGGCATATTACTCACAAATTCATTGTACTGAAGCTTACTACACTAGAATTGAGTGTATTCTGGCCTATTACACATGATTTCGCTGTAGTGCAGCTTAATACTTCAGAACACTGGCGGATTACACACGAATTGGGTGTATTGCAGTTTACTACGTCAGAACTCGTTGTATTCTGGCATATTACTCACAAATTTATTGTACTGAAGCTTACCACACTAGAATTGAGTCTATTCTGGCCTATTACACATGATTTCGTTGTATTGCAGCGTAATACTTCAGAACACTGGCGTATACACACGAATTGGGTGTATTCAGTTTAGTACGCCAAAACTCGTTGTATTCTGGAATATTACTCACAAATTCATTGTACTGAAGCTTACTACACTAGAACTGAGTGTATTCTGGCCTATTACACATGATTTCGTTGTACTGCAGCTTAATACATCAGAACACTGGCGTATTACACAAGAATTGGGTGTATTGCAGTTTAGTACGCTAAAACTCGTTGTGTTCTGGCATATTACTCACAAATTCATTGTACTGAAGCTTACTACACTAGAATTGAGTGTATTCTGGCCTATTACACATGATTTCGCTGTAGTGCAGCTTAATACTTCAGAACACTGGCGGATTACACACGAATTGGGTGTATTGCAGTTTACTACGCCAAAACTCGTTGCATTCTGGTATATTACTCACAAATTCATTGTACTGAAGCATACTACACTAGAATTGAGTGTATTTTGGCCTATTACACATGATTTCGTTGTATTGCAGCTTAATGCGTCAGAACACTGGCGTATACACACGAATTGGGTGTATTGCAGTTTAGTACGCCAAAACTCGTTGTATTCTGGCATATTACTCACAAATTCATTGCACTGAAGCTTACTACACTAGAATTAAGTGTATAATAGCCTATTGCACTTGATGTAGTTGTGTTGAAGCGTAATACGTCAGAACACTGGCGTATCACATACGAATTGGGTGTATTCAGTTTAGTACGCCAAAACTCGTTGTATTTGGAATATTACTCACAAATTCATTGTACTGAAGCTTACTACACTAGAATTGAGTGTATTCTGGTCTATTACACATGATTTCGTTGTACTGCAGCTTAATACATCAGAACACTGGCGTATTACACAAGAATTGGGTGTATTGCAGTTTAGTACGCCAAAACTCGTTGTATTCTGGCATATTACTCACAAATTCATTGTACTGAAGCTTACTACACTAGAATTGAGTGTATTCTGGCCTATTACACATGATTTCGCTGTAGTGCAGCTTAATACTTCAGAATACTGGCGGATTACACAAGAATTGGGTGTATTGCAGTTTAGTACGCTAAAACTCGTTGTATTCTGGCATATTAATCACAAATTAATTGCACTGAAGCTTACTACACTAGAATTGAGTGTATACTAGCCTATTGCACATGATGTAGTTGTATTGCAGCGTAATACGTCAGAACACTGGCGTATCACATACGAATTGGGTGTATTCAGTTTAGTACGCCAAAACTCTTTGCATTCTGGTATATTACTCACAAATTCATTGTACTGAAGCTTACTACACTAGACTTGAGTGTATTTTGGCCTATTACACATGATTTCGTTGTATTGCAGCTTAATGCGTCAGAACACTGGCGTATACACACGAATTGGGTGTATTGCAGTTTAGTACGCCAAAACTCGTTGTATTCTGGCATATTACTCACAAATTCATTGCACTGAAGCTTACTACACTAGAATTAAGTGTATAATAGCCTATTGCACTTGATGTAGTTGTGTTGAAGCGTAATACGTCAGAACACTGGCGTATCACATACGAATTGGGTGTATTCAGTTTAGTACGCCAAAACTCGTTGTATTCTGGAATATTACTCACAAATTCATTGTACTGAAGCTTACTACACTAGAATTGAGTGTATTCTAGCCTATTACACATGATTTCGTTGTACTGCAGCTTAATACATCAGAACACTGGCGTATTACACAAGAATTGGGTGTATTGCAGTTTAGTACGCCAAAACTCGTTGTATTCTGGCATATTACTCACAAATTCATTGTACTGAAGCTTACTACACTAGAATTGAGTGTATTCTGGCCTATTACACATGATTTCGCTGTAGTGCAGCTTAATACTTCAGAACACTGGCGGATTACACAAGAATTGGGTGTATTGCAGTTTACTACGTCAGAACTCGTTGTATTCTGGCATATTACTCACAAATTCATTGTACTGAAGCTTACTACACTAGAATTGAGTGTATTCTGGCCCATTACACATGATTTCGTTGTATTAGAGCTTAATACGTCAGAACACTGGCGTATACACACGAATTGGGTGTATTGCAGTTTAGTACGCCAAAACTCGTTGTATTCTGGCATATTACTCACAAATTCATTGCACTGAAGCTTACTACACTAGAATTAAGTGTATAATAGCCTATTGCACTTGATGTAGTTGTGTTGAAGCGTAATACGTCAGAACACTGGCGTATCACATACGAATTGGGTGTATTCAGTTTAGTACGCCAAAACTCGTTGTATTCTGGAATATTACTCACAAATTCATTGTACTGAAGCTTACTACACTAGAATTGAGTGTATTCTGGCCTATTACACATGATTTCGTTGTACTGCAGCTTAATACATCAGAACACTGGCGTATTACACAAGAATTGGGTGTATTGCAGTTTAGTACGCCAAAACTCGTTGTATTCTGGCATATTACTCACAAATTCATTGTACTGAAGCTTACTACACTAGAATTGAGTGTATTCTGGCCTATTACACATGATTTCGCTGTAGTGCAGCTTAATACTTCAGAACACTGGCGGATTACACACGAATTGGGTGTATTGCAGTTTACTACGTCAGAACTCGTTGTATTCTGGCATATTACTCACAAATTTATTGTACTGAAGCTTACCACACTAGAATTGAGTCTATTCTGGCCTATTACACATGATTTCGTTGTATTGCAGCGTAATACTTCAGAACACTGGCGTATACACACGAATTGGGTGTATTCAGTTTAGTACGCCAAAACTCGTTGTATTCTGGAATATTACTCACAAATTCATTGTACTGAAGCTTACTACACTAGAACTGAGTGTATTCTGGCCTATTACACATGATTTCGTTGTACTGCAGCTTAATACATCAGAACACTGGCGTATTACACAAGAATTGGGTGAATTGCAGTTTAGTACGCTAAAACTCGTTGTGTTCTGGCATATTACTCACAAATTCATTGTACTGAAGCTTACTACACTAGAATTGAGTGTATTCTGGCCCATTACACATGATTTCGTTGTATTGCAGCTTAATACGTCAGAACACTGGCGTATACACACGAATTGGGTGTATTGCAGTTTAGTACGCCAAAACTCGTTGTATTCTGGCATATTACTCACAAATTCATTGCACTGAAGCTTACTACACTAGAATTAAGTGTATAATAGCCTATTGCACTTGATGTAGTTGTGTTGAAGCGTAATACGTCAGAACACTGGCGTATCACATACGAATTGGGTGTATTCAGTTTAGTACGCCAAAACTCGTTGTATTCTGGAATATTACTCACAAATTCATTGTACTGAAGCTTACTACACTAGAATTGAGTGTATTCTGGCCTATTACACATGATTTCGTTGTAGTGCAGCTTAATACATCAGATAACTGTCGTATTACACACGAATTGGGTGTATTGCAGTTGACTACGTCACAACTCGTAGTATTCTGGCATATTACTCACAAATTCATTGTACTGAAGCTTACTACACTAGAATTGAGTGTATTCTGGCCCATTACACATGATTTCGTTGTATTAGAGCTTAATACGTCAGAACACTGGCGTATACACACGAACTGGGTGTATTGCAGTTTAGTACGCCAAAACTCGTTGTATTCTGGCATATTACTCACAAATTCATTGCACTGAAGCTTACTACACTAGAATTAAGTGTATAATAGCCTATTGCACTTGATGTAGTTGTGTTGAAGCGTAATACGTCAGAACACTGGCGTATCACATACGAATTGGGTGTATTCAGTTTAGTACGCCAAAACTCGTTGTATTCTGGAATATTACTCACAAATTCATTGTACTGAAGCTTACTACACTAGAATTGAGTGTATTCTGGCCTATTACACATGATTTCGTTGTACTGCAGCTTAATACATCAGAACACTGGCGTATTACACAAGAATTGGGTGTATTGCAGTTTAGTACGCCAAAACTCGTTGTATTCTGGCATATTACTCACAAATTCATTGTACTGAAGCTTACTACACTAGAATTGAGTGTATTCTGGCCTATTACACATGATTTCGCTGTAGTGCAGCTTAATACTTCAGAACACTGGCGGATTACACACGAATTGGGTGTATTGCAGTTTACTACGTCAGAACTCGTTGTATTCTGGCATATTACTCACAAATTTATTGTACTGAAGCTTACCACACTAGAATTGAGTCTATTCTGGCCTATTACACATGATTTCGTTGTATTGCAGCGTAATACTTCAGAACACTGGCGTATACACACGAATTGGGTGTATTCAGTTTAGTACGCCAAAACTCGTAGTATTCTGGAATATTACTCACAAATTCATTGTACTGAAGCTTACTACACTAGAACTGAGTGTATTCTGGCCTATTACACATGATTTCGTTGTACTGCAGCTTAATACATCAGAACACTGGCGTATTACACAAGAATTGGGTGTATTGCAGTTTAGTACGCTAAAACTCGTTGTGTTCTGGCATATTACTCACAAATTCATTGTACTGAAGCTTACTACACTAGAATTGAGTGTATTCTGGCCTATTACACATGATTTCGCTGTAGTGCAGCTTAATACTTCAGAACACTGGCGGATTACACACGAATTGGGTGTATTGCAGTTTACTACGCCAAAACTCGTTGCATTCTGGTATATTACTCACAAATTCATTGTACTGAAGCATACTACACTAGAATTGAGTGTATTTTGGCCTATTACACATGATTTCGTTGTATTGCAGCTTAATGCGTCAGAACACTGGCGTATACAGACGAATTGGGTGTACTGCAGTTTAGTACGCCAAAACTCGTTGTATTCTGGAACATTACTCACAATTTCATTGTACCGAAGCTTACTACACTAGAATTGAGTGTATTCTGGCCTATTACACATGATTTCGTTGTAGTGCAGCTTAATACTTCAGATAACTGTCGTATTACACACGAAATGGGTGTATTGCAGTTGACTACGTCACAACTCGTAGTATTCTGGCATATTACTCACAAATTCATTGTACTGAAGCTTACTACACTAGAATTAAGTGTATAATAGCCTATTGCACTTGATGTAGTTGTGTTGAAGCGTAATACGTCAGAACACTGGCGTATCACATACGAATTGGGTGTATTGCAGTTTAGTACGCCAAAACTCGTTGTATTCTGGCATATTACTCACAAATTCATTGCACTGAAGCTTACTACACTAGAATTAAGTGTATAATAGCCTATTGCACTTGATGTAGTTGTGTTGAAGCGTAATACGTCAGAACACTGGCGTATCACATACGAATTGGGTGTATTCAGTTTAGTACGCCAAAACTCGTTGTATTCTGGAATATTACTCACAAATTCATTGTACTGAAGCTTACTACACTAGAATTGAGTGTATTCTGGCCTATTACACATGATTTCGTTGTACTGCAGCTTAATACATCAGAACACTGGCGTATTACACAAGAATTGGGTGTATTGCAGTTTAGTACGCTAAAACTCGTTGTATTCTGGCATATTACTCACAAATTCATTGTACTGAAGCTTACTACACTAGAATTGAGTGTATTCTGGCCTATTACACATGATTTCGCTGTAGTGCAGCTTAATACTTCAGAACATTGGCGGATTACACACGAATTGGGTGTATTGCAGTTTACTACGTCAGAACACGTTGTATTCTGGCATATTACTCACAAATTTATTGTACTGAAGCTTACCACACTAGAATTGAGTCTATTCTGGCCTATTACACATGATTTCGTTGTATTGCAGCGTAATACTTCAGAACACTGGCGTATACACACGAATTGGGTGTATTCAGTTTAGTACGCCAAAACTCGTTGTATTCTGGAATATTACTCACAAATTCATTGTATTGAAGCTTACTACACTAGAACTGAGTGTATTCTGGCCTATTACACATGATTTCGTTGTACTGCAGCTTAATACATCAGAACACTGGCGTATTACACAAGAATTGGGTGTATTGCAGTTTAGTACGCTAAAACTCGTTGTGTTCTGGCATATTACTCACAAATTCATTGTACTGAAGCTTACTACACTAGAATTGAGTGTATTCTGGCCTATTACACATGATTTCGCTGTAGTGCAGCTTAATACTTCAGAACACTGGCGGATTACACACGAATTGGGTGTATTGCAGTTTACTACGCCAAAACTCGTTGCATTCTGGTATATTACTCACAAATTCATTGTACTGAAGCATACTACACTAGAATTGAGTGTATTTTGGCCTATTACACATGATTTCGTTGTATTGCAGCTTAATGCGTCAGAACACTGGCGTATACACACGAATTGGGTGTACTGCAGTTTAGTACGCCAAAACTCGTTGTATTCTGGAACATTACTCACAATTTCATTGTACCGAAGCTTACTACACTAGAATTGAGTGTATTCTGGCCTATTACACATGATTTCGTTGTAGTGCAGCTTAATACTTCAGATAACTGTCGTATTACACACGAAATGGGTGTATTGCAGTTGACTACGTCACAACTCGTAGTATTCTGGCATATTACTCACAAATTCATTGTACTGAAGCTTACTACACTAGAATTAAGTGTATAATAGCCTATTGCACTTGATGTAGTTGTGTTGAAGCGTAATACGTCAGAACACTGGCGTATCACATACGAATTGGGTGTATTGCAGTTTAGTACGCCAAAACTCGTTGTATTCTGGCATATTACTCACAAATTCATTGCACTGAAGCTTACTACACTAGAATTAAGTGTATAATAGCCTATTGCACTTGATGTAGTTGTGTTGAAGCGTAATACGTCAGAACACTGGCGTATCACATACGAATTGGGTGTATTCAGTTTAGTACGCCAAAACTCGTTGTATTCTGGAATATTACTCACAAATTCATTGTACTGAAGCTTACTACACTAGAATTGAGTGTATTCTGGCCTATTACACATGATTTCGTTGTACTGCAGCTTAATACATCAGAACACTGGCGTATTACACAAGAATTGGGTCTATTGCAGTTTAGTACGCTAAAACTCGTTGTATTCTGGCATATTACTCACAAATTCATTGTACTGAAGCTTACTACACTAGAATTGAGTGTATTCTGGCCTATTACACATGATTTCGCTGTAGTGCAGCTTAATACTTCAGAACACTGGCGGATTACACACGAATTGGGTGTATTGCAGTTTACTACGTCAGAACACGTTGTATTCTGGCATATTACTCACAAATTTATTGTACTGAAGCTTACCACACTAGAATTGAGTCTATTCTGGCCTATTACACATGATTTCGTTGTATTGCAGCGTAATACTTCAGAACACTGGCGTATACACACGAATTGGGTGTATTCAGTTTAGTACGCCAAAACTCGTTGTATTCTGGAATATTACTCACAAATTCATTGTACTGAAGCTTACTACACTAGAACTGAGTGTATTCTGGCCTATTACACATGATTTCGTTGTACTGCAGCTTAATACATCAGAACACTGGCGTATTACACAAGAATTGGGTGTATTGCAGTTTAGTACGCTAAAACTCGTTGTGTTCTGGCATATTACTCACAAATTCATTGTACTGAACCTTACTACACTAGAATTGAGGGTATTCTGGATATAATTACACATGATTTCGTTGTACTGCAGCTTAATACATCAGAACACTGGCGTATTACACAAGAATTGGGTGTATTGCAGTTTAGTACATCAAATCTCGTTGTATTCTGGGACATTAATCACAAATTAATTGCACTGAAGCTTACTACACTAGAATTGAGTGTATACTAGCCTATTGCACATGATGTAGTTGTATTGCAGCGTAATACGTCAGAACAATGCCGTATCACATACGAATTGGGTGTATTCAGTTTAGTACGCCAAACTCGTTGTATTCTGGTATATTACTCACAAATTCATTGTACTGAAGCTTACTACATTAGCATTGAGTGTATTCTGGCCCATTACTCATGATTTCGTTGTACTGCAGCTTAATACATCAGAACACTGGCGTATTACACAAGAATTGGGTGTATTGCAGTTTAGTAAATCAAATCTCGTTGTATTCTGGGACATTACTCATAATATCATTGTAGTGAAGATTACTACACTAGAATTGAGTGTATTCTGGCCTATTACACATTATTTCGCTGTAGTGCAGCTTAATACTTCAGAACACTGGCGGATTACACACGAATTGGGTGTATTGCAGTTTACAACGTCAGAACTCGTTGTATTCTGGCATATTACTCACAAATTTATTGTACTGAAGCTTACCACACTAGAATTGAGTCTATTCTGGCCTATTACACATGATTTCGTTGTATTGCAGCTTAATACTTCAGAACACTGTCGTATTACACACGAATTGGGTGTATTGCAGTTTACTACGTCACAACTCGTTGTATTCTGGCATATTACTCACAAATACATTGTACTGAAGCTTACTACACTAGAATTGAGCGTATTCTAGCCTATTGCACATGATTTCGTTGTATTGCAGCTTAATACTTCAAAACACTGTCGTATTACACACGAATTGGGTGTATTGCAGTTTATTATGTCACAATTCGTTGTATTCTGGCATATTACTCACAAATTCATTGTACTGAAGCTTACTACACTAGAATTGAGTGTATTCTAGCCTATTGCACATGATGTCGTTGTATTGCAGCTTAATACGTCAGAACACTGGCATATTACACAAGAATTGTGTGTATTGCAGTTTAGTACGCCAAAACAAGTTGTATTCTGGGATATTACTCACAAATTCATTGTACTGAAGCTTTCGACACTAGAATTGAGTGTATTCTGGCCTATTACACATGATTTCGTTGTAGTGCAGCTTAATACTTCAGAACACTGGCGGATTAAACACGAATTGAGTGTACTGCAGTTTAGTTCGCCAAACTCGTTGTATTCTGGAATATTACTCACAAGTTCATTGCACTGAAGCTTACTACACTAGAATTCAGGGTATTCTGGCCTATTACACATGATTTCGTTGTACTGCAGCTTAATACATCAGAACACTGGCGTATTACACAAGAATTGGGTGTATTGCAGTTTAGTACGCTAAAACTCGTTGTGTTCTGGCATATTACTCACAAATTCATTGTACTGAAGCTTACTACACTAGAATTGAGTGTATTCTGGCCTATTACACATGATTTCGCTGTAGTGCAGCTTAATACTTCAGAACACTGGCGGATTACACACGAATTGGGTGTATTGCAGTTTACTACGCCAAAACTCGTTGCATTCTGGTATATTACTCACAAATTCATTGTACTGAAGCATACTACACTAGAATTGAGTGTATTTTGGCCTATTACACATGATTTCGTTGTATTGCAGCTTAATGCGTCAGAACATTGGCGTATACACACGAATTGGGTGTACTGCAGTTTAGTACGCCAAAACTCGTTGTATTCTGGAACATTACTCACAATTTCATTGTACCGAAGCTTACTACACTAGAATTGAGTGTATTCTGGCCTATTACACATGATTTCGTTGTAGTGCAGCTTAATACTTCAGATAACTGTCGTATTACACACGAAATGTGTGTATTGCAGTTGACTACGTCACAACTCGTAGTATTCTGGCATATTACTCACAAATTCATTGTACTGAAGCTTACTACACTAGAATTGAGTGTATTCTGGCCCATTACACATGATTTCGTTGTATTGCAGCTTAATACGTCAGAACACTGGCGTATACACACGAATTGGGTGTATTGCAGTTTAGTACGCCAAAACTCGTTGTATTCTGGCATATTACTCACAAATTCATTGCACTGAAGCTTACTACACTAGAATTAAGTGTATAATAGCCTATTGCACTTGATGTAGTTGTGTTGAAGCGTAATACGTCAGAACACTGGCGTATCACATACGAATTGGGTGTATTCAGTTTAGTACGCCAAAACTCGTTGTATTCTGGAATATTACTCACAAATTCATTGTACTGAAGCTTACTACACTAGAATTGAGTGTATTCTGGCCTATTACACATGATTTCGTTGTACTGCAGCTTAATACATCAGAACACTGGCGTATTACACAAGAATTGGGTGTATTGCAGTTTAGTACGCTAAAACTCGTTGTGTTCTGGCATATTACTCACAAATTCATTGTACTGAAGCTTACTACACTAGAATTGAGTGTATTCTGGCCTATTACACATGATTTCGCTGTAGTGCAGCTTAATACTTCAGAACACTGGCGGATTACACACGAATTGGGTGTATTGCAGTTTACTACGCCAAAACTCGTTGCATTCTGGTATATTACTCACAAATTCATTGTACTGAAGCATACTACACTAGAATTGAGTGTATTTTGGCCTATTACACATGATTTCGTTGTATTGCAGCTTAATGCGTCAGAACACAGGCGTATACACACGAATTGGGTGTACTGCAGTTTAGTACGCCAAAACTCGTTGTATTCTGGAACATTACTCACAATTTCATTGTACCGAAGCTTACTACACTAGAATTGAGTGTATTCTGGCCTATTACACATGATTTCGTTGTAGTGCAGCTTAATACTTCAGATAACTGTCGTATTACACACGAAATGGATGTATTGCAGTTGACTACGTCACAACTCGTAGTATTCTGGCATATTACTCACAAATTCATTGTACTGAAGCTTACGACACTAGAATTGAGTGTATTCTGGCCTATTACACATGATTTCGTTGTAGTGCAGCTTAATACTTCAGAACACTGGCGGATTAAACACGAATTGAGTGTACTGCAGTTTAGTTCGCCAAACTCGTTGTATTCTGGAATATTACTCACAAGTTCATTGCACTGAAGCTTACTACACTAGAATTCAGGGTATTCTGGCCTATTACACATGATTTCGTTGTACTGCAGCTTAATACATCAGAACAATGGCGTATTACACAAGAATTGGGTGTATTGCAGTTTAGTACGCTAAAACTCGTTGTATTCTGGCATATTAATCACAAATTAATTGCACTGAAGCTTACTACACTAGAATTAAGTGTATAATAGCCTATTGCACTTGATGTAGTTGTGTTGAAGCGTAATACGTCAGAACACTGGCGTATCACATACGAATTGGGTGTATTCAGTTTAGTACGCCAAAACTCGTTGTATTCTGGAATATTACTCACAAATTCATTGTACTGAAGCTTACTACACTAGAATTGAGTGTATTCTGGCCTATTACACATGATTTCGTTGTACTGCAGCTTAATACATCAGAACACTGGCGTATTACACAAGAATTGGGTCTATTGCAGTTTAGTACGCTAAAACTCGTTGTATTCTGGCATATTACTCACAAATTCATTGTACTGAAGCTTACTACACTAGAATTGAGTGTATTCTGGCCTATTACACATGATTTCGCTGTAGTGCAGCTTAATACTTCAGAACACTGGCGGATTACACACGAATTGGGTGTATTGCAGTTTACTACGTCAGAACACGTTGTATTCTGGCATATTACTCACAAATTTATTGTACTGAAGCTTACCACACTAGAATTGAGTCTATTCTGGCCTATTACACATGATTTCGTTGTATTGCAGCGTAATACTTCAGAACACTGGCGTATACACACGAATTGGGTGTATTCAGTTTAGTACGCCAAAACTCGTTGTATTCTGGAATATTACTCACAAATTCATTGTACTGAAGCTTACTACACTAGAACTGAGTGTATTCTGGCCTATTACACATGATTTCGTTGTACTGCAGCTTAATACATCAGAACACTGGCGTATTACACAAGAATTGGGTGTATTGCAGTTTAGTACGCTAAAACTCGTTGTGTTCTGGCATATTACTCACAAATTCATTGTACTGAACCTTACTACACTAGAATTGAGGGTATTCTGGCCTATTACACATGATTTCGTTGTACTGCAGCTTAATACATCAGAACACTGGCGTATTACACAAGAATTGGGTGTATTGCAGTTTAGTACATCAAATCTCGTTGTATTCTGGGACATTAATCACAAATTAATTGCACTGAAGCTTACTACACTAGAATTGAGTGTATACTAGCCTATTGCACATGATGTAGTTGTATTGCAGCGTAATACGTCAGAACAATGGCGTATCACATACGAATTGGGTGTATTCAGTTTAGTACGCCAAACTCGTTGTATTCTGGTATATTACTCACAAATTCATTGTACTGAAGCTTACTACATTAGCATTGAGTGTATTCTGGCCCATTACTCATGATTTCGTTGTACTGCAGCTTAATACATCAGAACACTGGCGTATTACACAAGAATTGGGTGTATTGCAGTTTAGTAAATCAAATCTCGTTGTATTCTGGGACATTACTCATAATATCATTGTAGTGAAGATTACTACACTAGAATTGAGTGTATTCTGGCCTATTACACATTATTTCGCTGTAGTGCAGCTTAATACTTCAGAACACTGGCGTATACACACGAATTGGGTGTATTGCAGTTTAGTACGCCAAAACTCGTTGTATTCTGGCATATTACTCACAAATTCATTGCACTGAAGCTTACTACACTAGAATTAAGTGTATAATAGCCTATTGCACTTGATGTAGTTGTGTTGAAGCGTAATACGTCAGAACACTGGCGTATCACATACGAATTGGGTGTATTCAGTTTAGTACGCCAAAACTCGTTGTATTCTGGAATATTACTCACAAATTCATTGTACTGAAGCTTACTACACTAGAATTGAGTGTATTCTGGCCTATTACACATGATTTCGTTGTACTGCAGCTTAATACATCAGAACACTGGCGTATTACACAAGAATTGGGTGTATTGCAGTTTAGTACGCCAAAACTCGTTGTATTCTGGCATATTACTCACAAATTCATTGTACTGAAGCTTACTACACTAGAATTGAGTGTATTCTGGCCTATTACACATGATTTCGCTGTAGTGCAGCTTAATACTTCAGAACACTGGCGGATTACACACGAATTGGGTGTATTGCAGTTTACTACGTCAGAACTCGTTGTATTCTGGCATATTACTCACAAATTTATTGTACTGAAGCTTACCACACTAGAATTGAGTCTATTCTGGCCTATTACACATGATTTCGTTGTATTGCAGCGTAATACTTCAGAACACTGGCGTATACACACGAATTGGGTGTATTCAGTTTAGTACGCCAAAACTCGTTGTATTCTGGAATATTACTCACAAATTCATTGTACTGAAGCTTACTACACTAGAACTGAGTGTATTCTGGCCTATTACACATGATTTCGTTGTACTGCAGCTTAATACATCAGAACACTGGCGTATTACACAAGAATTGGGTGTATTGCAGTTTAGTACGCTAAAACTCGTTGTGTTCTGGCATATTACTCACAAATTCATTGTACTGAAGCTTACTACACTAGAATTGAGTGTATTCTGGCCTATTACACATGATTTCGCTGTAGTGCAGCTTAATACTTCAGAACACTGGCGGATTACACACGAATTGGGTGTATTGCAGTTTACTACGCCAAAACTCGTTGCATTCTGGTATATTACTCACAAATTCATTGTACTGAAGCATACTACACTAGAATTGAGTGTATTTTGGCCTATTACACATGATTTCGTTGTATTGCAGCTTAATGCGTCAGAACACAGGCGTATACACACGAATTGGGTGTACTGCAGTTTAGTACGCCAAAACTCGTTGTATTCTGGAACATTACTCACAATTTCATTGTACCGAAGCTTACTACACTAGAATTGAGTGTATTCTGGCCTATTACACATGATTTCGTTGTAGTGCAGCTTAATACTTCAGATAACTGTCGTATTACACACGAAATGGATGTATTGCAGTTGACTACGTCACAACTCGTAGTATTCTGGCATATTACTCACAAATTCATTGTACTGAAGCTTACGACACTAGAATTGAGTGTATTATGGCCTATTACACATGATTTCGTTGTAGTGCAGCTTAATACTTCAGAACACTGGCGGATTAAACACGAATTGAGTGTACTGCAGTTTAGTTCGCCAAACTCGTTGTATTCTGGAATATTACTCACAAGTTCATTGCACTGAAGCTTACTACACTAGAATTCAGGGTATTCTGGCCTATTACACATGATTTCGTTGTACTGCAGCTTAATACATCAGAACAATGGCGTATTACACAAGAATTGGGTGTATTGCAGTTTAGTACGCTAAAACTCGTTGTATTCTGGCATATTAATCACAAATTAATTGCACTGAAGCTTACTACACTAGAATTGAGTGTATACTAGCCTATTGCACATGATGTAGTTGTATTGCAGCGTAATACGTCAGAACGCTGGCGTATCACATACGAATTGGGTGTATTCAGTTTAGTACGCCAAAACTCGTTGCATTCTGGTATATTACTCACAAATTCATTGTACTGAAGCTTACTACACTAGACTTGAGTGTATTTTGGCCTATTACACATGATTTCGTTGTATTGCAGCTTAATGCGTCAGAACACTGGCGTATACACATGAATTGGGTGTACTGCAGTTTAGTACGCTAAAACTCGTTGTATTCTGGAACATTACTCACAATTTCATTGTACCGAAGCTTACTACACTAGAATTGAGTGTATTCTGGCCTATTACACATGATTTCATTGTAGTGCAGCTTAATACATCAGATAACTGTCGTATTACACACGAATTGGGTGTATTGCAGTTTAGTACGCTAAAACTCGTTGTGTTCTGGCATATTACTCACAAATTCATTGTACTGAAGCTTACTACACTAGAATTGAGTGTATTCTGGCCTATTACACATGATTTCGCTGTAGTGCAGCTTAATTCTTCAGAACACTGGCGGATTACACACGAATTGGGTGTATTGCTGTTTACTACGCCAAAACTCGTTGCATTCTGGTATATTACTCACAAATTCATTGTACTGAAGCATACTACACTAGAATTGAGTGTATTTTGGCCTATTACACATGATTTCGTTGTATTGCAGCTTAATGCGTCAGAACACAGGCGTATACACACGAATTGGGTGTACTGCAGTTTAGTACGCCAAAACTCGTTGTATTCTGGAACATTACTCACAATTTCATTGTACCGAAGCTTACTACACTAGAATTGAGTGTATTCTGGCCTATTACACATGATTTCGTTGTAGTGCAGCTTAATACTTCAGATAACTGTCGTATTACACACGAAATGGATGTATTGCAGTTGACTACGTCACAACTCGTAGTATTCTGGCATATTACTCACAAATTCATTGTACTGAAGCTTACGACACTAGAATTGAGTGTATTCTGGCCTATTACACATGATTTCGTTGTAGTGCAGCTTAATACTTCAGAACACTGGCGGATTAAACACGAATTGAGTGTACTGCAGTTTAGTTCGCCAAACTCGTTGTATTCTGGAATATTACTCACAAGTTCATTGCACTGAAGCTTACTACACTAGAATTCAGGGTATTCTGGCCAATTACACATGATTTCGTTGTACTGCAGCTTAATACATCAGAACAATGGCGTATTACACAAGAATTGGGTGTATTGCAGTTTAGTACGCTAAAACTCGTTGTATTCTGGCATATTAATCACAAATTAATTGCACTGAAGCTTACTACACTAGAATTGAGTGTATACTAGCCTATTGCACATGATGTAGTTGTATTGCAGCGTAATACGTCAGAACGCTGGCGTATCACATACGAATTGGGTGTATTCAGTTTAGTACGCCAAAACTCGTTGCATTCTGGTATATTACTCACAAATTCATTGTACTGAAGCTTACTACACTAGACTTGAGTGTATTTTGGCCTATTACACATGATTTCGTTGTATTGCAGCTTAATGCGTCAGAACACTGGCGTATACACATGAATTGGGTGTACTGCAGTTTAGTACGCTAAAACTCGTTGTATTCTGGAACATTACTCACAATTTCATTGTACCGAAGCTTACTACACTAGAATTGAGTGTATTCTGGCCTATTACACATGATTTCGTTGTAGTGCAGCTTAATACATCAGATAACTGTCGTATTACACACGAATTGGGTGTATTGCAGTTTAGTACGCTAAAACTCGTTGTGTTCTGGCATATTACTCACAAATTCATTGTACTGAAGCTTACTACACTAGAATTGAGTGTATTCTGGCCTATTACACATGATTTCGCTGTAGTGCAGCTTAATTCTTCAGAACACTGGCGGATTACACACGAATTGGGTGTATTGCTGTTTACTACGCCAAAACTCGTTGCATTCTGGTATATTACTCACAAATTCATTGTACTGAAGCATACTACACTAGAATTGAGTGTATTTTGGCCTATTACACATGATTTCGTTGTATTGCAGCTTAATGCGTCAGAACACTGGCGTATACACACGAATTGGGTGTACTGCAGTTTAGTACGCCAAAACTCGTTGTATTCTGGAACATTACTCACAATTTCATTGTACCGAAGCTTACTACACTAGAATTGAGTGTATTCTGGCCTATTACACATGATTTCCTTGTAGTGCAGCTTAATACTTCAGATAACTGTCGTATTACACACGAAATGGGTGTATTGCAGTTGACTACGTCACAACTCGTAGTATTCTGGCATATTACTCACAAATTCATTGTACTGAAGCTTACTACACTAGAATTAAGTGTATAATAGCCTATTGCACTTGATGTAGTTGTGTTGAAGCGTAATACGTCAGAACACTGGCGTATCACATACGAATTGGGTGTATTGCAGTTTAGTACGCCAAAACTCGTTGTATTCTGGCATATTACTCACAAATTCATTGCACTGAAGCTTACTACACTAGAATTAAGTGTATAATAGCCTATTGCACTTGATGTAGTTGTGTTGAAGCGTAATACGTCAGAACACTGGCGTATCACATACGAATTGGGTGTATTCAGTTTAGTACGCCAAAACTCGTTGTATTCTGGAATATTACTCACAAATTCATTGTACTGAAGCTTACTACACTAGAATTGAGTGTATTCTGGCCTATTACACATGATTTCGTTGTACTGCAGCTTAATACATCAGAACACTGGCGTATTACACAAGAATTGGGTGTATTGCAGTTTAGTACGCTAAAACTCGTTGTATTCTGGCATATTACTCACAAATTCATTGTACTGAAGCTTACTACACTAGAATTGAGTGTATTCTGGCCTATTACACATGATTTCGCTGTAGTGCAGCTTAATACTTCAGAACACTGGCGGATTACACACGAATTGGGTGTATTGCAGTTTACTACGTCAGAACTCGTTGTATTCTGGCATATTACTCACAAATTTATTGTACTGAAGCTTACCACACTAGAATTGAGTCTATTCTGGCCTATTACACATGATTTCGTTGTATTGCAGCTTAATACTTCAGAACACTGGCGGATTAAACACGAATTGGGTGTACTGCAGTTTAGTACGCCAAAACTCGTTGTATTCTAGAATATTACTCACAAGTTCATTGCACTGAAGCTTACTACACTAGAATTGAGTGTATTCTGGCCTATTACACATGATTTCGCTGTAGTGCAGCTTAATACTTCAGAACACTGGCGGATTACACACGAATTGGGTGTACTGCAGTTTAGTTCGCCAAAACTCGTTGTATTCTGGGATATTACTCACAAATCCATTGTACTGAAGCTTACGACACTAGAATTGAGTGTATTCTGGCCTATTACACATGATTTCGTTGTAGTGCAGCTTAATACTTCAGAACACTGGCGGATTAAACACGAACTGGGTGTACTGCAGTTTAGTACGCCAAAACTCGTTGTATTCTGGATTATTAATCACAAGTTCATTGCACTGAAGCTTACTACACTAGAATTGAGGGTATTCCGGCCTATTACACATGATTTCGTTGTACTGCAGCTTAATACATCAGAACACTGGCGTATTACACAAGAATTGGGTGTATTGCAGTTTAGTAAATCAAATCTCGTTGTATTCTGGGACATTACTCATAAATTCATTGTAGTGAAGATTACTACACTAGAATTGAGTGTATTCTGGCCTATTACACATTATTTCGCTGTAGTGCAGCTTAATACTTCAGAACACTGGCGGATTACACACGAATTGGGTGTATTGCAGTTTACTACGTCAGAACTCGTTGTATTCTGGCATATTACTCACAAATTTATTGTACTGAAGCTTACCACACTAGAATTGAGTATATTCTGTCCTATTACACATGATTTCGTTGTATTGCAGCTTAATACTTCAGAACACTGTCGTATTACACACGAATTGGGTGTATTGCAGTTTACTACGTCAGAACTCGTTGTATTCTGGCATATTAATCACAAATTAATTGCACTGAAGCTTACTACACTAGAATTGAGTGTATTCTGGCCCATTACACATGATTTCGTTGTATTGCAGCTTAATACGTCAGAACACTGGCGTATACACACAAATTGGGTGTATTGCAGTTTAGTACGCCAAAACTCGTTGTATTCTGGCATATTACTCACAAATTCATTGCACTGAAGCTTACTACACTAGAATTAAGTGTATAATAGCCTATTGCACTTGATGTAGTTGTGTTGAAGCGTAATACGTCAAAACACTGGCGTATCACATACGAATTGGGTGTATTCAGTTTAGTACGCCAAAACTCGTTGTATTCTGGAATATTACTCACAAATTCATTGTACTGAAGCTTACTACACTAGAATTGAGTGTATTCTGGCCTATTACACATGATTTCGGTGTAGTGCAGCTTAATACTTCAGAACACTGGCGGATTACACACGAATTGGGTGTATTTCAGTTTACTACGCCAAAACTCGTTGCATTCTGGTATATTACTCACAAATTCATTGTACTGAAGCATACTACACTAGAATTGAGTGTATTTTGGCCTATTACACATGATTTCGTTGTATTGCAGCTTAATGCGTCAGAACACTGGCGTATACACACGAATTGGGTGTACTGCAGTTTAGTACGCTAAAACTCGTTGTATTCTGGAACATTACTCACAATTTCATTGTACCGAAGCTTACTACACTAGAATTGAGTGTATTCTGGCCTATTACACATGATTTCGTTGTAGTGCAGCTTAATACTTCAGATAACTGTCGTATTACACACGAAATGGGTGTATTGCAGTTGACTACGTCACAACTCGTAGTATTCTGGCATATTACTCACAAATTCATTGTACTGAAGCTTACTACACTAGAATTAAGTGTATAATAGCCTATTGCACTTGATGTAGTTGTGTTGAAGCGTAATACGTCAGAACACTGGCGTATCACATACGAATTGGGTGTATTGCAGTTTAGTACGCCACAACTCGTTGTATTCTGGCATATTACTCACAAATTCATTGCACTGAAGCTTACTACACTAGAATTAAGTGTATAATAGCCTATTGCACTTGATGTAGTTGTGTTGAAGCGTAATACGTCAGAACACTGGCGTATCACATACGAATTGGGTGTATTGCAGTTTAGTACGCCAAAACTCGTTGTATTCTGGCATATTACTCACAAATTCATTGCACTGAAGCTTACTACACTAGAATTAAGTGTATAATAGCCTATTACACATGATTTCGCTGTAGTGCAGCTTAATACTTCAGAACACTGGCGGATTACACACGAATTGGGTGTATTGCAGTTTACTACGTCAGAACTCGTTGTATTCTGGCATATTACTCACAAATTTATTGTACTGAAGCTTACCACACTAGAATTGAGTCTATTCTGGCCTATTACACATGATTTCGTTGTATTGCAGCGTAATACTTCAGAACACTGGCGTATACACACGAATTGGGTGTATTCAGTTTAGTACGCCAAAACTCGTTGTATTCTGGAATATTACTCACAAATTCATTGTACTGAAGCTTACTACACTAGAACTGAGTGTATTCTGGCCTATTACACATGATTTCGTTGTACTGCAGCTTAATACATCAGAACACTGGCGTATTACACAAGAATTGGGTGTATTGCAGTTTAGTACGCTAAAACTCGTTGTGTTCTGGCATATTACTCACAAATTCATTGTACTGAAGCTTACTACACTAGAATTGAGTGTATTCTGGCCTATTACACATGATTTCGCTGTAGTGCAGCTTAATACTTCAGAATACTGGCGGATTACACACGAATTGGGTGTGTTGCAGTTTACTACGCCAAAACTCGTTGCATTCTGGTATATTACTCACAAATTCATTGTACTGAAGCTTACTACACTAGAATTGAGTGTATTTTGGCCTATTACACATGATTTCGTTGTATTGCAGCTTAATGCGTCAGAACACTGGCGTATACACACGAAATGGGTGTACTGCAGTTTAGTACGCTAAAACTCGTTGTATTCTGGAACATTACTCACAATTTCATTGTACCGAAGCTTACTACACTAGAATTGAGTGTATTCTGGCCTATTACACATGATTTCGTTGTAGTGCAGCTTAATACTTCAGATAACTGTCGTATTACACACAAAATGGGTGTATTGCAGTTTACTACGTCAGAACTCGTTGTATTCTGGCATATTACTCACAAATTTATTGTACTGAAGCTTACCACACTAGAATTGAGTCTGTTCTGTCCTATTACACATGATTTCGTTGTATTGCAGCTTAATACTTCAAAACACTGTCGTATACACACGAATTGGGTGTATTGCAGTTTACTATGTCACAATTCGTTGTATTCTGGAATATTACTCACAAATTCATTGTACTGAAGCTTACTACACTAGAACTGAGTGTATTCTGGCCTATTACACATGATTTCGTTGTACTGCAGCTTAATACATCAGAACACTGGAGTATTACACAAGAATTGGGTGTATTGCAGTTTAGTACGCTAAAACTCGTTGTGTTCTGGCATATTACTCACAAATTCATTGTACTGAAGCTTACTACACTAGAATTGAGTGTATTCTGGCCTATTACACATGATTTCGCTGTAGTGCAGCTTAATACTTCAGAACACTGGCGGATTACACACGAATTGGGTGTATTGCAGTTTACTACGCCAAAACTCGTTGCATTCTGGTATATTACTCACAAATTCATTGTACTGAAGCATACTACACTAGAATTGAGTGTATTTTGGCCTATTACACATGATTTCGTTGTATTGCAGCTTAATGCGTCAGAACACTGGCGTATATACACGAATTGGGTGTACTGCAGTTTAGTACGCTAAAACTCGTTGTATTCTGGAACATTACTCACAATTTCATTGTACCGAAGCTTACTACACTAGAATTGAGTGTATTCTGGCCTATTACACATGATTTCGTTGTAGTGCAGCTTAATACTTCAGATAACTGTCGTATTACACACGAAATGGGTGTATTGCAGTTGACTACGTCACAACTCGTAGTATTCTGGCATATTACTCACAAATTCATTGTACTGAAGCTTACTACACTAGAATTGAGTGTATAATAGCCTATTGCACTTGATGTAGTTGTGTTGAAGCGTAATACGTCAGAACACTGGCGTATCACATACGAATTGGGTGTATTGCAGTTTAGTACGCCACAACTCGTTGTATTCTGGCATATTACTCACAAATTCATTGCACTGAAGCTTACTACACTAGAATTAAGTGTATAATAGCCTATTACACATGATTTCGCTGTAGTGCAGCTTAATACTTCAGAACACTGGCGGATTACACACGAATTGGGTGTATTGCAGTTTACTACGTCAGAACTCGTTGTATTCTGGCATATTACTCACAAATTTATTGTACTGAAGCTTACCACACTAGAATTGAGTCTATTCTGGCCTATTACACATGATTTCGTTGTATTGCAGCGTAATACTTCAGAACACTGGCGTATACACACGAATTGGGTGTATTCAGTTTAGTACGCCAAAACTCGTTGTATTCTGGAATATTACTCACAAATTCATTGTACTGAAGCTTACTACACTAGAACTGAGTGTATTCTGGCCTATTACACATGATTTCGTTGTACTGCAGCTTAATACATCAGAACACTGGCGTATTACACAAGAATTGGGTGTATTGCAGTTTAGTACGCTAAAACTCGTTGTGTTCTGGCATATTACTCACAAATTCATTGTACTGAAGCTTACTACACTAGAATTGAGTGTATTCTGGCCTATTACACATGATTTCGCTGTAGTGCAGCTTAATACTTCAGAATACTGGCGGATTACACACGAATTGTGTGTGTTGCAGTTTACTACGCCAAAACTCGTTGCATTCTGGTATATTACTCACAAATTCATTGTACTGAAGCTTACTACACTAGAATTGAGTGTATTTTGGCCTATTACACATGATTTCGTTGTATTGCAGCTTAATGCGTCAGAACACTGGCGTATACACACGAATTGGGTGTACTGCAGTTTAGTACGCTAAAACTCGTTGTATTCTGGAACATTACTCACAATTTCATTGTACCGAAGCTTACTACACTATAATTGAGTGTATTCTGGCCTATTACACATGATTTCGTTGTAGTGCAGCTTAATACTTCAGATAACTGTCGTATTACACACAAAATGGGTGTATTGCAGTTTACTACGTCAGAACTCGTTGTATTCTGGCATATTACTCACAAATTTATTGTACTGAAGCTTACCACACTAGAATTGAGTCTATTCTGGCCTATTACACATGATTTCGTTGTATTGCAGCTTAATACTTCAGAACACTGGCGGATTAAACACGAATTGGGTGTACTGCAGTTTAGTACGCCAAAACTCGTTGCATTCTGGAATATTACTCACAAGTTCATTGCACTGAAGCTTACTACACTAGAATTGAGGGTATTCTGGCCTATTACACATGATTTCGTTGTACTGCAGCTTAATACATCAGAACACTGGCGTATTACACAAGAATTGGGTGTATTGCAGTTTAGTACGCTAAAACTCGTTGTATTCTGGCATATTACTCACAAATTCATTGTTCTGAAGCTTACTACACTAGAATTGAGTGTATTCTGGCCTATTACACATGATTTCGCTGTAGTGCAGCGTAATACTTCAGAACACTGGCGTATACACACGAATTGGGTGTATTCAGTTTAGTACGCCAAAACTCGTTGTATTCTGGAATATTACTCACAAATTCATTGTACTGAAGCTTACTACACTAGAACTGAGTGTATTCTGGCCTATTACACATGATTTCGTTGTACTGCAGCTTAATACATTAGAACACTGGCGTATTACACAAGAATTGGGTGTATTGCAGTTTAGTACGCTAAAACTCGTTGTGTTCTGGCATATTACTCACAAATTCATTGTACTGAAGCTTACTACACTAGAATTGAGTGTATTCTGGCCTATTACACATGATTTCGCTGTAGTGCAGCTTAATACTTCAGAACACTGGCGGATTACACACGAATTGGGTGTATTGCAGTTTACTACGCCAAAACTCGTTGCATTCTGGTATATTACTCACAAATTCATTGTACTGAAGCATACTACACTAGAATTGAGTGTATTTTGGCCTATTACACATGATTTCGTTGTATTGCAGCTTAATGCGTCAGAACACTGGCGTATATACACGAATTGGGTGTACTGCAGTTTAGTACGCTAAAACTCGTTGTATTCTGGAACATTACTCACAATTTCATTGTACCGAAGCTTACTACACTAGAATTGAGTGTATTCTGGCCTATTACACATGATTTCGTTGTAGTGCAGCTTAATACTTCAGATAACTGTCGTATTACACACGAAATGGGTGTATTGCAGTTGACTACGTCACAACTCGTAGTATTCTGGCATATTACTCACAAATTCATTGTACTGAAGCTTACTACACTAGAATTGAGTGTATAATAGCCTATTGCACTTGATGTAGTTGTGTTGAAGCGTAATACGTCAGAACACTGGCGTATCACATACGAATTGGGTGTATTGCAGTTTAGTACGCCAAAACTCGTTGTATTCTGGCATATTACTCACAAATTCATTGCACTGAAGCTTACTACACTAGAATTAAGTGTATAATAGCCTATTACACATGATTTCGCTGTAGTGCAGCTTAATACTTCAGAACACTGGCGGATTACACACGAATTGGGTGTATTGCAGTTTACTACGTCAGAACTCGTTGTATTCTGGCATATTACTCACAAATTTATTGTACTGAAGCTTACCACACTAGAATTGAGTCTATTCTGGCCTATTACACATGATTTCGTTGTATTGCAGCGTAATACTTCAGAACACTGGCGTATACACACGAATTGGGTGTATTCAGTTTAGTACGCCAAAACTCGTTGTATTCTGGAATATTACTCACAAATTCATTGTACTGAAGCTTACTACACTAGAACTGAGTGTATTCTGGCCTATTACACATGATTTCGTTGTACTGCAGCTTAATACATCAGAACACTGGCGTATTACACAAGAATTGGGTGTATTGCAGTTTAGTACGCTAAAACTCGTTGTGTTCTGGCATATTACTCACAAATTCATTGTACTGAAGCTTACTACACTAGAATTGAGTGTATTCTGGCCTATTACACATGATTTCGCTGTAGTGCAGCTTAATACTTCAGAATACTGGCGGATTACACACGAATTGGGTGTGTTGCAGTTTACTACGCCAAAACTCGTTGCATTCTGGTATATTACTCACAAATTCATTGTACTGAAGCTTACTACACTAGAATTGAGTGTATTTTGGCCTATTACACATGATTTCGTTGTATTGCAGCTTAATGCGTCAGAACACTGGCGTATACACACGAATTGGGTGTACTGCAGTTTAGTACGCTAAAACTCGTTGTATTCTGGAACATTACTCACAATTTCATTGTACCGAAGCTTACTACACTATAATTGAGTGTATTCTGGCCTATTACACATGATTTCGTTGTAGTGCAGCTTAATACTTCAGATAACTGTCGTATTACACACAAAATGGGTGTATTGCAGTTTACTACGTCAGAACTCGTTGTATTCTGGCATATTACTCACAAATTTATTGTACTGAAGCTTACCACACTAGAATTGAGTCTATTCTGGCCTATTACACATGATTTCGTTGTATTGCAGCTTAATACTTCAGAACACTGGCGGATTAAACACGAATTGGGTGTACTGCAGTTTAGTACGCCAAAACTCGTTGCATTCTGGAATATTACTCACAAGTTCATTGCACTGAAGCTTACTACACTAGAATTGAGGGTATTCTGGCCTATTACACATGATTTCGTTGTACTGCAGCTTAATACATCAGAACACTGGCGTATTACACAAGAATTGGGTGTATTGCAGTTTAGTACGCTAAAACTCGTTGTATTCTGGCATATTACTCACAAATTCATTGTTCTGAAGCTTACTACACTAGAATTGAGTGTATTCTGGCCTATTACACATGATTTCGCTGTAGTGCAGCGTAATACTTCAGAACACTGGCGTATACACACGAATTGGGTGTATTCAGTTTAGTACGCCAAAACTCGTTGTATTCTGGAATATTACTCACAAATTCATTGTACTGAAGCTTACTACACTAGAACTGAGTGTATTCTGGCCTATTACACATGATTTCGTTGTACTGCAGCTTAATACATCAGAACACTGGCGTATTACACAAGAATTGGGTGTATTGCAGTTTAGTACGCTAAAACTCGTTGTGTTCTGGCATATTACTCACAAATTCATTGTACTGAAGCTTACTACACTAGAATTGAGTGTATTCTGGCCTATTACACATGATTTCGCTGTAGTGCAGCTTAATACTTCAGAACACTGGCGGATTACACACGAATTGGGTGTATTGCAGTTTACTACGCCAAAACTCGTTGCATTCTGGTATATTACTCACAAATTCATTGTACTGAAGCATACTACACTAGAATTGAGTGTATTTTGGCCTATTACACATGATTTCGTTGTATTGCAGCTTAATGCGTCAGAACACTGGCGTATACACACGAATTGGGTGTACTGCAGTTTAGTACGCTAAAACTCGTTGTATTCTGGAACATTACTCACAATTTCATTGTACCGAAGCTTACTACACTAGAATTGAGTGTATTCTGGCCTATTACACATGATTTCGTTGTAGTGCAGCTTAATACTTCAGATAACTGTCGTATTACACACGAAATGGGTGTATTGCAGTTGACTACGTCACAACTCGTAGTATTCTGGCATATTACTCACAAATTCATTGTACTGAAGCTTACTACACTAGAATTAAGTGTATAATAGCCTATTGCACTTGATGTAGTTGTGTTGAAGCGTAATACGTCAGAACACTGGCGTATCACATACGAATTGGGTGTATTGCAGTTTAGTACGCCAAAACTCGTTGTATTCTGGCATATTACTCACAAATTCATTGCACTGAAGCTTACTACACTAGAATTAAGTGTATAATAGCCTATTGCACTTGATGTAGTTGTGTTGAAGCGTAATACGTCAGAACACTGGCGTATCACATACGAATTGGGTGTATTCAGTTTAGTACGCCAAAACTCGTTGTATTCTGGAATATTACTCACAAATTCATTGTACTGAAGCTTACTACACTAGAATTTAGTGTATTCTGGCCTATTACACATGATTTCGTTGCACTGCAGCTTAATACATCAGAACACTGGCGTATTACACAAGAATTGGGTGTATTGCAGTTTAGTACGCTAAAACTCGTTGTATTCTGGCATATTACTCACAAATTCATTGTACTGAAGCTTACTACACTAGAATTGAGTGTATTCTGGCCTATTACACATGATTTCGCTGTAGTGCAGCTTAATACTTCAGAACACTGGCGGATTACACACGAATTGGGTGTATTGCAGTTTACTACGTCAGAACTCGTTGTATTCTGGCATATTACTCACAAATTCATTGTACTGAAGCTTACTACACTAGAATTGAGTGTATCCTGGCCTATTACACATGATTTCGCTGTAGTGCAGCTTAATACTTCAGAACACTGGCGGATTACACACGAATTGGGTGTATTGCAGTTTACTACGCCAAAACTCGTTGCATTCTGGTGTATTACTCACAAATTCATTGTACTGAAGCATACTACACTAGAATTGAGTGTATTTTGGCCTATTACACATGATTTCGTTGTATTGCAGCTTAATGCGTCAGAACACTGGCGTATACACACGAATTGGGTGTACTGCAGTTTAGTACGCCAAAACTCGTTGTATTCTGGAACATTACTCACAATTTCATTGTACCGAAGCTTACTACACTAGAATTGAGTGTATTCTGGCCTATTACACATGATTTCGTTGTAGTGCAGCTTAATACTTCAGATAACTGTCGTATTACACACGAAATGGGTGTATTGCAGTTGACTACGTCACAACTCGTAGTATTCTGGCATATTACTCACAAATTCATTGTACCGAAGCTTACTACACTAGAATTGAGTGTATTCTGGCCCATTACACATGATTTCGTTGTATTGCAGCTTAATACGTCAGAACACTGGCGTATACACACGAATTGGGTGTATTGCAGTTTAGTACGCCAAAACTCGTTGTATTCTGGCATATTACTCACAAATTCATTGCACTGAAGCTTACTACACTAGAATTAAGTGTATAATAGCCTATTGCACTTGATGTAGTTGTGTTGAAGCGTAATACGTCAGAACACTGGCGTATCACATACGAATTGGGTGTATTGCAGTTTAGTACGCCAAAACTCGTTGTATTCTGGCATATTACTCACAAATTCATTGCACTGAAGCTTACTACACTAGAATTAAGTGTATAATAGCCTATTGCACTTGATGTAGTTGTGTTGAAGCGTAATACGTCAGAACACTGGCGTATCACATACGAATTGGGTGTATTCAGTTTAGTACGCCAAAACTCGTTGTATTCTGGAATATTACTCACAAATTCATTGTACTGAAGCTTACTACACTAGAATTGAGTGTATTCTGGCCTATTACACATGATTTCGTTGTACTGCAGCTTAATACATCAGAACACTGGCGTATTACACAAGAATTGGGTGTATTGCAGTTTAGTACGCTAAAACTCGTTGTATTCTGGTATATTACTCACAAATTCATTGTACTGAAGCTTACTACACTAGAATTGAGTGTATTCTGGCCTATTACACATGATTTCGCTGTAGTGCAGCTTAATACTTCAGAACACTGGCGGATTACACACGAATTGGGTGTATTGCAGTTTACTACGTCAGAACTCGTTGTATTCTGGCATATTACTCACAAATTTATTGTACTGAAGCTTACCACACTAGAATTGAGTCTATTCTGGCCTATTACACATGATTTCGTTGTATTGCAGCTTAATACTTCAGAACACTGGCGGATTAAACACGAATTGGGTGTACTGCAGTTTAGTACGCCAAAACTCGTTGTATTCTAGAATATTACTCACAAGTTCATTGCACTGAAGCTTACTACACTAGAATTGAGTGTATTCTGGCCTATTACACATGATTTCGCTGTAGTGCAGCTTAATACTTCAGAACACTGGCGGATTACACACGAATTGGGTGTACTGCAGTTTAGTTCGCCAAAACTCGTTGTATTCTGGGATATTACTCACAAATCCATTGTACTGAAGCTTACGACACTAGAATTGAGTGTATTCTGGCCTATTACACATGATTTCGCTGTAGTGCAGCTTAATACTTCAGAACACTGGCGGATTACACACGAATTGGGTGTATTGCAGTTTACTACGTCAGAACTCGTTGTATTCTGGCATATTACTCACAAATTTATTGTACTGAAGCTTACCACACTAGAATTGAGTCTATTCTGGCCTATTACACATGATTTCGTTGTATTGCAGCGTAATACTTCAGAACACTGGCGTATACACACGAATTGGGTGTATTCAGTTTAGTACGCCAAAACTCGTTGTATTCTGGAATATTACTCACAAATTCATTGTACTGAAGCTTACTACACTAGAACTGAGTGTATTCTGGCCTATTACACATGATTTCGTTGTACTGCAGCTTAATACATCAGAACACTGGCGTATTACACAAGAATTGGGTGTATTGCAGTTTAGTACGCTAAAACTCGTTGTGTTCTGGCATATTACTCACAAATTCATTGTACTGAAGCTTACTACACTAGAATTGAGTGTATTCTGGCCTATTACACATGATTTCGCTGTAGTGCAGCTTAATACTTCAGAACACTGGCGGATTACACACGAATTGGGTGTATTGCAGTTTACTACGCCAAAACTCGTTGCATTCTGGTATATTACTCACAAATTCATTGTACTGAAGCATACTACACTAGAATTGAGTGTATTTTGGCCTATTACACATGATTTCGTTGTATTGCAGCTTAATGCGTCAGAACACTGGCGTATACACACGAATTGGGTGTACTGCAGTTTAGTACGCCAAAACTCGTTGTATTCTGGAACATTACTCACAATTTCATTGTATAGAAGCTTACTACACTAGAATTGAGTGTATTCTGGCCTATTACACATGATTTCGTTGTAGTGCAGCTTAATACTTCAGATAACTGTCGTATTACACACGAAATGGGTGTATTGCAGTTGACTACGTCACAACTCGTAGTATTCTGGCATATTACTCACAAATTCATTGTACTGAAGCTTACTACACTAGAATTAAGTGTATAATAGCCTATTGCACTTGATGTAGTTGTGTTGAAGCGTAATACGTCAGAACACTGGCGTATCACATACGAATTGGGTGTATTGCAGTTTAGTACGCCAAAACGTTGTATTCTGGCATATTACTCACAAATTCATTGCACTGAAGCTTACTACACTAGAATTAAGTGTATAATAGCCTATTGCACTTGATGTAGTTGTGTTGAAGCGTAATACGTCAGAACACTGGCGTATCACATACGAATTGGGTGTATTCAGTTTAGTACGCCAAAACTCGTTGTATTCTGGAATATTACTCACAAATTCATTGTACTGAAGCTTACTACACTAGAATTGAGTGTATTCTGGCCTATTACACATGATTTCGTTGTACTGCAGCTTAATACATCAGAACACTGGCGTATTACACAAGAATTGGGTGTATTGCAGTTTAGTACGCTAAAACTCGTTGTATTCTGGCATATTACTCACAAATTCATTGTACTGAAGCTTACTACACTAGAATTGAGTGTATTCTGGCCTATTACACATGATTTCGCTGTAGTGCAGCTTAATACTTCAGAACACTGGCGGATTACACACGAATTGGGTGTATTGCAGTTTACTACGTCAGAACTCGTTGTATTCTGGCATATTACTCACAAATTTATTGTACTGAAGCTTACCACACTAGAATTGAGTCTATTCTGGCCTATTACACATGATTTCGTTGTATTGCAGCGTAATACTTCAGAACACTGGCGTATACACACGAATTGGGTGTATTCAGTTTAGTACGCCAAAACTCGTTGTATTCTGGAATATTACTCACAAATTCATTGTACTGAAGCTTACTACACTAGAACTGAGTGTATTCTGGCCTATTACACATGATTTCGTTGTACTGCAGCTTAATACATCAGAACACTGGCGTATTACACAAGAATTGGGTGTATTGCAGTTTAGTACGCTAAAACTCGTTGTGTTCTGGCATATTACTCACAAATTCATTGTACTGAAGCTTACTACACTAGAATTGAGTGTATTCTGGCCTATTACACATGATTTCGCTGTAGTGCAGCTTAATACTTCAGAACACTGGCGGATTACACACGAATTGGGTGTATTGCAGTTTACTACGCCAAAACTCGTTGCATTCTGGTATATTACTCACAAATTCATTGTACTGAAGCATACTACACTAGAATTGAGTGTATTTTGGCCTATTACACATGATTTCGTTGTATTGCAGCTTAATGCGTCAGAACACTGGCGTATACACACGAATTGGGTGTACTGCAGTTTAGTACGCCAAAACTCGTTGTATTCTGGAACATTACTCACAATTTCATTGTATAGAAGCTTACTACACTAGAATTGAGTGTATTCTGGCCTATTACACATGATTTCGTTGTAGTGCAGCTTAATACTTCAGATAACTGTCGTATTACACACGAAATGGGTGTATTGCAGTTGACTACGTCACAACTCGTAGTATTCTGGCATATTACTCACAAATTCATTGTACTGAAGCTTACTACACTAGAATTAAGTGTATAATAGCCTATTGCACTTGATGTAGTTGTGTTGAAGCGTAATACGTCAGAACACTGGCGTATCACATACGAATTGGGTGTATTGCAGTTTAGTACGCCAAAACGTTGTATTCTGGCATATTACTCACAAATTCATTGCACTGAAGCTTACTACACTAGAATTAAGTGTATAATAGCCTATTGCACTTGATGTAGTTGTGTTGAAGCGTAATACGTCAGAACACTGGCGTATCACATACGAATTGGGTGTATTCAGTTTAGTACGCCAAAACTCGTTGTATTCTGGAATATTACTCACAAATTCATTGTACTGAAGCTTACTACACTAGAATTGAGTGTATTCTGGCCTATTACACATGATTTCGTTGTACTGCAGCTTAATACATCAGAACACTGGCGTATTACACAAGAATTGGGTGTATTGCAGTTTAGTACGCTAAAACTCGTTGTATTCTGGCATATTACTCACAAATTCATTGTACTGAAGCTTACTACACTAGAATTGAGTGTATTCTGGCCTATTACACATGATTTCGCTGTAGTGCAGCTTAATACTTCAGAACACTGGCGGATTACACACGAATTGGGTGTATTGCAGTTTACTACGTCAGAACTCGTTGTATTCTGGCATATTACTCACAAATTTATTGTACTGAAGCTTACCACACTAGAATTGAGTCTATTCTGGCCTATTACACATGATTTCGTTGTATTGCAGCTTAATACTTCAGAACACTGGCGGATTAAACACGAATTGGGTGTACTGCAGTTTAGTACGCCAAAACTCGTTGTATTCTAGAATATTACTCACAAGTTCATTGCACTGAAGCTTACTACACTAGAATTGAGTGTATTCTGGCCTATTACACATGATTTCGCTGTAGTGCAGCTTAATACTTCAGAACACTGGCGGATTACACACGAATTGGGTGTACTGCAGTTTAGTTCGCCAAAACTCGTTGTATTCTGGGATATTACTCACAAATCCATTGTACTGAAGCTTACGACACTAGAATTGAGTGTATTCTGGCCTATTACACATGATTTCGTTGTAGTGCAGCTTAATACTTCAGAACACTGGCGGATTAAACACGAACTGGGTGTACTGCAGTTTAGTACGCCAAAACTCGTTGTATTCTGGATTATTAATCACAAGTTCATTGCACTGAAGCTTACTACACTAGAATTGAGGGTATTCCGGCCTATTACACATGATTTCGTTGTACTGCAGCTTAATACATCAGAACACTGGCGTATTACACAAGAATTGGGTGTATTGCAGTTTAGTAAATCAAATCTCGTTGTATTCTGGGACATTACTCATAAATTCATTGTAGTGAAGATTACTACACTAGAATTGAGTGTATTCTGGCCTATTACACATTATTTCGCTGTAGTGCAGCTTAATACTTCAGAACACTGGCGGATTACACACGAATTGGGTGTATTGCAGTTTACTACGTCAGAACTCGTTGTATTCTGGCATATTACTCACAAATTTATTGTACTGAAGCTTACCACACTAGAATTGAGTATATTCTGTCCTATTACACATGATTTCGTTGTATTGCAGCTTAATACTTCAGAACACTGTCGTATTACACACGAATTGGGTGTATTGCAGTTTACTACGTCACAACTCGTTGTATTCTGGCATATTACTCACAAATACATTGTACTGAAGCTTACTACACTAGAATTGATCGTATTCTAGCCTATTGCACATGATTTCGTTGTATTGCAGCTTAATACTTCAAAACACTGTCGTATTACACAAGAATTGGGTGTATTGCAGTTTAGTACGCTAAAACTCGTTGTATTCTGGCATATTAATCACAAATTAATTGCACTGAAGCTTACTACACTAGAATTGAGTGTATTCTGGCCCATTACACATGATTTCGTTGTATTGCAGCTTAATACGTCAGAACACTGGCGTATACACACAAATTGGGTGTATTGCAGTTTAGTACGCCAAAACTCGTTGTATTCTGGCATATTACTCACAAATTCATTGCACTGAAGCTTACTACACTAGAATTAAGTGTATAATAGCCTATTGCACTTGATGTAGTTGTGTTGAAGCGTAATACGTCAAAACACTGGCGTATCACATACGAATTGGGTGTATTCAGTTTAGTACGCCAAAACTCGTTGTATTCTGGAATATTACTCACAAATTCATTGCACTGAAGCTTACTACACTAGAATTAAGTGTATAATAGCCTATTGCACTTGATGTAGTTGTGTTGAAGCGTAATACGTCAGAACACTGGCGTATCACATACGAATTGGGTGTATTCAGTTTAGTACGCCAAAACTCGTTGTATTCTGGAATATTACTCACAAATTCATTGTACTGAAGCTTACTACACTAGAATTGAGTGTATTCTGGCCTATTACACATGATTTCGTTGCACCGCAGCTTAATACATCAGAACACTGGCGTATTACACAAGAATTGGGTGTATTGCAGTTTAGTACGCTAAAACTCGTTGTATTCTGGCATATTACTCACAAATTCATTGTACTGAAGCTTACTACACTAGAATTGAGTGTATTCTGGCCTATTACACATGATTTCGCTGTAGTGCAGCTTAATACTTCAGAATACTGGCGGATTACACACGAATTGGGTGTGTTGCAGTTTACTACGACAAATCTCGTTGCATTCTGGTATATTACTCACAAATTCATTGTACTGAAGCTTAATACACTAGAATTGAGTGTATTTTGGCCTATTACACATGATTTCGTTGTATTGCAGCTTAATGCGTCAGAACACTGGCGTATACACACGAATTGGGTGTACTGCAGTTTAGTACGCTAAAACTCGTTGTATTCTGGAACATTACTCACAATTTCATTGTACCGAAGCTTACTACACTAGAATTGAGTGTATTCTGGCCTATTACACATGATTTCGTTGTAGTGCAGCTTAATACTTCAGATAACTGTCGTATTACACACAAAATGGGTGTATTGCAGTTTACTACGTCAGAACTCGTTGTATTCTGGCATATTACTCACAAATTTATTGTACTGAAGCTTACCACACTAGAATTGAGTCTGTTCTGGCCTATTACACATGATTTCGTTGTATTGCAGCTTAATACTTCAGAACACTGGCGGATTAAACACGAATTGGGTGTACTGCAGTTTAGTACGCCAAAACTCGTTGCATTCTGGAATATTACTCACAACTTCATTGCACTGAAGCTTACTACACTAGAATTGAGGGTATTCTGGCCTATTACAATGATTTCGTTGTACTGCAGCTTAATACATCAGAACACTGGCGTATTACACAAGAATTGGGTGTATTGCAGTTTAGTACGCTAAAACTCGTTGTATTCTGGCATATTACTCACAAATTCATTGTTCTGAAGCTTACTACACTAGAATTGAGTGTATTCTAGCCTATTGCACATGATTTCGTTGTATTGCAGCTTAATACTTCAAAACACTGTCGTATACACACGAATTGGGTGTATTGCAGTTTACTATGTCACAATTCGTTGTATTCTGGAATATTACTCACAAATTCATTGTACTGAAGCTTACTACACTAGAACTGAGTGTATTCTGGCCTATTACACATGATTTCGTTGTACTGCAGCTTAATACATCAGAACACTGGCGTATTACACAAGAATTGGGTGTATTGCAGTTTAGTACGCTAAAACTCGTTGTGTTCTGGCATATTACTCACAAATACATTGTACTGAAACTTACTACACTAGAATTGAGTGTATTCTGGCCTATTACACATGATTTCGCTGTAGTGCAGCTTAATACTTCAGAACACTGGCGGATTACAAACGAATTGGGTGTATTGCAGTTTACTACGCCAAAACTCGTTGCATTCTGGTATATTACTCACAAATTCATTGTACTGAAGCATACTACACTAGAATTGAGTGTATTTTGGCCTATTACACATGATTTCGTTGTATTGCAGCTTAATGCGTCAGAACACTGGCGTATATACACGAATTGGGTGCACTGCAGTTTAGTACGCTAAAACTCGTTGTATTCTGGAACATTACTCACAATTTCATTGTACCGAAGCTTACTACATTAGAATTGAGTGTATTCTGGCCTATTACACATGATTTCGTTGTAGTGCAGCTTAATACTTCAGATAACTGTCGTATTACACACGAAATGGGTGTATTGCAGTTGACTACGTCACAACTCGTAGTATTCTGGCATATTACTCACAAATTCATTGTACTGAAGCTTACTACACTAGAATTGAGTGTATAATAGCCTATTGCACTTGATGTAGTTGTGTTGAAGCGTAATACGTCAGAACACTGGCGTATCACATACGAATTGGGTGTATTGCAGTTTAGTACGCCAAAACTCGTTGTATTCTGGCATATTACTCACAAATTCATTGCACTGAAGCTTACTACACTAGAATTAAGTGTATAATAGCCTATTACACATGATTTCGCTGTAGTGCAGCTTAATACTTCAGAACACTGGCGGATTACACACGAATTGGGTGTATTGCAGTTTACTACGTCAGAACTCGTTGTATTCTGGCATATTACTCACAAATTTATTGTACTGAAGCTTACCACACTAGAATTGAGTCTATTCTGGCCTATTACACATGATTTCGTTGTATTGCAGCGTAATACTTCAGAACACTGGCGTATACACACGAATTGGGTGTATTCAGTTTAGTACGCCAAAACTCGTTGTATTCTGGAATATTACTCACAAATTCATTGTACTGAAGCTTACTACACTAGAACTGAGTGTATTCTGGCCTATTACACATGATTTCGTTGTACTGCAGCTTAATACATCAGAACACTGGCGTATTACACAAGAATTGGGTGTATTGCAGTTTAGTACGCTAAAACTCGTTGTGTTCTGGCATATTACTCACAAATTCATTGTACTGAAGCTTACTACACTAGAATTGAGTGTATTCTGGCCTATTACACATGATTTCGCTGTAGTGCAGCTTAATACTTCAGAATACTGGCGGATTACACACGAATTGGGTGTGTTGCAGTTTACTACGCCAAAACTCGTTGCATTCTGGTATATTACTCACAAATTCATTGTACTGAAGCTTACTACACTAGAATTGAGTGTATTTTGGCCTATTACACATGATTTCGTTGTATTGCAGCTTAATGCGTCAGAACACTGGCGTATACACACGAATTGGGTGTACTGCAGTTTAGTACGCTAAAACTCGTTGTATTCTGGAACATTACTCACAATTTCATTGTACCGAAGCTTACTACACTAGAATTGAGTGTATTCTGGCCTATTACACATGATTTCGTTGTAGTGCAGCTTAATACTTCAGATAACTGTCGTATTACACACAAAATGGGTGTATTGCAGTTTACTACGTCAGAACTCGTTGTATTCTGGCATATTACTCACAAATTTATTGTACTGAAGCTTACCACACTAGAATTGAGTCTGTTCTGGCCTATTACACATGATTTCGTTGTATTGCAGCTTAATACTTCAAAACACTGTCGTATACACACGAATTGGGTGTATTGCAGTTTACTATGTCACAATTCGTTGTATTCTGGAATATTACTCACAAATTCATTGTACTGAAGCTTACTACACTAGAACTGAGTGTATTCTGGCCTATTACACATGATTTCGTTGTACTGCAGCTTAATACATCAGAACACTGGCGTATTACACAAGAATTGGGTGTATTGCAGTTTAGTACGCTAAAACTCGTTGTGTTCTGGCATATTACTCACAAATTCATTGTACTGAAGCTTACTACACTAGAATTGAGTGTATTCTGGCCTATTACACATGATTTCGCTGTAGTGCAGCTTAATACTTCAGAACACTGGCGGATTACACACGAATTGGGTGTATTGCAGTTTACTACGCCAAAACTCGTTGCATTCTGGTATATTACTCACAAATTCATTGTACTGAAGCGTACTACACTAGAATTGAGTGTATTTTGGCCTATTACACATGATTTCGTTGTATTGCAGCTTAATGCGTCAGAACACTGGCGTATATACACGAATTGGGTGCACTGCAGTTTAGTACGCTAAAACTCGTTGTATTCTGGAACATTACTCACAATTTCATTGTACCGAAGCTTACTACACTAGAATTGAGTGTATTCTGGCCTATTACACATGATTTCGTTGTAGTGCAGCTTAATACTTCAGATAACTGTCGTATTACACACGAAATGGGTGTATTGCAGTTGACTACGTCACAACTCGTAGTATTCTGGCATATTACTCACAAATTCATTGTACTGAAGCTTACTACACTAGAATTGAGTGTATAATAGCCTATTGCACTTGATGTAGTTGTGTTGAAGCGTAATACGTCAGAACACTGGCGTATCACATACGAATTGGGTGTATTGCAGTTTAGTACGCCAAAACTCGTTGTATTCTGGCATATTACTCAAAAATTCATTGCACTGAAGCTTACTACACTAGAATTAAGTGTATAATAGCCTATTACACATGATTTCGCTGTAGTGCAGCTTAATACTTCAGAACACTGGCGGATTACACACGAATTGGGTGTATTGCAGTTTACTACGTCAGAACTCGTTGTATTCTGGCATATTACTCACAAATTTATTGTACTGAAGCTTACTACACTAGAATTGTCTATTCTGGCCTATTACACATGATTTCGTTGTATTGCAGCGTAATACTTCAGAACACTGGCGTATACACACGAATTGGGTGTATTCAGTTTAGTACGCCAAAACTCGTTGTATTCTGGAATATTACTCACAAATTCATTGTACTGAAGCTTACTACACTAGAACTGAGTGTATTCTGGCCTATTACACATGATTTCGTTGTACTGCAGCTTAATACATCAGAACACTGGCGTATTACACAAGAATTGGGTGTATTGCAGTTTAGTACGCTAAAACTCGTTGTGTTCTGGCATATTACTCACAAATTCATTGTACTGAAGCTTACTACACTAGAATTGAGTGTATTCTGGCCTATTACACATGATTTCGCTGTAGTGCAGCTTAATACTTCAGAATACTGGCGGATTACACACGAATTGGTTGTGTTGCAGTTTACTACGCCAAAACTCGTTGCATTCTGGTATATTACTCACAAATTCATTGTACTGAAGCTTACTACACTAGAATTGAGTGTATTTTGGCCTATTACACATGATTTCGTTGTATTGCAGCTTAATGCGTCAGAACACTGGCGTATACACACGAATTGGGTGTACTGCAGTTTAGTACGCTAAAACTCGTTGTATTCTGGAACATTACTCACAATTTCATTGTACCGAAGCTTACTACACTATAATTGAGTGTATTCTGGCCTATTACACATGATTTCGTTGTAGTGCAGCTTAATACTTCAGATAACTGTCGTATTACACACACAATGGGTGTATTGCAGTTTACTACGTCAGAACTCGTTGTATTCTGGCATATTACTCACAAATTTATTGTACTGAAGCTTACCACACTAGAATTGAGTCTATTCTGGCCTATTACACATGATTTCGTTGTATTGCAGCTTAATACTTCAGAACACTGGCGGATTAAACACGAATTGGGTGTACTGCAGTTTAGTACGCCAAAACTCGTTGCATTCTGGAATATTACTCACAAGTTCATTGCACTGAAGCTTACTACACTAGAATTGAGGGTATTCTGGCCTATTACACATGATTTCGTTGTACTGCAGCTTAATACATCAGAACACTGGCGTATTACACAAGAATTGGGTGTATTGCAGTTTAGTACGCTAAAACTCGTTGTATTCTGGCATATTACTCACAAATTCATTGTTCTGAAGCTTACTACACTAGAATTGAGTGTATTCTGGCCTATTACACATGATTTCGCTGTAGTGCAGCGTAATACTTCAGAACACTGGCGTATACACACGAATTGGGTGTATTCAGTTTAGTACGCCAAAACTCGTTGTATTCTGGAATATTACTCACAAATTCATTGTACTGAAGCTTACTACACTAGAACTGAGTGTATTCTGGCCTATTACACATGATTTCGTTGTACTGCAGCTTAATACATCAGAACACTGGCGTATTACACAAGAATTGGGTGTATTGCAGTTTAGTACGCTAAAACTCGTTGTGTTCTGGCATATTACTCACAAATTCATTGTACTGAAGCTTACTACACTAGAATTGAGTGTATTCTGGCCTATTACACATGATTTCGCTGTAGTGCAGCTTAATACTTCAGAACACTGGCGGATTACACACGAATTGGGTGTATTGCAGTTTACTACGCCAAAACTCGTTGCATTCTGGTATATTACTCACAAATTCATTGTACTGAAGCATACTACACTAGAATTGAGTGTATTTTGGCCTATTACACATGATTTCGTTGTATTGCAGCTTAATGCGTCAGAACACTGGCGTATACACACGAATTGGGTGTACTGCAGTTTAGTACGCTAAAACTCGTTGTATTCTGGAACATTACTCACAATTTCATTGTACCGAAGCTTACTACACTAGAATTGAGTGTATTCTGGCCTATTACACATGATTTCGTTGTAGTGCAGCTTAATACTTCAGATAACTGTCGTATTACACACGAAATGGGTGTATTGCAGTTGACTACGTCACAACTCGTAGTATTCTGGCATATTACTCACAAATTCATTGTACTGAAGCTTACTACACTAGAATTAAGTGTATAATAGCCTATTGCACTTGATGTAGTTGTGTTGAAGCGTAATACGTCAGAACACTGGCGTATCACATACGAATTGGGTGTATTGCAGTTTAGTACGCCAAAACTCGTTGTATTCTGGCATATTACTCACAAATTCATTGCACTGAAGCTTACTACACTAGAATTAAGTGTATAATAGCCTATTGCACTTGATGTAGTTGTGTTGAAGCGTAATACGTCAGAACACTGGCGTATCACATACGAATTGGGTGTATTCAGTTTAGTACGCCAAAACTCGTTGTATTCTGGAATATTACTCACAAATTCATTGTACTGAAGCTTACTATACTAGAATTGAGTGTATTCTGGCCTATTACACATGATTTCGTTGCACTGCAGCTTAATACATCAGAACACTGGCGTATTACACAAGAATTGGGTGTATTGCAGTTTAGTACGCTAAAACTCGTTGTATTCTGGCATATTACTCACAAATTCATTGTACTGAAGCTTACTACACTAGAATTGAGTGTATTCTGGCCTATTACACATGATTTCGCTGTAGTGCAGCTTAATACTTCAGAACACTGGCGGATTACACACGAATTGGGTGTATTGCAGTTTACTACGTCAGAACTCGTTGTATTCTGGCATATTACTCACAAATTTATTGTACTGAAGCTTACCACACTAGAATTGAGTCTATTCTGGCCTATTACACATGATTTCGTTGTATTGCAGCGTAATACTTCAGAACACTGGCGTATACACACGAATTTGGTGTATTCAGTTTAGTACGCCAAAACTCGTTGTATTCTGGAATATTACTCACAAATTCATTGTACTGAAGCTTACTACACTAGAACTGAGTGTATTCTGGCCTATTACACATGATTTCGTTGTACTGCAGCTTAATACATCAGAACACTGGCGTATTACACAAGAATTGGGTGTATTGCAGTTTAGTACGCTAAAACTCGTTGCATTCTGGTATATTACTCACAAATTCATTGTACTGAAGCATACTACACTAGAATTGAGTGTATTTTGGCCTATTACACATGATTTCGTTGTATTGCAGCTTAATGCGTCAGAACACTGGCGTATACACACGAATTGGGTGTACTGCAGTTTAGTACGCTAAAACTCGTTGTATTCTGGAACATTACTCACAATTTCATTAAGCTTACTACACTAGAATTGAGTGTATTCTGGCCTATTACACATGATTTCGTTGTAGTGCAGCTTAATACTTCAGATAACTGTCGTATTACACACGAAATGGGTGTATTGCAGTTGACTACGTCACAACTCGTAGTATTCTGGCATATTACTCACAAATTCATTGTACTGAAGCTTACTACACTAGAATTAAGTGTATAATAGCCTATTGCACTTGATGTAGTTGTGTTGAAGCGTAATACGTCAGAACACTGGCGTATCACATACGAATTGGGTGTATTGCAGTTTAGTACGCCAAAACTCGTTGTATTCTGGCATATTACTCACAAATTCATTGCACTGAAGCTTACTACACTAGAATTAAGTGTATAATAGCCTATTGCACTTGATGTAGTTGTGTTGAAGCGTAATACGTCAGAACACTGGCGTATCACATACGAATTGGGTGTATTCAGTTTAGTACGCCAAAACTCGTTGTATTCTGGAATATTACTCACAAATTCATTGTACTGAAGCTTACTACACTAGAATTGAGTGTATTCTGGCCTATTACACATGATTTCGTTGCACTGCAGCTTAATACATCAGAACACTGGCGTATTACACAAGAATTGGGTGTATTGCAGTTTAGTACGCTAAAACTCGTTGTATTCTGGCATATTACTCACAAATTCATTGTACTGAAGCTTACTACACTAGAATTGAGTGTATTCTGGCCTATTACACATGATTTCGCTGTAGTGCAGCTTAATACTTCAGAACACTGGCGGATTACACACGAATTGGGTGTATTGCAGTTTACTACGTCAGAACTCGTTGTATTCTGGCATATTACTCACAAATTTATTGTACTGAAGCTTACCACACTAGAATTGAGTCTATTCTGGCCTATTACACATGATTTCGTTGTATTGCAGCGTAATACTTCAGAACACTGGCGTATACACACGAATTTGGTGTATTCAGTTTAGTACGCCAAAACTCGTTGTATTCTGGAATATTACTCACAAATTCATTGTACTGAAGCTTACTACACTAGAACTGAGTGTATTCTGGCCTATTACACATGATTTCGTTGTACTGCAGCTTAATACATCAGAACACTGGCGTATTACACAAGAATTGGGTGTATTGCAGTTTAGTACGCTAAAACTCGTTGTGTTCTGGCATATTACTCACAAATTCATTGTACTGAAGCTTACTACACTAGAATTGAGTGTATTCTGGCCTATTACACATGATTTCGCTGTAGTGCAGCTTAATACTTCAGAATACTGACGGATTACACACGAATTGGGTGTGTTGCAGTTTACTACGCCAAAACTCGTTCATTCTGGTATATTACTCACAAATTCATTGTACTGAAGCTTACTACACTAGAATTGAGTGTATTTTGGCCTATTACACATGATTTCGTTGTATTGCAGCTTAATGCGTCAGAACACTGGCGTATACACACGAATTGGGTATACTGCAGTTTAGTACGCTAAAACTCGTTGTATTCTGGAACATTACTCACAATTTCATTGTACCGAAGCTTACTACACTAGAATTGAGTGTATTCTGGCCTATTACACATGATTTCGTTGTAGTGCAGCTTAATACTTCAGATAACTGTCGTATTACACACGAAATGGGTGTATTGCAGTTGACTACGTCATAACTCGTAGTATTCTGGCATATTACTCACAAATTCATTGTACTGAAGCTTACTACACTAGAATTAAGTGTATAATAGCCTATTGCAGTTGATGTAGTTGTGTTGAAGCGTAATACGTCAGAACACTTTCGTATCACATACGAATTGGGTGTATTGCAGTTTAGTACGCCAAAACTCGTTGTATTCTGGCATATTACTCACAAATTCATTGCACTGAAGCTTACTACACTAGAATTAAGTGTATAATAGCCTATTACACATGATTTCGCTGTAGTGCAGCTTAATACTTCAGAACACTGGCGGATTACACACGAATTGGGTGTATTGCAGTTTACTACGTCAGAACTCGTTGTATTCTGGCATATTACTCACAAATTTATTGTACTGAAGCTTACCACACTAGAATTGAGTCTATTCTGGCCTATTACACATGATTTCGTTGTATTGCAGCGTAATACTTCAGAACACTGGCGTATACACACGAATTGGGTGTATTCAGTTTAGTACGCCAAAACTCGTTGTATTCTGGAATATTACTCACAAATTTATTGTACTGAAGCTTACTACACTAGAACTGAGTGTATTCTGGCCTATTACACATGATTTCGTTGTACTGCAGCTTAATACATCAGAACACTGGCGTATTACACAAGAATTGGGTGTATTGCAGTTTAGTACGCTAAAACTCGTTGTGTTCTGGCATATTACTCACAAATTCATTGTACTGAAGCTTACTACACTAGAATTGAGTGTATTCTGGCCTATTACACATGATTTCGCTGTAGTGCAGCTTAATACTTCAGAATACTGGCGGATTACACACGAATTGGGTGTGTTGCAGTTTACTACGCCAAAACTCGTTGCATTCTGGTATATTACTCACAAATTCATTGTACTGAAGCTTACTACACTAGAATTGAGTGTATTTTGGCCTATTACACATGATTTCGTTGTATTGCAGCTTAATGCGTCAGAACACTGGCGTATACACACGAATTGGGTGTACTGCAGTTTAGTACGCTAAAACTCGTTGTATTCTGGAACATTACTCACAATTTCATTGTACCGAAGCTTACTACACTATAATTGAGTGTATTCTGGCCTATTACACATGATTTCGTTGTAGTGCAGCTTAATACTTCAGATAACTGTCGTATTACACACAAAATGGGTGTATTGCAGTTTACTACGTCAGAACTCGTTGTATTCTGGCATATTACTCACAAATTTATTGTACTGAAGCTTACCACACTAGAATTGAGTCTATTCTGGCCTATTACACATGATTTCGTTGTATTGCAGCTTAATACTTCAGAACACTGGCGGATTAAACACGAATTGGGTGTACTGCAGTTTAGTACGCCAAAACTCGTTGCATTCTGGAATATTACTCACAAGTTCATTGCACTGAAGCTTACTACACTAGAATTGAGGGTATTCTGGCCTATTACACATGATTTCGTTGTACTGCAGCTTAATACTTCAGAACACTGGCGTATTACACAAGAATTGGGTGTATTGCAGTTTAGTACGCTAAAACTCGTTGTATTCTGGCATATTACTCACAAATTCATTGTTCTGAAGCTTACTACACTAGAATTGAGTGTATTCTGGCCTATTACACATGATTTCGCTGTAGTGCAGCGTAATACTTCAGAACACTGGCGTATACACACGAATTGGGTGTATTCAGTTTAGTACGCCAAAACTCGTTGTATTCTGGAATATTACTCACAAATTCATTGTACTGAAGCTTACTACACTAGAACTGAGTGTATTCTGGCCTATTACACATGATTTCGTTGTACTGCAGCTTAATACATCAGAACACTGGCGTATTACACAAGAATTGGGTGTATTGCAGTTTAGTACGCTAAAACTCGTTGTGTTCTGGCATATTACTCACAAATTCATTGTACTGAAGCTTACTACACTAGAATTGAGTGTATTCTGGCCTATTACACATGATTTCGCTGTAGTGCAGCTTAATACTTCAGAACACTGGCGGATTACACACGAATTGGGTGTATTGCAGTTTACTACGCCAAAACTCGTTGCATTCTGGTATATTACTCACAAATTCATTGTACTGAAGCATACTACACTAGAATTGAGTGTATTTTGGCCTATTACACATGATTTCGTTGTATTGCAGCTTAATGCGTCAGAACACTGGCGTATACACACGAATTGGGTGTACTGCAGTTTAGTACGCTAAAACTCGTTGTATTCTGGAACATTACTCACAATTTCATTGTACCGAAGCTTACTACACTAGAATTGAGTGTATTCTGGCCTATTACACATGATTTCGTTGTAGTGCAGCTTAATACTTCAGATAACTGTCGTATTACACACGAAATGGGTGTATTGCAGTTGACTACGTCACAACTCGTAGTATTCTGGCATATTACTCACAAATTCATTGTACTGAAGCTTACTACACTAGAATTAAGTGTATAATAGCCTATTGCACTTGATGTAGTTGTGTTCAAGCGTAATACGTCAGAACACTGGCGTATCACATACGAATTGGGTGTATTGCAGTTTAGTACGCCAAAACTCGTTGTATTCTGGCATATTACTCACAAATTCATTGCACTGAAGCTTACTACACTAGAATTAAGTGTATAATAGCCTATTGCACTTGATGTAGTTGTGTTGAAGCGTAATACGTCAGAACACTGGCGTATCACATACGAATTGGGTGTATTCAGTTTAGTACGCCAAAACTCGTTGTATTCTGGAATATTACTCACAAATTCATTGTACTGAAGCTTACTACACTAGAATTGAGTGTATTCTGGCCTATTACACATGATTTCGTTGCACTGCAGCTTAATACATCAGAACACTGGCGTATTACACAAGAATTGGGTGTATTGCAGTTTAGTACGCTAAAACTCGTTGTATTCTGGCATATTACTCACAAATTCATTGTACTGAAGCTTACTACACTAGAATTGAGTGTATTCTGGCCTATTACACATGATTTCGCTGTAGTGCAGCTTAATACTTCAGAACACTGGCGGATTACACACGAATTGGGTGTATTGCAGTTTACTACGTCAGTACTCGTTGTATTCTGGCATATTACTCACAAATTTATTGTACTGAAGCTTACCACACTAGAATTGAGTCTATTCTGGCCTATTACACATGATTTCGTTGTATTGCAGCGTAATACTTCAGAACACTGGCGTATACACACGAATTTGGTGTATTCAGTTTAGTACGCCAAAACTCGTTGTATTCTGGAATATTACTCACAAATTCATTGTACTGAAGCTTACTACACTAGAACTGAGTGTATTCTGGCCTATTACACATGATTTCGTTGTACTGCAGCTTAATACATCAGAACACTGGCGTATTACACAAGAATTGGGTGTATTGCAGTTTAGTACGCTAAAACTCGTTGTGTTCTGGCATATTACTCACAAATTCATTGTACTGAAGCTTACTACACTAGAATTGAGTGTATTCTGGCCTATTACACATGATTTCGCTGTAGTGCAGCTTAATACTTCAGAATACTGACGGATTACACACGAATTGGGTGTGTTGCAGTTTACTACGCCAAAACTCGTTCATTCTGGTATATTACTCACAAATTCATTGTACTGAAGCTTACTACACTAGAATTGAGTGTATTTTGGCCTATTACACATGATTTCGTTGTATTGCAGCTTAATGCGTCAGAACACTGGCGTATACACACGAATTGGGTATACTGCAGTTTAGTACGCTAAAACTCGTTGTATTCTGGAACATTACTCACAATTTCATTGTACCGAAGCTTACTACACTAGAATTGAGTGTATTCTGGCCTATTACACATGATTTCGTTGTAGTGCAGCTTAATACTTCAGATAACTGTCGTATTACACACGAAATGGGTGTATTGCAGTTGACTACGTCATAACTCGTAGTATTCTGGCATATTACTCACAAATTCATTGTACTGAAGCTTACTACACTAGAATTAAGTGTATAATAGCCTATTGCACTTGATGTAGTTGTGTTGAAGCGTAATACGTCAGAACACTTTCGTATCACATACGAATTGGGTGTATTGCAGTTTAGTACGCCAAAACTCGTTGTATTCTGGCATATTACTCACAAATTCATTGCACTGAAGCTTACTACACTAGAATTAAGTGTATAATAGCCTATTACACATGATTTCGCTGTAGTGCAGCTTAATACTTCAGAACACTGGCGGATTACACACGAATTGGGTGTATTGCAGTTTACTACGTCAGAACTCGTTGTATTCTGGCATATTACTCACAAATTTATTGTACTGAAGCTTACCACACTAGAATTGAGTCTATTCTGGCCTATTACACATGATTTCGTTGTATTGCAGCGTAATACTTCAGAACACTGGCGTATACACACGAATTGGGTGTATTCAGTTTAGTACGCCAAAACTCGTTGTATTCTGGAATATTACTCACAAATTCATTGTACTGAAGCTTACTACACTAGAACTGAGTGTATTCTGGCCTATTACACATGATTTCGTTGTACTGCAGCTTAATACATCAGAACACTGGCGTATTACACACGAATTGGGTGTATTGCAGTTTAGTACGCTAAAACTCGTTGTGTTCTGGCATATTACTCACAAATTCATTGTACTGAAGCTTACTACACTAGAATTGAGTGTATTCTGGCCTATTACACATGATTTCGCTGTAGTGCAGCTTAATACTTCAGAATACTGACGGATTACACACGAATTGGGTGTGTTGCAGTTTACTACGCCAAAACTCGTTGCATTCTGGTATATTACTCACAAATTCATTGTACTGAAGCTTACTACACTAGAATTGAGTGTATTTTGGCCTATTACACATGATTTCGTTGTATTGCAGCTTAATGCGTCAGAACACTGGCGTATACACACGAATTGGGTGTACTGCAGTTTAGTACGCTAAAACTCGTTGTATTCTGGAACATTACTCACAATTTCATTGTACCGAAGCTTACTACACTATAATTGAGTGTATTCTGGCCTATTACACATGATTTCGTTGTAGTGCAGCTTAATACTTCAGATAACTGTCGTATTACACACAAATTGGGTGTATTGCAGTTTAGTACGCTAAAACTCGTTGTGTTCTGGCATATTACTCACAAATTCATTGTACTGAAGCTTACTACACTAGAATTGAGTGTATTCTGGCCTATTACACATGATTTCGTTGTACTGCAGCTTAATACATCAGAACACTGGCGTATTACACAAGAATTGGGTGTATTGCAGTTTAGTACGCTAAAACTCGTTGTGTTCTGGCATATTACTCACAAATTCATTGTACTGAAGCTTACTACACTAGAATTGAGTGTATTCTGGCCTATTACACATGATTTCGCTGTAGTGCAGCTTAATACTTCAGAATACTGACGGATTACACACGAATTGGGTGTGTTGCAGTTTACTACGCCAAAACTCGTTGCATTCTGGTATATTACTCACAAATTCATTGTACTGAAGCTTACTACACTAGAATTGAGTGTATTTTGGCCTATTACACATGATTTCGTTGTATTGCAGCTTAATGCGTCAGAACACTGGCGTATACACACGAATTGGGTGTACTGCAGTTTAGTACGCTAAAACTCGTTGTATTCTGGAACATTACTCACAATTTCATTGTACCGAAGCTTACTACACTATAATTGAGTGTATTCTGGCCTATTACACATGATTTCGTTGTAGTGCAGCTTAATACTTCAGATAACTGTCGTATTACACACAAATTGGGTGTATTGCAGTTTAGTACGCTAAAACTCGTTGTGTTCTGGCATATTACTCACAAATTCATTGTACTGAAGCTTACTACACTAGAATTGAGTGTATTCTGGCCTATTACACATGATTTCGCTGTAGTGCAGCTTAATACTTCAGAATACTGACGGATTACACACGAATTGGGTGTGTTGCAGTTTACTACGCCAAAACTCGTTCATTCTGGTATATTACTCACAAATTCATTGTACTGAAGCTTACTACACTAGAATTGAGTGTATTTTGGCCTATTACACATGATTTCGTTGTATTGCAGCTTAATGCGTCAGAACACTGGCGTATACACACGAATTGGGTGTACTGCAGTTTAGTACGCTAAAACTCGTTGTATTCTGGAACATTACTCACAATTTCATTGTACCGAAGCTTACTACACTAGAATTGAGTGTATTCTGGCCTATTACACATGATTTCGTTGTAGTGCAGCTTAATACTTCAGATAACTGTCGTATTACACACGAAATGGGTGTATTGCAGTTGACTACGTCATAACTCGTAGTATTCTGGCATATTACTCACAAATTCATTGTACTGAAGCTTACTACACTAGAATTAAGTGTATAATAGCCTATTGCACTTGATGTAGTTGTGTTGAAGCGTAATACGTCAGAACACTTTCGTATCACATACGAATTGGGTGTATTGCAGTTTAGTACGCAAAAACTCGTTGTATTCTGGCATATTACTCACAAATTCATTGCACTGAAGCTTACTACACTAGAATTAAGTGTATAATAGCCTATTGCACTTGATGTAGTTGTGTTGAAGCGTAATACGTCAGAACACTGGCGTATCACATACGAATTGGGTGTATTCAGTTTAGTACGCCAAAACTCGTTGTATTCTGGAATATTACTCACAAATTCATTGTACTGAAGCTTACTACACTAGAATTGAGTGTATTCTGGCCTATTACACATGATTTCGTTGCACTGCAGCTTAATACATCAGAACACTGGCGTATTACACAAGAATTGGGTGTATTGCAGTTTAGTACGCTAAAACTCGTTGTATTCTGGCATATTACTCACAAATTCATTGTACTGAAGCTTACTACACTAGAATTGAGTGTATTCTGGCCTATTACACATGATTTCGCTGTAGTGCAGCTTAATACTTCAGAATGGCGGATTACACACGAATTGGGTGTATTGCAGTTTACTACGTCAGAACTCGTTGTATTCTGGCATATTACTCACAAATTTATTGTACTGAAGCTTACCACACTAGAATTGAGTCTATTCTGGCCTATTACACATGATTTCGTTGTATTGCAGCGTAATACTTCAGAACACTGGCGTATACACACGAATTGGGTGTATTCAGTTTAGTACGCCAAAACTCGTTGTATTCTGGAATATTACTCACAAATTCATTGTACTGAAGCTTACTACACTAGAACTGAGTGTATTCTGGCCTATTACACATGATTTCGTTGTACTGCAGCTTAATACATCAGAACACTGGCGTATTACACAAGAATTGGGTGTATTGCAGTTTAGTACGCTAAAACTCGTTGTGTTCTGGCATATTACTCACAAATTCATTGTACTGAAGCTTACTACACTAGAATTGAGTGTATTCTGGCCTATTACACATGATTTCGCTGTAGTGCAGCTTAATACTTCAGAATACTGACGGATTACACAAGAATTGGGTGTGTTGCAGTTTACTACGCCAAAACTCGTTGCATTCTGGTATATTACTCACAAATTCATTGTACTGAAGCTTACTACACTAGAATTGAGTGTATTTTGGCCTATTACACATGATTTCGTTGTATTGCAGCTTAATGCGTCAGAACACTGGCGTATACACACGAATTGGGTGTACTGCAGTTTAGTACGCTAAAACTCGTTGTATTCTGGAACATTACTCACAATTTCATTGTACCGAAGCTTACTACACTAGAATTGAGTGTATTCTGGCCTATTACACATGATTTCGTTGTAGTGCAGCTTAATACTTCAGATAACTGTCGTATTACACACAAAATGGGTGTATTGCAGTTTACTACGTCAGAACTCGTTGTATTCTGGCATATTACTCACAAATTTATTGTACTGAAGCTTACCACACTAGAATTGAGTCTATTCTGGCCTATTACACATGATTTCGTTGTATTGCAGCTTAATACTTCAGAACACTGGCGGATTCAACACGAATTGGGTGTACTGCAGTTTAGTACGCCAAAACTCGTTGTATTCTGGAATATTACTCACAAGTTCATTGCACTGAAGCTTACTACACTAGAATTGAGGGTATTCTGGCCTATTACACATGATTTCGTTGTACTGCAGCTTAATACATCAGAACACTGGCGTATTACACAAGAATTGGGTGTATTGCAGTTTAGTACGCTAAAACTCGTTGTATTCTGGAATATTAATCACAAATTCATTGCACTGAAGCTTACTACACTAGAATTGAGTGTATACTAGCCTATTGCACATGATGTAGTTGTATTGCAGCGTAATACGTCAGAACAATGGCGTATCACATACGAATTGGATGTATTCAGTTTAGTACGCCAAAACTCGTTGTATTATGGTATATTACTCACAAATTCATTGTACTGAAGCTTACTACACTAGAATTGAGTGTATTTTGGCCTATTACACATGATTTCGTTGTATTGCAGCTTAATGCGTCAGAACACTGGCGTATACACACGAATTTGGTGTATTCAGTTTAGTACGCCAAAACTCGTTGTATTCTGGAATATTACTCACAAATTCATTGTACTGAAGCTTACTACACTAGAATTGAGTGTATTCTGGCCTATTACACATGATTTCGTTGTACTGCAGCTTAATACTTCAGAACACTGGCGGATTACACACGAATTGGGTGTATTGCAGTTTACTACGTCAGAACTCGTTGTATTCTGGCATATTACTCACAAATTTATTGTACTGAAGCTTACCACACTAGAATTGAGTCTATTCTGGCATATTACACATGATTTCGTTGTATTGCAGCTTAATACTTCAGAACACTGGCGGATTAAACACGAATTGGGTGTACTGCAGTTTAGTACGCCAAAACTCGTTGTATTCTGGCATATTAATCACAAATTCATTGCACTGAAGCTTACTACACTAGAATTGAGTGTATTGTGGCCTATTACACATGATTTCGTTGTATTGCAGCTTAATGCGTCAGAACACTGGCGTATATACACGAATTGGGTGTACTGCAGTTTAGTACGCTAAAACTCGTTGTATTCTGGAACATTACTCACAATTTCATTGTACCGAAGCTTACTACACTAGAATTGAGTGTATTCTGGCCTATTACACATGATTTCGTTGTAGTGCAGCTTAATACTTCAGATAACTGTCGTATTACACACAAAATGGGTGTATTGCAGTTTACTACGTCAGAACTCGTTGTATTCTGGCATATTACTCACAAATTTATTGTACTGAAGCTTACCACACTAGAATTGAGTCTATTCTGGCCTATTACACATGATTTCGTTGTATTGCAGCTTAATACTTCAGAACACTGGCGGATTAAACACGAATTGGGTGTACTGCAGTTTAGTACGCCAAAACTCGTTGTATTCTGGAATATTACTCACAAGTTCATTGCACTGAAGCTTACTACACTAGAATTGAGGGTATTCTGGCCTATTACACATGATTTCGTTGTACTGCAGCTTAATACATCAGAACACTGGCGTATTACACAAGAATTGGGTGTATTGCAGTTTAGTACGCTAAAACTCGTTGTATTCTGGCATATTAATCACAAATTCATTGCACTGAAGCTTACTACACTAGAATTGAGTGTATACTAGCCTATTGCACATGATGTAGTTGTATTGCAGCGTAATACGTCAGAACAATGGCGTATCACATACGAATTGGGTGTATTCAGTTTAGTACGCCAAAACTCGTTGTATTATGGTATATTACTCACAAATTCATTGTACTGAAGCTTACTACACTAGAATTGAGTGTATTTTGGCCTATTACACATAATTTCGTTGTATTGCAGCTTAATGCGTCAGAACACTGACGTATACACACGAATTGGGTGTATTCAGTTTAGTACGCCAAAACTCGTTGTATTCTGGAATATTACTCACAAATTCATTGTACTGAAGCTTACTACACTAGAATTGAGTGTATTCTGGCCTATTACACATGATTTCGTTGTACTGCAGCTTAATACATCAGAACACTGGCGTATTAAACAAGAATTGGGTGTATTGCAGTTTAGTACGCTAAAACTCGTTGTATTCTGGCATATTACTCACAAATTCATTGTACTGAAGCTTACTACACTAGAATTGAGTGTATTCTGGCCTATTACACATGATTTCGCTGTAGTGCAGCTTAATACTTCAGAACACTGGCGGATTACACACGAATTGGGTGTATTGCAGTTTACTACGTCAGAACTCGTTGTATTCTGGCATATTACTCACAAATTTATTGTACTGAAGCTTACCACACTAGAATTGAGTCTATTCTGGCATATTACACATGATTTCGTTGTATTGCAGCTTCATACTTCAGAACACTGGCGGATTAAACACGAATTGGGTGTACTGCAGTTTAGTACGCCAAAACTCGTTGTATTCTGGCATATTCATCACAAATTCATTGCACTGAAGCTTACTACACTAGAATTGAGTGTATACTAGCCTATTGCACATGATGTAGTTGTATTGCAGCGTAATACGTCAGAACAATGGCGTATCACATACGAATTGGGTGTATTCAGTTTAGTACGCCAAAACTCGTTGTATTATGGTATATTACTCACAAATTCATTGTACTGAAGCTTACTACACTAGAATTGAGTGTATTTTGGCCTATTACACATGATTTCGTTGTATTGCAGCTTAATGCGTCAGAACACTGGCGTATACACACGAATTGGGTGTATTCAGTTTAGTACGCCAAAACTCGTTGTATTCTGGAATATTACTCACAAATTCATTGTACTGAAGCTTACTACACTAGAATTGAGTGTATTCTGGCCTATTACACATGATTTCGTTGTACTGCAGCTTAATACATCAGAACACTGGCGTATTACACAAGAATTGGGTGTATTGCAGTTTAGTACGCTAAAACTCGTTGTATTCTGGCATATTACTCACAAATTCATTGTACTGAAGCTTACTACACTAGAATTGAGTGTATTCTGGCCTATTACACATGATTTCGCTGTAGTGCAGCTTAATACTTCAGAACACTGGCGGATTACACACGAATTGGGTGTATTGCAGTTTACTACGTCAGAACTCGTTGTATTCTGGCATATTACTCACAAAATTATTGTACTGAAGCTTACCACACTAGAATTGAGTCTATTCTGGCATATTACACATGATTTCGTTGTATTGCAGCTTAATACTTCAGAACACTGGCGGATTAAACACGAATTGGGTGTACTGCAGTTTAGTACGCCAAAACTCGTTGTATTCTGGCATATTAATCACAAATTCATTGCACTGAAGCTTACTACACTAGAATTGAGTGTATACTAGCCTATTGCACATGATGTAGTTGTATTGCAGCGTAATACGTCAGAACAATGGCGTATCACATACGAATTGGGTGTATTCAGTTTAGTACGCCAAAACTCGTTGTATTATGGTATATTACTCACAAATTCATTGTACTGAAGCTTACTACACTAGAATTGACTGTATTGTGGCCTATTACACATGATTTCGTTGTATTGCAGCTTAATGCGTCAGAACACTGGCGTATACACACGAATTGGGTGTACTGCAGTTTAGTACGCTAAAACTCGTTGTATTCTGGAACATTACTCACAATTTCATTGTACCGAAGCTTACTACACTAGAATTGAGTGTATTCTGGCCTATTACACATGATTTCGTTGTAGTGCAGCTTAATACTTCAGATAACTGTCGTATTACACACGAAATGGGCGTATTGCAGTTGACTACGTCACAACTCGTAGTATTCTGGCATATTACTCACAAATTCATTGTACTGAAGCTTACTACACTAGAATTGAGTGTATTCTGGCCCATTACACATGATTTCGTTGTATTGCAGCTTAATACGTCAGAACACTGGCGTATACACAAGAATTGGGTGTATTGCAGTTTAGTACGCTAAAACTTGTTGTATTCTGCCATATTAATCACACATTCATTGCTCTGAAGCTTACTACACTAGAATTGAGTGTATTCTGGCCTATTACACATGATTTCGTTGTATTGCAGCTTAATACGTCAGAACACTGGCATATTACACAAGAATTGTGTGTATTGCAGTTTAGTACGCCAAAACACGTTGTATTCTGGGATATTACTCACAAATTCATTGTACTGAAGCTTACGACACTAGAATTGAGTGTATTCTGGCCTATTACACATGATTTCGTTGTACTGCAGCTTAATACATCAGAACACTGGCGTATTACACAAGAATTGGGTGTATTGCAGTTTAGTACGCTAAAACTCGTTGTATTCTGGCATATTAATCACAAATTCATTGCACTGAAGCTTACTACACTAGAATTGAGTGTATACTAGCCTATTGCACATAATGTAGTTGTATTGCAGCGTAATACGTCAGAACAATGGCGTATCACATACGAATTGGGTGTATTCAGTTTAGTACGCCAAAACTCGTTGTATTATGGTATATTACTCACAAATCCATTGTACTGAAGCTTACTACACTAGAATTGAGTGTATTTTGGCCTATTACACATAATTTCGTTGTATTGCAGCTTAATGCGTCAGAACACTGGCGTATACACACGAATTGGGTGTATTCAGTTTAGTACGCCAAAACTCGTTGTATTCTGGAATATTACTCACAAATTCATTGTACTGAAGCTTACTACACTAGAATTGACTGTATTGTGGCCTATTACACATGATTTCGTTGTATTGCAGCTTAATGCGTCAGAACACTGGCGTATACACACGAATTGGGTGTACTGCAGTTTAGTACGCTAAAACTCGTTGTATTCTGGAACATTACTCACAATTTCATTGTACCGAAGCTTACTACACTAGAATTGAGTGTATTCTGGCCTATTACACATGATTTCGTTGTAGTGCAGCTTAATACTTCAGATAACTGTCGTATTACACACGAAATGGGCGTATTGCAGTTGACTACGTCACAACTCGTAGTATTCTGGCATATTACTCACAAATTCATTGTACTGAAGCTTACTACACTAGAATTGAGTGTATTCTGGCCCATTACACATGATTTCGTTGTATTGCAGCTTAATACGTCAGAACACTGGCGTATACACAAGAATTGGGTGTATTGCAGTTTAGTACGCTAAAACTTGTTGTATTCTGGCATATTAATCACACATTCATTGCTCTGAAGCTTACTACACTAGAATTGAGTGTATACTAGCATATTGCACATGATGTAGTTGTATTGCAGCGTAATACGTCAGAACACTGGCGTATACACACGAATTGGGTGTACTGCACTTTACACGCAAAAACTCGTTGTATTATGGCATATTACTCACAAATTCATTGTACTGAAGCTTACTACACTAGAATTGAGTGTATTCTGGCCTATTACACATGATTTCGCTGTAGTGCAGCTAATACTTCAGAACACTGGCGGATTACACACGAATTGGTTGTATTGCAGTTTACTACGTCACAATTCGTTGTATTCTGGCATATTACTCACAAATTCATTGTACTGAAGCTTACTACACTAGAATTGAGTGTATTCTAGCCTATTGCACATGATTTCGTTGTATTGCAGCTTAATACGTCAGAACACTGGCATATTACACAAGAATTGTGTGTATTGCAGTTTAGTACGCCAAAACACGTTGTATTCTGGGATATTACTCACAAATTCATTGTACTGAAGCTTACGACACTAGAATTGAGTGTATTCTGGCCTATTACACATGATTTCGTTGTACTGCAGCTTAATACATCAGAACACTGGCGTATTACACAAGAATTGGGTGTATTGCAGTTTAGTACGCTAAAACTCGTTGTATTCTGGCATATTAATCACAAATTCATTGCACTGAAGCTTACTACACTAGAATTGAGTGTATACTAGCCTATTGCACATAATGTAGTTGTATTGCAGCGTAATACGTCAGAACAATGGCGTATCACATACGAATTGGGTGTATTCAGTTTAGTACGCCAAAACTCGTTGTATTATGGTATATTACTCACAAATCCATTGTACTGAAGCTTACTACACTAGAATTGAGTGTATTTTGGCCTATTACACATAATTTCGTTGTATTGCAGCTTAATGCGTCAGAACACTGGCGTATACACACGAATTGGGTGTATTCAGTTTAGTACGCCAAAACTCGTTGTATTCTGGAATATTACTCACAAATTCATTGTACTGAAGCTTACTACACTAGAATTGAGTGTATTCTGGCCTATTACACATGATTTCGTTGTACTGCAGCTTAATACATCAGAACACTGGCGTATTACACAAGAATTGGGTGTATTGCAGTTTAGTACGCTAAAACTCGTTGTATTCTGGCATATTACTCACAAATTCATTGTACTGAAGCTTACTACACTAGAATTGAGTGTATTCTGGCCTATTACACATGATTTCGCTGTAGTGCAGCTTAATACTTCAGAACACTGGCGGATTACACACGAATTGGGTGTATTGCAGTTTACTACGTCAGAACTCGTTGTATTCTGGCATATTACTCACAAATTTATTGTACTGAAGCTTACCACACTAGAATTGAGTCTATTCTGGCATATTACACATGATTTCGTTGTATTGCAGCTTAATACTTCAGAACACTGGCGGATTAAACACGAATTGGGTGTACTGCAGTTTAGTACGCCAAAACTCGTTGTATTCTGGCATATTAATCACAAATTCATTGCACTGAAGCTTACTACACTAGAATTGAGTGTATACTAGCCTATTGCACATGATGTAGTTGTATTGCAGCGTAATACGTCAGAACAATGGCGTATCACATACGAATTGGGTGTATTCAGTTTAGTACGCCAAAACTCGTTGTATTATGGTATATTACTCACAAATTCATTGTACTGAAGCTTACTACACTAGAATTGAGTGTATTTTGGCCTATTACACATGATTTCGTTGTATTGCAGCTTAATGCGTCAGAACACTGGCGTATACACACGAATTGGGTGTATTCAGTTTAGTACGCCAAAACTCGTTGTATTCTGGAATATTACTCACAAATTCATTGTACTGAAGCTTACTACACTAGAATTGAGTGTATACTAGCATATTGCACATGATGTAGTTGTATTGCAGCGTAATACGTCAGAACACTGGCGTATACACACGAATTGGGTGTACTGCACTTTACACGCAAAAACTCGTTGTATTATGGCATATTACTCACAAATTCATTGTACTGAAGCTTACTACACTAGAATTGAGTGTATTCTGGCCTATTACACATGATTTCGCTGTAGTGCAGCTAATACTTCAGAACACTGGCGGATTACACACGAATTGGTTGTATTGCAGTTTACTACGTCACAACTCGTTGTATTCTGGCATATTACTCACAAATACATTGTACTGAAGCTTACTACACTAGAATTGAGTGTATTCTAGCCTATTGCACATGATTTCGTTGTATTGCAGCTTAATACTTCAAAACACTGTCGTATTACACGCGAATTGGGTGTATTGCAGTTTACTATGACACAATTCGTTGTATTCTGGCATATTACTCACAAATTCATTGTACTGAAGCTTACTACACTAGAATTGAGTGTATTCTAGCCTATTGCACATGATTTCGTTGTATTGCAGCTTAATACGTCAGAACACTGGCATATTACACAAGAATTGTGTGTATTGCAGTTTAGTACGCCAAAACACGTTGTATTCTGGGATATTACTCACAAATTCATTGTACTGAAGCTTACAACACTAGAATTGAGTGTATTCTGGCCTATTACACATGATTTTGTTGTAGTGCAGCTTAATACTTCAGAACACTGGCGGATTAAACACGAATTGGGTGTACTGCAGTTTAGTACGCCAAAACTCGTTGTATTCTGGAATATTAATCACAAGTTCATTGCACTGAAGCTTACTACACTAGAATTGAGGGTATTATGGCCTATTACACATGATTTCGTTGTACTGCAGCTTAATACATCAGAACACTGGCGTATTATACACAAATTAGGTCTCTTGCTGTTTAGTACGTCAAAACTCAGTGCTCTATGGCATATTACTCACAAATTGGGTGTACTGAAGCTTACTACATTTGAATTGAGTGTATTCTGGCCTGTTACACATGACTTCGTTGTTTTGCAGCTTAATAACTAAGAACACTGGCGAATTATACACAAATTAGGTCTCTTGCTGTTTAGTACGTCAAAACTCAGTGTTCTATGGCATATTACTCACAAATTGGGTGTACTGCAGCTTACTACACCAGAAATTGCAGTCTGGACATACGAATTTGGTGTATTCTAGCTAACTACGTTAGAACTCGGTGTATTCTGGCATATTACTCACAAGTTCATTGTTCTGAAACTTACTACACTCGAATTGAGTCTATTCTGGCCTATTATACATCATTTCGTAGTAATGCAGCATAATACGTCAGAATACTGTCGTATTACACACAAATTAGGTCCTGCTGTTTAGTACGTCAAAACTCAGTGTTTTGTGGCATATTACTCACAAATTGGGTGTACTGAAGCTTACTACACTTGAATTGAGTGTATTCTGACTTGTTACACATGACTGTTGCTTTGCAGCTTAATAACTAAGAACACTGGCGAATTATACATAAATTAGGTCTCTTGCTGTTTAGTACGTCAAAACTCAGTGTTCATATTACTCACAAATTGGGTGTACTGCAGCTTACTACACCAGAAATTGCAGTCTGGACACACGAATTGGGTGTATTCCAGTTTAGTACGCCAAACCTCGTTGTATTCTGGCATATTACTCACAAATTCATTGTACTGAAGCTTACTACACTAGAATTGAGTGTATTCTGGCCTGTTACAGATGACTTCGTTGTTTTGCAGCTTAATAACTAAGAACACTGGCGAATTATACACAAATTAGGTCTCTTGCTGTTTAGTACGTCAAAACTCAGTGTTCTATGGCATATTACTGACAAATTGGGTGTACTGCAGCTTACTACACCAGAAATTGCAGTCTGGACACACGAATTTGGTGTATTCTAGCTTACTACGTTAGAACTCGGTGTATTCTGGCATATTACTCACAAGTTCATTGTTCTGAAGCTTACTACACTTGAATTGAGTCTATTCTGGCCTATTATACATCATGTCGTAGTAATGCAGCAAAATACGTCAGAATACTGTCGTATTACACACAAATTAGGTCTTGCTGTTTAGTACGTCAAAACTGAGTGTTTTCTGGCATATTACTCACAAATTGGGTGTACTGAAGCTTACTACACTTGAATTGAGTGTATTCTGGCCTGTTACACATGACTTCGTTGTTTTGCAGCTTAATAACTAAGAACACTGGCGAATTATACACAAATTAGGTCTCTTGCTGTTTAGTACGTCAAAATGCATTGTTCTATTGCATATTACTCACAAATTGGGTGTACTGCAGCTTACTACACCAGAAATTGCAGTCTGGACACACGAATTTGGTGTATTCTAGCTTACTACGTTAGAACTCGGTGTATTCTGGCATATTACTCACGTTCATTGTTCTGAAGCTTACTACACTTGAATTGAGTTTATTCTGGCCTATTATACATCATTTCGTAGTAATGCAGCACAATACGTCAGAATATTGTCGTATTACACACAAATTAGGTCTTGCTGTTTAGTACGTCAAAACTCAGTGTTTTGTGGCATATTACTCACAAATTGGGTGTACTGAAGCTTACTACATTTGAATTGAGTGTATTCTGGCCTGTTACACATGACTTCGTTGTTTTGCAGCTTAATAAGAACACTGGCGAATTATACACAAATTAGGTCTCTTGCTGTTTAGTACGTCAAAACTCAGTGTTCTATGGCATATTACTCACAAATTGGGTGTACTGCAGCTTACTACACCAGAAATTGCATACGAATTTGGTGTATTCTAGCTAACTACGTTAGAACTCGGTGTATTCTGGCATATTACTCACAAGTTCATTGTTCTGAAACTTACTACACTTGAATTGAGTCTATTCTGGCCTATTATACATCATTTCGTAGTAATGCAGCATAATACGTCAGAATACTGTCGTATTACACACAAATTAGGTCCTGCTGTTTAGTACGTCAAAACTCAGTGTTTTGTGGCATATTACTCACAAATTGGGTGTACTGAAGCTTACTACACTTGAATTGAGTGTATTCTGACTTGTTACACATGACTGTTGTTTTGCAGCTTAATAGCTAAGAACACTGGCTAATTATAAACAAATTAGGTCACTTGCTGTTTAGTACGTCAAAACTCAGTGTTCTATGGCATATTACTCACAAATTGGGTGTTCTGCAGCTTACTACACCAGAAATTGCAGTCTGGACACACGAATTGGGTGTATTCCAGTTTAGTACGCCAAAACTCGTTGTATTCTGGCATATTACTCACAAATTCATTGTACTGAAGCTTGCTACACTAGAATTGAGTGTATTCTGGCCTGTTACAGATGACTTCGTTGTTTTGCAGCTTAATAACTATGAACACTGGCGAATTATACACAAATTAGGTCTCTTGCTGTTTAGTACGTCAAAACTCAGTGTTCTATGGCATATTACTGACAAATTGGGTGTACTGCAGCTTACTACACCAGAAATTGCAGTCTGGACACACGAATTTGGTGTATTCTAGCTTACTACGTTAGAACTCGGTGTATTCTGGCATATTACTCACAAGTTCATTGTTCTGAAACTTACTACACTTGAATTGAGTCTATTCTGGCCTATTATACATCATTTCGTAGTAATGCAGCATAATACGTCAGAATACTGTCGTATTACACACAAATTAGGTCCTGCTGTTTAGTACGTCAAAACTCAGTGTTTTGTGGCATATTACTCACAAATTGAGTGTACTGAAGCTTACTACACTTGAATTGAGTGTATTCTGACTTGTTACACATGACTGTTGTTTTGCAGCTTAATAACTAAGAACACTGGCGAATTATACACAAATTAGTTCTCTTGCTGTTTACTACGTCAATACTCAGTGTTCTATGGCATATTACTCACAAATTGGGTGTACTGCAGCATACTACACCAGAAATTGCAGTCTGGACACACGAATTTGGTGTATTCTAGCTTACTACGTTAGAACTCGGTGTATTCTGGCATATTACTCACAAGTTCATTGTTCTGAAGCTTACTACACTTGAATTGAGTCTATTCTGGCCTATTATACATCATTTCGTAGTAATGCAGCATAATACGTCAGAATACTGTCGTATTACACACAAATTAGGTCCTGCTGTTTAGTACGTCAAAACTCAGTGTTTTGTGGCATATTACTCACAAATTGGGTGTACTGAAGCTTACTACACTTGAATTGAGTGTATTCTGACTTGTTACACATGACTGTTGTTTTGCAGCTTAATAACTAAGAACACTGGCGAATTATACACAAATTAGTTCTCTTGCTGTTTAGTACGTCAAAACTCAGTGTTCTATGGCATATTACTCACAAATTGGGTGTACTGCAGCTTACTACACCAGAAATTGCAGTCTGGACACACGAATTTGGTGTATTCTAGCTTACTACGTTAGAACTCGGTGTATTCTGGCATATTACTCACAAGTTCATTGTTCTGAAGCTTACTACACTTGAATTGAGTCTATTCTGGCCTATTATACATCATTTCGTAGTAATGCAGCATAATACGTCAGAATAATGTCGTATTACACACAAATTAGGTCTTGCTGTTTAGTACGTCAAAACTCAGTGTTTTGTGGCATATTACTCACAAATTGGGTGTACTGAAGCTTACTACATTTGAATTGAGTGTATTCTGGCCTGTTACACATGACTTCGTTGTTTTGCAGCTTAATAAGAACACTGGCGAATTATACACAAATTAGGTCTCTTGCTGTTTAGTACGTCAAAACTCAGTGTTCTATGGCATATTACTCACAAATGGAGTGTACTGCAGCTTACTACACCAGAAATTGCAGTCTGGACACACGAATTTGGTGCATTCTAGCTTACTACGTTACAACTCGGTGTATTCTGGCATATTACTCACAAGTTCATTGTTCTGAAGCTTACTACACTTGAATTGAGTCTATTCTGGCATATTATACATCATTTCGAAGTAATGCAGCATAATACGTCAGAATACTGTCGTATTACACACAAATTAGGTCTTGCTGTTTAGTACGTCAAAACTCAGTGTTTTGTGGCATATTACTCACAAATTGGGTGTACTGAAGCTTACTACATTTGAATTGAGTGTATTCTGGCCTGTTACACATGACTTCGTTGTTTTGCAGCTTAATAAGAACACTGGCGAATTATACACAAATTAGGTCTCTTGCTGTTTAGTACGTCAAAACTCAGTGTTCTATGGCATATTACTCACAAATTGGGTGTACTGCAGCTTACTACACCAGAAATTGCAGTCTGGACACACGAATTGGGTGTATTCCAGTTTAGTACGCCAAAACTCGTTGTATTCTGGCATATTACTCACAAATTCATTGTACTGAAGCTTACTACACTAGAAATGAGTGTATTCTGGCCTGTTACAGATGACTTCGTTGTTTTGCAGCTTAATAACTAAGAACACTGGCGAATTATACACAAATTAGGTCTCTTGCTGTTTAGTACGTCAAAATGCATTGTTCTATTGCATATTACTCACAAATTGGGTGTACTGCAGCTTACTACACCAGAAATTGCAGTCTGGACACACGAATTTGGTGTATTCTAGCTTACTACGTTAGAACTCGGTGTATTCTGGCATATTACTCACAAGTTCATTGTTCTGAAGCTTACTACACTTGAATTGAGTTTATTCTGGCCTATTATACATCATTTCGTAGTAATGCAGCACAATACGTCAGAATACTGTCGTATTACACACAAATTAGGTCTTGCTGTTTAGTACGTCAAAACTCAGTGTTTTGTGGCATATTACTCACAAATTGGGTGTTCTGAAGCTTACTTCACTTGAATTGAGTGTATTCTGACTTGTTACACATGACTGTTGTTTTGCAGCTTAATAACTAAGAACACTGGCGAATTATACACAAATTAGGTCTCTTGCTGTTTAGTACGTCAAAACTCAGTGTTCTATGGCATATTACTCACAAATTGGGTGTACTGCAGCTTACTACACCAGAAATTGCAGTCTGGACACACGAATTTGGTGTATTCTAGCTTACTACGTTAGAACTCGGTGTATTCTGGCATATTACTCACAAGTTCATTGTTCTGAAGCTTACTACACTTGAATTGAGTATTCTGGCCTATTATACATCATTTCGTAGTAATGCAGCATAATACGTCAGAATAATGTCGTATTACACACAAATTAGGTCTTGCTGTTTAGTACGTCAAAACTCAGTGTTTTGTGGCATATTACTCACAAATTGGGTGTACTGAAGCTTACTACATTTGAATTGAGTGTATTCTGGCCTGTTACACATGACTTCGTTGTTTTGCAGCTTAATAAGAACACTGGCGAATTATACACAAATTAGGTCTCTTGCTGTTTAGTACGTCAAAACTCAGTGTTCTATGGCATATTACTCACAAATGGAGTGTACTGCAGCTTACTACACCAGAAATTGCAGTCTGGACACACGAATTTGGTGCATTCTAGCTTACTACGTTAGAACTCGGTGTATTCTGGCATATTACTCACAAGTTCATTGTTCTGAAGCTTACTACACTTGAATTGAGTCTATTCTGGCATATTATACATCATTTCGAAGTAATGCAGCATAATACGTCAGAATACTGTCGTATTACACACAAATTAGGTCTTGCTGTTTAGTACGTCAAAACTCAGTGTTTTGTGGCATATTACTCACAAATTGGGTGTACTGAAGCTTACTACATTTGAATTGAGTGTATTCTGGCCTGTTACACATGACTTCGTTGTTTTGCAGCTTAATAAGAACACTGGCGTATACACAAGAATTGGGTGTATTGCAGTTTAGTACGCTAAAACTTGTTGTATTCTGGCATATTAATCACACATTCATTGCTCTGAAGCTTACTACACTAGAATTGAGTGTATACTAGCATATTGCACATGATGTAGTTGTATTGCAGCGTAATACGTCAGAACACTGGCGTATACACACGAATTGGGTGTACTGCACTTTACACGCAAAAACTCGTTGTATTATGGCATATTACTCACAAATTCATTGTACTGAAGCTTACTACACTAGAATTGAGTGTATTCTGGCCTATTACACATGATTTCGCTGTAGTGCAGCTAATACTTCAGAACACTGGCGGATTACACACGAATTGGTTGTATTGCAGTTTACTACGTCACAATTCGTTGTATTCTGGCATATTACTCACAAATTCATTGTACTGAAGCTTACTACACTAGAATTGAGTGTATTCTAGCCTATTGCACATGATTTCGTTGTATTGCAGCTTAATACGTCAGAACACTGGCATATTACACAAGAATTGTGTGTATTGCAGTTTAGTACGCCAAAACACGTTGTATTCTGGGATATTACTCACAAATTCATTGTACTGAAGCTTACGACACTAGAATTGAGTGTATTCTGGCCTATTACACATGATTTCGTTGTACTGCAGCTTAATACATCAGAACACTGGCGTATTACACAAGAATTGGGTGTATTGCAGTTTAGTACGCTAAAACTCGTTGTATTCTGGCATATTAATCACAAATTCATTGCACTGAAGCTTACTACACTAGAATTGAGTGTATACTAGCCTATTGCACATAATGTAGTTGTATTGCAGCGTAATACGTCAGAACAATGGCGTATCACATACGAATTGGGTGTATTCAGTTTAGTACGCCAAAACTCGTTGTATTATGGTATATTACTCACAAATCCATTGTACTGAAGCTTACTACACTAGAATTGAGTGTATTTTGGCCTATTACACATAATTTCGTTGTATTGCAGCTTAATGCGTCAGAACACTGGCGTATACACACGAATTGGGTGTATTCAGTTTAGTACGCCAAAACTCGTTGTATTCTGGAATATTACTCACAAATTCATTGTACTGAAGCTTACTACACTAGAATTGAGTGTATTCTGGCCTATTACACATGATTTCGTTGTACTGCAGCTTAATACATCAGAACACTGGCGTATTACACAAGAATTGGGTGTATTGCAGTTTAGTACGCTAAAACTCGTTGTATTCTGGCATATTACTCACAAATTCATTGTACTGAAGCTTACTACACTAGAATTGAGTGTATTCTGGCCTATTACACATGATTTCGCTGTAGTGCAGCTTAATACTTCAGAACACTGGCGGATTACACACGAATTGGGTGTATTGCAGTTTACTACGTCAGAACTCGTTGTATTCTGGCATATTACTCACAAATTTATTGTACTGAAGCTTACCACACTAGAATTGAGTCTATTCTGGCATATTACACATGATTTCGTTGTATTGCAGCTTAATACTTCAGAACACTGGCGGATTAAACACGAATTGGGTGTACTGCAGTTTAGTACGCCAAAACTCGTTGTATTCTGGCATATTAATCACAAATTCATTGCACTGAAGCTTACTACACTAGAATTGAGTGTATACTAGCCTATTGCACATGATGTAGTTGTATTGCAGCGTAATACGTCAGAACAATGGCGTATCACATACGAATTGGGTGTATTCAGTTTAGTACGCCAAAACTCGTTGTATTCTGGAATATTACTCACAAATTCATTGTACTGAAGCTTACTACACTAGAATTGAGTGTATACTAGCATATTGCACATGATGTAGTTGTATTGCAGCGTAATACGTCAGAACACTGGCGTATACACACGAATTGGGTGTACTGCACTTTACACGCAAAAACTCGTTGTATTATGGCATATTACTCACAAATTCATTGTACTGAAGCTTACTACACTAGAATTGAGTGTATTCTGGCCTATTACACATGATTTCGCTGTAGTGCAGCTAATACTTCAGAACACTGGCGGATTACACACGAATTGGTTGTATTGCAGTTTACTACGTCACAACTCGTTGTATTCTGGCATATTACTCACAAATACATTGTACTGAAGCTTACTACACTAGAATTGAGTGTATTCTAGCCTATTGCACATGATTTCGTTGTATTGCAGCTTAATACTTCAAAACACTGTCGTATTACACGCGAATTGGGTGTATTGCAGTTTACTATGACACAATTCGTTGTATTCTGGCATATTACTCACAAATTCATTGTACTGAAGCTTACTACACTAGAATTGAGTGTATTCTAGCCTATTGCACATGATTTCGTTGTATTGCAGCTTAATACGTCAGAACACTGGCATATTACACAAGAATTGTGTGTATTGCAGTTTAGTACGCCAAAACACGTTGTATTCTGGGATATTACTCACAAATTCATTGTACTGAAGCTTACAACACTAGAATTGAGTGTATTCTGGCCTATTACACATGATTTTGTTGTAGTGCAGCTTAATACTTCAGAACACTGGCGGATTAAACACGAATTGGGTGTACTGCAGTTTAGTACGCCAAAACTCGTTGTATTCTGGAATATTAATCACAAGTTCATTGCACTGAAGCTTACTACACTAGAATTGAGGGTATTATGGCATATTACACATGATTTCGTTGTACTGCAGCTTAATACATCAGAACACTGGCGTATTATACACAAATTAGGTCTCTTGCTGTTTAGTACGTCAAAACTCAGTGCTCTATGGCATATTACTCACAAATTGGGTGTACTGAAGCTTACTACATTTGAATTGAGTGTATTCTGGCCTGTTACACATGACTTCGTTGTTTTGCAGCTTAATAACTAAGAACACTGGCGAATTATACACAAATTAGGTCTCTTGCTGTTTAGTACGTCAAAACTCAGTGTTCTATGGCATATTACTCACAAATTGGGTGTACTGCAGCTTACTACACCAGAAATTGCAGTCTGGACATACGAATTTGGTGTATTCTAGCTAACTACGTTAGAACTCGGTGTATTCTGGCATATTACTCACAAGTTCATTGTTCTGAAACTTACTACACTCGAATTGAGTCTATTCTGGCCTATTATACATCATTTCGTAGTAATGCAGCATAATACGTCAGAATACTGTCGTATTACACACAAATTAGGTCCTGCTGTTTAGTACGTCAAAACTCAGTGTTTTGTGGCATATTACTCACAAATTGGGTGTACTGAAGCTTACTACACTTGAATTGAGTGTATTCTGACTTGTTACACATGACTGTTGCTTTGCAGCTTAATAACTAAGAACACTGGCGAATTATACATAAATTAGGTCTCTTGCTGTTTAGTACGTCAAAACTCAGTGTTCATATTACTCACAAATTGGGTGTACTGCAGCTTACTACACCAGAAATTGCAGTCTGGACACACGAATTGGGTGTATTCCAGTTTAGTACGCCAAACCTCGTTGTATTCTGGCATATTACTCACAAATTCATTGTACTGAAGCTTACTACACTAGAATTGAGTGTATTCTGGCCTGTTACAGATGACTTCGTTGTTTTGCAGCTTAATAACTAAGAACACTGGCGAATTATACACAAATTAGGTCTCTTGCTGTTTAGTACGTCAAAACTCAGTGTTCTATGGCATATTACTGACAAATTGGGTGTACTGCAGCTTACTACACCAGAAATTGCAGTCTGGACACACGAATTTGGTGTATTCTAGCTTACTACGTTAGAACTCGGTGTATTCTGGCATATTACTCACAAGTTCATTGTTCTGAAGCTTACTACACTTGAATTGAGTCTATTCTGGCCTATTATACATCATGTCGTAGTAATGCAGCAAAATACGTCAGAATACTGTCGTATTACACACAAATTAGGTCTTGCTGTTTAGTACGTCAAAACTGAGTGTTTTCTGGCATATTACTCACAAATTGGGTGTACTGAAGCTTACTACACTTGAATTGAGTGTATTCTGGCCTGTTACACATGACTTCGTTGTTTTGCAGCTTAATAACTAAGAACACTGGCGAATTATACACAAATTAGGTCTCTTGCTGTTTAGTACGTCAAAATGCATTGTTCTATTGCATATTACTCACAAATTGGGTGTACTGCAGCTTACTACACCAGAAATTGCAGTCTGGACACACGAATTTGGTGTATTCTAGCTTACTACGTTAGAACTCGGTGTATTCTGGCATATTACTCACGTTCATTGTTCTGAAGCTTACTACACTTGAATTGAGTTTATTCTGGCCTATTATACATCATTTCGTAGTAATGCAGCACAATACGTCAGAATATTGTCGTATTACACACAAATTAGGTCTTGCTGTTTAGTACGTCAAAACTCAGTGTTTTGTGGCATATTACTCACAAATTTGGTGTACTGAAGCTTACTTCACTTGAATTGAGTGTATTCTGACTTGTTACACATGACTGTTGTTTTGCAGCTTAATAACTAAGAACACTGGCGAATTATACACAAATTAGGTCTCTTGCTGTTTAGTACGTCAAAACTCAGTGTTCTATGGCATATTACTCACAAATTGGGTGTACTGCAGCTTACTACACCAGAAATTGCAGTCTGGACACACGAATTGGGTGTATTCCAGTTTAGTACGCCAAAACTCGTTGTATTCTGGCATATTACTCACAAATTCATTGTACTGAAGCTTACTACACTAGAATTGAGTGTATTCTGGCCTGTTACAGATGACTTCGTTGTTTTGCAGCTTAATAACTAAGAACACTTGCGAATTATACACAAATTAGGTCTCTTGCTGTTTAGTACGTCAAAACTCAGTGTTCTATGACATATTACTCACAAATTGGGTGTACTGAAGCTTACTACATTTGAATTGAGTGTATTCTGGCCTGTTACACATGACTTCGTTGTTTTGCAGCTTAATAAGAACACTGGCGAATTATACACAAATTAGGTCTCTTGCTGTTTAGTACGTCAAAACTCAGTGTTCTATGGCATATTACTCACAAATTGGGTGTACTGCAGCTTACTACACCAGAAATTGCATACGAATTTGGTGTATTCTAGCTAACTACGTTAGAACTCGGTGTATTCTGGCATATTACTCACAAGTTCATTGTTCTGAAACTTACTACACTTGAATTGAGTCTATTCTGGCCTATTATACATCATTTCGTAGTAATGCAGCATAATACGTCAGAATACTGTCGTATTACACACAAATTAGGTCCTGCTGTTTAGTACGTCAAAACTCAGTGTTTTGTGGCATATTACTCACAAATTGGGTGTACTGAAGCTTACTACACTTGAATTGAGTGTATTCTGACTTGTTACACATGACTGTTGTTTTGCAGCTTAATAGCTAAGAACACTGGCTAATTATAAACAAATTAGGTCACTTGCTGTTTAGTACGTCAAAACTCAGTGTTCTATGGCATATTACTCACAAATTGGGTGTTCTGCAGCTTACTACACCAGAAATTGCAGTCTGGACACACGAATTGGGTGTATTCCAGTTTAGTACGCCAAAACTCGTTGTATTCTGGCATATTACTCACAAATTCATTGTACTGAAGCTTGCTACACTAGAATTGAGTGTATTCTGGCCTGTTACAGATGACTTCGTTGTTTTGCAGCTTAATAACTAAGAACACTGGCGAATTATACACAAATTAGGTCTCTTGCTGTTTAGTACGTCAAAACTCAGTGTTCTATGGCATATTACTGACAAATTGGGTGTACTGCAGCTTACTACACCAGAAATTGCAGTCTGGACACACGAATTTGGTGTATTCTAGCTTACTACGTTAGAACTCGGTGTATTCTGGCATATTACTCACAAGTTCATTGTTCTGAAACTTACTACACTTGAATTGAGTCTATTCTGGCCTATTATACATCATTTCGTAGTAATGCAGCATAATACGTCAGAATACTGTCGTATTACACACAAATTAGGTCCTGCTGTTTAGTACGTCAAAACTCAGTGTTTTGTGGCATATTACTCACAAATTGAGTGTACTGAAGCTTACTACACTTGAATTGAGTGTATTCTGACTTGTTACACATGACTGTTGTTTTGCAGCTTAATAACTAAGAACACTGGCGAATTATACACAAATTAGTTCTCTTGCTGTTTACTACGTCAATACTCAGTGTTCTATGGCATATTACTCACAAATTGGGTGTACTGCAGCATACTACACCAGAAATTGCAGTCTGGACACACGAATTTGGTGTATTCTAGCTTACTACGTTAGAACTCGGTGTATTCTGGCATATTACTCACAAGTTCATTGTTCTGAAGCTTACTACACTTGAATTGAGTCTATTCTGGCCTATTATACATCATTTCGTAGTAATGCAGCATAATACGTCAGAATACTGTCGTATTACACACAAATTAGGTCCTGCTGTTTAGTACGTCAAAACTCAGTGTTTTGTGGCATATTACTCACAAATTGGGTGTACTGAAGCTTACTACACTTGAATTGAGTGTATTCTGACTTGTTACACATGACTGTTGTTTTGCAGCTTAATAACTAAGAACACTGGCGAATTATACACAAATTAGTTCTCTTGCTGTTTAGTACGTCAAAACTCAGTGTTCTATGGCATATTACTCACAAATTGGGTGTACTGCAGCTTACTACACCAGAAATTGCAGTCTGGACACACGAATTTGGTGTATTCTAGCTTACTACGTTAGAACTCGGTGTATTCTGGCATATTACTCACAAGTTCATTGTTCTGAAGCTTACTACACTTGAATTGAGTCTATTCTGGCCTATTATACATCATTTCGTAGTAATGCAGCATAATACGTCAGAATAATGTCGTATTACACACAAATTAGGTCTTGCTGTTTAGTACGTCAAAACTCAGTGTTTTGTGGCATATTACTCACAAATTGGGTGTACTGAAGCTTACTACATTTAAATTGAGTGTATTCTGGCCTGTTACACATGACTTCGTTGTTTTGCAGCTTAATAAGAACACTGGCGAATTATACACAAATTAGGTCTCTTGCTGTTTAGTACGTCAAAACTCAGTGTTCTATGGCATATTACTCACAAATGGAGTGTACTGCAGCTTACTACACCAGAAATTGCAGTCTGGACACACGAATTTGGTGCATTCTAGCTTACTACGTTAGAACTCGGTGTATTCTGGCATATTACTCACAAGTTCATTGTTCTGAAGCTTACTACACTTGAATTGAGTCTATTCTGGCATATTATACATCATTTCGAAGTAATGCAGCATAATACGTCAGAATACTGTCGTATTACACACAAATTAGGTCTTGCTGTTTAGTACGTCAAAACTCAGTGTTTTGTGGCATATTACTCACAAATTGGGTGTACTGAAGCTTACTACATTTGAATTGAGTGTATTCTGGCCTGTTACACATGACTTCGTTGTTTTGCAGCTTAATAAGAACACTGGCGAATTATACACAAATTAGGTCTCTTGCTGTTTAGTACGTCAAAACTCAGTGTTCTATGGCATATTACTCACAAATTGGGTGTACTGCAGCTTACTACACCAGAAATTGCAGTCTGGACACACGAATTGGGTGTATTCCAGTTTAGTACGCCAAAACTCGTTGTATTCTGGCATATTACTCACAAATTCATTGTACTGAAGCTTACTACACTAGAAATGAGTGTATTCTGGCCTGTTACAGATGACTTCGTTGTTTTGCAGCTTAATAACTAAGAACACTGGCGAATTATACACAAATTAGGTCTCTTGCTGTTTAGTACGTCAAAATGCATTGTTCTATTGCATATTACTCACAAATTGGGTGTACTGCAGCTTACTACACCAGAAATTGCAGTCTGGACACACGAATTTGGTGTATTCTAGCTTACTACGTTAGAACTCGGTGTATTCTGGCATATTACTCACAAGTTCATTGTTCTGAAGCTTACTACACTTGAATTGAGTTTATTCTGGCCTATTATACATCATTTCGTAGTAATGCAGCACAATACGTCAGAATACTGTCGTATTACACACAAATTAGGTCTTGCTGTTTAGTACGTCAAAACTCAGTGTTTTGTGGCATATTACTCACAAATTGGGTGTTCTGAAGCTTACTTCACTTGAATTGAGTGTATTCTGACTTGTTACACATGACTGTTGTTTTGCAGCTTAATAACTAAGAACACTGGCGAATTATACACAAATTAGGTCTCTTGCTGTTTAGTACGTCAAAACTCAGTGTTCTATGGCATATTACTCACAAATTGGGTGTACTGCAGCTTACTACACCAGAAATTGCAGTCTGGACATACGAATTTGGTGTATTCTAGCTAACTACGTTAGAACTCGGTGTATTCTGGCATATTACTCACAAGTTCATTGTTCTGAAACTTACTACACTCGAATTGAGTCTATTCTGGCCTATTATACATCATTTCGTAGTAATGCAGCATAATACGTCAGAATACTGTCGTATTACACACAAATTAGGTCCTGCTGTTTAGTACGTCAAAACTCAGTGTTTTGTGGCATATTACTCACAAATTGGGTGTACTGAAGCTTACTACACTTGAATTGAGTGTATTTTGACTTGTTACACATGACTGTTGCTTTGCAGCTTAATAACTAAGAACACTGGCGAATTATACATAAATTAGGTCTCTTGCTGTTTAGTACGTCAAAACTCAGTGTTCATATTACTCACAAATTGGGTGTACTGCAGCTTACTACACCAGAAATTGCAGTCTGGACACACGAATTGGGTGTATTCCAGTTTAGTACGCCAAACCTCGTTGTATTCTGGCATATTACTCACAAATTCATTGTACTGAAGCTTACTACACTAGAATTGAGTGTATTCTGGCCTGTTACAGATGACTTCGTTGTTTTGCAGCTTAATAACTAAGAACACTGGCGAATTATACACAAATTAGGTCTCTTGCTGTTTAGTACGTCAAAACTCAGTGTTCTATGGCATATTACTGACAAATTGGGTGTACTGCAGCTTACTACACCAGAAATTGCAGTCTGGACACACGAATTTGGTGTATTCTAGCTTACTACGTTAGAACTCGGTGTATTCTGGCATATTACTCACAAGTTCATTGTTCTGAAGCTTACTACACTTGAATTGAGTCTATTCTGGCCTATTATACATCATGTCGTAGTAATGCAGCAAAATACGTCAGAATACTGTCGTATTACACACAAATTAGGTCTTGCTGTTTAGTACGTCAAAACTGAGTGTTTTCTGGCATATTACTCACAAATTGGGTGTACTGAAGCTTACTACACTTGAATTGAGTGTATTCTGGCCTGTTACACATGACTTCGTTGTTTTGCAGCTTAATAACTAAGAACACTGGCGAATTATACACAAATTAGGTCTCTTGCTGTTTAGTACGTCAAAATGCATTGTTCTATTGCATATTACTCACAAATTGGGTGTACTGCAGCTTACTACACCAGAAATTGCAGTCTGGACACACGAATTTGGTGTATTCTAGCTTACTACGTTAGAACTCGGTGTATTCTGGCATATTACTCACGTTCATTGTTCTGAAGCTTACTACACTTGAATTGAGTTTATTCTGGCCTATTATACATCATTTCGTAGTAATGCAGCACAATACGTCAGAATATTGTCGTATTACACACAAATTAGGTCTTGCTGTTTAGTACGTCAAAACTCAGTGTTTTGTGGCATATTACTCACAAATTTGGTGTACTGAAGCTTACTTCACTTGAATTGAGTGTATTCTGACTTGTTACACATGACTGTTGTTTTGCAGCTTAATAACTAAGAACACTGGCGAATTATACACAAATTAGGTCTCTTGCTGTTTAGTACGTCAAAACTCAGTGTTCTATGGCATATTACTCACAAATTGGGTGTACTGCAGCTTACTACACCAGAAATTGCAGTCTGGACACACGAATTGGGTGTATTCCAGTTTAGTACGCCAAAACTCGTTGTATTCTGGCATATTACTCACAAATTCATTGTACTGAAGCTTACTACACTAGAATTGAGTGTATTCTGGCCTGTTACAGATGACTTCGTTGTTTTGCAGCTTAATAACTAAGAACACTTGCGAATTATACACAAATTAGGTCTCTTGCTGTTTAGTACGTCAAAACTCAGTGTTCTATGACATATTACTCACAAATTGGGTGTACTGAAGCTTACTACATTTGAATTGAGTGTATTCTGGCCTGTTACACATGACTTCGTTGTTTTGCAGCTTAATAAGAACACTGGCGAATTATACACAAATTAGGTCTCTTGCTGTTTAGTACGTCAAAACTCAGTGTTCTATGGCATATTACTCACAAATTGGGTGTACTGCAGCTTACTACACCAGAAATTGCAGTCTGGACACACGAATTGGGTGTATTCCAGTTTAGTACGCCAAAACTCGTTGTATTCTGGCATATTACTCACAAATTCATTGTACTGAAGCTTACTACACTAGAAATGAGTGTATTCTGGCCTGTTACAGATGACTTCGTTGTTTTGCAGCTTAATAACTAAGAACACTGGCGAATTATACACAAATTAGGTCTCTTGCTGTTTAGTACGTCAAAATGCATTGTTCTATTGCATATTACTCACAAATTGGGTGTACTGCAGCTTACTACACCAGAAATTGCAGTCTGGACACACGAATTTGGTGTATTCTAGCTTACTACGTTAGAACTCGGTGTATTCTGGCATATTACTCACAAGTTCATTGTTCTGAAGCTTACTACACTTGAATTGAGTTTATTCTGGCCTATTATACATCATTTCGTAGTAATGCAGCACAATACGTCAGAATACTGTCGTATTACACACAAATTAGGTCTTGCTGTTTAGTACGTCAAAACTCAGTGTTTTGTGGCATATTACTCACAAATTGGGTGTTCTGAAGCTTACTTCACTTGAATTGAGTGTATTCTGACTTGTTACACATGACTGTTGTTTTGCAGCTTAATAACTAAGAACACTGGCGAATTATACACAAATTAGGTCTCTTGCTGTTTAGTACGTCAAAACTCAGTGTTCTATGGCATATTACTCACAAATTGGGTGTACTGCAGCTTACTACACCAGAAATTGCAGTCTGGACATACGAATTTGGTGTATTCTAGCTAACTACGTTAGAACTCGGTGTATTCTGGCATATTACTCACAAGTTCATTGTTCTGAAACTTACTACACTCGAATTGAGTCTATTCTGGCCTATTATACATCATTTCGTAGTAATGCAGCATAATACGTCAGAATACTGTCGTATTACACACAAATTAGGTCCTGCTGTTTAGTACGTCAAAACTCAGTGTTTTGTGGCATATTACTCACAAATTGGGTGTACTGAAGCTTACTACACTTGAATTGAGTGTATTTTGACTTGTTACACATGACTGTTGCTTTGCAGCTTAATAACTAAGAACACTGGCGAATTATACATAAATTAGGTCTCTTGCTGTTTAGTACGTCAAAACTCAGTGTTCATATTACTCACAAATTGGGTGTACTGCAGCTTACTACACCAGAAATTGCAGTCTGGACACACGAATTGGGTGTATTCCAGTTTAGTACGCCAAACCTCGTTGTATTCTGGCATATTACTCACAAATTCATTGTACTGAAGCTTACTACACTAGAATTGAGTGTATTCTGGCCTGTTACAGATGACTTCGTTGTTTTGCAGCTTAATAACTAAGAACACTGGCGAATTATACACAAATTAGGTCTCTTGCTGTTTAGTACGTCAAAACTCAGTGTTCTATGGCATATTACTGACAAATTGGGTGTACTGCAGCTTACTACACCAGAAATTGCAGTCTGGACACACGAATTTGGTGTATTCTAGCTTACTACGTTAGAACTCGGTGTATTCTGGCATATTACTCACAAGTTCATTGTTCTGAAGCTTACTACACTTGAATTGAGTCTATTCTGGCCTATTATACATCATGTCGTAGTAATGCAGCAAAATACGTCAGAATACTGTCGTATTACACACAAATTAGGTCTTGCTGTTTAGTACGTCAAAACTGAGTGTTTTCTGGCATATTACTCACAAATTGGGTGTACTGAAGCTTACTACACTTGAATTGAGTGTATTCTGGCCTGTTACACATGACTTCGTTGTTTTGCAGCTTAATAACTAAGAACACTGGCGAATTATACACAAATTAGGTCTCTTGCTGTTTAGTACGTCAAAATGCATTGTTCTATTGCATATTACTCACAAATTGGGTGTACTGCAGCTTACTACACCAGAAATTGCAGTCTGGACACACGAATTTGGTGTATTCTAGCTTACTACGTTAGAACTCGGTGTATTCTGGCATATTACTCACGTTCATTGTTCTGAAGCTTACTACACTTGAATTGAGTTTATTCTGGCCTATTATACATCATTTCGTAGTAATGCAGCACAATACGTCAGAATATTGTCGTATTACACACAAATTAGGTCTTGCTGTTTAGTACGTCAAAACTCAGTGTTTTGTGGCATATTACTCACAAATTTGGTGTACTGAAGCTTACTTCACTTGAATTGAGTGTATTCTGACTTGTTACACATGACTGTTGTTTTGCAGCTTAATAACTAAGAACACTGGCGAATTATACACAAATTAGGTCTCTTGCTGTTTAGTACGTCAAAACTCAGTGTTCTATGGCATATTACTCACAAATTGGGTGTACTGCAGCTTACTACACCAGAAATTGCAGTCTGGACACACGAATTGGGTGTATTCCAGTTTAGTACGCCAAAACTCGTTGTATTCTGGCATATTACTCACAAATTCATTGTACTGAAGCTTACTACACTAGAATTGAGTGTATTCTGGCCTGTTACAGATGACTTCGTTGTTTTGCAGCTTAATAACTAAGAACACTTGCGAATTATACACAAATTAGGTCTCTTGCTGTTTAGTACGTCAAAACTCAGTGTTCTATGACATATTACTCACAAATTGGGTGTACTGAAGCTTACTACATTTGAATTGAGTGTATTCTGGCCTGTTACACATGACTTCGTTGTTTTGCAGCTTAATAAGAACACTGGCGAATTATACACAAATTAGGTCTCTTGCTGTTTAGTACGTCAAAACTCAGTGTTCTATGGCATATTACTCACAAATTGGGTGTACTGCAGCTTACTACACCAGAAATTGCATACGAATTTGGTGTATTCTAGCTAACTACGTTAGAACTCGGTGTATTCTGGCATATTACTCACAAGTTCATTGTTCTGAAACTTACTACACTTGAATTGAGTCTATTCTGGCCTATTATACATCATTTCGTAGTAATGCAGCATAATACGTCAGAATACTGTCGTATTACACACAAATTAGGTCCTGCTGTTTAGTACGTCAAAACTCAGTGTTTTGTGGCATATTACTCACAAATTGGGTGTACTGAAGCTTACTACACTTGAATTGAGTGTATTCTGACTTGTTACACATGACTGTTGTTTTGCAGCTTAATAGCTAAGAACACTGGCTAATTATAAACAAATTAGGTCACTTGCTGTTTAGTACGTCAAAACTCAGTGTTCTATGGCATATTACTCACAAATTGGGTGTTCTGCAGCTTACTACACCAGAAATTGCAGTCTGGACACACGAATTGGGTGTATTCCAGTTTAGTACGCCAAAACTCGTTGTATTCTGGCATATTACTCACAAATTCATTGTACTGAAGCTTGCTACACTAGAATTGAGTGTATTCTGGCCTGTTACAGATGACTTCGTTGTTTTGCAGCTTAATAACTAAGAACACTGGCGAATTATACACAAATTAGGTCTCTTGCTGTTTAGTACGTCAAAACTCAGTGTTCTATGGCATATTACTGACAAATTGGGTGTACTGCAGCTTACTACACCAGAAATTGCAGTCTGGACACACGAATTTGGTGTATTCTAGCTTACTACGTTAGAACTCGGTGTATTCTGGCATATTACTCACAAGTTCATTGTTCTGAAACTTACTACACTTGAATTGAGTCTATTCTGGCCTATTATACATCATTTCGTAGTAATGCAGCATAATACGTCAGAATACTGTCGTATTACACACAAATTAGGTCCTGCTGTTTAGTACGTCAAAACTCAGTGTTTTGTGGCATATTACTCACAAATTGAGTGTACTGAAGCTTACTACACTTGAATTGAGTGTATTCTGACTTGTTACACATGACTGTTGTTTTGCAGCTTAATAACTAAGAACACTGGCGAATTATACACAAATTAGTTCTCTTGCTGTTTACTACGTCAATACTCAGTGTTCTATGGCATATTACTCACAAATTGGGTGTACTGCAGCATACTACACCAGAAATTGCAGTCTGGACACACGAATTTGGTGTATTCTAGCTTACTACGTTAGAACTCGGTGTATTCTGGCATATTACTCACAAGTTCATTGTTCTGAAGCTTACTACACTTGAATTGAGTCTATTCTGGCCTATTATACATCATTTCGTAGTAATGCAGCATAATACGTCAGAATACTGTCGTATTACACACAAATTAGGTCCTGCTGTTTAGTACGTCAAAACTCAGTGTTTTGTGGCATATTACTCACAAATTGGGTGTACTGAAGCTTACTACACTTGAATTGAGTGTATTCTGACTTGTTACACATGACTGTTGTTTTGCAGCTTAATAACTAAGAACACTGGCGAATTATACACAAATTAGTTCTCTTGCTGTTTAGTACGTCAAAACTCAGTGTTCTATGGCATATTACTCACAAATTGGGTGTACTGCAGCTTACTACACCAGAAATTGCAGTCTGGACACACGAATTTGGTGTATTCTAGCTTACTACGTTAGAACTCGGTGTATTCTGGCATATTACTCACAAGTTCATTGTTCTGAAGCTTACTACACTTGAATTGAGTCTATTCTGGCCTATTATACATCATTTCGTAGTAATGCAGCATAATACGTCAGAATAATGTCGTATTACACACAAATTAGGTCTTGCTGTTTAGTACGTCAAAACTCAGTGTTTTGTGGCATATTACTCACAAATTGGGTGTACTGAAGCTTACTACATTTGAATTGAGTGTATTCTGGCCTGTTACACATGACTTCGTTGTTTTGCAGCTTAATAAGAACACTGGCGAATTATACACAAATTAGGTCTCTTGCTGTTTAGTACGTCAAAACTCAGTGTTCTATGGCATATTACTCACAAATGGAGTGTACTGCAGCTTACTACACCAGAAATTGCAGTCTGGACACACGAATTTGGTGCATTCTAGCTTACTACGTTAGAACTCGGTGTATTCTGGCATATTACTCACAAGTTCATTGTTCTGAAGCTTACTACACTTGAATTGAGTCTATTCTGGCATATTATACATCATTTCGAAGTAATGCAGCATAATACGTCAGAATACTGTCGTATTACACACAAATTAGGTCTTGCTGTTTAGTACGTCAAAACTCAGTGTTTTGTGGCATATTACTCACAAATTGGGTGTTCTGAAGCTTACTACATTTGAATTGAGTGTATTCTGCCTGTTACACATGACTTCGTTGTTTTGCAGCTTAATAAGAACACTGGCGAATTATACACAAATTAGGTCTCTTGCTGTTTAGTACGTCAAAACTCAGTGTTCTATGGCATATTACTCACAAATGGAGTGTACTGCAGCTTACTACACCAGAAATTGCAGTCTGGACACACGAATTTGGTGCATTCTAGCTTACTACGTTAGAACTCGGTGTATTCTGGCATATTACTCACAAGTTCATTGTTCTGAAGCTTACTACACTTGAATTGAGTCTATTCTGGCATATTATACATCATTTCGAAGTAATGCAGCATAATACGTCAGAATACTGTCGTATTACACACAAATTAGGTCTTGCTGTTTAGTACGTCAAAACTCAGTGTTTTGTGGCATATTACTCACAAATTGGGTGTACTGAAGCTTACTACATTTGAATTGAGTGTATTCTGGCCTGTTACACATGACTTCGTTGTTTTGCAGCTTAATAAGAACACTGGCGAATTATACACAAATTAGGTCTCTTGCTGTTTAGTACGTCAAAACTCAGTGTTCTATGGCATATTACTCACAAATTGGGTGTACTGCAGCTTACTACACCAGAAATTGCAGTCTGGACACACGAATTGGGTGTATTCCAGTTTAGTACGCCAAAACTCGTTGTATTCTGGCATATTACTCACAAATTCATTGTACTGAAGCTTACTACACTAGAAATGAGTGTATTCTGGCCTGTTACAGATGACTTCGTTGTTTTGCAGCTTAATAACTAAGAACACTGGCGAATTATACACAAATTAGGTCTCTTGCTGTTTAGTACGTCAAAATGCATTGTTCTATTGCATATTACTCACAAATTGGGTGTACTGCAGCTTACTACACCAGAAATTGCAGTCTGGACACACGAATTTGGTGTATTCTAGCTTACTACGTTAGAACTCGGTGTATTCTGGCATATTACTCACAAGTTCATTGTTCTGAAGCTTACTACACTTGAATTGAGTTTATTCTGGCCTATTATACATCATTTCGTAGTAATGCAGCACAATACGTCAGAATACTGTCGTATTACACACAAATTAGGTCTTGCTGTTTAGTACGTCAAAACTCAGTGTTTTGTGGCATATTACTCACAAATTGGGTGTTCTGAAGCTTACTTCACTTGAATTGAGTGTATTCTGACTTGTTACACATGACTGTTGTTTTGCAGCTTAATAACTAAGAACACTGGCGAATTATACACAAATTAGGTCTCTTGCTGTTTAGTACGTCAAAACTCAGTGTTCTATGGCATATTACTCACAAATTGGGTGTACTGCAGCTTACTACACCAGAAATTGCAGTCTGGACACACGAATTGGGTGTATTCCAGTTTAGTACGCCAAAACTCGTTGTATTCTGGCATATTACTCACACATTCATTGTACTGAAGCTTACTACACTAGAATTGAGTGTATTCTGGCCTGTTACAGATGACTTCGTTGTTTTGCAGCTTAATAACTAAGAACACTTGCGAATTATACACAAATTAGGTCTCTTGCTGTTTAGTACGTCAAAACTCAGTTTTCTATGACATATTACTCACAAATTGGGTGTACTGAAGCTTACTACATTTGAATTGAGTGTATTCTGGCCTGTTACACATGACTTCGTTGTTTTGCAGCTTAATAAGAACACTGGCGAATTATACACAAATTAGGTCTCTTGCTGTTTAGTACGTCAAAACTCAGTGTTCTATGGCATATTACTCACAAATTGGGTGTTCTCAGAAATTGCAGTCTGGACACACGAATTGGGTGTATTCCAGTTTAGTACGCCAAAACTCGTTGTATTCTGGCATATTACTCACAAATTCATTGTACTGAAGCTTACTACACTAGAATTGAGTGTATTCTGGCCTGTTACAGATGACTTCGTTGTTTTGCAGCTTAATAACTAAGAACACTTGCGAATTATACACAAATTAGGTCTCTTGCTGTTTAGTACGTCAAAACTCAGTGTTCTATGGCATATTACTCACAAATTGGGTGTTCTGCAGCTTACTACACCAGAAATTGCAGTCTGGACACACGAATTGGGTGTATTCCAGTTTAGTACGCCAAAACTCGTTGTATTCTGGCATATTACTCACAAATTCATTGTACTGAAGCTTGCTACACTAGAATTGAGTGTATTCTGGCCTGTTACAGATGACTTCGTTGTTTTGCAGCTTAATAACTAAGAACACTGGCGAATTATACACAAATTAGGTCTCTTGCTGTTTAGTACGTCAAAACTCAGTGTTCTATGGCATATTACTGACAAATTGGGTGTACTGCAGCTTACTACACCAGAAATTGCAGTCTGGACACACGAATTTGGTGTATTCTAGCTTACTACGTTAGAACTCGGTGTATTCTGGCATATTACTCACAAGTTCATTGTTCTGAAGCTTACTACACTTGAATTGAGTTTATTCTGGCCTATTATACATCATTTCGTAGTAATGCAGCACAATACGTCAGAATACTGTCGTATTACACACAAATTAGGTCTTGCTGTTTAGTACGTCAAAACTCAGTGTTTTGTGGCATATTACTCACAAATTGGGTGTTCTGAAGCTTACTTCACTTGAATTGAGTGTATTCTGACTTGTTACACATGACTGTTGTTTTGCAGCTTAATAACTAAGAACACTGGCGAATTATACACAAATTAGGTCTCTTGCTGTTTAGTACGTCAAAACTCAGTGTTCTATGGCATATTACTCACAAATTGGGTGTACTGCAGCTTACTACACCAGAAATTGCAGTCTGGACACACGAATTTGGTGTATTCTAGCTTACTACGTTAGAACTCGGTGTATTCTGGCATATTACTCACAAGTTCATTGTTCTGAAGCTTACTACACTTGAATTGAGTCTATTCTGGCCTATTATACATCATTTCGTAGTAATGCAGCATAATACGTCAGAATAATGTCGTATTACACACAAATTAGGTCTTGCTGTTTAGTACGTCAAAACTCAGTGTTTTGTGGCATATTACTCACAAATTGGGTGTACTGAAGCTTACTACATTTGAATTGAGTGTATTCTGGCCTGTTACACATGACTTCGTTGTTTTGCAGCTTAATAAGAACACTGGCGAATTATACACAAATTAGGTCTCTTGCTGTTTAGTACGTCAAAACTCAGTGTTCTATGGCATATTACTCACAAATGGAGTGTACTGCAGCTTACTACACCAGAAATTGCAGTCTGGACACACGAATTTGGTGCATTCTAGCTTACTACGTTAGAACTCGGTGTATTCTGGCATATTACTCACAAGTTCATTGTTCTGAAGCTTACTACACTTGAATTGAGTCTATTCTGGCATATTATACATCATTTCGAAGTAATGCAGCATAATACGTCAGAATACTGTCGTATTACACACAAATTAGGTCTTGCTGTTTAGTACGTCAAAACTCAGTGTTTTGTGGCATATTACTCACAAATTGGGTGTACTGAAGCTTACTACATTTGAATTGAGTGTATTCTGGCCTGTTACACATGACTTCGTTGTTTTGCAGCTTAATAAGAACACTGGCGAATTATACACAAATTAGGTCTCTTGCTGTTTAGTACGTCAAAACTCAGTGTTCTATGGCATATTACTCACAAATTGGGTGTACTGCAGCTTACTACACCAGAAATTGCAGTCTGGACACACGAATTGGGTGTATTCCAGTTTAGTACGCCAAAACTCGTTGTATTCTGGCATATTACTCACAAATTCATTGTACTGAAGCTTACTACACTAGAAATGAGTGTATTCTGGCCTGTTACAGATGACTTCGTTGTTTTGCAGCTTAATAACTAAGAACACTGGCGAATTATACACAAATTAGGTCTCTTGCTGTTTAGTACGTCAAAATGCATTGTTCTATTGCATATTACTCACAAATTGGGTGTACTGCAGCTTACTACACCAGAAATTGCAGTCTGGACACACGAATTTGGTGTATTCTAGCTTACTACGTTAGAACTCGGTGTATTCTGGCATATTACTCACAAGTTCATTGTTCTGAAGCTTACTACACTTGAATTGAGTTTATTCTGGCCTATTATACATCATTTCGTAGTAATGCAGCACAATACGTCAGAATACTGTCGTATTACACACAAATTAGGTCTTGCTGTTTAGTACGTCAAAACTCAGTGTTTTGTGGCATATTACTCACAAATTGGGTGTTCTGAAGCTTACTTCACTTGAATTGAGTGTATTCTGACTTGTTACACATGACTGTTGTTTTGCAGCTTAATAACTAAGAACACTGGCGAATTATACACAAATTAGGTCTCTTGCTGTTTAGTACGTCAAAACTCAGTGTTCTATGGCATATTACTCACAAATTGGGTGTACTGCAGCTTACTACACCAGAAATTGCAGTCTGGACACACGAATTGGGTGTATTCCAGTTTAGTACGCCAAAACTCGTTGTATTCTGGCATATTACTCACACATTCATTGTACTGAAGCTTACTACACTAGAATTGAGTGTATTCTGGCCTGTTACAGATGACTTCGTTGTTTTGCAGCTTAATAACTAAGAACACTTGCGAATTATACACAAATTAGGTCTCTTGCTGTTTAGTACGTCAAAACTCAGTTTTCTATGACATATTACTCACAAATTGGGTGTACTGAAGCTTACTACATTTGAATTGAGTGTATTCTGGCCTGTTACACATGACTTCGTTGTTTTGCAGCTTAATAAGAACACTGGCGAATTATACACAAATTAGGTCTCTTGCTGTTTAGTACGTCAAAACTCAGTGTTCTATGGCATATTACTCACAAATTGGGTGTTCTCAGAAATTGCAGTCTGGACACACGAATTGGGTGTATTCCAGTTTAGTACGCCAAAACTCGTTGTATTCTGGCATATTACTCACAAATTCATTGTACTGAAGCTTACTACACTAGAATTGAGTGTATTCTGGCCTGTTACAGATGACTTCGTTGTTTTGCAGCTTAATAACTAAGAACACTTGCGAATTATACACAAATTAGGTCTCTTGCTGTTTAGTACGTCAAAACTCAGTGTTCTATGGCATATTACTCACAAATTGGGTGTTCTGCAGCTTACTACACCAGAAATTGCAGTCTGGACACACGAATTGGGTGTATTCCAGTTTAGTACGCCAAAACTCGTTGTATTCTGGCATATTACTCACAAATTCATTGTACTGAAGCTTGCTACACTAGAATTGAGTGTATTCTGGCCTGTTACAGATGACTTCGTTGTTTTGCAGCTTAATAACTAAGAACACTGGCGAATTATACACAAATTAGGTCTCTTGCTGTTTAGTACGTCAAAACTCAGTGTTCTATGGCATATTACTGACAAATTTGGTGTACTGCAGCTTACTACACCAGAAATTGCAGTCTGGACACACGAATTTGGTGTATTCTAGCTTACTACGTTAGAACTCGGTGTATTCTGGCATATTACTCACAAGTTCATTGTTCTGAAGCTTACTACACTTGAATTGAGTCTATTCTGGCATATTATACATCATTTCGAAGTAATGCAGCATAATACGTCAGAATACTGTCGTATTACACACAAATTAGGTCTTGCTGTTTAGTACGTCAAAACTCAGTGTTTTGTGGCATATTACTCACAAATTGGGTGTACTGAAGCTTACTTCACTTGAATTGAGTGTATTCTGACTTGTTACACATGACTGTTGTTTTGCAGCTTAATAACTAAGAACACTTGCGAATTATACACAAATTAGGTCTCTTGCTGTTTAGTACGTCAAAACTCAGTTTTCTATGACATATTACTCACAAATTGGGTGTACTGAAGCTTACTACATTTGAATTGAGTGTATTCTGGCCTGTTACACATGACTTCGTTGTTTTGCAGCTTAATAAGAACACTGGCGAATTATACACAAATTAGGTCTCTTGCTGTTTAGTACGTCAAAACTCAGTGTTCTATGGCATATTACTCACAAATTGGGTGTTCTGCAGCTTACTACACCAGAAATTGCAGTCTGGACACACGAATTGGGTGTATTCCAGTTTAGTACGCCAAAACTCGTTGTATTCTGGCATATTACTCACAAATTCATTGTACTGAAGCTTACTACACTTGAATTGAGTGTATTCTGGCATGTTACAGATGACTTCGTTGTTTTGCAGCTTAATAACTAAGAACACTTGCGAATTATACACAAATTAGGTCTCTTGCTGTTTAGTACGTCAAAACTCAGTGTTCTATGACATATTACTCACAAATTGGGTGTACTGAAGCTTACTACATTTGAATTGAGTGTATTCTGGCCTGTTACACATGACTTCGTTGTTTTGCAGCTTAATAAGAACACGCGAATTATACACAAATTAGGTCTCTTGCTGTTTAGTACGTCAAAACTCAGTGTTCTATGGCATATTACTCACAAATTGGGTGTTCTGCAGCTTACTACACCAGAAATTGCAGTCTGGACACACGAATTGGGTGTATTCCAGTTTAGTACGCCAAAACTCGTTGTATTCTGGCATATTACTCACAAATTCATTGTACTGAAGCTTGCTACACTAGAATTGAGTGTATTCTGGCCTGTTACAGATGACTTCGTTGTTTTGCAGCTTAATAACTAACACTGGCGAATTATACACAAATTAGGTCTCTTGCTGTTTAGTACGTCAAAACTCAGTGTTCTATGGCATATTACTGACAAATTGGGTGTACTGCAGCTTACTACACCAGAAATTGCAGTCTGGACACACGAATTTGGTGTATTCTAGCTTACTACGTTAGAACTCGGTGTATTCTGGCATATTACTCACAAGTTCATTGTTCTGAAGCTTACTACACTTGAATTGAGTCTATTCTGGCCTATTATACATCATGTCGTAGTAATGCAGCAAAATACGTCAGAATACTGTCGTATTACACACAAATTAGGTCTTGCTGTTTAGTACGTCAAAACTGAGTGTTTTCTGGCATATTACTCACAAATTGGGTGTACTGAAGCTTACTACACTTGAATTGAGTGTATTCTGGCCTGTTACACATGACTTCGTTGTTTTGCAGCTTAATAACTAAGAACACTGGCGAATTATACACAAATTAGGTCTCTTGCTGTTTAGTACGTCAAAATGCATTGTTCTATTGCATATTACTCACAAATTGGGTGTACTGCAGCTTACTACACCAGAAATTGCAGTCTGGACACACGAATTTGGTGTATTCTAGCTTACTACGTTAGAACTCGGTGTATTCTGGCATATTACTCACGTTCATTGTTCTGAAGCTTACTACACTTGAATTGAGTTTATTCTGGCCTATTATACATCATTTCGTAGTAATGCAGCACAATACGTCAGAATATTGTCGTATTACACACAAATTAGGTCTTGCTGTTTAGTACGTCAAAACTCAGTGTTTTGTGGCATATTACTCACAAATTTGGTGTACTGAAGCTTACTTCACTTGAATTGAGTGTATTCTGACTTGTTACACATGACTTTTGTTTTGCAGCTTAATAACTAAGAACACTGGCGAATTATACACAAATTAGGTCTCTTGCTGTTTAGTACGTCAAAACTCAGTGTTCTATGGCATATTACTCACAAATTGGGTGTACTGCAGCTTACTACACCAGAAATTGCAGTCTGGACACACGAATTGGGTGTATTCCAGTTTAGTACGCCAAAACTCGTTGTATTCTGGCATATTACTCACAAATTCATTGTACTGAAGCTTACTACACTAGAATTGAGTGTATTCTGGCCTGTTACAGATGACTTCGTTGTTTTGCAGCTTAATAACTAAGAACAGTTGCGAATTATACACAAATTAGGTCTCTTGCTGTTTAGTACGTCAAAACTCAGTGTTCTATGACATATTACTCACAAATTGGGTGTACTGAAGCTTACTACACCAGAAATTGCATACGAATTTGGTGTATTCTAGCTAACTACGTTAGAACTCGGTGTATTCTGGCATATTACTCACAAGTTCATTGTTCTGAAACTTACTACACTTGAATTGAGTCTATTCTGGCCTATTATACATCATTTCGTAGTAATGCAGCATAATACGTCAGAATACTGTCGTATTACACACAAATTAGGTCCTGCTGTTTAGTACGTCAAAACTCAGTGTTTTGTGGCATATTACTCACAAATTGGGTGTACTGAAGCTTACTACACTTGAATTGAGTGTATTCTGACTTGTTACACATGACTGTTGTTTTGCAGCTTAATAGCTAAGAACACTGGCTAATTATAAACAAATTAGGTCACTTGCTGTTTAGTACGTCAAAACTCAGTGTTCTATGGCATATTACTCACAAATTGGGTGTTCTGCAGCTTACTACACCAGAAATTGCAGTCTGGACACACGAATTGGGTGTATTCCAGTTTAGTACGCCAAAACTCGTTGTATTCTGGCATATTACTCACAAATTCATTGTACTGAAGCTTGCTACACTAGAATTGAGTGTATTCTGGCCTGTTACAGATGACTTCGTTGTTTTGCAGCTTAATAACTAAGAACACTGGCGAATTATACACAAATTAGGTCTCTTGCTGTTTAGTACGTCAAAACTCAGTGTTCTATGGCATATTACTGACAAATTGGGTGTACTGCAGCTTACTACACCAGAAATTGCAGTCTGGACACACGAATTTGGTGTATTCTAGCTTACTACGTTAGAACTCGGTGTATTCTGGCATATTACTCACAAGTTCATTGTTCTGAAGCTTACTACACTTGAATTGAGTCTATTCTGGCCTATTATACATCATGTCGTAGTAATGCAGCAAAATACGTCAGAATACTGTCGTATTACACACAAATTAGGTCTTGCTGTTTAGTACGTCAAAACTGAGTGTTTTCTGGCATATTACTCACAAATTGGGTGTACTGAAGCTTACTACACTTGAATTGAGTGTATTCTGGCCTGTTACACATGACTTCGTTGTTTTGCAGCTTAATAACTAAGAACACTGGCGAATTATACACAAATTAGGTCTCTTGCTGTTTAGTACGTCAAAATGCATTGTTCTATTGCATATTACTCACAAATTGGGTGTACTGCAGCTTACTACACCAGAAATTGCAGTCTGGACACACGAATTTGGTGTATTCTAGCTTACTACGTTAGAACTCGGTGTATTCTGGCATATTACTCACGTTCATTGTTCTGAAGCTTACTACACTTGAATTGAGTTTATTCTGGCCTATTATACATCATTTCGTAGTAATGCAGCACAATACGTCAGAATATTGTCGTATTACACACAAATTAGGTCTTGCTGTTTAGTACGTCAAAACTCAGTGTTTTGTGGCATATTACTCACAAATTTGGTGTACTGAAGCTTACTACACCAGAAATTGCAGTCTGGACACACGAATTGGGTGTATTCCAGTTTAGTACGCCAAAACTCGTTGTATTCTGGCATATTACTCACAAATTCATTGTACTGAAGCTTACTACACTAGAATTGAGTGTATTCTGGCCTGTTACAGATGACTTCGTTGTTTTGCAGCTTAATAACTAAGAACACTTGCGAATTATACACAAATTAGGTCTCTTGCTGTTTAGTACGTCAAAACTCAGTGTTCTATGACATATTACTCACAAATTGGGTGTACTGAAGCTTACTACATTTGAATTGAGTGTATTCTGGCCTGTTACACATGACTTCGTTGTTTTGCAGCTTAATAAGAACACTGGCGAATTATACACAAATTAGGTCTCTTGCTGTTTAGTACGTCAAAACTCAGTGTTCTATGGCATATTACTCACAAATTGGGTGTACTGCAGCTTACTACACCAGAAATTGCATACGAATTTGGTGTATTCTAGCTAACTACGTTAGAACTCGGTGTATTCTGGCATATTACTCACAAGTTCATTGTTCTGAAACTTACTACACTTGAATTGAGTCTATTCTGGCCTATTATACATCATTTCGTAGTAATGCAGCATAATACGTCAGAATACTGTCGTATTACACACAAATTAGGTCCTGCTGTTTAGTACGTCAAAACTCAGTGTTTTGTGGCATATTACTCACAAATTGGGTGTACTGAAGCTTACTACACTTGAATTGAGTGTATTCTGACTTGTTACACATGACTGTTGTTTTGCAGCTTAATAGCTAAGAACACTGGCTAATTATAAACAAATTAGGTCACTTGCTGTTTAGTACGTCAAAACTCAGTGTTCTATGGCATATTACTCACAAATTGGGTGTTCTGCAGCTTACTACACCAGAAATTGCAGTCTGGACACACGAATTGGGTGTATTCCAGTTTAGTACGCCAAAACTCGTTGTATTCTGGCATATTACTCACAAATTCATTGTACTGAAGCTTGCTACACTAGAATTGAGTGTATTCTGGCCTGTTACAGATGACTTCGTTGTTTTGCAGCTTAATAACTAAGAACACTGGCGAATTATACACAAATTAGGTCTCTTGCTGTTTAGTACGTCAAAACTCAGTGTTCTATGGCATATTACTGACAAATTGGGTGTACTGCAGCTTACTACACCAGAAATTGCAGTCTGGACACACGAATTTGGTGTATTCTAGCTTACTACGTTAGAACTCGGTGTATTCTGGCATATTACTCACAAGTTCATTGTTCTGAAGCTTACTACACTTGAATTGAGTTTATTCTGGCCTATTATACATCATTTCGTAGTAATGCAGCACAATACGTCAGAATACTGTCGTATTACACACAAATTAGGTCTTGCTGTTTAGTACGTCAAAACTCAGTGTTTTGTGGCATATTACTCACAAATTGGGTGTTCTGAAGCTTACTTCACTTGAATTGAGTGTATTCTGACTTGTTACACATGACTGTTGTTTTGCAGCTTAATAACTAAGAACACTGGCGAATTATACACAAATTAGGTCTCTTGCTGTTTAGTACGTCAAAACTCAGTGTTCTATGGCATATTACTCACAAATTGGGTGTACTGCAGCTTACTACACCAGAAATTGCAGTCTGGACACACGAATTTGGTGTATTCTAGCTTACTACGTTAGAACTCGGTGTATTCAGGCATATTACTCACAAGTTCATTGTTCTGAAGCTTACTACACTTGAATTGAGTCTATTCTGGCCTATTATACATCATTTCGTAGTAATGCAGCATAATACGTCAGAATAATGTCGTATTACACACAAATTAGGTCTTGCTGTTTAGTACGTCAAAACTCAGTGTTTTGTGGCATATTACTCACAAATTGGGTGTACTGAAGCTTACTACATTTGAATTGAGTGTATTCTGGCCTGTTACACATGACTTCGTTGTTTTGCAGCTTAATAAGAACACTGGCGAATTATACACAAATTAGGTCTCTTGCTGTTTAGTACGTCAAAACTCAGTGTTCTATGGCATATTACTCACAAATGGAGTGTACTGCAGCTTACTACACCAGAAATTGCAGTCTGGACACACGAATTTGGTGCATTCTAGCTTACTACGTTAGAACTCGGTGTATTCTGGCATATTACTCACAAGTTCATTGTTCTGAAGCTTACTACACTTGAATTGAGTCTATTCTGGCATATTATACATCATTTCGAAGTAATGCAGCATAATACGTCAGAATACTGTCGTATTACACACAAATTAGGTCTTGCTGTTTAGTACGTCAAAACTCAGTGTTTTGTGGCATATTACTCACAAATTGGGTGTACTGAAGCTTACTACATTTGAATTGAGTGTATTCTGGCCTGTTACACATGACTTCGTTGTTTTGCAGCTTAATAAAAACACTGGCGAATTATACACAAATTAGGTCTCTTGCTGTTTAGTACGTCAAAACTCAGTGTTCTATGGCATATTACTCACAAATTGGGTGTACTGCAGCTTACTACACCAGAAATTGCAGTCTGGACACACGAATTGGGTGTATTCCAGTTTAGTACGCCAAAACTCGTTGTATTCTGGCATATTACTCACAAATTCATTGTACTGAAGCTTACTACACTAGAAATGAGTGTATTCTGGCCTGTTACAGATGACTTCGTTGTTTTGCAGCTTAATAACTAAGAACACTGGCGAATTATACACAAATTAGGTCTCTTGCTGTTTAGTACGTCAAAATGCATTGTTCTATTGCATATTACTCACAAATTGGGTGTACTGCAGCTTACTACACCAGAAATTGCAGTCTGGACACACGAATTTGGTGTATTCTAGCTTACTACGTTAGAACTCGGTGTATTCTGGCATATTACTCACAAGTTCATTGTTCTGAAGCTTACTACACTTGAATTGAGTTTATTCTGGCCTATTATACATCATTTCGTAGTAATGCAGCACAATACGTCAGAATACTGTCGTATTACACACAAATTAGGTCTTGCTGTTTAGTACGTCAAAACTCAGTGTTTTGTGGCATATTACTCACAAATTGGGTGTTCTGAAGCTTACTTCACTTGAATTGAGTGTATTCTGACTTGTTACACATGACTGTTGTTTTGCAGCTTAATAACTAAGAACACTGGCGAATTATACACAAATTAGGTCTCTTGCTGTTTAGTACGTCAAAACTCAGTGTTCTATGGCATATTACTCACAAATTGGGTGTACTGCAGCTTACTACACCAGAAATTGCAGTCTGGACACACGAATTGGGTGTATTCCAGTTTAGTACGCCAAAACTCGTTGTATTCTGGCATATTACTCACACATTCATTGTACTGAAGCTTACTACACTAGAATTGAGTGTATTCTGGCCTGTTACAGATGACTTCGTTGTTTTGCAGCTTAATAACTAAGAACACTTGCGAATTATACACAAATTAGGTCTCTTGCTGTTTAGTACGTCAAAACTCAGTTTTCTATGACATATTACTCACAAATTGGGTGTACTGAAGCTTACTACATTTGAATTGAGTGTATTCTGGCCTGTTACACATGACTTCGTTGTTTTGCAGCTTAATAAGAACACTGGCGAATTATACACAAATTAGGTCTCTTGCTGTTTAGTACGTCAAAACTCAGTGTTCTATGGCATATTACTCACAAATTGGGTGTTCTGCAGCTTACTACACCAGAAATTGCAGTCTGGACACACGAATTGGGTGTATTCCAGTTTAGTACGCCAAAACTCGTTGTATTCTGGCATATTACTCACAAATTCATTGTACTGAAGCTTACTACACTAGAATTGAGTGTATTCTGGCCTGTTACAGATGACTTCGTTGTTTTGCAGCTTAATAACTAAGAACACTGGCGAATTATACACAAATTAGGTCTCTTGCTGTTTAGTACGTCAAAATGCATTGTTCTATTGCATATTACTCACAAATTGGGTGTACTGCAGCTTACTACACCAGAAATTGCAGTCTGGACACACGAATTTGGTGTATTCTAGCTTACTACGTTAGAACTCGGTGTATTCTGGCATATTACTCACGTTCATTGTTCTGAAGCTTACTACACTTGAATTGAGTTTATTCTGGCCTATTATACATCATTTCGTAGTAATGCAGCACAATACGTCAGAATATTGTCGTATTACACACAAATTAGGTCTTGCTGTTTAGTACGTCAAAACTCAGTGTTTTGTGGCATATTACTCACAAATTTGGTGTACTGAAGCTTACTACACCAGAAATTGCAGTCTGGACACACGAATTGGGTGTATTCCAGTTTAGTACGCCAAAACTCGTTGTATTCTGGCATATTACTCACAAATTCATTGTACTGAAGCTTACTACACTAGAATTGAGTGTATTCTGGCCTGTTACAGATGACTTCGTTGTTTTGCAGCTTAATAACTAAGAACACTTGCGAATTATACACAAATTAGGTCTCTTGCTGTTTAGTACGTCAAAACTCAGTGTTCTATGACATATTACTCACAAATTGGGTGTACTGAAGCTTACTACATTTGAATTGAGTGTATTCTGGCCTGTTACACATGACTTCGTTGTTTTGCAGCTTAATAAGAACACTGGCGAATTATACACAAATTAGGTCTCTTGCTGTTTAGTACGTCAAAACTCAGTGTTCTATGGCATATTACTCACAAATTGGGTGTACTGCAGCTTACTACACCAGAAATTGCATACGAATTTGGTGTATTCTAGCTAACTACGTTAGAACTCGGTGTATTCTGGCATATTACTCACAAGTTCATTGTTCTGAAACTTACTACACTTGAATTGAGTCTATTCTGGCCTATTATACATCATTTCGTAGTAATGCAGCATAATACGTCAGAATACTGTCGTATTACACACAAATTAGGTCCTGCTGTTTAGTACGTCAAAACTCAGTGTTTTGTGGCATATTACTCACAAATTGGGTGTACTGAAGCTTACTACACTTGAATTGAGTGTATTCTGACTTGTTACACATGACTGTTGTTTTGCAGCTTAATAGCTAAGAACACTGGCTAATTATAAACAAATTAGGTCACTTGCTGTTTAGTACGTCAAAACTCAGTGTTCTATGGCATATTACTCACAAATTGGGTGTTCTGCAGCTTACTACACCAGAAATTGCAGTCTGGACACACGAATTGGGTGTATTCCAGTTTAGTACGCCAAAACTCGTTGTATTCTGGCATATTACTCACAAATTCATTGTACTGAAGCTTGCTACACTAGAATTGAGTGTATTCTGGCCTGTTACAGATGACTTCGTTGTTTTGCAGCTTAATAACTAAGAACACTGGCGAATTATACACAAATTAGGTCTCTTGCTGTTTAGTACGTCAAAACTCAGTGTTCTATGGCATATTACTGACAAATTGGGTGTACTGCAGCTTACTACACCAGAAATTGCAGTCTGGACACACGAATTTGGTGTATTCTAGCTTACTACGTTAGAACTCGGTGTATTCTGGCATATTACTCACAAGTTCATTGTTCTGAAGCTTACTACACTTGAATTGAGTTTATTCTGGCCTATTATACATCATTTCGTAGTAATGCAGCACAATACGTCAGAATACTGTCGTATTACACACAAATTAGGTCTTGCTGTTTAGTACGTCAAAACTCAGTGTTTTGTGGCATATTACTCACAAATTGGGTGTTCTGAAGCTTACTTCACTTGAATTGAGTGTATTCTGACTTGTTACACATGACTGTTGTTTTGCAGCTTAATAACTAAGAACACTGGCGAATTATACACAAATTAGGTCTCTTGCTGTTTAGTACGTCAAAACTCAGTGTTCTATGGCATATTACTCACAAATTGGGTGTACTGCAGCTTACTACACCAGAAATTGCAGTCTGGACACACGAATTTGGTGTATTCTAGCTTACTACGTTAGAACTCGGTGTATTCAGGCATATTACTCACAAGTTCATTGTTCTGAAGCTTACTACACTTGAATTGAGTCTATTCTGGCCTATTATACATCATTTCGTAGTAATGCAGCATAATACGTCAGAATAATGTCGTATTACACACAAATTAGGTCTTGCTGTTTAGTACGTCAAAACTCAGTGTTTTGTGGCATATTACTCACAAATTGGGTGTACTGAAGCTTACTACATTTGAATTGAGTGTATTCTGGCCTGTTACACATGACTTCGTTGTTTTGCAGCTTAATAAGAACACTGGCGAATTATACACAAATTAGGTCTCTTGCTGTTTAGTACGTCAAAACTCAGTGTTCTATGGCATATTACTCACAAATGGAGTGTACTGCAGCTTACTACACCAGAAATTGCAGTCTGGACACACGAATTTGGTGCATTCTAGCTTACTACGTTAGAACTCGGTGTATTCTGGCATATTACTCACAAGTTCATTGTTCTGAAGCTTACTACACTTGAATTGAGTCTATTCTGGCATATTATACATCATTTCGAAGTAATGCAGCATAATACGTCAGAATACTGTCGTATTACACACAAATTAGGTCTTGCTGTTTAGTACGTCAAAACTCAGTGTTTTGTGGCATATTACTCACAAATTGGGTGTACTGAAGCTTACTACATTTGAATTGAGTGTATTCTGGCCTGTTACACATGACTTCGTTGTTTTGCAGCTTAATAAAAACACTGGCGAATTATACACAAATTAGGTCTCTTGCTGTTTAGTACGTCAAAACTCAGTGTTCTATGGCATATTACTCACAAATTGGGTGTACTGCAGCTTACTACACCAGAAATTGCAGTCTGGACACACGAATTGGGTGTATTCCAGTTTAGTACGCCAAAACTCGTTGTATTCTGGCATATTACTCACAAATTCATTGTACTGAAGCTTACTACACTAGAAATGAGTGTATTCTGGCCTGTTACAGATGACTTCGTTGTTTTGCAGCTTAATAACTAAGAACACTGGCGAATTATACACAAATTAGGTCTCTTGCTGTTTAGTACGTCAAAATGCATTGTTCTATTGCATATTACTCACAAATTGGGTGTACTGCAGCTTACTACACCAGAAATTGCAGTCTGGACACACGAATTTGGTGTATTCTAGCTTACTACGTTAGAACTCGGTGTATTCTGGCATATTACTCACAAGTTCATTGTTCTGAAGCTTACTACACTTGAATTGAGTTTATTCTGGCCTATTATACATCATTTCGTAGTAATGCAGCACAATACGTCAGAATACTGTCGTATTACACACAAATTAGGTCTTGCTGTTTAGTACGTCAAAACTCAGTGTTTTGTGGCATATTACTCACAAATTGGGTGTTCTGAAGCTTACTTCACTTGAATTGAGTGTATTCTGACTTGTTACACATGACTGTTGTTTTGCAGCTTAATAACTAAGAACACTGGCGAATTATACACAAATTAGGTCTCTTGCTGTTTAGTACGTCAAAACTCAGTGTTCTATGGCATATTACTCACAAATTGGGTGTACTGCAGCTTACTACACCAGAAATTGCAGTCTGGACACACGAATTGGGTGTATTCCAGTTTAGTACGCCAAAACTCGTTGTATTCTGGCATATTACTCACACATTCATTGTACTGAAGCTTACTACACTAGAATTGAGTGTATTCTGGCCTGTTACAGATGACTTCGTTGTTTTGCAGCTTAATAACTAAGAACACTTGCGAATTATACACAAATTAGGTCTCTTGCTGTTTAGTACGTCAAAACTCAGTTTTCTATGACATATTACTCACAAATTGGGTGTACTGAAGCTTACTACATTTGAATTGAGTGTATTCTGGCCTGTTACACATGACTTCGTTGTTTTGCAGCTTAATAAGAACACTGGCGAATTATACACAAATTAGGTCTCTTGCTGTTTAGTACGTCAAAACTCAGTGTTCTATGGCATATTACTCACAAATTGGGTGTTCTGCAGCTTACTACACCAGAAATTGCAGTCTGGACACACGAATTGGGTGTATTCCAGTTTAGTACGCCAAAACTCGTTGTATTCTGGCATATTACTCACAAATTCATTGTACTGAAGCTTACTACACTAGAATTGAGTGTATTCTGGCCTGTTACAGATGACTTCGTTGTTTTGCAGCTTAATAACTAAGAACACTTGCGAATTATACACAAATTAGGTCTCTTGCTGTTTAGTACGTCAAAACTCAGTGTTCTATGGCATATTACTCACAAATTGGGTGTTCTGCAGCTTACTACACCAGAAATTGCAGTCTGGACACACGAATTGGGTGTATTCCAGTTTAGTACGCCAAAACTCGTTGTATTCTGGCATATTACTCACAAATTCATTGTACTGAAGCTTGCTACACTAGAATTGAGTGTATTCTGGCCTGTTACAGATGACTTCGTTGTTTTGCAGCTTAATAACTAAGAACACTGGCGAATTATACACAAATTAGGTCTCTTGCTGTTTAGTACGTCAAAACTCAGTGTTCTATGGCATATTACTGACAAATTGGGTGTACTGCAGCTTACTACACCAGAAATTGCAGTCTGGACACACGAATTTGGTGTATTCTAGCTTACTACGTTAGAACTCGGTGTATTCTGGCATATTACCCACAAGTTCATTGTTCTGAAACTTACTACACTTGAATTGAGTCTATACTGGCCTATTATACATCATTTCGTAGTAATGCAGCATAATACGTCAGAATACTGTCGTATTACACACAAATTAGGTCCTGTTGTTTAGTACGTCAAAACTCAGTGTTTTGTGGCATATTACTCACAAATTGAGTGTGCTGAAGCTTACTACACTTGAATTGAGTGTATTCTGACTTGTTACACATGACTGTTGTTTTGCAGCTTAATAACTAAGAACACTGGCGAATTATACACAAATTAGGTCTCTTGCTGTTTAGTACGTCAAAACTCAGTGTTCGATGGCATATTACTCACAAATTGGGTGTACTGCAGCTTACTACACCAGAAATTGCAGTCTGGACACACGAATTTGGTGTATTCTAGCTTACTACGTTAGAACTCGGTGTATTCTGGCATATTACTCACAAGTTCATTGTTCTGAAGCTTACTACACTTGAATTGAGTCTATTCTGGCCTATTATACATCATTTCGTAGTAATGCAGCATAATACGTCAGAATAATGTCGTATTACACACAAATTAGGTCTTGCTGTTTAGTACGTCAAAACTCAGTGTTTTGTGGCATATTACTCACAAATTGGGTGTACTGAAGCTTACTACATTTGAATTGAGTCTATTCTGGCCTATTATACATCATTTCGTAGTAATGCAGCATAATACGTCAGAATAATGTCGTATTATACACAAATTAGGTCTCTTGCTGTTTAGTACGTCAAAACTCAGTGTTCTATGGCATATTACTCACAAATTGGGTGTACTGCAGCTTACTACACCAGAAATTGCAGTCTGGACACACGAATTTGGTGCATTCTAGCTTACTACTTTAGAACTCGGTGTATTCTGGCATATTACTCACAAGTTCATTGTTCTGAAGCTTACTACACTTGAATTGAGTCTATTCTGGCATATTATACATCATTTCGAAGTAATGCAGCATAATACGTCAGAATACTGTCGTATTACACACAAATTAGGTCTTGCTGTTTAGTACGTCAAAACTCAGTGTTTTGTGGCATATTACTCACAAATTGGGTGTACTGAAGCTTACTTCACTTGAATTGAGTGTATTCTGACTTGTTACACATGACTGTTGTTTTGCAGCTTAATAACTAAGAACACTTGCGAATTATACACAAATTAGGTCTCTTGCTGTTTAGTACGTCAAAACTCAGTTTTCTATGACATATTACTCACAAATTGGGTGTACTGAAGCTTACTACATTTGAATTGAGTGTATTCTGGCCTGTTACACATGACTTCGTTGTTTTGCAGCTTAATAAGAACACTGGCGAATTATACACAAATTAGGTCTCTTGCTGTTTAGTACGTCAAAACTCAGTGTTCTATGGCATATTACTCACAAATTGGGTGTTCTGCAGCTTACTACACCAGAAATTGCAGTCTGGACACACGAATTGGGTGTATTCCAGTTTAGTACGCCAAAACTCGTTGTATTCTGGCATATTACTCACAAATTCATTGTACTGAAGCTTACTACACTTGAATTGAGTGTATTCTGGCCTGTTACAGATGACTTCGTTGTTTTGCAGCTTAATAACTAAGAACACTTGCGAATTATACACAAATTAGGTCTCTTGCTGTTTAGTACGTCAAAACTCAGTGTTCTATGACATATTACTCACAAATTGGGTGTACTGAAGCTTACTACATTTGAATTGAGTGTATTCTGGCCTGTTACACATGACTTCGTTGTTTTGCAGCTTAATAAGAACACGCGAATTATACACAAATTAGGTCTCTTGCTGTTTAGTACGTCAAAACTCAGTGTTCTATGGCATATTACTCACAAATTGGGTGTACTGCAGCTTACTACACCAGAAATTGCATACGAATTTGGTGTATTCTAGCTAACTACGTTAGAACTCGGTGTATTCTGGCATATTACTCACAAGTTCATTGTTCTGAAACTTACTACACTTGAATTGAGTCTATTCTGGCCTATTATACATCATTTCGTAGTAATGCAGCATAATACGTCAGAATACTGTCGTATTACACACAAATTAGGTCCTGCTGTTTAGTACGTCAAAACTCAGTGTTTTGTGGCATATTACTCACAAATTGGGTGTACTGAAGCTTACTACACTTGAATTGAGTGTATTCTGACTTGTTACACATGACTGTTGTTTTGCAGCTTAATAGCTAAGAACACTGGCTAATTATAAACAAATTAGGTCACTTGCTGTTTAGTACGTCAAAACTCAGTGTTCTATGGCATATTACTCACAAATTGGGTGTTCTGCAGCTTACTACACCAGAAATTGCAGTCTGGACACACGAATTGGGTGTATTCCAGTTTAGTACGCCAAAACTCGTTGTATTCTGGCATATTACTCACAAATTCATTGTACTGAAGCTTGCTACACTAGAATTGAGTGTATTCTGGCCTGTTACAGATGACTTCGTTGTTTTGCAGCTTAATAACTAAGAACACTGGCGAATTATACACAAATTAGGTCTCTTGCTGTTTAGTACGTCAAAACTCAGTGTTCTATGGCATATTACTGACAAATTGGGTGTACTGCAGCTTACTACACCAGAAATTGCAGTCTGGACACACGAATTTGGTGTATTCTAGCTTACTACGTTAGAACTCGGTGTATTCTGGCATATTACTCACAAGTTCATTGTTCTGAAACTTACTACACTTGAATTGAGTCTATTCTGGCATATTATACATCATTTCGTAGTAATGCAGCATAATACGTCAGAATACTGTCGTATTACACACAAATTAGGTCCTGCTGTTTAGTACGTCAAAACTCAGTGTTTTGTGGCATATTACTCACAAATTGAGTGTACTGAAGCTTACTACACTTGAATTGAGTGTATTCTGACTTGTTACACATGACTGTTGTTTTGCAGCTTAATAACTAAGAACACTGGCGAATTATACACAAATTAGTTCTCTTGCTGTTTACTACGTCAAAACTCAGTGTTCTATGGCATATTACTCACAAATTGGGTGTACTGCAGCTTACTACACCAGAAATTGCAGTCTGGACACACGAATTTGGTGTATTCTAGCTTACTACGTTAGAACTCGGTGTATTCTGGCATATTACTCACAAGTTCATTGTTCTGAAACTTACTACACTTGAATTGAGTCTATTCTGGCCTATTATACATCATTTCGTAGTAATGCAGCATAATACGTCAGAATACTGTCGTATTACACACAAATTAGGTCCTGCTGTTTAGTACGTCAAAACTCAGTGTTTTGTGGCATATTACTCACAAATTGAGTGTACTGAAGCTTACTACACTTGAATTGAGTGTATTCTGACTTGTTACACATGACTGTTGTTTTGCAGCTTAATAACTAAGAACACTGGCGAATTATACACAAATTAGTTCTCTTGCTGTTTACTACGTCAAAACTCAGTGTTCTATGGCATATTACTCACAAATTGGGTGTACTGCAGCTTACTACACCAGAAATTGCAGTCTGGACACACGAATTTGGTGTATTCTAGCTTACTACGTTAGAACTCGGTGTATTCTGGCATATTACTCACAAGTTCATTGTTCTGAAGCTTACTACACTTGAATTGAATCTATTCTGGCCTATTATACATCATTTCGTAGTAATGCAGCATAATACGTCAGAACAATGTCGTATTACACACAAATTAGGTCTTGCTGTTTAGTACGTCAAAACTCAGTGTTTTGTGGCATATTACTCACAAATTGGGTGTACTGAAGCTTACTACATTTGAATTGAGTGTATTCTGGCCTGTTACACATGACTTCGTTGTTTTACAGCTTAATAAGAACACTGGCGAATTATACACAAATTAGGTCTCTTGCTGTTTAGTACGTCAAAACTCAGTGTTCTATGGCATATTACTCACAAATGGAGTGTACTGCAGCTTACTACACCAGAAATTGCAGTCTGGACACACGAATTTGGTGCATTCTAGCTTACTACGTTAGAACTCGGTGTATTCTGGCATATTACTCACAAGTTCATTGTTCTGAAGCTTACTACACTTGAATTGAGTCTATTCTGGCATATTATACATCATTTCGAAGTAATGCAGCATAATACGTCAGAATACTGTCGTATTACACACAAATTAGGTCTTGCTGTTTAGTACGTCAAAACTCAGTGTTTTGTGGCATATTACTCACAAATTGGGTGTACTGATGCTTACTACATTTGAATTGAGTGTATTCTGGCCTGTTACACATGACTTCGTTGTTTTGCAGCTTAATAAGAACACTGGCGAATTATACACAAATTAGGTCTCTTGCTGTTTAATACGTCAAAACTCAGTGTTCTATGGCATATTACTCACAAATTGGGTGTACTGCAGCTTACTACACCAGAAATTGCAGTCTGGACACACGAATTGGGTGTATTCCAGTTTAGTACGCCAAAACTCGTTGTATTCTGGCATATTACTCACAAATTCATTGTACTGAAGCTTACTACACTAGAAATGAATGTATTCGGGCCTGTTACAGATGACTTCGTTGTTTTGCAGCTTAATAACTAAGAACACTGGCGAATTATACACAAATTAGGTCTCTTGCTGTTTAGTACGTCAAAATGCATTGTTCTATTGCATATTACTCACAAATTGGGTGTACTGCAGCTTACTACACCAGAAATTGCAGTCTGGACACACGAATTTGGTGTATTCTAGCTTACTACGTTAGAACTCGGTGTATTCTGGCATATTATTCACAAGTTCATTGTTCTGAAACTTACTACACTTGAATTGAGTCTATTCTGGCCTATTATACATCATTTCGTAGTAATGCAGCATAATACGTCAGAATACTGTCGTATTACACACAAATTAGGTCCTGCTGTTTAGTACGTCAAAACTCAGTGTTTTGTGGCATATTACTCACAAATTGGGTGTACTGAAGCTTACTACACTTGAATTGAGTGTATTCTGACTTGTTACACATGACTGTTGTTTTGCAGCTTAATAGCTAAGAACACTGGCTAATTATACACAAATTAGGTCACTTGCTGTTTAGTACGTCAAAACTCAGTGTTCTATGGCATATTACTCACAAATTGGGTGTTCTGCAGCTTACTACACCAGAAATTGCAGTCTGGACACACGAATTGGGTGTATTCCAGTTTAGTACGCCAAAACTCGTTGTATTCTGGCATATTACTCACAAATTCATTGTACTGAAGCTTGCTACACTAGAATTGAGTGTATTCTGGCCTGTTACAGATGACTTCGTTGTTTTGCAGCTTAATAACTAAGAACACTGGCGAATTATACACAAATTAGGTCTCTTGCTGTTTAGTACGTCAAAACTCAGTGCTCTATGGCATATTACTGACAAATTGGGTGTACTGCAGCTTACTACACCAGAAATTGCAGTCTGGACACACGAATTTGGTGTATTCTAGCTTACTACGTTAGAACTCGGTGTATTCTGGTAGTAATGCAGCATAATACGTCAGAATACTGTCGTATTACACAAATTAGGTCCTGCTGTTTAGTACGTCAAAACTCAGTGTTTTGTGGCATATTACTCACAAATTGAGTGTACTGAAGCTTACTACACTTGAATTGAGTGTATTCTGACTTGTTACACATGACTGTTGTTTTGCAGCTTAATAACTAAGAACACTGGCGAATTATACACAAATTAGTTCTCTTGCTGTTTACTACGTCAATACTCAGTGTTCTATGGCATATTACTCACAAATTGGGTGTACTGCAGCATACTACACCAGAAATTGCAGTCTGGACACACGAATTTGGTGTATTCTAGCTTACTACGTTAGAACTCGGTGTATTCTGGCATATTACTCACAAGTTCATTGTTCTGAAGCTTACTACACTTGAATTGAGTCTATTCTGGCCTATTATACATCATTTCGTAGTAATGCAGCATAATACGTCAGAATACTGTCGTATTACACACAAATTAGGTCCTGCTGTTTAGTACGTCAAAACTCAGTGTTTTGTGGCATATTACTCACAAATTGGGTGTACTGCAGCTTACTACACTTGAATTGAGTGTATTCTGACTTGTTACACATGACTGTTGTTTTGCAGCTTAATAACTAAGAACACTGGCGAATTATACACAAATTAGTTCTCTTGCTGTTTAGTACGTCAAAACTCAGTGTTCTATGGCATATTACTCACAAATTGGGTGTACTGCAGCTTACTACACCAGAAATTGCAGTCTGGACACACGAATTTGGTGTATTCTAGCTTACTACGTTAGAACTCGGTGTATTCTGGCATATTACTCACAAGTTCATTGTTCTGAAGCTTACTACACTTGAATTGAGTCTATTCTGGCCTATTATACATCATTTCGTAGTAATGCAGCATAATACGTCAGAATAATGTCGTATTACACACAAATTAGGTCTTGCTGTTTAGTACGTCAAAACTCAGTGTTTTGTGGCATATTACTCACAAATTGGGTGTACTGCAGCTTACTACACTTGAATTGAGTGTATTCTGACTTGTTACACATGACTGTTGTTTTGCAGCTTAATAACTAAGAACACTGGCGAATTATACACAAATTAGTTCTCTTGCTGTTTAGTACGTCAAAACTCAGTGTTCTATGGCATATTACTCACAAATTGGGTGTACTGCAGCTTACTACACCAGAAATTGCAGTCTGGACACACGAATTTGGTGTATTCTAGCTTACTACGTTAGAACTCGGTGTATTCTGGCATATTACTCACAAGTTCATTGTTCTGAAGCTTACTACACTTGAATTGAGTCTATTCTGGCCTATTATACATCATTTCGTAGTAATGCAGCATAATACGTCAGAATAATGTCGTATTACACACAAATTAGGTCTTGCTGTTTAGTACGTCAAAACTCAGTGTTTTGTGGCATATTACTCACAAATTGGGTGTACTGAAGCTTACTACATTTGAATTGAGTGTATTCTGGCCTGTTACACATGACTTCGTTGTTTTGCAGCTTAATAAGAACACTGGCGAATTATACACAAATTAGGTCTCTTGCTGTTTAGTACGTCAAAACTCAGTGTTCTATGGCATATTACTCACAAATGGAGTGTACTGCAGCTTACTACACCAGAAATTGCAGTCTGGACACACGAATTTGGTGCATTCTAGCTTACTACGTTAGAACTCGGTGTATTCTGGCATATTACTCACAAGTTCATTGTTCTGAAGCTTACTACACTTGAATTGAGTCTATTCTGGCATATTATACATCATTTCGAAGTAATGCAGCATAATACGTCAGAATACTGTCGTATTACACACAAATTAGGTCTTGCTGTTTAGTACGTCAAAACTCAGTGTTTTGTGGCATATTACTCACAAATTGGGTGTACTGAAGCTTACTACATTTGAATTGAGTGTATTCTGGCCTGTTACACATGACTTCGTTGTTTTGCAGCTTAATAACTAAGAACACTGGCGAATTATACACAAATTAGGTCTCTTGCTGTTTAGTACGTCAAAATGCATTGTTCTATTGCATATTACTCACAAATTGGGTGTACTGCAGCTTACTACATTTGAATTGAGTGTATTCTGGCCTGTTACACATGACTTCGTTGTTTTGCAGCTTAATAAGAACACTGGCGAATTATACACAAATTAGGTCTCTTGCTGTTTAGTACGTCAAAACTCAGTGTTCTATGGCATATTACTCACAAATTGGGTGTACTGCAGCTTACTACACCAGAAATTGCAGTCTGGACACACGAATTTGGTGTATTCTAGCTTACTACGTTAGAACTCGGTGTATTCTGGCATATTACTCACAAGTTCATTGTTCTGAAGCTTACTACACTTGAATTGAGTTTATTCTGGCCTATTATACATCATTTCGTAGTAATGCAGCACAATACGTCAGAATACTGTCGTATTACACACAAATTAGGTCTTGCTGTTTAGTACGTCAAAACTCAGTGTTTTGTGGCATATTACTCACAAATTGGGTGTTCTGAAGCTTACTTCACTTGAATTGAGTGTATTCTGACTTGTTACACATGACTGTTGTTTTGCAGCTTAATAACTAAGAACACTGGCGAATTATACACAAATTAGGTCTCTTGCTGTTTAGTACGTCAAAACTCAGTGTTCTATGGCATATTACTCACAAATTGGGTGTACTGCAGCTTACTACACCAGAAATTGCAGTCTGGACACACGAATTTGGTGTATTCTAGCTTACTACGTTAGAACTCGGTGTATTCTGGCATATTACTCACAAGTTCATTGTTCTGAAGCTTACTACACTTGAATTGAGTCTATTCTGGCCTATTATACATCATTTCGTAGTAATGCAGCATAATACGTCAGAATAATGTCGTATTACACACAAATTAGGTCTTGCTGTTTAGTACGTCAAAACTCAGTGTTTTGTGGCATATTACTCACAAATTGGGTGTACTGAAGCTTACTACATTTGAATTGAGTGTATTCTGGCCTGTTACACATGACTTCGTTGTTTTGCAGCTTAATAAGAACACTGGCGAATTATACACAAATTAGGTCTCTTGCTGTTTAGTACGTCAAAACTCAGTGTTCTATGGCATATTACTCACAAATTGGGTGTACTGCAGCTTACTACACCAGAAATTGCAGTCTGGACACACGAATTGGGTGTATTCCAGTTTAGTACGCCAAAACTCGTTGTATTCTGGCATATTACTCACAAATTCATTGTACTGAAGCTTACTACACTAGAAATGAGTGTATTCTGGCCTGTTACAGATGACTTCGTTGTTTTGCAGCTTAATAACTAAGAACACTGGCGAATTATACACAAATTAGGTCTCTTGCTGTTTAGTACGTCAAAATGCATTGTTCTATTGCATATTACTCACAAATTGGGTGTACTGCAGCTTACTACACCAGAAATTGCAGTCTGGACACACGAATTTGGTGTATTCTAGCTTACTACGTTAGAACTCGGTGTATTCTGGCATATTACTCACAAGTTCATTGTTCTGAAGCTTACTACACTTGAATTGAGTTTATTCTGGCCTATTATACATCATTTCGTAGTAATGCAGCACAATACGTCAGAATACTGTCGTATTACACACAAATTAGGTCTTGCTGTTTAGTACGTCAAAACTCAGTGTTTTGTGGCATATTACTCACAAATTGGGTGTTTTGAAGCTTACTTCACTTGAATTGAGTGTATTCTGACTTGTTACACATGACTGTTGTTTTGCAGCTTAATAACTAAGAACACTGGCGAATTATACACAAATTAGGTCTCTTGCTGTTTAGTACGTCAAAACTCAGTGTTCTATGGCATATTACTCACAAATTGGGTGTACTGCAGCTTACTACACCAGAAATTGCAGTCTGGACACACGAATTTGGTGTATTCTAGCTTACTACGTTAGAACTCGGTGTATTCTGGCATATTACTCACAAGTTCATTGTTCTGAAGCTTACTACACTTGAATTGAGTCTATTCTGGCCTATTATACATCATTTCGTAGTAATGCAGCATAATACGTCAGAATAATGTCGTATTACACACAAATTAGGTCTTGCTGTTTAGTACGTCAAAACTCAGTGTTTTGTGGCATATTACTCACAAATTGGGTGTACTGAAGCTTACTACATTTGAATTGAGTGTATTCTGGCCTGTTACACATGACTTCGTTGTTTTGCAGCTTAATAAGAACACTGGCGAATTATACACAAATTAGGTCTCTTGCTGTTTAGTACGTCAAAACTCAGTGTTCTATGGCATATTACTCACAAATTGGGTGTACTGCAGCTTACTACACCAGAAATTGCAGTCTGGACACACGAATTGGGTGTATTCCAGTTTAGTACGCCAAAACTCGTTGTATTCTGGCATATTACTCACAAATTCATTGTACTGAAGCTTACTACACTAGAAATGAGTGTATTCTGGCCTGTTACAGATGACTTCGTTGTTTTGCAGCTTAATAACTAAGAACACTGGCGAATTATACACAAATTAGGTCTCTTGCTGTTTAGTACGTCAAAATGCATTGTTCTATTGCATATTACTCACAAATTGGGTGTACTGCAGCTTACTACATTTGAATTGAGTGTATTCTGGCCTGTTACACATGACTTCGTTGTTTTGCAGCTTAATAAGAACACTGGCGAATTATACACAAATTAGGTCTCTTGCTGTTTAGTACGTCAAAACTCAGTGTTCTATGGCATATTACTCACAAATTGGGTGTACTGCAGCTTACTACACCAGAAATTGCAGTCTGGACACACGAATTTGGTGTATTCTAGCTTACTACGTTAGAACTCGGTGTATTCTGGCATATTACTCACAAGTTCATTGTTCTGAAGCTTACTACACTTGAATTGAGTTTATTCTGGCCTATTATACATCATTTCGTAGTAATGCAGCACAATACGTCAGAATACTGTCGTATTACACACAAATTAGGTCTTGCTGTTTAGTACGTCAAAACTCAGTGTTTTGTGGCATATTACTCACAAATTGGGTGTTCTGAAGCTTACTTCACTTGAATTGAGTGTATTCTGACTTGTTACACATGACTGTTGTTTTGCAGCTTAATAACTAAGAACACTGGCGAATTATACACAAATTAGGTCTCTTGCTGTTTAGTACGTCAAAACTCAGTGTTCTATGGCATATTACTCACAAATTGGGTGTACTGCAGCTTACTACACCAGAAATTGCAGTCTGGACACACGAATTTGGTGTATTCTAGCTTACTACGTTAGAACTCGGTGTATTCTGGCATATTACTCACAAGTTCATTGTTCTGAAGCTTACTACACTTGAATTGAGTCTATTCTGGCCTATTATACATCATTTCGTAGTAATGCAGCATAATACGTCAGAATAATGTCGTATTACACACAAATTAGGTCTTGCTGTTTAGTACGTCAAAACTCAGTGTTTTGTGGCATATTACTCACAAATTGGGTGTACTGAAGCTTACTACATTTGAATTGAGTGTATTCTGGCCTGTTACACATGACTTCGTTGTTTTGCAGCTTAATAAGAACACTGGCGAATTATACACAAATTAGGTCTCTTGCTGTTTAGTACGTCAAAACTCAGTGTTCTATGGCATATTACTCACAAATGGAGTGTACTGCAGCTTACTACACCAGAAATTGCAGTCTGGACACACGAATTTGGTGCATTCTAGCTTACTACGTTAGAACTCGGTGTATTCTGGCATATTACTCACAAGTTCATTGTTCTGAAGCTTACTACACTTGAATTGAGTCTATTCTGGCATATTATACATCATTTCGAAGTAATGCAGCATAATACGTCAGAATACTGTCGTATTACACACAAATTAGGTCTTGCTGTTTAGTACGTCAAAACTCAGTGTTTTGTGGCATATTACTCACAAATTGGGTGTACTGAAGCTTACTACATTTGAATTGAGTGTATTCTGGCCTGTTACACATGACTTCGTTGTTTTGCAGCTTAATAAGAACACTGGCGAATTATACACAAATTAGGTCTCTTGCTGTTTAGTACGTCAAAACTCAGTGTTCTATGGCATATTACTCACAAATTGGGTGTACTGCAGCTTACTACACCAGAAATTGCAGTCTGGACACACGAATTTGGTGTATTCTAGCTTACTACGTTAGAACTCGGTGTATTCTGGCATATTACTCACAAGTTCATTGTTCTGAAGCTTACTACACTTGAATTGAGTTTATTCTGGCCTATTATACATCATTTCGTAGTAATGCAGCACAATACGTCAGAATACTGTCGTATTACACACAAATTAGGTCTTGCTGTTTAGTACGTCAAAACTCAGTGTTTTGTGGCATATTACTCACAAATTGGGTGTTCTGAAGCTTACTTCACTTGAATTGAGTGTATTCTGACTTGTTACACATGACTGTTGTTTTGCAGCTTAATAACTAAGAACACTTGCGAATTATACACAAATTAGGTCTCTTGCTGTTTAGTACGTCAAAACTCAGTGTTCTATGACATATTACTCACAAATTGGGTGTACTGAAGCTTACTACATTTGAATTGAGTGTATTCTGGCCTGTTACACATGACTTCGTTGTTTTGCAGCTTAATAAGAACACTGGCGAATTATACACAAATTAGGTCTCTTGCTGTTTAGTACGTCAAAACTCAGTGTTCTATGGCATATTACTCACAAATTGGGTGTACTGCAGCTTACTACACCAGAAATTGCATACGAATTTGGTGTATTCTAGCTAACTACGTTAGAACTCGGTGTATTCTGGCATATTACTCACAAGTTCATTGTTCTGAAACTTACTACACTTGAATTGAGTCTATTCTGGCCTATTATACATCATTTCGTAGTAATGCAGCATAATACGTCAGAATACTGTCGTATTACACACAAATTAGGTCCTGCTGTTTAGTACGTCAAAACTCAGTGTTTTGTGGCATATTACTCACAAATTGGGTGTACTGAAGCTTACTACACTTGAATTGAGTGTATTCTGACTTGTTACACATGACTGTTGTTTTGCAGCTTAATAGCTAAGAACACTGGCTAATTATAAACAAATTAGGTCACTTGCTGTTTAGTACGTCAAAACTCAGTGTTCTATGGCATATTACTCACAAATTGGGTGTTCTGCAGCTTACTACACCAGAAATTGCAGTCTGGACACACGAATTGGGTGTATTCCAGTTTAGTACGCCAAAACTCGTTGTATTCTGGCATATTACTCACAAATTCATTGTACTGAAGCTTGCTACACTAGAATTGAGTGTATTCTGGCCTGTTACAGATGACTTCGTTGTTTTGCAGCTTAATAACTAAGAACACTGGCGAATTATACACAAATTAGGTCTCTTGCTGTTTAGTACGTCAAAACTCAGTGTTCTATGGCATATTACTGACAAATTGGGTGTACTGCAGCTTACTACACCAGAAATTGCAGTCTGGACACGAATTTGGTGTATTCTAGCTTACTACGTTAGAACTCGGTGTATTCTGGCATATTACTCACAAGTTCATTGTTCTGAAGCTTACTACACTTGAATTGAGTCTATTCTGGCCTATTATACATCATTTCGTAGTAATGCAGCATAATACGTCAGAATAATGTCGTATTACACACAAATTAGGTCTTGCTGTTTAGTACGTCAAAACTCAGTGTTTTGTGGCATATTACTCACAAATTGGGTGTACTGAAGCTTACTACATTTGAATTGAGTCTATTCTGGCCTATTATACATCATTTCGTAGTAATGCAGCATAATACGTCAGAATAATGTCGTATTATACACAAATTAGGTCTCTTGCTGTTTAGTACGTCAAAACTCAGTGTTCTATGGCATATTACTCACAAATTGGGTGTACTGCAGCTTACTACACCAGAAATTGCAGTCTGGACACACGAATTTGGTGCATTCTAGCTTACTACTTTAGAACTCGGTGTATTCTGGCATATTACTCACAAGTTCATTGTTCTGAAGCTTACTACACTTGAATTGAGTCTATTCTGGCATATTATACATCATTTCGAAGTAATGCAGCATAATACGTCAGAATACTGTCGTATTACACACAAATTAGGTCTTGCTGTTTAGTACGTCAAAACTCAGTGTTTTGTGGCATATTACTCACAAATTGGGTGTACTGAAGCTTACTTCACTTGAATTGAGTGTATTCTGACTTGTTACACATGACTGTTGTTTTGCAGCTTAATAACTAAGAACACTTGCGAATTATACACAAATTAGGTCTCTTGCTGTTTAGTACGTCAAAACTCAGTGTTCTATGACATATTACTCACAAATTGGGTGTTCTGCAGCTTACTACACCAGAAATTGCAGTCTGGACACACGAATTGGGTGTATTCCAGTTTAGTACGCCAAAACTCGTTGTATTCTGGCATATTACTCACAAATTCATTGTACTGAAGCTTACTACACTTGAATTGAGTGTATTCTGGCCTGTTACAGATGACTTCGTTGTTTTGCAGCTTAATAACTAAGAACACTTGCGAATTATACACAAATTAGGTCTCTTGCTGTTTAGTACGTCAAAACTCAGTGTTCTATGACATATTACTCACAAATTGGGTGTACTGAAGCTTACTACATTTGAATTGAGTGTATTCTGGCCTGTTACACATGACTTCGTTGTTTTGCAGCTTAATAAGAACACGCGAATTATACACAAATTAGGTCTCTTGCTGTTTAGTACGTCAAAACTCAGTGTTCTATGGCATATTACTCACAAATTGGGTGTACTGCAGCTTACTACACCAGAAATTGCATACGAATTTGGTGTATTCTAGCTAACTACGTTAGAACTCGGTGTATTCTGGCATATTACTCACAAGTTCATTGTTCTGAAACTTACTACACTTGAATTGAGTCTATTCTGGCCTATTATACATCATTTCGTAGTAATGCAGCATAATACGTCAGAATACTGTCGTATTACACACAAATTAGGTCCTGCTGTTTAGTACGTCAAAACTCAGTGTTTTGTGGCATATTACTCACAAATTGGGTGTACTGAAGCTTACTACACTTGAATTGAGTGTATTCTGACTTGTTACACATGACTGTTGTTTTGCAGCTTAATAGCTAAGAAAACTGGCTAATTATAAACAAATTAGGTCACTTGCTGTTTAGTACGTCAAAACTCAGTGTTCTATGGCATATTACTCACAAATTGGGTGTTCTGCAGCTTACTACACCAGAAATTGCAGTCTGGACACACGAATTGGGTGTATTCCAGTTTAGTACGCCAAAACTCGTTGTATTCTGGCATATTACTCACAAATTCATTGTACTGAAGCTTGCTACACTAGAATTGAGTGTATTCTGGCCTGTTACAGATGACTTCGTTGTTTTGCAGCTTAATAACTAAGAACACTGGCGAATTATACACAAATTAGGTCTCTTGCTGTTTAGTACGTCAAAACTCAGTGTTCTATGGCATATTACTGACAAATTGGGTGTACTGCAGCTTACTACACCAGAAATTGCAGTCTGGACACACGAATTTGGTGTATTCTAGCTTACTACGTTAGAACTCGGTGTATTCTGGCATATTACTCACAAGTTCATTGTTCTGAAACTTACTACACTTGAATTGAGTCTATTCTGGCATATTATACATCATTTCGTAGTAATGCAGCATAATACGTCAGAATACTGTCGTATTACACACAAATTAGGTCCTGCTGTTTAGTACGTCAAAACTCAGTGTTTTGTGGCATATTACTCACAAATTGAGTGTACTGAAGCTTACTACACTTGAATTGAGTGTATTCTGACTTGTTACACATGACTGTTGTTTTGCAGCTTAATAACTAAGAACACTGGCGAATTATACACAAATTAGTTCTCTTGCTGTTTACTACGTCAAAACTCAGTGTTCTATGGCATATTACTCACAAATTGGGTGTACTGCAGCTTACTACACCAGAAATTGCAGTCTGGACACACGAATTTGGTGTATTCTAGCTTACTACGTTAGAACTCGGTGTATTCTGGCATATTACTCACAAGTTCATTGTTCTGAAACTTACTACACTTGAATTGAGTCTATTCTGGCCTATTATACATCATTTCGTAGTAATGCAGCATAATACGTCAGAATACTGTCGTATTACACACAAATTAGGTCCTGCTGTTTAGTACGTCAAAACTCAGTGTTTTGTGGCATATTACTCACAAATTGAGTGTACTGAAGCTTACTACACTTGAATTGAGTGTATTCTGACTTGTTACACATGACTGTTGTTTTGCAGCTTAATAACTAAGAACACTGGCGAATTATACACAAATTAGTTCTCTTGCTGTTTACTACGTCAAAACTCAGTGTTCTATGGCATATTACTCACAAATTGGGTGTACTGCAGCTTACTACACCAGAAATTGCAGTCTGGACACACGAATTTGGTGTATTCTAGCTTACTACGTTAGAACTCGGTGTATTCTGGCATATTACTCACAAGTTCATTGTTCTGAAGCTTACTACACTTGAATTGAGTCTATTCTGGCCTATTATACATCATTTCGTAGTAATGCAGCATAATACGTCAGAATAATGTCGTATTACACACAAATTAGGTCTTGCTGTTTAGTACGTCAAAACTCAGTGTTTTGTGGCATATTACTCACAAATTGGGTGTACTGAAGCTTACTACATTTGAATTGAGTCTATTCTGGCCTATTATACATCATTTCGTAGTAATGCAGCATAATACGTCAGAATAATGTCGTATTATACACAAATTAGGTCTCTTGCTGTTTAGTACGTCAAAACTCAGTGTTCTATGGCATATTACTCACAAATTGGGTGTACTGCAGCTTACTACACCAGAAATTGCAGTCTGGACACACGAATTTGGTGCATTCTAGCTTACTACTTTAGAACTCGGTGTATTCTGGCATATTACTCACAAGTTCATTGTTCTGAAGCTTACTACACTTGAATTGAGTCTATTCTGGCATATTATACATCATTTCGAAGTAATGCAGCATAATACGTCAGAATACTGTCGTATTACACACAAATTAGGTCTTGCTGTTTAGTACGTCAAAACTCAGTGTTTTGTGGCATATTACTCACAAATTGGGTGTACTGAAGCTTACTTCACTTGAATTGAGTGTATTCTGACTTGTTACACATGACTGTTGTTTTGCAGCTTAATAACTAAGAACACTTGCGAATTATACACAAATTAGGTCTCTTGCTGTTTAGTACGTCAAAACTCAGTGTTCTATGACATATTACTCACAAATTGGGTGTTCTGCAGCTTACTACACCAGAAATTGCAGTCTGGACACACGAATTGGGTGTATTCCAGTTTAGTACGCCAAAACTCGTTGTATTCTGGCATATTACTCACAAATTCATTGTACTGAAGCTTACTACACTTGAATTGAGTGTATTCTGGCCTGTTACAGATGACTTCGTTGTTTTGCAGCTTAATAACTAAGAACACTTGCGAATTATACACAAATTAGGTCTCTTGCTGTTTAGTACGTCAAAACTCAGTGTTCTATGACATATTACTCACAAATTGGGTGTACTGAAGCTTACTACATTTGAATTGAGTGTATTCTGGCCTGTTACACATGACTTCGTTGTTTTGCAGCTTAATAAGAACACGCGAATTATACACAAATTAGGTCTCTTGCTGTTTAGTACGTCAAAACTCAGTGTTCTATGGCATATTACTCACAAATTGGGTGTACTGCAGCTTACTACACCAGAAATTGCATACGAATTTGGTGTATTCTAGCTAACTACGTTAGAACTCGGTGTATTCTGGCATATTACTCACAAGTTCATTGTTCTGAAACTTACTACACTTGAATTGAGTCTATTCTGGCCTATTATACATCATTTCGTAGTAATGCAGCATAATACGTCAGAATACTGTCGTATTACACACAAATTAGGTCCTGCTGTTTAGTACGTCAAAACTCAGTGTTTTGTGGCATATTACTCACAAATTGGGTGTACTGAAGCTTACTACACTTGAATTGAGTGTATTCTGACTTGTTACACATGACTGTTGTTTTGCAGCTTAATAGCTAAGAACACTGGCTAATTATAAACAAATTAGGTCACTTGCTGTTTAGTACGTCAAAACTCAGTGTTCTATGGCATATTACTCACAAATTGGGTGTTCTGCAGCTTACTACACCAGAAATTGCAGTCTGGACACACGAATTGGGTGTATTCCAGTTTAGTACGCCAAAACTCGTTGTATTCTGGCATATTACTCACAAATTCATTGTACTGAAGCTTGCTACACTAGAATTGAGTGTATTCTGGCCTGTTACAGATGACTTCGTTGTTTTGCAGCTTAATAACTAAGAACACTGGCGAATTATACACAAATTAGGTCTCTTGCTGTTTAGTACGTCAAAACTCAGTGTTCTATGGCATATTACTGACAAATTGGGTGTACTGCAGCTTACTACACCAGAAATTGCAGTCTGGACACACGAATTTGGTGTATTCTAGCTTACTACGTTAGAACTCGGTGTATTCTGGCATATTACTCACAAGTTCATTGTTCTGAAACTTACTACACTTGAATTGAGTCTATTCTGGCATATTATACATCATTTCGTAGTAATGCAGCATAATACGTCAGAATACTGTCGTATTACACACAAATTAGGTCCTGCTGTTTAGTACGTCAAAACTCAGTGTTTTGTGGCATATTACTCACAAATTGAGTGTACTGAAGCTTACTACACTTGAATTGAGTGTATTCTGACTTGTTACACATGACTGTTGTTTTGCAGCTTAATAACTAAGAACACTGGCGAATTATACACAAATTAGTTCTCTTGCTGTTTACTACGTCAAAACTCAGTGTTCTATGGCATATTACTCACAAATTGGGTGTACTGCAGCTTACTACACCAGAAATTGCAGTCTGGACACACGAATTTGGTGTATTCTAGCTTACTACGTTAGAACTCGGTGTATTCTGGCATATTACTCACAAGTTCATTGTTCTGAAACTTACTACACTTGAATTGAGTCTATTCTGGCCTATTATACATCATTTCGTAGTAATGCAGCATAATACGTCAGAATACTGTCGTATTACACACAAATTAGGTCCTGCTGTTTAGTACGTCAAAACTCAGTGTTTTGTGGCATATTACTCACAAATTGAGTGTACTGAAGCTTACTACACTTGAATTGAGTGTATTCTGACTTGTTACACATGACTGTTGTTTTGCAGCTTAATAACTAAGAACACTGGCGAATTATACACAAATTAGTTCTCTTGCTGTTTACTACGTCAAAACTCAGTGTTCTATGGCATATTACTCACAAATTGGGTGTACTGCAGCTTACTACACCAGAAATTGCAGTCTGGACACACGAATTTGGTGTATTCTAGCTTACTACGTTAGAACTCGGTGTATTCTGGCATATTACTCACAAGTTCATTGTTCTGAAGCTTACTACACTTGAATTGAGTCTATTCTGGCCTATTATACATCATTTCGTAGTAATGCAGCATAATACGTCAGAACAATGTCGTATTACACACAAATTAGGTCTTGCTGTTTAGTACGTCAAAACTCAGTGTTTTGTGGCATATTACTCACAAATTGGGTGTACTGAAGCTTACTACATTTGAATTGAGTGTATTCTGGCCTGTTACACATGACTTCGTTGTTTTACAGCTTAATAAGAACACTGGCGAATTATACACAAATTAGGTCTCTTGCTGTTTAGTACGTCAAAACTCAGTGTTCTATGGCATATTACTCACAAATGGAGTGTACTGCAGCTTACTACACCAGAAATTGCAGTCTGGACACACGAATTTGGTGCATTCTAGCTTACTACGTTAGAACTCGGTGTATTCTGGCATATTACTCACAAGTTCATTGTTCTGAAGCTTACTACACTTGAATTGAGTCTATTCTGGCATATTATACATCATTTCGAAGTAATGCAGCATAATACGTCAGAATACTGTCGTATTACACACAAATTAGGTCTTGCTGTTTAGTACGTCAAAACTCAGTGTTTTGTGGCATATTACTCACAAATTGGGTGTACTGAAGCTTACTACATTTGAATTGAGTGTATTCTGGCCTGTTACACATGACTTCGTTGTTTTGCAGCTTAATAAGAACACTGGCGAATTATACACAAATTAGGTCTCTTGCTGTTTAGTACGTCAAAACTCAGTGTTCTATGGCATATTACTCACAAATTGGGTGTACTGCAGCTTACTACACCAGAAATTGCAGTCTGGACACACGAATTGGGTGTATTCCAGTTTAGTACGCCAAAACTCGTTGTATTCTGGCATATTACTCACAAATTCATTGTACTGAAGCTTACTACACTAGAAATGAATGTATTCGGGCCTGTTACAGATGACTTCGTTGTTTTGCAGCTTAATAACTAAGAACACTGGCGAATTATACACAAATTAGGTCTCTTGCTGTTTAGTACGTCAAAATGCATTGTTCTATTGCATATTACTCACAAATTGGGTGTACTGCAGCTTACTACACCAGAAATTGCAGTCTGGACACACGAATTTGGTGTATTCTAGCTTACTACGTTAGAACTCGGTGTATTCTGGCATATTATTCACAAGTTCATTGTTCTGAAACTTACTACACTTGAATTGAGTCTATTCTGGCCTATTATACATCATTTCGTAGTAATGCAGCATAATACGTCAGAATACTGTCGTATTACACACAAATTAGGTCCTGCTGTTTAGTACGTCAAAACTCAGTGTTTTGTGGCATATTACTCACAAATTGGGTGTACTGAAGCTTACTACACTTGAATTGAGTGTATTCTGACTTGTTACACATGACTGTTGTTTTGCAGCTTAATAGCTAAGAACACTGGCTAATTATACACAAATTAGGTCACTTGCTGTTTAGTACGTCAAAACTCAGTGTTCTATGGCATATTACTCACAAATTGGGTGTTCTGCAGCTTACTACACCAGAAATTGCAGTCTGGACACACGAATTGGGTGTATTCCAGTTTAGTACGCCAAAACTCGTTGTATTCTGGCATATTACTCACAAATTCATTGTACTGAAGCTTGCTACACTAGAATTGAGTGTATTCTGGCCTGTTACAGATGACTTCGTTGTTTTGCAGCTTAATAACTAAGAACACTGGCGAATTATACACAAATTAGGTCTCTTGCTGTTTAGTACGTCAAAACTCAGTGCTCTATGGCATATTACTGACAAATTGGGTGTACTGCAGCTTACTACACCAGAAATTGCAGTCTGGACACACGAATTTGGTGTATTCTAGCTTACTACGTTAGAACTCGGTGTATTCTGGTAGTAATGCAGCATAATACGTCAGAATACTGTCGTATTACACAAATTAGGTCCTGCTGTTTAGTACGTCAAAACTCAGTGTTTTGTGGCATATTACTCACAAATTGAGTGTACTGAAGCTTACTACACTTGAATTGAGTGTATTCTGACTTGTTACACATGACTGTTGTTTTGCAGCTTAATAACTAAGAACACTGGCGAATTATACACAAATTAGTTCTCTTGCTGTTTACTACGTCAATACTCAGTGTTCTATGGCATATTACTCACAAATTGGGTGTACTGCAGCATACTACACCAGAAATTGCAGTCTGGACACACGAATTTGGTGTATTCTAGCTTACTACGTTAGAACTCGGTGTATTCTGGCATATTACTCACAAGTTCATTGTTCTGAAGCTTACTACACTTGAATTGAGTCTATTCTGGCCTATTATACATCATTTCGTAGTAATGCAGCATAATACGTCAGAATACTGTCGTATTACACACAAATTAGGTCCTGCTGTTTAGTACGTCAAAACTCAGTGTTTTGTGGCATATTACTCACAAATTGGGTGTACTGCAGCTTACTACACTTGAATTGAGTGTATTCTGACTTGTTACACATGACTGTTGTTTTGCAGCTTAATAACTAAGAACACTGGCGAATTATACACAAATTAGTTCTCTTGCTGTTTAGTACGTCAAAACTCAGTGTTCTATGGCATATTACTCACAAATTGGGTGTACTGCAGCTTACTACACCAGAAATTGCAGTCTGGACACACGAATTTGGTGTATTCTAGCTTACTACGTTAGAACTCGGTGTATTCTGGCATATTACTCACAAGTTCATTGTTCTGAAGCTTACTACACTTGAATTGAGTCTATTCTGGCCTATTATACATCATTTCGTAGTAATGCAGCATAATACGTCAGAATAATGTCGTATTACACACAAATTAGGTCTTGCTGTTTAGTACGTCAAAACTCAGTGTTTTGTGGCATATTACTCACAAATTGGGTGTACTGAAGCTTACTACATTTGAATTGAGTGTATTCTGGCCTGTTACACATGACTTCGTTGTTTTGCAGCTTAATAAGAACACTGGCGAATTATACACAAATTAGGTCTCTTGCTGTTTAGTACGTCAAAACTCAGTGTTCTATGGCATATTACTCACAAATGGAGTGTACTGCAGCTTACTACACCAGAAATTGCAGTCTGGACACACGAATTTGGTGCATTCTAGCTTACTACGTTAGAACTCGGTGTATTCTGGCATATTACTCACAAGTTCATTGTTCTGAAGCTTACTACACTTGAATTGAGTCTATTCTGGCATATTATACATCATTTCGAAGTAATGCAGCATAATACGTCAGAATACTGTCGTATTACACACAAATTAGGTCTTGCTGTTTAGTACGTCAAAACTCAGTGTTTTGTGGCATATTACTCACAAATTGGGTGTACTGAAGCTTACTACATTTGAATTGAGTGTATTCTGGCCTGTTACACATGACTTCGTTGTTTTGCAGCTTAATAAGAACACTGGCGAATTATACACAAATTAGGTCTCTTGCTGTTTAGTACGTCAAAACTCAGTGTTCTATGGCATATTACTCACAAATTGGGTGTACTGCAGCTTACTACACCAGAAATTGCAGTCTGGACACACGAATTGGGTGTATTCCAGTTTAGTACGCCAAAACTCGTTGTATTCTGGCATATTACTCACAAATTCATTGTACTGAAGCTTACTACACTAGAAATGAGTGTATTCTGGCCTGTTACAGATGACTTCGTTGTTTTGCAGCTTAATAACTAAGAACACTGGCGAATTATACACAAATTAGGTCTCTTGCTGTTTAGTACGTCAAAATGCATTGTTCTATTGCATATTACTCACAAATTGGGTGTACTGCAGCTTACTACATTTGAATTGAGTGTATTCTGGCCTGTTACACATGACTTCGTTGTTTTGCAGCTTAATAAGAACACTGGCGAATTATACACAAATTAGGTCTCTTGCTGTTTAGTACGTCAAAACTCAGTGTTCTATGGCATATTACTCACAAATTGGGTGTACTGCAGCTTACTACACCAGAAATTGCAGTCTGGACACACGAATTTGGTGTATTCTAGCTTACTACGTTAGAACTCGGTGTATTCTGGCATATTACTCACAAGTTCATTGTTCTGAAGCTTACTACACTTGAATTGAGTTTATTCTGGCCTATTATACATCATTTCGTAGTAATGCAGCACAATACGTCAGAATACTGTCGTATTACACACAAATTAGGTCTTGCTGTTTAGTACGTCAAAACTCAGTGTTTTGTGGCATATTACTCACAAATTGGGTGTTCTGAAGCTTACTTCACTTGAATTGAGTGTATTCTGACTTGTTACACATGACTGTTGTTTTGCAGCTTAATAACTAAGAACACTGGCGAATTATACACAAATTAGGTCTCTTGCTGTTTAGTACGTCAAAACTCAGTGTTCTATGGCATATTACTCACAAATTGGGTGTACTGCAGCTTACTACACCAGAAATTGCAGTCTGGACACACGAATTTGGTGTATTCTAGCTTACTACGTTAGAACTCGGTGTATTCTGGCATATTACTCACAAGTTCATTGTTCTGAAGCTTACTACACTTGAATTGAGTCTATTCTGGCCTATTATACATCATTTCGTAGTAATGCAGCATAATACGTCAGAATAATGTCGTATTACACACAAATTAGGTCTTGCTGTTTAGTACGTCAAAACTCAGTGTTTTGTGGCATATTACTCACAAATTGGGTGTACTGAAGCTTACTACATTTGAATTGAGTGTATTCTGGCCTGTTACACATGACTTCGTTGTTTTGCAGCTTAATAAGAACACTGGCGAATTATACACAAATTAGGTCTCTTGCTGTTTAGTACGTCAAAACTCAGTGTTCTATGGCATATTACTCACAAATGGAGTGTACTGCAGCTTACTACACCAGAAATTGCAGTCTGGACACACGAATTTGGTGCATTCTAGCTTACTACGTTAGAACTCGGTGTATTCTGGCATATTACTCACAAGTTCATTGTTCTGAAGCTTACTACACTTGAATTGAGTCTATTCTGGCATATTATACATCATTTCGAAGTAATGCAGCATAATACGTCAGAATACTGTCGTATTACACACAAATTAGGTCTTGCTGTTTAGTACGTCAAAACTCAGTGTTTTGTGGCATATTACTCACAAATTGGGTGTACTGAAGCTTACTACATTTGAATTGAGTGTATTCTGGCCTGTTACACATGACTTCGTTGTTTTGCAGCTTAATAAGAACACTGGCGAATTATACACAAATTAGGTCTCTTGCTGTTTAGTACGTCAAAACTCAGTGTTCTATGGCATATTACTCACAAATTGGGTGTACTGCAGCTTACTACACCAGAAATTGCAGTCTGGACACACGAATTTGGTGTATTCTAGCTTACTACGTTAGAACTCGGTGTATTCTGGCATATTACTCACAAGTTCATTGTTCTGAAGCTTACTACACTTGAATTGAGTTTATTCTGGCCTATTATACATCATTTCGTAGTAATGCAGCACAATACGTCAGAATACTGTCGTATTACACACAAATTAGGTCTTGCTGTTTAGTACGTCAAAACTCAGTGTTTTGTGGCATATTACTCACAAATTGGGTGTTCTGAAGCTTACTTCACTTGAATTGAGTGTATTCTGACTTGTTACACATGACTGTTGTTTTGCAGCTTAATAACTAAGAACACTTGCGAATTATACACAAATTAGGTCTCTTGCTGTTTAGTACGTCAAAACTCAGTGTTCTATGACATATTACTCACAAATTGGGTGTACTGAAGCTTACTACATTTGAATTGAGTGTATTCTGGCCTGTTACACATGACTTCGTTGTTTTGCAGCTTAATAAGAACACTGGCGAATTATACACAAATTAGGTCTCTTGCTGTTTAGTACGTCAAAACTCAGTGTTCTATGGCATATTACTCACAAATTGGGTGTACTGCAGCTTACTACACCAGAAATTGCATACGAATTTGGTGTATTCTAGCTAACTACGTTAGAACTCGGTGTATTCTGGCATATTACTCACAAGTTCATTGTTCTGAAACTTACTACACTTGAATTGAGTCTATTCTGGCCTATTATACATCATTTCGTAGTAATGCAGCATAATACGTCAGAATACTGTCGTATTACACACAAATTAGGTCCTGCTGTTTAGTACGTCAAAACTCAGTGTTTTGTGGCATATTACTCACAAATTGGGTGTACTGAAGCTTACTACACTTGAATTGAGTGTATTCTGACTTGTTACACATGACTGTTGTTTTGCAGCTTAATAGCTAAGAACACTGGCTAATTATAAACAAATTAGGTCACTTGCTGTTTAGTACGTCAAAACTCAGTGTTCTATGGCATATTACTCACAAATTGGGTGTTCTGCAGCTTACTACACCAGAAATTGCAGTCTGGACACACGAATTGGGTGTATTCCAGTTTAGTACGCCAAAACTCGTTGTATTCTGGCATATTACTCACAAATTCATTGTACTGAAGCTTGCTACACTAGAATTGAGTGTATTCTGGCCTGTTACAGATGACTTCGTTGTTTTGCAGCTTAATAACTAAGAACACTGGCGAATTATACACAAATTAGGTCTCTTGCTGTTTAGTACGTCAAAACTCAGTGTTCTATGGCATATTACTGACAAATTGGGTGTACTGCAGCTTACTACACCAGAAATTGCAGTCTGGACACGAATTTGGTGTATTCTAGCTTACTACGTTAGAACTCGGTGTATTCTGGCATATTACTCACAAGTTCATTGTTCTGAAGCTTACTACACTTGAATTGAGTTTATTCTGGCCTATTATGCATCATTTCGTAGTAATGCAGCACAATACGTCAGAATACTGTCGTATTACACACAAATTAGGTCTTGCTGTTTAGTACGTCAAAACTCAGTGTTTTGTGGCATATTACTCACAAATTGGGTGTTCTGAAGCTTACTTCACTTGAATTGAGTGTATTCTGACTTGTTACACATGACTGTTGTTTTGCAGCTTAATAACTAAGAACACTGGCGAATTATACACAAATTAGGTCTCTTGCTGTTTAGTACGTCAAAACTCAGTGTTCTATGGCATATTACTCACAAATTGGGTGTACTGCAGCTTACTACACCAGAAATTGCAGTCTGGACACACGAATTTGGTGTATTCTAGCTTACTACGTTAGAACTCGGTGTATTCTGGCATATTACTCACAAGTTCATTGTTCTGAAGCTTACTACACTTGAATTGAGTCTATTCTGGCCTATTATACATCATTTCGTAGTAATGCAGCATAATACGTCAGAATAATGTCGTATTACACACAAATTAGGTCTTGCTGTTTAGTACGTCAAAACTCAGTGTTTTGTGGCATATTACTCACAAATTGGGTGTACTGAAGCTTACTACATTTGAATTGAGTGTATTCTGGCCTGTTACACATGACTTCGTTGTTTTGCAGCTTAATAAGAACACTGGCGAATTATACACAAATTAGGTCTCTTGCTGTTTAGTACGTCAAAACTCAGTGTTCTATGGCATATTACTCACAAATTGGGTGTACTGCAGCTTACTACACCAGAAATTGCAGTCTGGACACACGAATTTGGTGTATTCTAGCTTACTACGTTAGAACTCGGTGTATTCTGGCATATTACTCACAAGTTCATTGTTCTGAAGCTTACTACACTTGAATTGAGTTTATTCTGGCCTATTATACATCATTTCGTAGTAATGCAGCACAATACGTCAGAATACTGTCGTATTACACACAAATTAGGTCTTGCTGTTTAGTACGTCAAAACTCAGTGTTTTGTGGCATATTACTCACAAATTGGGTGTTCTGAAGCTTACTTCACTTGAATTGAGTGTATTCTGACTTGTTACACATGACTGTTGTTTTGCAGCTTAATAACTAAGAACACTTGCGAATTATACACAAATTAGGTCTCTTGCTGTTTAGTACGTCAAAACTCAGTGTTCTATGACATATTACTCACAAATTGGGTGTACTGAAGCTTACTACATTTGAATTGAGTGTATTCTGGCCTGTTACACATGACTTCGTTGTTTTGCAGCTTAATAAGAACACTGGCGAATTATACACAAATTAGGTCTCTTGCTGTTTAGTACGTCAAAACTCAGTGTTCTATGGCATATTACTCACAAATTGGGTGTACTGCAGCTTACTACACCAGAAATTGCATACGAATTTGGTGTATTCTAGCTAACTACGTTAGAACTCGGTGTATTCTGGCATATTACTCACAAGTTCATTGTTCTGAAACTTACTACACTTGAATTGAGTCTATTCTGGCCTATTATACATCATTTCGTAGTAATGCAGCATAATACGTCAGAATACTGTCGTATTACACACAAATTAGGTCCTGCTGTTTAGTACGTCAAAACTCAGTGTTTTGTGGCATATTACTCACAAATTGGGTGTACTGAAGCTTACTACACTTGAATTGAGTGTATTCTGACTTGTTACACATGACTGTTGTTTTGCAGCTTAATAGCTAAGAACACTGGCTAATTATAAACAAATTAGGTCACTTGCTGTTTAGTACGTCAAAACTCAGTGTTCTATGGCATATTACTCACAAATTGGGTGTTCTGCAGCTTACTACACCAGAAATTGCAGTCTGGACACACGAATTGGGTGTATTCCAGTTTAGTACGCCAAAACTCGTTGTATTCTGGCATATTACTCACAAATTCATTGTACTGAAGCTTGCTACACTAGAATTGAGTGTATTCTGGCCTGTTACAGATGACTTCGTTGTTTTGCAGCTTAATAACTAAGAACACTGGCGAATTATACACAAATTAGGTCTCTTGCTGTTTAGTACGTCAAAACTCAGTGTTCTATGGCATATTACTGACAAATTGGGTGTACTGCAGCTTACTACACCAGAAATTGCAGTCTGGACACACGAATTTGGTGTATTCTAGCTTACTACGTTAGAACTCGGTGTATTCTGGCATATTACTCACAAGTTCATTGTTCTGAAGCTTACTACACTTGAATTGAGTTTATTCTGGCCTATTATGCATCATTTCGTAGTAATGCAGCACAATACGTCAGAATACTGTCGTATTACACACAAATTAGGTCTTGCTGTTTAGTACGTCAAAACTCAGTGTTTTGTGGCATATTACTCACAAATTGGGTGTTCTGAAGCTTACTTCACTTGAATTGAGTGTATTCTGACTTGTTACACATGACTGTTGTTTTGCAGCTTAATAACTAAGAACACTGGCGAATTATACACAAATTAGGTCTCTTGCTGTTTAGTACGTCAAAACTCAGTGTTCTATGGCATATTACTCACAAATTGGGTGTACTGCAGCTTACTACACCAGAAATTGCAGTCTGGACACACGAATTTGGTGTATTCTAGCTTACTACGTTAGAACTCGGTGTATTCTGGCATATTACTCACAAGTTCATTGTTCTGAAGCTTACTACACTTGAATTGAGTCTATTCTGGCCTATTATACATCATTTCGTAGTAATGCAGCATAATACGTCAGAATAATGTCGTATTACACACAAATTAGGTCTTGCTGTTTAGTACGTCAAAACTCAGTGTTTTGTGGCATATTACTCACAAATTGGGTGTACTGAAGCTTACTACATTTGAATTGAGTGTATTCTGGCCTGTTACACATGACTTCGTTGTTTTGCAGCTTAATAAGAACACTGGCGAATTATACACAAATTAGGTCTCTTGCTGTTTAGTACGTCAAAACTCAGTGTTCTATGGCATATTACTCACAAATTGGGTGTACTGCAGCTTACTACACCAGAAATTGCAGTCTGGACACACGAATTTGGTGTATTCTAGCTTACTACGTTAGAACTCGGTGTATTCTGGCATATTACTCACAAGTTCATTGTTCTGAAGCTTACTACACTTGAATTGAGTTTATTCTGGCCTATTATACATCATTTCGTAGTAATGCAGCACAATACGTCAGAATACTGTCGTATTACACACAAATTAGGTCTTGCTGTTTAGTACGTCAAAACTCAGTGTTTTGTGGCATATTACTCACAAATTGGGTGTTCTGAAGCTTACTTCACTTGAATTGAGTGTATTCTGACTTGTTACACATGACTGTTGTTTTGCAGCTTAATAACTAAGAACACTTGCGAATTATACACAAATTAGGTCTCTTGCTGTTTAGTACGTCAAAACTCAGTGTTCTATGACATATTACTCACAAATTGGGTGTACTGAAGCTTACTACATTTGAATTGAGTGTATTCTGGCCTGTTACACATGACTTCGTTGTTTTGCAGCTTAATAAGAACACTGGCGAATTATACACAAATTAGGTCTCTTGCTGTTTAGTACGTCAAAACTCAGTGTTCTATGGCATATTACTCACAAATTGGGTGTACTGCAGCTTACTACACCAGAAATTGCATACGAATTTGGTGTATTCTAGCTAACTACGTTAGAACTCGGTGTATTCTGGCATATTACTCACAAGTTCATTGTTCTGAAACTTACTACACTTGAATTGAGTCTATTCTGGCCTATTATACATCATTTCGTAGTAATGCAGCATAATACGTCAGAATACTGTCGTATTACACACAAATTAGGTCCTGCTGTTTAGTACGTCAAAACTCAGTGTTTTGTGGCATATTACTCACAAATTGGGTGTACTGAAGCTTACTACACTTGAATTGAGTGTATTCTGACTTGTTACACATGACTGTTGTTTTGCAGCTTAATAGCTAAGAACACTGGCTAATTATAAACAAATTAGGTCACTTGCTGTTTAGTACGTCAAAACTCAGTGTTCTATGGCATATTACTCACAAATTGGGTGTTCTGCAGCTTACTACACCAGAAATTGCAGTCTGGACACACGAATTGGGTGTATTCCAGTTTAGTACGCCAAAACTCGTTGTATTCTGGCATATTACTCACAAATTCATTGTACTGAAGCTTGCTACACTAGAATTGAGTGTATTCTGGCCTGTTACAGATGACTTCGTTGTTTTGCAGCTTAATAACTAAGAACACTGGCGAATTATACACAAATTAGGTCTCTTGCTGTTTAGTACGTCAAAACTCAGTGTTCTATGGCATATTACTGACAAATTGGGTGTACTGCAGCTTACTACACCAGAAATTGCAGTCTGGACACACGAATTTGGTGTATTCTAGCTTACTACGTTAGAACTCGGTGTATTCTGGCATATTACTCACAAGTTCATTGTTCTGAAGCTTACTACACTTGAATTGAGTCTATTCTGGCCTATTATACATCATTTCGTAGTAATGCAGCATAATACGTCAGAATAATGTCGTATTACACACAAATTAGGTCTTGCTGTTTAGTACGTCAAAACTCAGTGTTTTGTGGCATATTACTCACAAATTGGGTGTACTGAAGCTTACTACATTTGAATTGAGTGTATTCTGGCCTGTTACACATGACTTCGTTGTTTTGCAGCTTAATAAGAACACTGGCGAATTATACACAAATTAGGTCTCTTGCTGTTTAGTACGTCAAAACTCAGTGTTCTATGGCATATTACTCACAAATGGAGTGTACTGCAGCTTACTACACCAGAAATTGCAGTCTGGACACACGAATTTGGTGCATTCTAGCTTACTACGTTAGAACTCGGTGTATTCTGGCATATTACTCACAAGTTCATTGTTCTGAAGCTTACTACACTTGAATTGAGTCTATTCTGGCATATTATACATCATTTCGAAGTAATGCAGCATAATACGTCAGAATACTGTCGTATTACACACAAATTAGGTCTTGCTGTTTAGTACGTCAAAACTCAGTGTTTTGTGGCATATTACTCACAAATTGGGTGTACTGAAGCTTACTACATTTGAATTGAGTGTATTCTGGCCTGTTACACATGACTTCGTTGTTTTGCAGCTTAATAAGAACACTGGCGAATTATACACAAATTAGGTCTCTTGCTGTTTAGTACGTCAAAACTCAGTGTTCTATGGCATATTACTCACAAATTGGGTGTACTGCAGCTTACTACACCAGAAATTGCAGTCTGGACACACGAATTTGGTGTATTCTAGCTTACTACGTTAGAACTCGGTGTATTCTGGCATATTACTCACAAGTTCATTGTTCTGAAGCTTACTACACTTGAATTGAGTTTATTCTGGCCTATTATACATCATTTCGTAGTAATGCAGCACAATACGTCAGAATACTGTCGTATTACACACAAATTAGGTCTTGCTGTTTAGTACGTCAAAACTCAGTGTTTTGTGGCATATTACTCACAAATTGGGTGTTCTGAAGCTTACTTCACTTGAATTGAGTGTATTCTGACTTGTTACACATGACTGTTGTTTTGCAGCTTAATAACTAAGAACACTTGCGAATTATACACAAATTAGGTCTCTTGCTGTTTAGTACGTCAAAACTCAGTGTTCTATGACATATTACTCACAAATTGGGTGTACTGAAGCTTACTACATTTGAATTGAGTGTATTCTGGCCTGTTACACATGACTTCGTTGTTTTGCAGCTTAATAAGAACACTGGCGAATTATACACAAATTAGGTCTCTTGCTGTTTAGTACGTCAAAACTCAGTGTTCTATGGCATATTACTCACAAATTGGGTGTACTGCAGCTTACTACACCAGAAATTGCATACGAATTTGGTGTATTCTAGCTAACTACGTTAGAACTCGGTGTATTCTGGCATATTACTCACAAGTTCATTGTTCTGAAACTTACTACACTTGAATTGAGTCTATTCTGGCCTATTATACATCATTTCGTAGTAATGCAGCATAATACGTCAGAATACTGTCGTATTACACACAAATTAGGTCCTGCTGTTTAGTACGTCAAAACTCAGTGTTTTGTGGCATATTACTCACAAATTGGGTGTACTGAAGCTTACTACACTTGAATTGAGTGTATTCTGACTTGTTACACATGACTGTTGTTTTGCAGCTTAATAGCTAAGAACACTGGCTAATTATAAACAAATTAGGTCACTTGCTGTTTAGTACGTCAAAACTCAGTGTTCTATGGCATATTACTCACAAATTGGGTGTTCTGCAGCTTACTACACCAGAAATTGCAGTCTGGACACACGAATTGGGTGTATTCCAGTTTAGTACGCCAAAACTCGTTGTATTCTGGCATATTACTCACAAATTCATTGTACTGAAGCTTGCTACACTAGAATTGAGTGTATTCTGGCCTGTTACAGATGACTTCGTTGTTTTGCAGCTTAATAACTAAGAACACTGGCGAATTATACACAAATTAGGTCTCTTGCTGTTTAGTACGTCAAAACTCAGTGTTCTATGGCATATTACTGACAAATTGGGTGTACTGCAGCTTACTACACCAGAAATTGCAGTCTGGACACGAATTTGGTGTATTCTAGCTTACTACGTTAGAACTCGGTGTATTCTGGCATATTACTCACAAGTTCATTGTTCTGAAGCTTACTACACTTGAATTGAGTTTATTCTGGCCTATTATGCATCATTTCGTAGTAATGCAGCACAATACGTCAGAATACTGTCGTATTACACACAAATTAGGTCTTGCTGTTTAGTACGTCAAAACTCAGTGTTTTGTGGCATATTACTCACAAATTGGGTGTTCTGAAGCTTACTTCACTTGAATTGAGTGTATTCTGACTTGTTACACATGACTGTTGTTTTGCAGCTTAATAACTAAGAACACTGGCGAATTATACACAAATTAGGTCTCTTGCTGTTTAGTACGTCAAAACTCAGTGTTCTATGGCATATTACTCACAAATTGGGTGTACTGCAGCTTACTACACCAGAAATTGCAGTCTGGACACACGAATTTGGTGTATTCTAGCTTACTACGTTAGAACTCGGTGTATTCTGGCATATTACTCACAAGTTCATTGTTCTGAAGCTTACTACACTTGAATTGAGTCTATTCTGGCCTATTATACATCATTTCGTAGTAATGCAGCATAATACGTCAGAATAATGTCGTATTACACACAAATTAGGTCTTGCTGTTTAGTACGTCAAAACTCAGTGTTTTGTGGCATATTACTCACAAATTGGGTGTACTGAAGCTTACTACATTTGAATTGAGTGTATTCTGGCCTGTTACACATGACTTCGTTGTTTTGCAGCTTAATAAGAACACTGGCGAATTATACACAAATTAGGTCTCTTGCTGTTTAGTACGTCAAAACTCAGTGTTCTATGGCATATTACTCACAAATTGGGTGTACTGCAGCTTACTACACCAGAAATTGCAGTCTGGACACACGAATTTGGTGTATTCTAGCTTACTACGTTAGAACTCGGTGTATTCTGGCATATTACTCACAAGTTCATTGTTCTGAAGCTTACTACACTTGAATTGAGTTTATTCTGGCCTATTATACATCATTTCGTAGTAATGCAGCACAATACGTCAGAATACTGTCGTATTACACACAAATTAGGTCTTGCTGTTTAGTACGTCAAAACTCAGTGTTTTGTGGCATATTACTCACAAATTGGGTGTTCTGAAGCTTACTTCACTTGAATTGAGTGTATTCTGACTTGTTACACATGACTGTTGTTTTGCAGCTTAATAACTAAGAACACTTGCGAATTATACACAAATTAGGTCTCTTGCTGTTTAGTACGTCAAAACTCAGTGTTCTATGACATATTACTCACAAATTGGGTGTACTGAAGCTTACTACATTTGAATTGAGTGTATTCTGGCCTGTTACACATGACTTCGTTGTTTTGCAGCTTAATAAGAACACTGGCGAATTATACACAAATTAGGTCTCTTGCTGTTTAGTACGTCAAAACTCAGTGTTCTATGGCATATTACTCACAAATTGGGTGTACTGCAGCTTACTACACCAGAAATTGCATACGAATTTGGTGTATTCTAGCTAACTACGTTAGAACTCGGTGTATTCTGGCATATTACTCACAAGTTCATTGTTCTGAAACTTACTACACTTGAATTGAGTCTATTCTGGCCTATTATACATCATTTCGTAGTAATGCAGCATAATACGTCAGAATACTGTCGTATTACACACAAATTAGGTCCTGCTGTTTAGTACGTCAAAACTCAGTGTTTTGTGGCATATTACTCACAAATTGGGTGTACTGAAGCTTACTACACTTGAATTGAGTGTATTCTGACTTGTTACACATGACTGTTGTTTTGCAGCTTAATAGCTAAGAACACTGGCTAATTATAAACAAATTAGGTCACTTGCTGTTTAGTACGTCAAAACTCAGTGTTCTATGGCATATTACTCACAAATTGGGTGTTCTGCAGCTTACTACACCAGAAATTGCAGTCTGGACACACGAATTGGGTGTATTCCAGTTTAGTACGCCAAAACTCGTTGTATTCTGGCATATTACTCACAAATTCATTGTACTGAAGCTTGCTACACTAGAATTGAGTGTATTCTGGCCTGTTACAGATGACTTCGTTGTTTTGCAGCTTAATAACTAAGAACACTGGCGAATTATACACAAATTAGGTCTCTTGCTGTTTAGTACGTCAAAACTCAGTGTTCTATGGCATATTACTGACAAATTGGGTGTACTGCAGCTTACTACACCAGAAATTGCAGTCTGGACACACGAATTTGGTGTATTCTAGCTTACTACGTTAGAACTCGGTGTATTCTGGCATATTACTCACAAGTTCATTGTTCTGAAGCTTACTACACTTGAATTGAGTTTATTCTGGCCTATTATACATCATTTCGTAGTAATGCAGCACAATACGTCAGAATACTGTCGTATTACACACAAATTAGGTCTTGCTGTTTAGTACGTCAAAACTCAGTGTTTTGTGGCATATTACTCACAAATTGGGTGTTCTGAAGCTTACTTCACTTGAATTGAGTGTATTCTGACTTGTTACACATGACTGTTGTTTTGCAGCTTAATAACTAAGAACACTGGCGAATTATACACAAATTAGGTCTCTTGCTGTTTAGTACGTCAAAACTCAGTGTTCTATGGCATATTACTCACAAATTGGGTGTACTGCAGCTTACTACACCAGAAATTGCAGTCTGGACACACGAATTTGGTGTATTCTAGCTTACTACGTTAGAACTCGGTGTATTCTGGCATATTACTCACAAGTTCATTGTTCTGAAGCTTACTACACTTGAATTGAGTCTATTCTGGCCTATTATACATCATTTCGTAGTAATGCAGCATAATACGTCAGAATAATGTCGTATTACACACAAATTAGGTCTTGCTGTTTAGTACGTCAAAACTCAGTGTTTTGTGGCATATTACTCACAAATTGGGTGTACTGAAGCTTACTACATTTGAATTGAGTGTATTCTGGCCTGTTACACATGACTTCGTTGTTTTGCAGCTTAATAAGAACACCTGCGAATTATACACAAATTAGGTCTCTTGCTGTTTAGTACGTCAAAACTCAGTGTTCTATGGCATATTACTCACAAATGGAGTGTACTGCAGCTTACTACACCAGAAATTGCAGTCTGGACACACGAATTTGGTGCATTCTAGCTTACTACGTTAGAACTCGGTGTATTCTGGCATATTACTCACAAGTTCATTGTTCTGAAGCTTACTACACTTGAATTGAGTCTATTCTGGCATATTATACATCATTTCGAAGTAATGCAGCATAATACGTCAGAATACTGTCGTATTACACACAAATTAGGTCTTGCTGTTTAGTACGTCAAAACTCAGTGTTTTGTGGCATATTACTCACAAATTGGGTGTACTGAAGCTTACTACATATGAATTGAGTGTATTCTGGCCTGTTACACATGACTTCGTTGTTTTGCAGCTTAATAAAAACACTGGCGAATTATACACAAATTAGGTCTCTTGCTGTTTAGTACGTCAAAACTCAGTGTTCTATGGCATATTACTCACAAATTGGGTGTACTGCAGCTTACTACACCAGAAATTGCAGTCTGGACACACGAATTGGGTGTATTCCAGTTTAGTACGCCAAAACTCGTTGTATTCTGGCATATTACTCACAAATTCATTGTACTGAAGCTTACTACACTAGAAATGAGTGTATTCTGGCCTGTTACAGATGACTTCGTTGTTTTGCAGCTTAATAACTAAGAACACTGGCGAATTATACACAAATTAGGTCTCTTGCTGTTTAGTACGTCAAAATGCATTGTTCTATTGCATATTACTCACAAATTGGGTGTACTGCAGCTTACTACACCAGAAATTGCAGTCTGGACACACGAATTTGGTGTATTCTAGCTTACTACGTTAGAACTCGGTGTATTCTGGCATATTACTCACAAGTTCATTGTTCTGAAGCTTACTACACTTGAATTGAGTTTATTCTGGCCTATTATACATCATTTCGTAGTAATGCAGCACAATACGTCAGAATACTGTCGTATTACACACAAATTAGGTCTTGCTGTTTAGTACGTCAAAACTCAGTGTTTTGTGGCATATTACTCACAAATTGGGTGTTCTGAAGCTTACTTCACTTGAATTGAGTGTATTCTGACTTGTTACACATGACTGTTGTTTTGCAGCTTAATAACTAAGAACACTTGCGAATTATACACAAATTAGGTCTCTTGCTGTTTAGTACGTCAAAACTCAGTGTTCTATGACATATTACTCACAAATTGGGTGTACTGAAGCTTACTACATTTGAATTGAGTGTATTCTGGCCTGTTACACATGACTTCGTTGTTTTGCAGCTTAATAAGAACACTGGCGAATTATACACAAATTAGGTCTCTTGCTGTTTAGTACGTCAAAACTCAGTGTTCTATGGCATATTACTCACAAATTGGGTGTACTGCAGCTTACTACACCAGAAATTGCATACGAATTTGGTGTATTCTAGCTAACTACGTTAGAACTCGGTGTATTCTGGCATATTACTCACAAGTTCATTGTTCTGAAACTTACTACACTTGAATTGAGTCTATTCTGGCCTATTATACATCATTTCGTAGTAATGCAGCATAATACGTCAGAATACTGTCGTATTACACACAAATTAGGTCCTGCTGTTTAGTACGTCAAAACTCAGTGTTTTGTGGCATATTACTCACAAATTGGGTGTACTGAAGCTTACTACACTTGAATTGAGTGTATTCTGACTTGTTACACATGACTGTTGTTTTGCAGCTTAATAGCTAAGAACACTGGCTAATTATAAACAAATTAGGTCACTTGCTGTTTAGTACGTCAAAACTCAGTGTTCTATGGCATATTACTCACAAATTGGGTGTTCTGCAGCTTACTACACCAGAAATTGCAGTCTGGACACACGAATTGGGTGTATTCCAGTTTAGTACGCCAAAACTCGTTGTATTCTGGCATATTACTCACAAATTCATTGTACTGAAGCTTGCTACACTAGAATTGAGTGTATTCTGGCCTGTTACAGATGACTTCGTTGTTTTGCAGCTTAATAACTAAGAACACTGGCGAATTATACACAAATTAGGTCTCTTGCTGTTTAGTACGTCAAAACTCAGTGTTCTATGGCATATTACTGACAAATTGGGTGTACTGCAGCTTACTACACCAGAAATTGCAGTCTGGACACACGAATTTGGTGTATTCTAGCTTACTACGTTAGAACTCGGTGTATTCTGGCATATTACTCACAAGTTCATTGTTCTGAAGCTTACTACACTTGAATTGAGTTTATTCTGGCCTATTATACATCATTTCGTAGTAATGCAGCACAATACGTCAGAATACTGTCGTATTACACACAAATTAGGTCTTGCTGTTTAGTACGTCAAAACTCAGTGTTTTGTGGCATATTACTCACAAATTGGGTGTTCTGAAGCTTACTTCACTTGAATTGAGTGTATTCTGACTTGTTACACATGACTGTTGTTTTGCAGCTTAATAACTAAGAACACTGGCGAATTATACACAAATTAGGTCTCTTGCTGTTTAGTACGTCAAAACTCAGTGTTCTATGGCATATTACTCACAAATTGGGTGTACTGCAGCTTACTACACCAGAAATTGCAGTCTGGACACACGAATTTGGTTTCTAGCTTACTACGTTAGAACTCGGTGTATTCTGGCATATTACTCACAAGTTCATTGTTCTGAAGCTTACTACACTTGAATTGAGTCTATTCTGGCCTATTATACATCATTTCGTAGTAATGCAGCATAATACGTCAGAATAATGTCGTATTACACACAAATTAGGTCTTGCTGTTTAGTACGTCAAAACTCAGTGTTTTGTGGCATATTACTCACAAATTGGGTGTACTGAAGCTTACTACATTTGAATTGAGTGTATTCTGGCCTGTTACACATGACTTCGTTGTTTTGCAGCTTAATAAGAACACTGGCGAATTATACACAAATTAGGTCTCTTGCTGTTTAGTACGTCAAAACTCAGTGTTCTATGGCATATTACTCACAAATGGAGTGTACTGCAGCTTACTACACCAGAAATTGCAGTCTGGACACGAATTTGGTGCATTCTAGCTTACTACGTTAGAACTCGGTGTATTCTGGCATATTACTCACAAGTTCATTGTTCTGAAGCTTACTACACTTGAATTGAGTCTATTCTGGCATATTATACATCATTTCGAAGTAATGCAGCATAATACGTCAGAATACTGTCGTATTACACACAAATTAGGTCTTGCTGTTTAGTACGTCAAAACTCAGTGTTTTGTGGCATATTACTCACAAATTGGGTGTACTGAAGCTTACTACATTTGAATTGAGTGTATTCTGGCCTGTTACACATGACTTCGTTGTTTTGCAGCTTAATAAGAACACTGGCGAATTATACACAAATTAGGTCTCTTGCTGTTTAGTACGTCAAAACTCAGTGTTCTATGGCATATTACTCACAAATTGGGTGTACTGCAGCTTACTACACCAGAAATTGCAGTCTGGACACACGAATTGGGTGTATTCCAGTTTAGTACGCCAAAACTCGTTGTATTCTGGCATATTACTCACAAATTCATTGTACTGAAGCTTACTACACTAGAAATGAGTGTATTCTGGCCTGTTACAGATGACTTCGTTGTTTTGCAGCTTAATAACTAAGAACACTGGCGAATTATACACAAATTAGGTCTCTTGCTGTTTAGTACGTCAAAATGCATTGTTCTATTGCATATTACTCACAAATTGGGTGTACTGCAGCTTACTACACCAGAAATTGCAGTCTGGACACACGAATTTGGTGTATTCTAGCTTACTACGTTAGAACTCGGTGTATTCTGGCATATTACTCACAAGTTCATTGTTCTGAAGCTTACTACACTTGAATTGAGTTTATTCTGGCCTATTATACATCATTTCGTAGTAATGCAGCACAATACGTCAGAATACTGTCGTATTACACACAAATTAGGTCTTGCTGTTTAGTACGTCAAAACTCAGTGTTTTGTGGCATATTACTCACAAATTGGGTGTTCTGAAGCTTACTTCACTTGAATTGAGTGTATTCTGACTTGTTACACATGACTGTTGTTTTGCAGCTTAATAACTAAGAACACTGGCGAATTATACACAAATTAGGTCTCTTGCTGTTTAGTACGTCAAAACTCAGTGTTCTATGGCATATTACTCACAAATTGGGTGTACTGCAGCTTACTACACCAGAAATTGCAGTCTGGACACACGAATTTGGTGTATTCTAGCTTACTACGTTAGAACTCGGTGTATTCTGGCATATTACTCACAAGTTCATTGTTCTGAAGCTTACTACACTTGAATTGAGTCTATTCTGGCCTATTATACATCATTTCGTAGTAATGCAGCATAATACGTCAGAATAATGTCGTATTACACACAAATTAGGTCTTGCTGTTTAGTACGTCAAAACTCAGTGTTTTGTGGCATATTACTCACAAATTGGGTGTACTGAAGCTTACTACATTTGAATTGAGTGTATTCTGGCCTGTTACACATGACTTCGTTGTTTTGCAGCTTAATAAGAACACTGGCGAATTATACACAAATTAGGTCTCTTGCTGTTTAGTACGTCAAAACTCAGTGTTCTATGGCATATTACTCACAAATGGAGTGTACTGCAGCTTACTACACCAGAAATTGCAGTCTGGACACACGAATTTGGTGCATTCTAGCTTACTACGTTAGAACTCGGTGTATTCTGGCATATTACTCACAAGTTCATTGTTCTGAAGCTTACTACACTTGAATTGAGTCTATTCTGGCATATTATACATCATTTCGAAGTAATGCAGCATAATACGTCAGAATACTGTCGTATTACACACAAATTAGGTCTTGCTGTTTAGTACGTCAAAACTCAGTGTTTTGTGGCATATTACTCACAAATTGGGTGTACTGAAGCTTACTACATTTGAATTGAGTGTATTCTGGCCTGTTACACATGACTTCGTTGTTTTGCAGCTTAATAAGAACACTGGCGAATTATACACAAATTAGGTCTCTTGCTGTTTAGTACGTCAAAACTCAGTGTTCTATGGCATATTACTCACAAATTGGGTGTACTGCAGCTTACTACACCAGAAATTGCAGTCTGGACACACGAATTTGGTGTATTCTAGCTTACTACGTTAGAACTCGGTGTATTCTGGCATATTACTCACAAGTTCATTGTTCTGAAGCTTACTACACTTGAATTGAGTTTATTCTGGCCTATTATACATCATTTCGTAGTAATGCAGCACAATACGTCAGAATACTGTCGTATTACACACAAATTAGGTCTTGCTGTTTAGTACGTCAAAACTCAGTGTTTTGTGGCATATTACTCACAAATTGGGTGTTCTGAAGCTTACTTCACTTGAATTGAGTGTATTCTGACTTGTTACACATGACTGTTGTTTTGCAGCTTAATAACTAAGAACACTTGCGAATTATACACAAATTAGGTCTCTTGCTGTTTAGTACGTCAAAACTCAGTGTTCTATGACATATTACTCACAAATTGGGTGTACTGAAGCTTACTACATTTGAATTGAGTGTATTCTGGCCTGTTACACATGACTTCGTTGTTTTGCAGCTTAATAAGAACACTGGCGAATTATACACAAATTAGGTCTCTTGCTGTTTAGTACGTCAAAACTCAGTGTTCTATGGCATATTACTCACAAATTGGGTGTACTGCAGCTTACTACACCAGAAATTGCATACGAATTTGGTGTATTCTAGCTAACTACGTTAGAACTCGGTGTATTCTGGCATATTACTCACAAGTTCATTGTTCTGAAACTTACTACACTTGAATTGAGTCTATTCTGGCCTATTATACATCATTTCGTAGTAATGCAGCATAATACGTCAGAATACTGTCGTATTACACACAAATTAGGTCCTGCTGTTTAGTACGTCAAAACTCAGTGTTTTGTGGCATATTACTCACAAATTGGGTGTACTGAAGCTTACTACACTTGAATTGAGTGTATTCTGACTTGTTACACATGACTGTTGTTTTGCAGCTTAATAGCTAAGAACACTGGCTAATTATAAACAAATTAGGTCACTTGCTGTTTAGTACGTCAAAACTCAGTGTTCTATGGCATATTACTCACAAATTGGGTGTTCTGCAGCTTACTACACCAGAAATTGCAGTCTGGACACACGAATTGGGTGTATTCCAGTTTAGTACGCCAAAACTCGTTGTATTCTGGCATATTACTCACAAATTCATTGTACTGAAGCTTGCTACACTAGAATTGAGTGTATTCTGGCCTGTTACAGATGTATTCGTTGTTTTGCAGCTTAATAACTAAGAACACTGGCGAATTATACACAAATTAGGTCTCTTGCTGTTTAGTACGTCAAAACTCAGTGTTCTATGGCATATTACTGACAAATTGGGTGTACTGCAGCTTACTACACCAGAAATTGCAGTCTGGACACACGAATTTGGTGTATTCTAGCTTACTACGTTAGAACTCGGTGTATTCTGGCATATTACTCACAAGTTCATTGTTCTGAAGCTTACTACACTTGAATTGAGTTTATTCTGGCCTATTATACATCATTTCGTAGTAATGCAGCACAATACGTCAGAATACTGTCGTATTACACACAAATTAGGTCTTGCTGTTTAGTACGTCAAAACTCAGTGTTTTGTGGCATATTACTCACAAATTGGGTGTTCTGAAGCTTACTTCACTTGAATTGAGTGTATTCTGACTTGTTACACATGACTGTTGTTTTGCAGCTTAATAACTAAGAACACTGGCGAATTATACACAAATTAGGTCTCTTGCTGTTTAGTACGTCAAAACTCAGTGTTCTATGGCATATTACTCACAAATTGGGTGTACTGCAGCTTACTACACCAGAAATTGCAGTCTGGACACACGAATTTGGTGTATTCTAGCTTACTACGTTAGAACTCGGTGTATTCTGGCATATTACTCACAAGTTCATTGTTCTGAAGCTTACTACACTTGAATTGAGTCTATTCTGGCCTATTATACATCATTTCGTAGTAATGCAGCATAATACGTCAGAATAATGTCGTATTACACACAAATTAGGTCTTGCTGTTTAGTACGTCAAAACTCAGTGTTTTGTGGCATATTACTCACAAATTGGGTGTACTGAAGCTTACTACATTTGAATTGAGTGTATTCTGGCCTGTTACACATGACTTCGTTGTTTTGCAGCTTAATAAGAACACTGGCGAATTATACACAAATTAGGTCTCTTGCTGTTTAGTACGTCAAAACTCAGTGTTCTATGGCATATTACTCACAAATGGAGTGTACTGCAGCTTACTACACCAGAAATTGCAGTCTGGACACACGAATTTGGTGCATTCTAGCTTACTACGTTAGAACTCGGTGTATTCTGGCATATTACTCACAAGTTCATTGTTCTGAAGCTTACTACACTTGAATTGAGTCTATTCTGGCATATTATACATCATTTCGAAGTAATGCAGCATAATACGTCAGAATACTGTCGTATTACACACAAATTAGGTCTTGCTGTTTAGTACGTCAAAACTCAGTGTTTTGTGGCATATTACTCACAAATTGGGTGTACTGAAGCTTACTACATTTGAATTGAGTGTATTCTGGCCTGTTACACATGACTTCGTTGTTTTGCAGCTTAATAAGAACACTGGCGAATTATACACAAATTAGGTCTCTTGCTGTTTAGTACGTCAAAACTCAGTGTTCTATGGCATATTACTCACAAATTGGGTGTACTGCAGCTTACTACACCAGAAATTGCAGTCTGGACACACGAATTGGGTGTATTCCAGTTTAGTACGCCAAAACTCGTTGTATTCTGGCATATTACTCACAAATTCATTGTACTGAAGCTTACTACACTAGAAATGAGTGTATTCTGGCCTGTTACAGATGACTTCGTTGTTTTGCAGCTTAATAACTAAGAACACTGGCGAATTATACACAAATTAGGTCTCTTGCTGTTTAGTACGTCAAAATGCATTGTTCTATTGCATATTACTCACAAATTGGGTGTACTGCAGCTTACTACACCAGAAATTGCAGTCTGGACACACGAATTTGGTGTATTCTAGCTTACTACGTTAGAACTCGGTGTATTCTGGCATATTACTCACAAGTTCATTGTTCTGAAGCTTACTACACTTGAATTGAGTTTATTCTGGCCTATTATACATCATTTCGTAGTAATGCAGCACAATACGTCAGAATACTGTCGTATTACACACAAATTAGGTCTTGCTGTTTAGTACGTCAAAACTCAGTGTTTTGTGGCATATTACTCACAAATTGTGTGTACTGAAGCTTACTTCACTTGAATTGAGTGTATTCTGACTTGTTACACATGACTGTTGTTTTGCAGCTTAATAACTAAGAACACTGGCGAATTATACACAAATTAGGTCTCTTGCTGTTTAGTACGTCAAAACTCAGTGTTCTATGGCATATTACTCACAAATTGGGTGTACTGCAGCTTACTACACCAGAAATTGCAGTCTGGACACACGAATTTGGTGTATTCTAGCTTACTACGTTAGAACTCGGTGTATTCTGGCATATTACTCACAAGTTCATTGTTCTGAAGCTTACTACACTTGAATTGAGTCTATTCTGGCCTATTATACATCATTTCGTAGTAATGCAGCATAATACGTCAGAATAATGTCGTATTACACACAAATTAGGTCTTGCTGTTTAGTACGTCAAAACTCAGTGTTTTGTGGCATATTACTCACAAATTGGGTGTACTGAAGCTTACTACATTTGAATTGAGTGTATTCTGGCCTGTTACACATGACTTCGTTGTTTTGCAGCTTAATAAGAACACTGGCGAATTATACACAAATTAGGTCTCTTGCTGTTTAGTACGTCAAAACTCAGTGTTCTATGGCATATTACTCACAAATGGAGTGTACTGCAGCTTACTACACCAGAAATTGCAGTCTGGACACACGAATTTGGTGCATTCTAGCTTACTACGTTAGAACTCGGTGTATTCTGGCATATTACTCACAAGTTCATTGTTCTGAAGCTTACTACACTTGAATTGAGTCTATTCTGGCATATTATACATCATTTCGAAGTAATGCAGCATAATACGTCAGAATACTGTCGTATTACACACAAATTAGGTCTTGCTGTTTAGTACGTCAAAACTCAGTGTTTTGTGGCATATTACTCACAAATTGGGTGTACTGAAGCTTACTACATTTGAATTGAGTGTATTCTGGCCTGTTACACATGACTTCGTTGTTTTGCAGCTTAATAAGAACACTGGCGAATTATACACAAATTAGGTCTCTTGCTGTTTAGTACGTCAAAACTCAGTGTTCTATGGCATATTACTCACAAATTGGGTGTACTGCAGCTTACTACACCAGAAATTGCAGTCTGGACACACGAATTGGGTGTATTCCAGTTTAGTACGCCAAAACTCGTTGTATTCTGGCATATTACTCACAAATTCATTGTACTGAAGCTTACTACACTAGAAATGAGTGTATTCTGGCCTGTTACAGATGACTTCGTTGTTTTGCAGCTTAATAACTAAGAACACTGGCGAATTATACACAAATTAGGTCTCTTGCTGTTTAGTACGTCAAAATGCATTGTTCTATTGCATATTACTCACAAATTGGGTGTACTGCAGCTTACTACACCAGAAATTGCAGTCTGGACACACGAATTTGGTGCATTCTAGCTTACTACGTTAGAACTCGGTGTATTCTGGCATATTACTCACAAGTTCATTGTTCTGAAGCTTACTACACTTGAATTGAGTCTATTCTGGCATATTATACATCATTTCGAAGTAATGCAGCATAATACGTCAGAATACTGTCGTATTACACACAAATTAGGTCTTGCTGTTTAGTACGTCAAAACTCAGTGTTTTGTGGCATATTACTCACAAATTGGGTGTACTGAAGCTTACTACATTTGAATTGAGTGTATTCTGGCCTGTTACACATGACTTCGTTGTTTTGCAGCTTAATAAGAACACTGGCGAATTATACACAAATTAGGTCTCTTGCTGTTTAGTACGTCAAAACTCAGTGTTCTATGGCATATTACTCACAAATTGGGTGTACTGCAGCTTACTACACCAGAAATTGCAGTCTGGACACACGAATTGGGTGTATTCCAGTTTAGTACGCCAAAACTCGTTGTATTCTGGCATATTACTCACAAATTCATTGTACTGAAGCTTACTACACTAGAAATGAGTGTATTCTGGCCTGTTACAGATGACTTCGTTGTTTTGCAGCTTAATAACTAAGAACACTGGCGAATTATACACAAATTAGGTCTCTTGCTGTTTAGTACGTCAAAATGCATTGTTCTATTGCATATTACTCACAAATTGGGTGTACTGCAGCTTACTACACCAGAAATTGCAGTCTGGACACACGAATTTGGTGTATTCTAGCTTACTACGTTAGAACTCGGTGTATTCTGGCATATTACTCACAAGTTCATTGTTCTGAAGCTTACTACACTTGAATTGAGTTTATTCTGGCCTATTATACATCATTTCGTAGTAATGCAGCACAATACGTCAGAATACTGTCGTATTACACACAAATTAGGTCTTGCTGTTTAGTACGTCAAAACTCAGTGTTTTGTGGCATATTACTCACAAATTGTGTGTACTGAAGCTTACTTCACTTGAATTGAGTGTATTCTGACTTGTTACACATGACTGTTGTTTTGCAGCTTAATAACTAAGAACACTGGCGAATTATACACAAATTAGGTCTCTTGCTGTTTAGTACGTCAAAACTCAGTGTTCTATGGCATATTACTCACAAATTGGGTGTACTGCAGCTTACTACACCAGAAATTGCAGTCTGGACACACGAATTTGGTGTATTCTAGCTTACTACGTTAGAACTCGGTGTATTCTGGCATATTACTCACAAGTTCATTGTTCTGAAGCTTACTACACTTGAATTGAGTCTATTCTGGCCTATTATACATCATTTCGTAGTAATGCAGCATAATACGTCAGAATAATGTCGTATTACACACAAATTAGGTCTTGCTGTTTAGTACGTCAAAACTCAGTGTTTTGTGGCATATTACTCACAAATTGGGTGTACTGAAGCTTACTACATTTGAATTGAGTGTATTCTGGCCTGTTACACATGACTTCGTTGTTTTGCAGCTTAATAAGAACACTGGCGAATTATACACAAATTAGGTCTCTTGCTGTTTAGTACGTCAAAACTCAGTGTTCTATGGCATATTACTCACAAATGGAGTGTACTGCAGCTTACTACACCAGAAATTGCAGTCTGGACACACGAATTTGGTGCATTCTAGCTTACTACGTTAGAACTCGGTGTATTCTGGCATATTACTCACAAGTTCATTGTTCTGAAGCTTACTACACTTGAATTGAGTCTATTCTGGCATATTATACATCATTTCGAAGTAATGCAGCATAATACGTCAGAATACTGTCGTATTACACACAAATTAGGTCTTGCTGTTTAGTACGTCAAAACTCAGTGTTTTGTGGCATATTACTCACAAATTGGGTGTACTGAAGCTTACTACATTTGAATTGAGTGTATTCTGGCCTGTTACACATGACTTCGTTGTTTTGCAGCTTAATAAGAACACTGGCGAATTATACACAAATTAGGTCTCTTGCTGTTTAGTACGTCAAAACTCAGTGTTCTATGGCATATTACTCACAAATTGGGTGTACTGCAGCTTACTACACCAGAAATTGCAGTCTGGACACACGAATTGGGTGTATTCCAGTTTAGTACGCCAAAACTCGTTGTATTCTGGCATATTACTCACAAATTCATTGTACTGAAGCTTACTACACTAGAAATGAGTGTATTCTGGCCTGTTACAGATGACTTCGTTGTTTTGCAGCTTAATAACTAAGAACACTGGCGAATTATACACAAATTAGGTCTCTTGCTGTTTAGTACGTCAAAATGCATTGTTCTATTGCATATTACTCACAAATTGGGTGTACTGCAGCTTACTACACCAGAAATTGCAGTCTGGACACACGAATTTGGTGTATTCTAGCTTACTACGTTAGAACTCGGTGTATTCTGGCATATTACTCACAAGTTCATTGTTCTGAAGCTTACTACACTTGAATTGAGTTTATTCTGGCCTATTATACATCATTTCGTAGTAATGCAGCACAATACGTCAGAATACTGTCGTATTACACACAAATTAGGTCTTGCTGTTTAGTACGTCAAAACTCAGTGTTTTGTGGCATATTACTCACAAATTGGGTGTTCTGAAGCTTACTTCACTTGAATTGAGTGTATTCTGACTTGTTACACATGACTGTTGTTTTGCAGCTTAATAACTAAGAACACTGGCGAATTATACACAAATTAGGTCTCTTGCTGTTTAGTACGTCAAAACTCAGTGTTCTATGGCATATTACTCACAAATTGGGTGTACTGCAGCTTACTACACCAGAAATTGCAGTCGGGACACACGAATTGGGTGTATTCCAGTTTAGTACGCCAAAACTCGTTGTATTCTGGCATATTACTCACACATTCATTGTACTGAAGCTTACTACACTAGAATTGAGTGTATTCTGGCCTGTTACAGATGACTTCGTTGTTTTGCAGCTTAATAACTAAGAACACTTGCGAATTATACACAAATTAGGTCTCTTGCTGTTTAGTACGTCAAAACTCAGTTTTCTATGACATATTACTCACAAATTGGGTGTACTGAAGCTTACTACATTTGAATTGAGTGTATTCTGGCCTGTTACACATGACTTCGTTGTTTTGCAGCTTAATAAGAACACTGGCGAATTATACACAAATTAGGTCTCTTGCTGTTTAGTACGTCAAAACTCAGTGTTCTATGGCATATTACTCACAAATTGGGTGTTCTGCAGCTTACTACACCAGAAATTGCAGTCTGGACACACGAATTGGGTGTATTCCAGTTTAGTACGCCAAAACTCGTTGTATTCTGGCATATTACTCACAAATTCATTGTACTGAAGCTTACTACACTAGAATTGAGTGTATTCTGGCCTGTTACAGATGACTTCGTTGTTTTGCAGCTTAATAACTAAGAACACTTGCGAATTATACACAAATTAGGTCTCTTGCTGTTTAGTACGTCAAAACTCAGTGTTCTATGGCATATTACTCACAAATTGGGTGTTCTGCAGCTTACTACACCAGAAATTGCAGTCTGGACACACGAATTGGGTGTATTCCAGTTTAGTACGCCAAAACTCGTTGTATTCTGGCATATTACTCACAAATTCATTGTACTGAAGCTTGCTACACTAGAATTGAGTGTATTCTGGCCTGTTACAGATGACTTCGTTGTTTTGCAGCTTAATAACTAAGAACACTGGCGAATTATACACAAATTAGGTCTCTTGCTGTTTAGTACGTCAAAACTCAGTGTTCTATGGCATATTACTGACAAATTGGGTGTACTGCAGCTTACTACACCAGAAATTGCAGTCTGGACACACGAATTTGGTGTATTCTAGCTTACTACGTTAGAACTCGGTGTATTCTGGCATATTACTCACAAGTTCATTGTTCTGAAACTTACTACACTTGAATTGAGTCTATACTGGCCTATTATACATCATTTCGTAGTAATGCAGCATAATACGTCAGAATACTGTCGTATTACACACAAATTAGGTCCTGCTGTTTAGTACGTCAAAACTCAGTGTTTTGTGGCATATTACTCACAAATTGAGTGTGCTGAAGCTTACTACACTTGAATTGAGTGTATTCTGACTTGTTACACATGACTGTTGTTTTGCAGCTTAATAACTAAGAACACTGGCGAATTATACACAAATTAGGTCTCTTGCTGTTTAGTACGTCAAAACTCAGTGTTCGATGGCATATTACTCACAAATTGGGTGTACTGCAGCTTACTACACCAGAAATTGCAGTCTGGACACACGAATTTGGTGTATTCTAGCTTACTACGTTAGAACTCGGTGTATTCTGGCATATTACTCACAAGTTCATTGTTCTGAAGCTTACTACACTTGAATTGAGTCTATTCTGGCCTATTATACATCATTTCGTAGTAATGCAGCATAATACGTCAGAATACTGTCGTATTACACACAAATTAGGTCCTGCTGTTTAGTACGTCAAAACTCAGTGTTTTGTGGCATATTACTCACAAATTGGGTGTACTGAAGCTTACTACACTTGAATTGAGTGTATTCTGACTTGTTACACATGACTGTTGTTTTGCAGCTTAATAACTAAGAACACTGGCGAATTATACACAAATTAGTTCTCTTGCTGTTTAGTACGTCAAAACTCAGTGTTCTATGGCATATTACTCACAAATTGGGTGTACTGCAGCTTACACCAGAAATTGCAGTCTGGACACACGAATTTGGTGTATTCTAGCTTACTACGTTAGAACTCGGTGTATTCTGGCATATTACTCACAAGTTCATTGTTCTGAAGCTTACTACACTTGAATTGAGTCTATTCTGGCCTATTATACATCATTTCGTAGTAATGCAGCATAATACGTCAGAATACTGTCGTATTACACACAAATTAGGTCCTGCTGTTTAGTACGTCAAAACTCAGTGTTTTGTGGCATATTACTCACAAATTGGGTGTACTGAAGCTTACTACACTTGAATTGAGTGTATTCTGACTTGTTACACATGACTGTTGTTTTGCAGCTTAATAACTAAGAACACTGGCGAATTATACACAAATTAGTTCTCTTGCTGTTTAGTACGTCAAAACTCAGTGTTCTATGGCATATTACTCACAAATTGGGTGTACTGCAGCTTACTACACCAGAAATTGCAGTCTGGACACACGAATTTGGTGTATTCTAGCTTACTACGTTAGAACTCGGTGTATTCTGGCATATTACTCACAAGTTCATTGTTCTGAAGCTTACTACACTTGAATTGAGTCTATTCTGGCCTATTATACATCATTTCGTAGTAATGCAGCATAATACGTCAGAATAATGTCGTATTACACACAAATTAGGTCTTGCTGTTTAGTACGTCAAAACTCAGTGTTTTGTGGCATATTACTCACAAATTGGGTGTACTGAAGCTTACTACATTTGAATTGAGTGTATTCTGGCCTGTTACACATGACTTCGTTGTTTTGCAGCTTAATAAGAACACTGGCGAATTATACACAAATTAGGTCTCTTGCTGTTTAGTACGTCAAAACTCAGTGTTCTATGGCATATTACTCACAAATGGAGTGTACTGCAGCTTACTACACCAGAAATTGCAGTCTGGACACACGAATTTGGTGCATTCTAGCTTACTACGTTAGAACTCGGTGTATTCTGGCATATTACTCACAAGTTCATTGTTCTGAAGCTTACTACACTTGAATTGAGTCTATTCTGGCATATTATACATCATTTCGAAGTAATGCAGCATAATACGTCAGAATACTGTCGAATTACACACAAATTAGGTCTTGCTGTTTAGTACGTCAAAACTCAGTGTTTTGTGGCATATTACTCACAAATTGGGTGTACTGAAGCTTACTACATTTGAATTGAGTGTATTCTGGCCTGTTACACATGACTTCGTTGTTTTGCAGCTTAATAAGAACACTGGCGAATTATACACAAATTAGGTCTCTTGCTGTTTAGTACGTCAAAACTCAGTGTTCTATGGCATATTACTCACAAATTGGGTGTACTGCAGCTTACTACACCAGAAATTGCAGTCTGGACACACGAATTGGGTGTATTGCAGTTTAGTACGCCAAAACTCGTTGTATTCTGGCATATTACTCACAAATTCATTGTACTGAAGCTTACTACACTAGAAATGAGTGTATTCTGGCCTGTTACAGATGACTTCGTTGTTTTGCAGCTTAATAACTAAGAACACTGGCGAATTATACACAAATTAGGTCTCTTGCTGTTTAGTACGTCAAAATGCATTGTTCTATTGCATATTACTCACAAATTGGGTGTACTGCAGCTTACTACACCAGAAATTGCAGTCTGGACACACGAATTTGGTGTATTCTAGCTTACTACGTTAGAACTCGGTGTATTCTGGCATATTACTCACAAGTTCATTGTTCTGAAGCTTACTACACTTGAATTGAGTTTATTCTGGCCTATTATACATCATTTCGTAGTAATGCAGCACAATACGTCAGAATACTGTCGTATTACACACAAATTAGGTCTTGCTGTTTAGTACGTCAAAACTCAGTGTTTTGTGGCATATTACTCACAAATTGGGTGTTCTGAAGCTTACTTCACTTGAATTGAGTGTATTCTGACTTGTTACACATGACTGTTGTTTTGCAGCTTAATAACTAAGAACACTGGCGAATTATACACAAATTAGGTCTCTTGCTGTTTAGTACGTCAAAACTCAGTGTTCTATGGCATATTACTCACAAATTGGGTGTACTGCAGCTTACTACACCAGAAATTGCAGTCTGGACACACGAATTTGGTGTATTCTAGCTTACTACGTTAGAACTCGGTGTATTCTGGCATATTACTCACAAGTTCATTGTTCTGAAGCTTACTACACTTGAATTGAGTCTATTCTGGCCTATTATACATCATTTCGTAGTAATGCAGCATAATACGTCAGAATAATGTCGTATTACACACAAATTAGGTCTTGCTGTTTAGTACGTCAAAACTCAGTGTTTTGTGGCATATTACGCACAAATTGGGTGTACTGAAGCTTACTACATTTGAATTGAGTGTATTCTGGCCTGTTACACATGACTTCGTTGTTTTGCAGCTTAATAAGAACACTGGCGAATTATACACAAATTAGGTCTCTTGCTGTTTAGTACGTCAAAACTCAGTGTTCTATGGCATATTACTCACAAATGGAGTGTACTGCAGCTTACTACACCAGAAATTGCAGTCTGGACACACGAATTTGGTGCATTCTAGCTTACTACGTTAGAACTCGGTGTATTCTGGCATATTACTCACAAGTTCATTGTTCTGAAGCTTACTACACTTGAATTGAGTCTATTCTGGCATATTATACATCATTTCGAAGTAATGCAGCATAATACGTCAGAATACTGTCGTATTACACACAAATTAGGTCTTGCTGTTTAGTACGTCAAAACTCAGTGTTTTGTGGCATATTACTCACAAATTGGGTGTACTGAAGCTTACTACATTTGAATTGAGTGTATTCTGGCCTGTTACACATGACTTCGTTGTTTTGCAGCTTAATAAGAACACTGGCGAATTATACACAAATTAGGTCTCTTGCTGTTTAGTACGTCAAAACTCAGTGTTCTATGGCATATTACTCACAAATTGGGTGTACTGCAGCTTACTACACCAGAAATTGCAGTCTGGACACACGAATTTGGTGTATTCTAGCTTACTACGTTAGAACTCGGTGTATTCTGGCATATTACTCACAAGTTCATTGTTCTGAAGCTTACTACACTTGAATTGAGTTTATTCTGGCCTATTATACATCATTTCGTAGTAATGCAGCACAATACGTCAGAATACTGTCGTATTACACACAAATTAGGTCTTGCTGTTTAGTACGTCAAAACTCAGTGTTTTGTGGCATATTACTCACAAATTGGGTGTTCTGAAGCTTACTTCACTTGAATTGAGTGTATTCTGACTTGTTACACATGACTGTTGTTTTGCAGCTTAATAACTAAGAACACTTGCGAATTATACACAAATTAGGCCTCTTGCTGTTTAGTACGTCAAAACTCAGTGTTCTATGACATATTACTCACAAATTGGGTGTACTGAAGCTTACTACATTTGAATTGAGTGTATTCTGGCCTGTTACACATGACTTCGTTGTTTTGCAGCTTAATAAGAACACTGGCGAATTATACACAAATTAGGTCTCTTGCTGTTTAGTACGTTAAAACTCAGTGTTCTATGGCATATTACTCACAAATTGGGTGTACTGCAGCTTACTACACCAGAAATTGCATACGAATTTGGTGTATTCTAGCTAACTACGTTAGAACTCGGTGTATTCTGGCATATTACTCACAAGTTCATTGTTCTGAAACTTACTACACTTGAATTGAGTCTATTCTGGCCTATTATACATCATTTCGTAGTAATGCAGCATAATACGTCAGAATACTGTCGTATTACACACAAATTAGGTCCTGCTGTTTAGTACGTCAAAACTCAGTGTTTTGTGGCATATTACTCACAAATTGGGTGTACTGAAGCTTACTACACTTGAATTGAGTGTATTCTGACTTGTTACACATGACTGTTGTTTTGCAGCTTAATAGCTAAGAACACTGGCTAATTATAAACAAATTAGGTCACTTGCTGTTTAGTACGTCAAAACTCAGTGTTCTATGGCATATTACTCACAAATTGGGTGTTCTGCAGCTTACTACACCAGAAATTGCAGTCTGGACACACGAATTGGGTGTATTCCAGTTTAGTACGCCAAAACTCGTTGTATTCTGGCATATTACTCACAAATTCATTGTACTGAAGCTTGCTACACTAGAATTGAGTGTATTCTGGCCTGTTACAGATGACTTCGTTGTTTTGCAGCTTAATAACTAAGAACACTGGCGAATTATACACAAATTAGGTCTCTTGCTGTTTAGTACGTCAAAACTCAGTGTTCTATGGCATATTACTGACAAATTGGGTGTACTGCAGCTTACTACACCAGAAATTGCAGTCTGGACACACGAATTTGGTGTATTCTAGCTTACTACGTTAGAACTCGGTGTATTCTGGCATATTACTCACAAGTTCATTGTTCTGAAGCTTACTACACTTGAATTGAGTTTATTCTGGCCTATTATACATCATTTCGTAGTAATGCAGCACAATACGTCAGAATACTGTCGTATTACACACAAATTAGGTCTTGCTGTTTAGTACGTCAAAACTCAGTGTTTTGTGGCATATTACTCACAAATTGGGTGTTCTGAAGCTTACTTCACTTGAATTGAGTGTATTCTGACTTGTTACACATGACTGTTGTTTTGCAGCTTAATAACTAAGAACACTGGCGAATTATACACAAATTAGGTCTCTTGCTGTTTAGTACGTCAAAACTCAGTGTTCTATGGCATATTACTCACAAATTGGGTGTACTGCAGCTTACTACACCAGAAATTGCAGTCTGGACACACGAATTTGGTGTATTCTAGCTTACTACGTTAGAACTCGGTGTATTCTGGCATATTACTCACAAGTTCATTGTTCTGAAGCTTACTACACTTGAATTGAGTCTATTCTGGCCTATTATACATCATTTCGTAGTAATGCAGCATAATATGTCAGAATAATGTCGTATTACACACAAATTTGGTCTTGCTGTTTAGTACGTCAAAACTCAGTGTTTTGTGGCATATTACTCACAAATTGGGTGTACTGAAGCTTACTACATTTGAATTGAGTGTATTCTGGCCTGTTACACATGACTTCGTTGTTTTGCAGCTTAATAAGAACACTGGCGAATTATACACAAATTAGGTCTCTTGCTGTTTAGTACGTCAAAACTCAGTGTTCTATGGCATATTACTCACAAATGGAGTGTACTGCAGCTTACTACACCAGAAATTGCAGTCTGGACACACGAATTTGGTGCATTCTAGCTTACTACGTTAGAACTCGGTGTATTCTGGCATATTACTCACAAGTTCATTGTTCTGAAGCTTACTACACTTGAATTGAGTCTATTCTGGCATATTATACATCATTTCGAAGTAATGCAGCATAATACGTCAGAATACTGTCGTATTACACACAAATTAGGTCTTGCTGTTTAGTACGTCAAAACTCAGTGTTTTGTGGCATATTACTCACAAATTGGGTGTACTGAAGCTTACTACATTTGAATTGAGTGTATTCTGGCCTGTTACACATGACTTCGTTGTTTTGCAGCTTAATAAGAACACTGGCGAATTATACACAAATTAGGTCTCTTGCTGTTTAGTACGTCAAAACTCAGTGTTCTATGGCATATTACTCACAAATTGGGTGTACTGCAGCTTACTACACCAGAAATTGCAGTCTGGACACACGAATTGGGTGTATTCCAGTTTAGTACGCCAAAACTCGTTGTATTCTGGCATATTACTCACAAATTCATTGTACTGAAGCTTAATACACTAGAAATGAGTGTATTCTGGCCTGTTACAGATGACTTCGTTGTTTTGCAGCTTAATAACTAAGAACACTGGCGAATTATACACAAATTAGGTCTCTTGCTGTTTAGTACGTAAAAACTCAGTGTTCTATGGCATATTACTCACAAATGGAGTGTACTGCAGCTTACTACACCAGAAATTGCAGTCTGGACACACGAATTTGGTGCATTCTAGCTTACTACGTTAGAACTCGGTGTATTCTGGCATATTACTCACAAGTTCATTGTTCTGAAGCTTACTACACTTGAATTGAGTCTATTCTGGCATATTATACATCATTTCGAAGTAATGCAGCATAATACGTCAGAATACTGTCGTATTACACACAAATTAGGTCTTGCTGTTTAGTACGTCAAAACTCAGTGTTTTGTGGCATATTACTCACAAATTGGGTGTACTGAAGCTTACTACATTTGAATTGAGTGTATTCTGGCCTGTTACAGATGACTTCGTTGTTTTGCAGCTTAATAAGAACACTGGCGAATTATACACAAATTAGGTCTCTTGCTGTTTAGTACGTCAAAACTCAGTGTTCTATGGCATATTACTCACAAATTGGGTGTACTGCAGCTTACTACACCAGAAATTGCAGTCTGGACACACGAATTGGGTGTATTCCAGTTTAGTACGCCAAAACTCGTTGTATTCTGGCATATTACTCACAAATTCATTGTACTGAAGCTTACTACACTAGAAATGAGTGTATTCTGGCCTGTTACAGATGACTTCGTTGTTTTGCAGCTTAATAACTAAGAACACTGGCGAATTATACACAAATTAGGTCTCTTGCTGTTTAGTACGTCAAAATGCATTGTTCTATTGCATATTACTCACAAATTGGGTGTACTGCAGCTTACTACACCAGAAATTGCAGTCTGGACACACGAATTTGGTGTATTCTAGCTTACTACGTTAGAACTCGGTGTATTCTGGCATATTACTCACAAGTTCATTGTTCTGAAGCTTACTACACTTGAATTGAGTTTATTCTGGCCTATTATACATCATTTCGTAGTAATGCAGCACAATACGTCAGAATACTGTCGTATTACACACAAATTAGGTCTTGCTGTTTAGTACGTCAAAACTCAGTGTTTTGTGGCATATTACTCACAAATTGGGTGTTCTGAAGCTTACTTCACTTGAATTGAGTGTATTCTGACTTGTTACACATGACTGTTGTTTTGCAGCTTAATAACTAAGAACACTGGCGAATTATACACAAATTAGGTCTCTTGCTGTTTAGTACGTCAAAACTCAGTGTTCTATGGCATATTACTCACAAATTGGGTGTACTGCAGCTTACTACACCAGAAATTGCAGTCTGGACACACGAATTTGGTGTATTCTAGCTTACTACGTTAGAACTCGGTGTATTCTGGCATATTACTCACAAGTTCATTGTTCTGAAGCTTACTACACTTGAATTGAGTCTATTCTGGCCTATTATACATCATTTCGTAGTAATGCAGCATAATACGTCAGAATAATGTCGTATTACACACAAATTAGGTCTTGCTGTTTAGTACGTCAAAACTCAGTGTTTTGTGGCATATTACTCACAAATTGGGTGTACTGAAGCTTACTACATTTGAATTGAGTGTATTCTGGCCTGTTACACATGACTTCGTTGTTTTGCAGCTTAATAAGAACACTGGCGAATTATACACAAATTAGGTCTCTTGCTGTTTAGTACGTCAAAACTCAGTGTTCTATGGCATATTACTCACAAATGGAGTGTACTGCAGCTTACTACACCAGAAATTGCAGTCTGGACACACGAATTTGGTGCATTCTAGCTTACTACGTTAGAACTCGGTGTATTCTGGCATATTACTCACAAGTTCATTGTTCTGAAGCTTACTACACTTGAATTGAGTCTATTCTGGCATATTATACATCATTTCGAAGTAATGCAGCATAATACGTCAGAATACTGTCGTATTACACACAAATTAGGTCTTGCTGTTTAGTACGTCAAAACTCAGTGTTTTGTGGCATATTACTCACAAATTGGGTGTACTGAAGCTTACTACATTTGAATTGAGTGTATTCTGGCCTGTTACAGATGACTTCGTTGTTTTGCAGCTTAATAAGAACACTGGCGAATTATACACAAATTAGGTCTCTTGCTGTTTAGTACGTCAAAACTCAGTGTTCTATGGCATATTACTCACAAATTGGGTGTACTGCAGCTTACTACACCAGAAATTGCAGTCTGGACACACGAATTGGGTGTATTCCAGTTTAGTACGCCAAAACTCGTTGTATTCTGGCATATTACTCACAAATTCATTGTACTGAAGCTTACTACACTAGAAATGAGTGTATTCTGGCCTGTTACAGATGACTTCGTTGTTTTGCAGCTTAATAACTAAGAACACTGGCGAATTATACACAAATTAGGTCTCTTGCTGTTTAGTACGTCAAAATGCATTGTTCTATTGCATATTACTCACAAATTGGGTGTACTGCAGCTTACTACACCAGAAATTGCAGTCTGGACACACGAATTTGGTGTATTCTAGCTTACTACGTTAGAACTCGGTGTATTCTGGCATATTACTCACAAGTTCATTGTTCTGAAGCTTACTACACTTGAATTGAGTTTATTCTGGCCTATTATACATCATTTCGTAGTAATGCAGCACAATACGTCAGAATACTGTCGTATTACACACAAATTAGGTCTTGCTGTTTAGTACGTCAAAACTCAGTGTTTTGTGGCATATTACTCACAAATTGGGTGTTCTGAAGCTTACTTCACTTGAATTGAGTGTATTCTGACTTGTTACACATGACTGTTGTTTTGCAGCTTAATAACTAAGAACACTGGCGAATTATACACAAATTAGGTCTCTTGCTGTTTAGTACGTCAAAACTCAGTGTTCTATGGCATATTACTCACAAATTGGGTGTACTGCAGCTTACTACACCAGAAATTGCAGTCTGGACACACGAATTTGGTGTATTCTAGCTTACTACGTTAGAACTCGGTGTATTCTGGCATATTACTCACAAGTTCATTGTTCTGAAGCTTACTACACTTGAATTGAGTCTATTCTGGCCTATTATACATCATTTCGTAGTAATGCAGCATAATACGTCAGAATAATGTCGTATTACACACAAATTAGGTCTTGCTGTTTAGTACGTCAAAACTCAGTGTTTTGTGGCATATTACTCACAAATTGGGTGTACTGAAGCTTACTACATTTGAATTGAGTGTATTCTGGCCTGTTACACATGACTTCGTTGTTTTGCAGCTTAATAAGAACACTGGCGAATTATACACAAATTAGGTCTCTTGCTGTTTAGTACGTCAAAACTCAGTGTTCTATGGCATATTACTCACAAATGGAGTGTACTGCAGCTTACTACACCAGAAATTGCAGTCTGGACACACGAATTTGGTGCATTCTAGCTTACTACGTTAGAACTCGGTGTATTCTGGCATATTACTCACTTCATTGTTCTGAAGCTTACTACACTTGAATTGAGTCTATTCTGGCATATTATACATCATTTCGAAGTAATGCAGCATAATACGTCAGAATACTGTCGTATTACACACAAATTAGGTCTTGCTGTTTAGTACGTCAAAACTCAGTGTTTTGTGGCATATTACTCACAAATTGGGTGTACTGAAGCTTACTACATTTGAATTGAGTGTATTCTGGCCTGTTACACATGACTTCGTTGTTTTGCAGCTTAATAAGAACACTGGCGAATTATACACAAATTAGGTCTCTTGCTGTTTAGTACGTCAAAACTCAGTGTTCTATGGCATATTACTCACAAATTGGGTGTACTGCAGCTTACTACACCAGAAATTGCAGTCTGGACACACGAATTTGGTGTATTCTAGCTTACTACGTTAGAACTCGGTGTATTCTGGCATATTACTCACAAGTTCATTGTTCTGAAGCTTACTACACTTGAATTGAGTTTATTCTGGCCTATTATACATCATTTCGTAGTAATGCAGCACAATACGTCAGAATACTGTCGTATTACACACAAATTAGGTCTTGCTGTTTAGTACGTCAAAACTCAGTGTTTTGTGGCATATTACTCACAAATTGGGTGTTCTGAAGCTTACTTCACTTGAATTGAGTGTATTCTGACTTGTTACACATGACTGTTGTTTTGCAGCTTAATAACTAAGAACACTTGCGAATTATACACAAATTAGGTCTCTTGCTGTTTAGTACGTCAAAACTCAGTGTTCTATGACATATTACTCACAAATTGGGTGTACTGAAGCTTACTACATTTGAATTGAGTGTATTCTGGCCTGTTACACATGACTTCGTTGTTTTGCAGCTTAATAAGAACACTGGCGAATTATACACAAATTAGGTCTCTTGCTGTTTAGTACGTCAAAACTCAGTGTTCTATGGCATATTACTCACAAATTGGGTGTACTGCAGCTTACTACACCAGAAATTGCATACGAATTTGGTGTATTCTAGCTAACTACGTTAGAACTCGGTGTATTCTGGCATATTACTCACAAGTTCATTGTTCTGAAACTTACTACACTTGAATTGAGTCTATTCTGGCCTATTATACATCATTTCGTAGTAATGCAGCATAATACGTCAGAATACTGTCGTATTACACACAAATTAGGTCCTGCTGTTTAGTACGTCAAAACTCAGTGTTTTGTGGCATATTACTCACAAATTGGGTGTACTGAAGCTTACTACACTTGAATTGAGTGTATTCTGACTTGTTACACATGACTGTTGTTTTGCAGCTTAATAGCTAAGAACACTGGCTAATTATAAACAAATTAGGTCACTTGCTGTTTAGTACGTCAAAACTCAGTGTTCTATGGCATATTACTCACAAATTGGGTGTTCTGCAGCTTACTACACCAGAAATTGCAGTCTGGACACACGAATTGGGTGTATTCCAGTTTAGTACGCCAAAACTCGTTGTATTCTGGCATATTACTCACAAATTCATTGTACTGAAGCTTGCTACACTAGAATTGAGTGTATTCTGGCCTGTTACAGATGACTTCGTTGTTTTGCAGCTTAATAACTAAGAACACTGGCGAATTATACACAAATTAGGTCTCTTGCTGTTTAGTACGTCAAAACTCAGTGTTCTATGGCATATTACTGACAAATTGGGTGTACTGCAGCTTACTACACCAGAAATTGCAGTCTGGACACACGAATTTGGTGTATTCTAGCTTACTACGTTAGAACTCGGTGTATTCTGGCATATTACTCACAAGTTCATTGTTCTGAAGCTTACTACACTTGAATTGAGTTTATTCTGGCCTATTATACATCATTTCGTAGTAATGCAGCACAATACGTCAGAATACTGTCGTATTACACACAAATTAGGTCTTGCTGTTTAGTACGTCAAAACTCAGTGTTTTGTGGCATATTACTCACAAATTGGGTGTTCTGAAGCTTACTTCACTTGAATTGAGTGTATTCTGACTTGTTACACATGACTGTTGTTTTGCAGCTTAATAACTAAGAACACTGGCGAATTATACACAAATTAGGTCTCTTGCTGTTTAGTACGTCAAAACTCAGTGTTCTATGGCATATTACTCACAAATTGGGTGTACTGCAGCTTACTACACCAGAAATTGCAGTCTGGACACACGAATTTGGTGTATTCTAGCTTACTACGTTAGAACTCGGTGTATTCTGGCATATTACTCACAAGTTCATTGTTCTGAAGCTTACTACACTTGAATTGAGTCTATTCTGGCCTATTATACATCATTTCGTAGTAATGCAGCATAATACGTCAGAATAATGTCGTATTACACACAAATTAGGTCTTGCTGTTTAGTACGTCAAAACTCAGTGTTTTGTGGCATATTACTCACAAATTGGGTGTACTGAAGCTTACTACATTTGAATTGAGTGTATTCTGGCCTGTTACACATGACTTCGTTGTTTTGCAGCTTAATAAGAACACTGGCGAATTATACACAAATTAGGTCTCTTGCTGTTTAGTACGTCAAAACTCAGTGTTCTATGGCATATTACTCACAAATGGAGTGTACTGCAGCTTACTACACCAGAAATTGCAGTCTGGACACACGAATTTGGTGCATTCTAGCTTACTACGTTAGAACTCGGTGTATTCTGGCATATTACTCACAAGTTCATTGTTCTGAAGCTTACTACACTTGAATTGAGTCTATTCTGGCATATTATACATCATTTCGAAGTAATGCAGCATAATACGTCAGAATACTGTCGTATTACACACAAATTAGGTCTTGCTGTTTAGTACGTCAAAACTCAGTGTTTTGTGGCATATTACTCACAAATTGGGTGTACTGAAGCTTACTACATTTGAATTGAGTGTATTCTGGCCTGTTACACATGACTTCGTTGTTTTGCAGCTTAATAAGAACACTGGCGAATTATACACAAATTAGGTCTCTTGCTGTTTAGTACGTCAAAACTCAGTGTTCTATGGCATATTACTCACAAATTGGGTGTACTGCAGCTTACTACACCAGAAATTGCAGTCTGGACACACGAATTGGGTGTATTCCAGTTTAGTACGCCAAAACTCGTTGTATTCTGGCATATTACTCACAAATTCATTGTACTGAAGCTTACTACACTAGAAATGAGTGTATTCTGGCCTGTTACAGATGACTTCGTTGTTTTGCAGCTTAATAACTAAGAACACTGGCGAATTATACACAAATTAGGTCTCTTGCTGTTTAGTACGTCAAAATGCATTGTTCTATTGCATATTACTCACAAATTGGGTGTACTGCAGCTTACTACACCAGAAATTGCAGTCTGGACACACGAATTTGGTGTATTCTAGCTTACTACTTTAGAACTCGGTGTATTCTGGCATATTACTCACAAGTTCATTGTTCTGAAGCTTACTACACTTGAATTGAGTTTATTCTGGCCTATTATACATCATTTCGTAGTAATGCAGCACAATACGTCAGAATACTGTCGTATTACACACAAATTAGGTCTTGCTGTTTAGTACGTCAAAACTCAGTGTTTTGTGGCATATTACTCACAAATTGGGTGTTCTGAAGCTTACTTCACTTGAATTGAGTGTATTCTGACTTGTTACACATGACTGTTGTTTTGCAGCTTAATAACTAAGAACACTGGCGAATTATACACAAATTAGGTCTCTTGCTGTTTAGTACGTCAAAACTCAGTGTTCTATGGCATATTACTCACAAATTGGGTGTACTGCAGCTTACTACACCAGAAATTGCAGTCTGGACACACGAATTGGGTGTATTCCAGTTTAGTACGCCAAAACTCGTTGTATTCTGGCATATTACTCACACATTCATTGTACTGAAGCTTACTACACTAGAATTGAGTGTATTCTGGCCTGTTACAGATGACTTCGTTGTTTTGCAGCTTAATAACTAAGAACACTTGCGAATTATACACAAATTAGGTCTCTTGCTGTTTAGTACGTCAAAACTCAGTTTTCTATGACATATTACTCACAAATTGGGTGTACTGAAGCTTACTACATTTGAATTGAGTGTATTCTGGCCTGTTACACATGACTTCGTTGTTTTGCAGCTTAATAAGAACACTGGCGAATTATACACAAATTAGGTCTCTTGCTGTTTAGTACGTCAAAACTCAGTGTTCTATGGCATATTACTCACAAATTGGGTGTTCTGCAGCTTACTACACCAGAAATTGCAGTCTGGACACACGAATTGGGTGTATTCCAGTTTAGTACGCCAAAACTCGTTGTATTCTGGCATATTACTCACAAATTCATTGTACTGAAGCTTACTACACTAGAATTGAGTGTATTCTGGCCTGTTACAGATGACTTCGTTGTTTTGCAGCTTAATAACTAAGAACACTTGCGAATTATACACAAATTAGGTCTCTTGCTGTTTAGTACGTCAAAACTCAGTGTTCTATGGCATATTACTCACAAATTGGGTGTTCTGCAGCTTACTACACCAGAAATTGCAGTCTGGACACACGAATTGGGTGTATTCCAGTTTAGTACGCCAAAACTCGTTGTATTCTGGCATATTACTCACAAATTCATTGTACTGAAGCTTGCTACACTAGAATTGAGTGTATTCTGGCCTGTTACAGATGACTTCGTTGTTTTGCAGCTTAATAACTAAGAACACTGGCGAATTATACACAAATTAGGTCTCTTGCTGTTTAGTACGTCAAAACTCAGTGTTCTATGGCATATTACTGACAAATTGGGTGTACTGCAGCTTACTACACCAGAAATTGCAGTCTGGACACACGAATTTGGTGTATTCTAGCTTACTACGTTAGAACTCGGTGTATTCTGGCATATTACTCACAAGTTCATTGTTCTGAAACTTACTACACTTGAATTGAGTCTATACTGGCCTATTATACATCATTTCGTAGTAATGCAGCATAATACGTCAGAATACTGTCGTATTACACACAAATTAGGTCCTGCTGTTTAGTACGTCAAAACTCAGTGTTTTGTGGCATATTACTCACAAATTGAGTGTGCTGAAGCTTACTACACTTGAATTGAGTGTATTCTGACTTGTTACACATGACTGTTGTTTTGCAGCTTAATAACTAAGAACACTGGCGAATTATACACAAATTAGGTCTCTTGCTGTTTAGTACGTCAAAACTCAGTGTTCGATGGCATATTACTCACAAATTGGGTGTACTGCAGCTTACTACACCAGAAATTGCAGTCTGGACACACGAATTTGGTGTATTCTAGCTTACTACGTTAGAACTCGGTGTATTCTGGCATATTACTCACAAGTTCATTGTTCTGAAGCTTACTACACTTGAATTGAGTCTATTCTGGCCTATTATACATCATTTCGTAGTAATGCAGCATAATACGTCAGAATAATGTCGTATTACACACAAATTAGGTCTTGCTGTTTAGTACGTCAAAACTCAGTGTTTTGTGGCATATTACTCACAAATTGGGTGTACTGAAGCTTACTACATTTGAATTGAGTCTATTCTGGCCTATTATACATCATTTCGTAGTAATGCAGCATAATACGTCAGAATAATGTCGTATTATACACAAATTAGGTCTCTTGCTGTTTAGTACGTCAAAACTCAGTGTTCTATGGCATATTACTCACAAATTGGGTGTACTGCAGCTTACTACACCAGAAATTGCAGTCTGGACACACGAATTTGGTGCATTCTAGCTTACTACGTTAGAACTCGGTGTATTCTGGCATATTACTCACAAGTTCATTGTTCTGAAGCTTACTACACTTGAATTGAGTCTATTCTGGCATATTATACATTATTTCGAAGTAATGCAGCATAATACGTCAGAATACTGTCGTATTACACACAAATTAGGTCTTGCTGTTTAGTACGTCAAAACTCAGTGTTTTGTGGCATATTACTCACAAATTGGGTGTACTGAAGCTTACTTCACTTGAATTGAGTGTATTCTGACTTGTTACACATGACTGTTGTTTTGCAGCTTAATAACTAAGAACACTTGCGAATTATACACAAATTAGGTCTCTTGCTGTTTAGTACGTCAAAACTCAGTTTTCTATGACATATTACTCACAAATTGGGTGTACTGAAGCTTACTACATTTGAATTGAGTGTATTCTGGCCTGTTACACATGACTTCGTTGTTTTGCAGCTTAATAAGAACACTGGCGAATTATACACAAATTAGGTCTCTTGCTGTTTAGTACGTCAAAACTCAGTGTTCTATGGCATATTACTCACAAATTGGGTGTTCTGCAGCTTACTACACCAGAAATTGCAGTCTGGACACACGAATTGGGTGTATTCCAGTTTAGTACGCCAAAACTCGTTGTATTCTGGCATATTACTCACAAATTCATTGTACTGAAGCTTACTACACTAGAATTGAGTGTATTCTGGCCTGTTACAGATGACTTCGTTGTTTTGCAGCTTAATAACTAAGAACACTTGCGAATTATACACAAATTAGGTCTCTTGCTGTTTAGTACGTCAAAACTCAGTGTTCTATGGCATATTACTCACAAATTGGGTGTTCTGCAGCTTACTACACCAGAAATTGCAGTCTGGACACACGAATTGGGTGTATTCCAGTTTAGTACGCCAAAACTCGTTGTATTCTGGCATATTACTCACAAATTCATTGTACTGAAGCTTGCTACACTAGAATTGAGTGTATTCTGGCCTGTTACAGATGACTTCGTTGTTTTGCAGCTTAATAACTAAGAACACTGGCGAATTATACACAAATTAGGTCTCTTGCTGTTTAGTACGTCAAAACTCAGTGTTCTATGGCATATTACTGACAAATTGGGTGTACTGCAGCTTACTACACCAGAAATTGCAGTCTGGACACAAGAATTTGGTGTATTCTAGCTTACTACGTTAGAACTCGGTGTATTCTGGCATATTACTCACAAGTTCATTGTTCTGAAACTTACTACACTTGAATTGAGTCTATACTGGCCTATTATACATCATTTCGTAGTAATGCAGCATAATACGTCAGAATACTGTCGTATTACACACAAATTAGGTCCTGCTGTTTAGTACGTCAAAACTCAGTGTTTTGTGGCATATTACTCACAAATTGAGTGTGCTGAAGCTTACTACACTTGAATTGAGTGTATTCTGACTTGTTACACATGACTGTTGTTTTGCAGCTTAATAACTAAGAACACTGGCGAATTATACACAAATTAGGTCTCTTGCTGTTTAGTACGTCAAAACTCAGTGTTCGATGGCATATTACTCACAAATTGGGTGTACTGCAGCTTACTACACCAGAAATTGCAGTCTGGACACACGAATTTGGTGTATTCTAGCTTACTACGTTAGAACTCGGTGTATTCTGGCATATTACTCACAAGTTCATTGTTCTGAAGCTTACTACACTTGAATTGAGTCTATTCTGGCCTATTATACATCATTTCGTAGTAATGCAGCATAATACGTCAGAATAATGTCGTATTACACACAAATTAGGTCTTGCTGTTTAGTACGTCAAAACTCAGTGTTTTGTGGCATATTACTCACAAATTGGGTGTACTGAAGCTTACTACATTTGAATTGAGTCTATTCTGGCCTATTATACATCATTTCGTAGTAATGCAGCATAATACGTCAGAATAATGTCGTATTATACACAAATTAGGTCTCTTGCTGTTTAGTACGTCAAAACTCAGTGTTCTATGGCATATTACTCACAAATTGGGTGTACTGCAGCTTACTACACCAGAAATTGCAGTCTGGACACACGAATTTGGTGCATTCTAGCTTACTACGTTAGAACTCGGTGTATTCTGGCATATTACTCACAAGTTCATTGTTCTGAAGCTTACTACACTTGAATTGAGTCTATTCTGGCATATTATACATTATTTCGAAGTAATGCAGCATAATACGTCAGAATACTGTCGTATTACACACAAATTAGGTCTTGCTGTTTAGTACGTCAAAACTCAGTGTTTTGTGGCATATTACTCACAAATTGGGTGTACTGAAGCTTACTTCACTTGAATTGAGTGTATTCTGACTTGTTACACATGACTGTTGTTTTGCAGCTTAATAACTAAGAACACTTGCGAATTATACACAAATTAGGTCTCTTGCTGTTTAGTACGTCAAAACTCAGTTTTCTATGACATATTACTCACAAATTGGGTGTACTGAAGCTTACTACATTTGAATTGAGTGTATTCTGGCCTGTTACACATGACTTCGTTGTTTTGCAGCTTAATAAGAACACTGGCGAATTATACACAAATTAGGTCTCTTGCTGTTTAGTACGTCAAAACTCAGTGTTCTATGGCATATTACTCACAAATTGGGTGTTCTGCAGCTTACTACACCAGAAATTGCAGTCTGGACACACGAATTGGGTGTATTCCAGTTTAGTACGCCAAAACTCGTTGTATTCTGGCATATTACTCACAAATTCATTGTACTGAAGCTTACTACACTTGAATTGAGTGTATTCTGGCCTGTTACAGATGACTTCGTTGTTTTGCAGCTTAATAACTAAGAACACTTGCGAATTATACACAAATTAGGTCTCTTGCTGTTTAGTACGTCAAAACTCAGTGTTCTATGACATATTACTCACAAATTGGGTGTACTGAAGCTTACTACATTTGAATTGAGTGTATTCTGGCCTGTTACACATGACTTCGTTGTTTTGCAGCTTAATAAGAACACGCGAATTATACACAAATTAGGTCTCTTGCTGTTTAGTACGTCAAAACTCAGTGTTCTATGGCATATTACTCACAAATTGGGTGTTCTGCAGCTTACTACACCAGAAATTGCAGTCTGGACACACGAATTGGGTGTATTCCAGTTTAGTACGCCAAAACTCGTTGTATTCTGGCATATTACTCACAAATTCATTATACTGAAGCTTGCTACACTAGAATTGAGTGTATTCTGGCCTGTTACAGATGACTTCGTTGTTTTGCAGCTTAATAACTAACACTGGCGAATTATACACAAATTAGGTCTCTTGCTGTTTAGTACGTCAAAACTCAGTGTTCTATGGCATATTACTGACAAATTGGGTGTACTGCAGCTTACTACACCAGAAATTGCAGTCTGGACACACGAATTTGGTGTATTCTAGCTTACTACGTTAGAACTCGGTGTATTCTGGCATATTACTCACAAGTTCATTGTTCTGAAGCTTACTACACTTGAATTGAGTCTATTCTGGCCTATTATACATCATGTCGTAGTAATGCAGCAAAATACGTCAGAATACTGTCGTATTACACACAAATTAGGTCTTGCTGTTTAGTACGTCAAAACTGAGTGTTTTCTGGCATATTACTCACAAATTGGGTGTACTGAAGCTTACTACACTTGAATTGAGTGTATTCTGGCCTGTTACACATGACTTCGTTGTTTTGCAGCTTAATAACTAAGAACACTGGCGAATTATACACAAATTAGGTCTCTTGCTGTTTAGTACGTCAAAATGCATTGTTCTATTGCATATTACTCACAAATTGGGTGTACTGCAGCTTACTACACCAGAAATTGCAGTCTGGACACACGAATTTGGTGTATTCTAGCTTACTACGTTAGAACTCGGTGTATTCTGGCATATTACTCACGTTCATTGTTCTGAAGCTTACTACACTTGAATTGAGTTTATTCTGGCCTATTATACATCATTTCGTAGTAATGCAGCACAATACGTCAGAATATTGTCGTATTACACACAAATTAGGTCTTGCTGTTTAGTACGTCAAAACTCAGTGTTTTGTGGCATATTACTCACAAATTTGGTGTACTGAAGCTTACTTCACTTGAATTGAGTGTATTCTGACTTGTTACACATGACTGTTGTTTTGCAGCTTAATAACTAAGAACACTGGCGAATTATACACAAATTAGGTCTCTTGCTGTTTAGTACGTCAAAACTCAGTGTTCTATGGCATATTACTCACAAATTGGGTGTACTGCAGCTTACTACACCAGAAATTGCATACGAATTTGGTGTATTCTAGCTAACTACGTTAGAACTCGGTGTATTCTGGCATATTACTCACAAGTTCATTGTTCTGAAACTTACTACACTTGAATTGAGTCTATTCTGGCCTATTATACATCATTTCGTAGTAATGCAGCATAATACGTCAGAATACTGTCGTATTACACACAAATTAGGTCCTGCTGTTTAGTACGTCAAAACTCAGTGTTTTGTGGCATATTACTCACAAATTGGGTGTACTGAAGCTTACTACACTTGAATTGAGTGTATTCTGACTTGTTACACATGACTGTTGTTTTGCAGCTTAATAGCTAAGAACACTGGCTAATTATAAACAAATTAGGTCACTTGCTGTTTAGTACGTCAAAACTCAGTGTTCTATGGCATATTACTCACAAATTGGGTGTTCTGCAGCTTACTACACCAGAAATTGCAGTCTGGACACACGAATTGGGTGTATTCCAGTTTAGTACGCCAAAACTCGTTGTATTCTGGCATATTACTCACAAATTCATTGTACTGAAGCTTGCTACACTAGAATTGAGTGTATTCTGGCCTGTTACATGATTTCGTTGTTTTGCAGCTTAATAACTAAGAACACTGGCGAATTATACACAAATTAGGTCTCTTGCTGTTTAGTACGTCAAAACTCAGTGTTCTATGGCATATTACTGACAAATTGGGTGTACTGCAGCTTACTACACCAGAAATTGCAGTCTGGACACACGAATTTGGTGTATTCTAGCTTACTACGTTAGAACTCGGTGTATTCTGGCATATTACTCACAAGTTCATTGTTCTGAAACTTACTACACTTGAATTGAGTCTATTCTGGCCTATTATACATCATTTCGTAGTAATGCAGCATAATACGTCAGAATACTGTCGTATTACACACAAATTAGGTCCTGCTGTTTAGTACGTCAAAACTCAGTGTTTTGTGGCATATTACTCACAAATTGAGTGTACTGAAGCTTACTACACTTGAATTGAGTGTATTCTGACTTGTTACACATGACTGTTGTTTTGCAGCTCAATAACTAAGAACACTGGCGAATTATACACAAATTAGTTCTCTTGCTGTTTACTACGTCAAAACTCAGTGTTCTATGGCATATTACTCACAAATTGGGTGTACTGCAGCTTACTACACCAGAAATTGCAGTCTGGACACACGAATTTGGTGTATTCTAGCTTACTACGTTAGAACTCGGTGTATTCTGGCATATTACTCACAAGTTCATTGTTCTGAAACTTACTACACTTGAATTGAGTCTATTCTGGCCTATTATACATCATTTCGTAGTAATGCAGCATAATACGTCAGAATACTGTCGTATTACACACAAATTAGGTCCTGCTGTTTAGTACGTCAAAACTCAGTGTTTTGTGGCATATTACTCACAAATTGAGTGTACTGAAGCTTACTACACTTGAATTGAGTGTATTCTGACTTGTTACACATGACTGTTGTTTTGCAGCTTAATAACTAAGAACACTGGCGAATTATACACAAATTAGTTCTCTTGCTGTTTACTACGTCAAAACTCAGTGTTCTATGGCATATTACTCACAAATTGGGTGTACTGCAGCTTACTACACCAGAAATTGCAGTCTGGACACACGAATTTGGTGTATTCTAGCTTACTACGTTAGAACTCGGTGTATTCTGGCATATTACTCACAAGTTCATTGTTCTGAAGCTTACTACACTTGAATTGAGTCTATTCTGGCCTATTATACATCATTTCGTAGTAATGCAGCATAATACGTCAGAATAATGTCGTATTACACACAAATTAGGTCTTGCTGTTTAGTACGTCAAAACTCAGTGTTTTGTGGCATATTACTCACAAATTGGGTGTACTGAAGCTTACTACATTTGAATTGAGTGTATTCTGGCCTGTTACACATGACTTCGTTGTTTTGCAGCTTAATAAGAACACTGGCGAATTATACACAAATTAGGTCTCTTGCTGTTTAGTACGTCAAAACTCAGTGTTCTATGGCATATTACTCACAAATGGAGTGTACTGCAGCTTACTACACCAGAAATTGCAGTCTGGACACACGAATTTGGTGCATTCTAGCTTACTACGTTAGAACTCGGTGTATTCTGGCATATTACTCACAAGTTCATTGTTCTGAAGCTTACTACACTTGAATTGAGTCTATTCTGGCATATTATACATCATTTCGAAGTAATGCAGCATAATACGTCAGAATACTGTCGTATTACACACAAATTAGGTCTTGCTGTTTAGTATGTCAAAACTCAGTGTTTTGTGGCATATTACTCACAAATTGGGTGTACTGAAGCTTACTACATTTGAATTGAGTGTATTCTGGCCTGTTACACATGACTTCGTTGTTTTGCAGCTTAATAAGAACACTGGCGAATTATACACAAATTAGGTCTCTTGCTGTTTAGTACGTCAAAACTCAGTGTTCTATGGCATATTACTCACAAATTGGGTGTACTGCAGCTTACTACACCAGAAATTGCAGTCTGGACACACGAATTGGGTGTATTCCAGTTTAGTACGCCAAAACTCGTTGTATTCTGGCATATTACTCACAAATTCATTGTACTGAAGCTTACTACACTAGAAATGAGTGTATTCTGGCCTGTTACAGATGACTTCGTTGTTTTGCAGCTTAATAACTAAGAACACTGGCGAATTATACACAAATTAGGTCTCTTGCTGTTTAGTACGTCAAAATGCATTGTTCTATTGCATATTACTCACAAATTGGGTGTACTGCAGCTTACTACACCAGAAATTGCAGTCTGGACACACGAATTTGGTGTATTCTAGCTTACTACGTTAGAACTCGGTGTATTCTGGCATATTACTCACAAGTTCATTGTTCTGAAACTTACTACACTTGAATTGAGTCTATTCTGGCCTATTATACATCATTTCGTAGTAATGCAGCATAATACGTCAGAATACTGTCGTATTACACACAAATTAGGTCCTGCTGTTTAGTACGTCAAAACTCAGTGTTTTGTGGCATTATTACTCACAAATTGGGTGTACTGAAGCTTACTACACTTGAATTGAGTGTATTCTGACTTGTTACACATGACTGTTGTTTTGCAGCTTAATAGCTAAGAACACTGGCTAATTATACACAAATTAGGTCACTTGCTGTTTAGTACGTCAAAACTCAGTGTTCTATGGCATATTACTCACAAATTGGGTGTTCTGCAGCTTACTACACCAGAAATTGCAGTCTGGACACACGAATTGGGTGTATTCCAGTTTAGTACGCCAAAACTCGTTGTATTCTGGCATATTACTCACAAATTCATTGTACTGAAGCTTGCTACACTAGAATTGAGTGTATTCTGGCCTGTTACAGATGACTTCGTTGTTTTGCAGCTTAATAACTAAGAACACTGGCGAATTATACACAAATTAGGTCTCTTGCTGTTTAGTACGTCAAAACTCAGTGCTCTATGGCATATTACTGACAAATTGGGTGTACTGCAGCTTACTACACCAGAAATTGCAGTCTGGACACACGAATTTGGTGTATTCTAGCTTACTACGTTAGAACTCGGTGTATTCTGGTAGTAATGCAGCATAATACGTCAGAATACTGTCGTATTACACACAAATTAGGTCCTGCTGTTTAGTACGTCAAAACTCAGTGTTTTGTGGCATATTACTCACAAATTGAGTGTACTGAAGCTTACTACACTTGAATTGAGTGTATTCTGACTTGTTACACATGACTTCGTTGTTTTGCAGCTTAATAAGAACACTGGCGAATTATACACAAATTAGGTCTCTTGCTGTTTAGTACGTCAAAACTCAGTGTTCTATGGCATATTACTCACAAATTGGGTGTACTGCAGCTTACTACACCAGAAATTGCAGTCTGGACACACGAATTGGGTGTATTCCAGTTTAGTACGCCAAAACTCGTTGTATTCTGGCATATTACTCACAAATTCATTGTACTGAAGCTTACTACACTAGAAATGAGTGTATTCTGGCCTGTTACAGATGACTTCGTTGTTTTGCAGCTTAATAACTAAGAACACTGGCGAATTATACACAAATTAGGTCTCTTGCTGTTTAGTACGTCAAAATGCATTGTTCTATTGCATATTACTCACAAATTGGGTGTACTGCAGCTTACTACACCAGAAATTGCAGTCTGGACACACGAATTTGGTGTATTCTAGCTTACTACGTTAGAACTCGGTGTATTCTGGCATATTACTCACAAGTTCATTGTTCTGAAACTTACTACACTTGAATTGAGTCTATTCTGGCCTATTATACATCATTTCGTAGTAATGCAGCATAATACGTCAGAATACTGTCGTATTACACACAAATTAGGTCCTGCTGTTTAGTACGTCAAAACTCAGTGTTTTGTGGCATTATTACTCACAAATTGGGTGTACTGAAGCTTACTACACTTGAATTGAGTGTATTCTGACTTGTTACACATGACTGTTGTTTTGCAGCTTAATAGCTAAGAACACTGGCTAATTATACACAAATTAGGTCACTTGCTGTTTAGTACGTCAAAACTCAGTGTTCTATGGCATATTACTCACAAATTGGGTGTTCTGCAGCTTACTACACCAGAAATTGCAGTCTGGACACACGAATTGGGTGTATTCCAGTTTAGTACGCCAAAACTCGTTGTATTCTGGCATATTACTCACAAATTCATTGTACTGAAGCTTGCTACACTAGAATTGAGTGTATTCTGGCCTGTTACAGATGACTTCGTTGTTTTGCAGCTTAATAACTAAGAACACTGGCGAATTATACACAAATTAGGTCTCTTGCTGTTTAGTACGTCAAAACTCAGTGCTCTATGGCATATTACTGACAAATTGGGTGTACTGCAGCTTACTACACCAGAAATTGCAGTCTGGACACACGAATTTGGTGTATTCTAGCTTACTACGTTAGAACTCGGTGTATTCTGGTAGTAATGCAGCATAATACGTCAGAATACTGTCGTATTACACACAAATTAGGTCCTGCTGTTTAGTACGTCAAAACTCAGTGTTTTGTGGCATATTACTCACAAATTGAGTGTACTGAAGCTTACTACACTTGAATTGAGTGTATTCTGACTTGTTACACATGACTGTTGTTTTGCAGCTTAATAACTAAGAACACTGGCGAATTATACACAAATTAGTTCTCTTGCTGTTTACTACGTCAATACTCAGTGTTCTATGGCATATTACTCACAAATTGGGTGTACTGCAGCATACTACACCAGAAATTGCAGTCTGGACACACGAATTTGGTGTATTCTAGCTTACTACGTTAGAACTCGGTGTATTCTGGCATATTACTCACAAGTTCATTGTTCTGAAGCTTACTACACTTGAATTGAGTCTATTCTGGCCTATTATACATCATTTCGTAGTAATGCAGCATAATACGTCAGAATACTGTCGTATTACACACAAATTAGGTCCTGCTGTTTAGTACGTCAAAACTCAGTGTTTTGTGGCATATTACTCACAAATTGGGTGTACTGAAGCTTACTACACTTGAATTGAGTGTATTCTGACTTGTTACACATGACTGTTGTTTTGCAGCTTAATAACTAAGAACACTGGCGAATTATACACAAATTAGTTCTCTTGCTGTTTAGTACGTCAAAACTCAGTGTTCTATGGCATATTACTCACAAATTGGGTGTACTGCAGCTTACTACACCAGAAATTGCAGTCTGGACACACGAATTTGGTGTATTCTAGCTTACTACGTTAGAACTCGGTGTATTCTGGCATATTACTCACAAGTTCATTGTTCTGAAGCTTACTACACTTGAATTGAGTCTATTCTGGCCTATTATACATCATTTCGTAGTAATGCAGCATAATACGTCAGAATAATGTCGTATTACACACAAATTAGGTCTTGCTGTTTAGTACGTCAAAACTCAGTGTTTTGTGGCATATTACTCACAAATTGGGTGTACTGAAGCTTACTACATTTGAATTGAGTGTATTCTGGCCTGTTACACATGACTTCGTTGTTTTGCAGCTTAATAAGAACACTGGCGAATTATACACAAATTAGGTCTCTTGCTGTTTAGTACGTCAAAACTCAGTGTTCTATGGCATATTACTCACAAATGGAGTGTACTGCAGCTTACTACACCAGAAATTGCAGTCTGGACACACGAATTTGGTGCATTCTAGCTTACTACGTTAGAACTCGGTGTATTCTGGCATATTACTCACAAGTTCATTGTTCTGAAGCTTACTACACTTGAATTGAGTCTATTCTGGCATATTATACATCATTTCGAAGTAATGCAGCATAATACGTCAGAATACTGTCGTATTACACACAAATTAGGTCTTGCTGTTTAGTATGTCAAAACTCAGTGTTTTGTGGCATATTACTCACAAATTGGGTGTACTGAAGCTTACTACATTTGAATTGAGTGTATTCTGGCCTGTTACACATGACTTCGTTGTTTTGCAGCTTAATAAGAACACTGGCGAATTATACACAAATTAGGTCTCTTGCTGTTTAGTACGTCAAAACTCAGTGTTCTATGGCATATTACTCACAAATTGGGTGTACTGCAGCTTACTACACCAGAAATTGCAGTCTGGACACACGAATTGGGTGTATTCCAGTTTAGTACGCCAAAACTCGTTGTATTCTGGCATATTACTCACAAATTCATTGTACTGAAGCTTACTACACTAGAAATGAGTGTATTCTGGCCTGTTACAGATGACTTCGTTGTTTTGCAGCTTAATAACTAAGAACACTGGCGAATTATACACAAATTAGGTCTCTTGCTGTTTAGTACGTCAAAATGCATTGTTCTATTGCATATTACTCACAAATTGGGTGTACTGCAGCTTACTACACCAGAAATTGCAGTCTGGACACACGAATTTGGTGTATTCTAGCTTACTACGTTAGAACTCGGTGTATTCTGGCATATTACTCACAAGTTCATTGTTCTGAAGCTTACTACACTTGAATTGAGTTTATTCTGGCCTATTATACATCATTTCGTAGTAATGCAGCACAATACGTCAGAATACTGTCGTATTACACACAAATTAGGTCTTGCTGTTTAGTACGTCAAAACTCAGTGTTTTGTGGCATATCACAAATTGGGTGTTCTGAAGCTTACTTCACTTGAATTGAGTGTATTCTGACTTGTTACACATGACTGTTGTTTTGCAGCTTAATAACTAAGAACACTGGCGAATTATACACAAATTAGGTCTCTTGCTGTTTAGTACGTCAAAACTCAGTGTTCTATGGCATATTACTCACAAATTGGGTGTACTGCAGCTTACTACACCAGAAATTGCAGTCTGGACACACGAATTTGGTGTATTCTAGCTTACTACGTTAGAACTCGGTGTATTCTGGCATATTACTCACAAATTCATTGTACTGAAGCTTACTACACTTGAATTGAGTCTATTCTGGCCTATTATACATCATTTCGTAGTAATGCAGCATAATACGTCAGAATAATGTCGTATTACACACAAATTAGGTCTTGCTGTTTAGTACGTCAAAACTCAGTGTTTTGTGGCATATTACTCACAAATTGGGTGTACTGAAGCTTACTACATTTGAATTGAGTGTATTCTGGCCTGTTACACATGACTTCGTTGTTTTGCAGCTTAATAAGAACACTGGCGAATTATACACAAATTAGGTCTCTTGCTGTTTAGTACGTCAAAACTCAGTGTTCTATGGCATATTACTCACAAATGGAGTGTACTGCAGCTTACTACACCAGAAATTGCAGTCTGGACACACGAATTTGGTGCATTCTAGCTTACTACGTTAGAACTCGGTGTATTCTGGCATATTACTCACAAGTTCATTGTTCTGAAGCTTACTACACTTGAATTGAGTCTATTCTGGCATATTATACATCATTTCGAAGTAATGCAGCATAATACGTCAGAATACTGTCGTATTACACACAAATTAGGTCTTGCTGTTTAGTACGTCAAAACTCAGTGTTTTGTGGCATATTACTCACAAATTCATTGTACTGAAGCTTACTACACTAGAAATGAGTGTATTCTGGCCTGTTACAGATGACTTCGTTGTTTTGCAGCTTAATAACTAAGAACACTGGCGAATTATACACAAATTAGGTCTCTTGCTGTTTAGTACGTCAAAATGCATTGTTCTATTGCATATTACTCACAAATTGGGTGTACTGCAGCTTACTACACCAGAAATTGCAGTCTGGACACACGAATTTGGTGTATTCTAGCTTACTACGTTAGAACTCGGTGTATTCTGGCATATTACTCACAAGTTCATTGTTCTGAAGCTTACTACACTTGAATTGAGTTTATTCTGGCCTATTATACATCATTTCGTAGTAATGCAGCACAATACGTCAGAATACTGTCGTATTACACACAAATTAGGTCTTGCTGTTTAGTACGTCAAAACTCAGTGTTTTGTGGCATATTACTCACAAATTGGGTGTTCTGAAGCTTACTTCACTTGAATTGAGTGTATTCTGACTTGTTACACATGACTGTTGTTTTGCAGCTTAATAACTAAGAACACTGGCGAATTATACACAAATTAGGTCTCTTGCTGTTTAGTACGTCAAAACTCAGTGTTCTATGGCATATTACTCACAAATTGGGTGTACTGCAGCTTACTACACCAGAAATTGCAGTCTGGACACACGAATTGGGTGTATTCCAGTTTAGTACGCCAAAACTCGTTGTATTCTGGCATATTACTCACACATTCATTGTACTGAAGCTTACTACACTAGAATTGAGTGTATTCTGGCCTGTTACAGATGACTTCGTTGTTTTGCAGCTTAATAACTAAGAACACTTGCGAATTATACACAAATTAGGTCTCTTGCTGTTTAGTACGTCAAAACTCAGTTTTCTATGACATATTACTCACAAATTGGGTGTACTGAAGCTTACTACATTTGAATTGAGTGTATTCTGGCCTGTTACACATGACTTCGTTGTTTTGCAGCTTAATAAGAACACTGGCGAATTATACACAAATTAGGTCTCTTGCTGTTTAGTACGTCAAAACTCAGTGTTCTATGGCATATTACTCACAAATTGGGTGTTCTGCACCTTACTACACCAGAAATTGCAGTCTGGACACACGAATTGGGTGTATTCCAGTTTAGTACGCCAAAACTCGTTGTATTCTGGCATATTACTCACAAATTCATTGTACTGAAGCTTACTACACTAGAATTGAGTGTATTCTGGCCTGTTACAGATGACTTCGTTGTTTTGCAGCTTAATAACTAAGAACACTTGCGAATTATACACAAATTAGGTCTCTTGCTGTTTAGTACGTCAAAACTCAGTGTTCTATGGCATATTACTCACAAATTGGGTGTTCTGCAGCTTACTACACCAGAAATTGCAGTCTGGACACACGAATTGGGTGTATTCCAGTTTAGTACGCCAAAACTCGTTGTATTCTGGCATATTACTCACAAATTCATTGTACTGAAGCTTGCTACACTAGAATTGAGTGTATTCTGGCCTGTTACAGATGACTTCGTTGTTTTGCAGCTTAATAACTAAGAACACTGGCGAATTATACACAAATTAGGTCTCTTGCTGTTTAGTACGTCAAAACTCAGTGTTCTATGGCATATTACTGACAAATTGGGTGTACTGCAGCTTACTACACCAGAAATTGCAGTCTGGACACACGAATTTGGTGTATTCTAGCTTACTACGTTAGAACTCGGTGTATTCTGGCATATTACTCACAAGTTCATTGTTCTGAAACTTACTACACTTGAATTGAGTCTATACTGGCCTATTATACATCATTTCGTAGTAATGCAGCATAATACGTCAGAATACTGTCGTATTACACACAAATTAGGTCCTGCTGTTTAGTACGTCAAAACTCAGTGTTTTGTGGCATATTACTCACAAATTGAGTGTGCTGAAGCTTACTACACTTGAATTGAGTGTATTCTGACTTGTTACACATGACTGTTGTTTTGCAGCTTAATAACTAAGAACACTGGCGAATTATACACAAATTAGGTCTCTTGCTGTTTAGTACGTCAAAACTCAGTGTTCGATGGCATATTACTCACAAATTGGGTGTACTGCAGCTTACTACACCAGAAATTGCAGTCTGGACACACGAATTTGGTGTATTCTAGCTTACTACGTTAGAACTCGGTGTATTCTGGCATATTATTCACAAGTTCATTGTTCTGAAGCTTACTACACTTGAATTGAGTCTATTCTGGCCTATTATACATCATTTCGTAGTAATGCAGCATAATACGTCAGAATAATGTCGTATTACACACAAATTAGGTCTTGCTGTTTAGTACGTCAAAACTCAGTGTTTTGTGGCATATTACTCACAAATTGGGTGTACTGAAGATTACTACATTTGAATTGAGTCTATTCTGGCCTATTATACATCATTTCGTAGTAATGCAGAATAATACGTCAGAATAATGTCGTATTATACACAAATTAGGTCTCTTGCTGTTTAGTACGTCAAAACTCAGTGTTCTATGGCATATTACTCACAAATTGGGTGTACTGCAGCTTACTACACCAGAAATTGCAGTCTGGACACACGAATTTGGTGCATTCTAGCTTACTACGTTAGAACTCGGTGTATTCTGGCATATTACTCACAAGTTCATTGTTCTGAAGCTTACTACACTTGAATTGAGTCTATTCTGGCATATTATACATCATTTCGAAGTAATGCAGCATAATACGTCAGAATACTGTCGTATTACACACAAATTAGGTCTTGCTGTTTAGTACGTCAAAACTCAGTGTTTTGTGGCATATTACTCACAAATTGGGTGTACTGAAGCTTACTTCACTTGAATTGAGTGTATTCTGACTTGTTACACATGACTGTTGTTTTGCAGCTTAATAACTAAGAACACTTGCGAATTATACACAAATTAGGTCTCTTGCTGTTTAGTACGTCAAAACTCAGTTTTCTATGACATATTACTCACAAATTGGGTGTACTGAAGCTTACTACATTTGAATTGAGTGTATTCTGGCCTGTTACACATGACTTCGTTGTTTTGCAGCTTAATAAGAACACTGGCGAATTATACACAAATTAGGTCTCTTGCTGTTTAGTACGTCAAAACTCAGTGTTCTATGGCATATTACTCACAAATTGGGTGTTCTGCAGCTTACTACACCAGAAATTGCAGTCTGGACACACGAATTGGGTGTATTCCAGTTTAGTACGCCAAATCTCGTTGTATTCTGGCATATTACTCACAAATTCATTGTACTGAAGCTTACTACACTTGAATTGAGTGTATTCTTGCCTGTTACAGATGACTTCGTTGTTTTGCAGCTTAATAACTAAGAACACTTGCGAATTATACACAAATTAGGTCTCTTGCTGTTTAGTACGTCAAAACTCAGTGTTCTATGACATATTACTCACAAATTGGGTGTACTGAAGCTTACTACATTTGAATTGAGTGTATTCTGGCCTGTTACACATGACTTCGTTGTTTTGCAGCTTAATAAGAACACGCGAATTATACACAAATTAGGTCTCTTGCTGTTTAGTACGTCAAAACTCAGTGTTCTATGGCATATTACTCACAAATTGGGTGTTCTGCAGCTTACTACACCAGAAATTGCAGTCTGGACACACGAATTGGGTGTATTCCAGTTTAGTACGCCAAAACTCGTTGTATTCTGGCATATTACTCACAAATTCATTGTACTGAAGCTTGCTACACTAGAATTGAGTGTATTCTGGCCTGTTACAGATGACTTCGTTGTTTTGCAGCTTAATAACTAACACTGGCGAATTATACACAAATTAGGTCTCTTGCTGTTTAGTACGTCAAAACTCAGTGTTCTATGGCATATTACTGACAAATTGGGTGTACTGCAGCTTACTACACCAGAAATTGCAGTCTGGACACACGAATTTGGTGTACTCTAGCTTACTACGTTAGAACTCGGTGTATTCTGGCATATTACTCACAAGTTCATTGTTCTGAAACTTACTACACTTGAATTGAGTCTATACTGGCCTATTATACATCATTTCGTAGTAATGCAGCATAATACGTCAGAATACTGTCGTATTACACACAAATTAGGTCCTGCTGTTTAGTACGTCAAAACTCAGTGTTTTGTGGCATATTACTCACAAATTGAGTGTGCTGAAGCTTACTACACTTGAATTGAGTGTATTCTGACTTGTTACACATGACTGTTGTTTTGCAGCTTAATAACTAAGAACACTGGCGAATTATACATAAATTAGGTCTCTTGCTGTTTAGTACGTCAAAACTCAGTGTTCTATGGCATATTACTCACAAATGGAGTGTACTGCAGCTTACTACACCAGAAATTGCAGTCTGGACACACGAATTTGGTGTATTCTAGCTTACTACGTTAGAACTCGGTGTATTCTGGCATATTACTCACAAGTTCATTGTTCTGAAGCTTACTACACTTGAATTGAGTCTATTCTGGCCTATTATACATCATTTCGTAGTAATGCAGCATAATACGTCAGAATAATGTCGTATTACACACAAATTTGGTCTTGCTGTTTAGTACGTCAAAACTCAGTGTTTTGTGGCATATTACTCACAAATTGGGTGTACTGAAGCTTACTACATTTGAATTGAGTGTATTCTGGCCTGTTACACATGACTTCGTTGTTTTGCAGCTTAATAAGAACACTGGCGAATTATACACAAATTAGGTCTCTTGCTGTTTAGTACGTCAAAACTCAGTGTTCTATGGCATATTACTCACAAATTGGGTGTACTGCAGCTTACTACACCAGAAATTGCAGTCTGGACACACGAATTTGGTGCATTCTAGCTTACTACGTTAGAACTCGGTGTATTCTGGCATATTACTCACAAGTTCATTGTTCTGAAGCTTACTACACTTGAATTGAGTCTATTCTGGCCTATTATACATCATTTCGTAGTAATGCAGCATAATACGTCAGAATACTGTCGTATTACACACAAATTAGGTCCTGCTGTTTAGTACGTCAAAACTCAGTGTTTTGTGGCATATTACTCACAAATTGGGTGTACTGAAGCTTACTACACTTGAATTGAGTGTATTCTGACTTGTTACACATGAGTGTTGTTTTGCAGCTTAATAACTAAGAACACTGGCGAATTATACATAAATTAGGTCTCTTGCTGTTTAGTACGTCAAAACTCAGTGTTCTATGGCATATTACTCACAAATTGGGTGTACTGCAGCTTACTACACCAGAAATTGCAGTCTGGACACACGAATTTGGTGTATTCTAGCTTACTACGTTAGAACTCGGTGTATTCTGGCATATTACTCACAAGTTCATTGTTCTGAAGCTTACTACACTTGAATTGAGTCTATTCTGGCCTATTATACATCATGTCGTAGTAATGCAGCATAATACGTCAGAATAATGTCGTATTACACACAAATTAGGTCTTGCTGTTTAGTACGTCAAAACTCAGTGTTTTGTGGCATATTACTCACAAATTGGGTGTACTGAAGCTTACTACATTTGAATTGAGTGTATTCTGGCCTGTTACACATGACTTCGTTGTTTTGCAGCTTAATAACTAAGAACACTGGCGAATTATACACAAATTAGGTCTCTTGCTGTTTAGTACGTCAAAATGCATTGTTCTATTGCATATTACAAATTGGGTGTACTGCAGCTTACTATACCAGAAATTGCAGTCTGGACACACGAATTTGGTGTATTCTAGCTTACTACGTTAGAACTCGGTGTATTCTGGCATATTACTCACGTTCATTGTTCTGAATCTTACTACACTTGAATTGAGTTTATTCTGGCCTATTATACATCATTTCGTAGTAATGCAGCACAATACGTCAGAATACTGTCGTATTACACACAAATTAGGTCTTGCTGTTTAGTACGTCAAAACTCAGTGTTTTGTGGCATATTACTCACAAATTGGGTGTACTGAAGCTTACTTCACTTGAATTGAGTGTATTCTGACTTGTTACACATGACTGTTGTTTTGCAGCTTAATAACTAAGAACACTGGCGAATTATACACAAATTAGGTCTCTTGCTGTTTAGTACGTCAAAACTCAGTGTTCTATGGCATATTACTCACAAATTGGGTGTACTGCAGCTTACTACACCAGATATTGCAGTCTGGACACACGAATTGGGTGTATTCCAGTTTAGTACGCCAAAACTCGTTGTATTCTGGCATATTACTCACAAATTCATTGTACTGAAGCTTACTACACTAGAATTGAGTGTATTCTGGCCTGTTACAGATGACTTCGTTGTTTTGCAGCTTAATAACTAAGAACACTTGCGAATTATACACAGATTAGGTCTCTTGCTGTTTAGTACGTCAAAACTCAGTGTTCTATGACATATTACTCACAAATTGGGTGTACTGAAGCTTACTACATTTGAATTGAGTGTATTCTGGCCTGTTACACATGACTTCGTTGTTTTGCAGCTTAATAAGAACACTGGCGAATTATACACAAATTAGGTCTCTTGCTGTTTAGTACGTCAAAACTCAGTGTTCTATGGCATATTACTCACAAATTGGGTGTACTGCAGCTTACTACACCAGAAATTGCAGTCTGGACACACGAATTTGGTGCGTTCTAGCTAACTACGTTAGAACTCGGTGTATTCTGGCATATTACTCACAAGTTCATTTTTCTGAAGCTTACTACATTAGAAGTGAGTGTATTCTGGCCTATTATACATCATTTCGTTGTATTGCAGCATAATACGTCAGAATACTGTCGTATTACACACAGATTAGATCTTGCTGTTTAGTACGTCAAAACTCAGTGTTCTATGGCATATTACTCACAAATATGGGTGTACTGCAGCTTACTACACCAGAAATTGCAGTCTGGACATACGAATTTAGTGTATTCTAGCTAACTACGTTAGAACTCGGTGTATTCTGGCATATTACTCACAAGTTCATTGTTCTGAAACTTACTACACTTGAATTGAGTCTATTCTGGCCTATTATACATCATTTCGTAGTAATGCAGCATAATACGTCAGAATACTGTCGTATTACACACAAATTAGGTCCTGCTGTTTAGTACGTCAAAACTCAGTGTTTTGTGGCATATTACTCACAAATTGGGTGTACTGAAGCTTACTACACTTGAATTGAGTGTATTCTGACTTGTTACAGATGACTTCGTTGTTTTGCAGCTTAATAACTAAGAACACTGGCAAATTATACACAAATTAGGTCTCTTGCTGTTTAGTACGTCAAAACTCAGTATTCTATGGCATATTACTCACAAATTGGGTGTACTGCAGCTTTCTACACCAGAAATTGCAGTCTGGACACACGAATTTGGTGTATTCTAGCTTACTACGTTAGAACTCGGTGTATTCTGGCATATTACTCACAAGTTCATTGTTCTGAAACTTACTACACTTGAATTGAGTCTATTCTGGCCTATTATACATCATTTCGTAGTAATGCAGCATAATACGTCAGAATACTGTGTTTTGTGGCATATTACTCACAAATTGAGTGTACTGAAGCTTACTACACTTGAATTGAGTGTATTCTGACTTGTTACACATGACTGTTGTTTTGCAGCTTAATAACTAAGAACACTGGCGAATTATACACAAATTAGGTCTCTTGCTGTTTAGTACGTCAAAACTCAGTGTTCTATGGCATATTACTCACAAATTGGGTGTACTGCAGCTTACTACACGAGAAATTGCAGTCTGGACACACGAATTGGGTGTATTCCAGTTTAGTACGCCAAAACTCGTTGTATTCTGGCATATCTCACAAATTCATTGTACTGAAGCTTACTACACTTGAATTGAGTGTATTCTGACTTGTTACACATGACTGTTGTTTTGCAGCTTAATAACTAAGAACACTGGCGAATTATACACAAATTAGGTCTCTTGCTGTTCAGTATGTCAAAACTCAGTGTTATATGGCATAGTACTCACAAATTGGGTGTACTGCAGCTTACTACACCAGAAATTGCAGTCTGGACACACGAATTGGGTGTATTCCAGTTTAGTACGCCAAAACTCGTTGTATTCTGGCATATTACTCACAAATTCATTGTACTGAAGCTTGCTACACTAGAATTGAGTGTATTCTGGCCTGTTACAGGTGACTTTCTTGTTTTGCAGCTTAATAACTAAGAACACTTGCGAATTATACACAAATTAGGTCTCTTGCTGTTTAGTACGTCAAAACTCAGTTTTCTATGACATATTACTCACAAATTGGGTGTACTGAAGCTTACTACATTTGAATTGAGTGTATTCTGGCCTGTTACACATGACTTCGTTGTTTTGCAGCTTAATAAGAACACTGGCGAATTATACACAAATTAGGTCTCTTGCTGTTTAGTACGTCAAAACTCAGTGTTCTATGGCATATTACTCACAAATTGGGTGTTCTGCAGCTTACTACACCAGAAATTGCAGTCTGGACACACGAATTGGGTGTATTCCAGTTTAGTACGCCAAAACTCGTTGTATTCTGGCATATTACTCACAAATTCATTGTACTGAAGCTTACTACACTAGAATTGAGTGTATTCTGGCCTGTTACAGATGACTTCGTTGTTTTGCAGCTTAATAACTAAGAACACTTGCGAATTATACACAAATTAGGTCTCTTGCTGTTTAGTACGTCAAAACTCAGTGTTCTATGACATATTACTCACAAATTGGGTGTACTGAAGCTTACTACATTTGAATTGAGTGTATTCTGGCCTGTTACACATGACTTCGTTGTTTTGCAGCTTAATAAGAACACGCGAATTATACACAAATTAGGTCTCTTGCTGTTTAGTACGTCAAAACTCAGTGTTCTATGGCATATTACTCACAAATTGGGTGTTCTGCAGCTTACTACACCAGAAATTGCAGTCTGGACACACGAATTGGGTGTATTCCAGTTTAGTACGCCAAAACTCGTTGTATTCTGGCATATTACTCACAAGTTCATTGTTCTGAAACTTACTACACTTGAATTGAGTCTATACTGGCCTATTATACATCATTTCGTAGTAATGCAGCATAATACGTCAGAATACTGTCGTATTACACACAAATTAGGTCCTGCTGTTTAGTACGTCAAAACTCAGTGTTTTGTGGCATATTACTCACAAATTGAGTGTGCTGAAGCTTACTACACTTGAATTGAGTGTATTCTGACTTGTTACACATGACTGTTGTTTTGCAGCTTAATAACTAAGAACACTGGCGAATTATACATAAATTAGGTCTCTTGCTGTTTAGTACGTCAAAACTCAGTGTTCTATGGCATATTACTCACAAATGGAGTGTACTGCAGCTTACTACACCAGAAATTGCAGTCTGGACACACGAATTTGGTGTATTCTAGCTTACTACGTTAGAACTCGGTGTATTCTGGCATATTACTCACGTTCATTGTTCTGAAGCTTACTACACTTGAATTGAGTCTATTCTGGCCTATTATACATCATTTCGTAGTAATGCAGCATAATACGTCAGAATAATGTCGTATTACACACAAATTAGGTCTTGCTGTTTAGTACGTCAAAACTCAGTGTTTTGTGGCATATTACTCACAAATTGGGTGTACTGAAGCTTACTACATTTGAATTGAGTGTATTCTGGCCTGTTACACATGACTTCGTTGTTTTGCAGCTTAATAACTAAGAACACTGGCGAATTATACATAAATTAGGTCTCTTGCTGTTTAGTACGTCAAAACTCAGTGTTCTATGGCATATTACTCACAAATTGGGTGTACTGCAGCTTACTACACCAGAAATTGCAGTCTGGACACACGAATTTGGTGTATTCTAGCTTACTACGTTAGAACTCGGTGTATTCTGGCATATTACTCACAAGTTCATTGTTCTGAAGCTTACTACACTTGAATTGAGTCTATTCTGGCCTATTATACATCATGTCGTAGTAATGCAGCATAATACGTCAGAATAATGTCGTATTACACACAAATTAGGTCTTGCTGTTTAGTACGTCAAAACTCAGTGTTTTGTGGCATATTACTCACAAATTGGGTGTACTGAAGCTTACTACATTTGAATTGAGTGTATTCTGGCCTGTTACACATGACTTCGTTGTTTTGCAGCTTAATAACTAAGAACACTGGCGAATTATACACAAATTAGGTCTCTTGCTGTTTAGTACGTCAAAATGCATTGTTCTATTGCATATTACAAATTGGGTGTACTGCAGCTTACTACACCAGAAATTGCAGTCTGGACACACGAATTTGGTGTATTCTAGCTTACTACGTTAGAACTCGGTGTATTCTGGCATATTACTCACGTTCATTGTTCTGAATCTTACTACACTTGAATTGAGTTTATTCTGGCCTATTATACATCATTTCGTAGTAATGCAGCACAATACGTCAGAATACTGTCGTATTACACACAAATTAGGTCTTGCTGTTTAGTACGTCAAAACTCAGTGTTTTGTGGCATATTACTCACAAATTGGGTGTACTGAAGCTTACTTCACTTGAATTGAGTGTATTCTGACTTGTTACACATGACTGTTGTTTTGCAGCTTAATAACTAAGAACACTGGCGAATTATACACAAATTAGGTCTCTTGCTGTTTAGTACGTCAAAACTCAGTGTTCTATGGCATATTACTCACAAATTGGGTGTACTGCAGCTTACTACACCAGATATTGCAGTCTGGACACACGAATTGGGTGTATTCCAGTTTAGTACGCCAAAACTCGTTGTATTCTGGCATATTACTCACAAATTCATTGTACTGAAGCTTACTACACTAGAATTGAGTGTATTCTGGCCTGTTACAGATGACTTCGTTGTTTTGCAGCTTAATAACTAAGAACACTTGCGAATTATACACAGATTAGGTCTCTTGCTGTTTAGTACGTCAAAACTCAGTGTTCTATGACATATTACTCACAAATTGGGTGTACTGAAGCTTACTACATTTGAATTGAGTGTATTCTGGCCTGTTACACATGACTTCGTTGTTTTGCAGCTTAATAAGAACACGCGAATTATACACAAATTAGGTCTCTTGCTGTTTAGTACGTCAAAACTCAGTGTTCTATGGCATATTACTCACAAATTGGGTGTTCTGCAGCTTACTACACCAGAAATTGCAGTCTGGACACACGAATTGGGTGTATTCCAGTTTAGTACGCCAAAACTCGTTGTATTCTGGCATATTACTCACAAATTCATTGTACTGAAGCTTGCTACACTAGAATTGAGTGTATTCTGGCCTGTTACAGATGACTTCGTTGTTTTGCAGCTTAATAACTAACACTGGCGAATTATACACAAATTAGGTCTCTTGCTGTTTAGTACGTCAAAACTCAGTGTTCTATGGCATATTACTGACAAATTGGGTGTACTGCAGCTTACTACACCAGAAATTGCAGTCTGGACACACGAATTTGGTGTATTCTAGCTTACTACGTTAGAACTCGGTGTATTCTGGCATATTACTCACAAGTTCATTGTTCTGAAACTTACTACACTTGAATTGAGTCTATACTGGCCTATTATACATCATTTCGTAGTAATGCAGCATAATACGTCAGAATACTGTCGTATTACACACAAATTAGGTCCTGCTGTTTAGTACGTCAAAACTCAGTGTTTTGTGGCATATTACTCACAAATTGAGTGTGCTGAAGCTTACTACACTTGAATTGAGTGTATTCTGACTTGTTACACATGACTGTTGTTTTGCAGCTTAATAACTAAGAACACTGGCGAATTATACATAAATTAGGTCTCTTGCTGTTTAGTACGTCAAAACTCAGTGTTCTATGGCATATTACTCACAAATGGAGTGTACTGCAGCTTACTACACCAGAAATTGCAGTCTGGACACACGAATTTGGTGTATTCTAGCTTACTACGTTAGAACTCGGTGTATTCTGGCATATTACTCACAAGTTCATTGTTCTGAAGCTTACTACACTTGAATTGAGTCTATTCTGGCCTATTATACATCATTTCGTAGTAATGCAGCATAATACGTCAGAATAATGTCGTATTACACACAAATTAGGTCTTGCTGTTTAGTACGTCAAAACTCAGTGTTTTGTGGCATATTACTCACAAATTGGGTGTACTGAAGCTTACTACATTTGAATTGAGTGTATTCTGGCCTGTTACACATGACTTCGTTGTTTTGCAGCTTAATAACTAAGAACACTGGCGAATTATACATAAATTAGGTCTCTTGCTGTTTAGTACGTCAAAACTCAGTGTTCTATGGCATATTAGTCACAAATTGGGTGTACTGCAGCTTACTACACCAGAAATTGCAGTCTGGACACACGAATTTGGTGTATTCTAGCTTACTACGTTAGAACTCGGTGTATTCTGGCATATTACTCACAAGTTCATTGTTCTGAAGCTTACTACACTTGAATTGAGTCTATTCTGGCCTATTATACATCATGTCGTAGTAATGCAGCATAATACGTCAGAATAATGTCGTATTACACACAAATTAGGTCTTGCTGTTTAGTACGTCAAAACTCAGTGTTTTGTGGCATATTACTCACAAATTGGGTGTACTGAAGCTTACTACATTTGAATTGAGTGTATTCTGGCCTGTTACACATGACTTCGTTGTTTTGCAGCTTAATAACTAAGAACACTGGCGAATTATACACAAATTAGGTCTCTTGCTGTTTAGTACGTCAAAATGCATTGTTCTATTGCATATTACAAATTGGGTGTACTGCAGCTTACTACACCAGAAATTGCAGTCTGGACACACGAATTTGGTGTATTCTAGCTTACTACGTTAGAACTCGGTGTATTCTGGCATATTACTCACGTTCATTGTTCTGAATCTTACTACACTTGAATTGAGTTTATTCTGGCCTATTATACATCATTTCGTAGTAATGCAGCACAATACGTCAGAATACTGTCGTATTACACACAAATTAGGTCTTGCTGTTTAGTACGTCAAAACTCAGTGTTTTGTGGCATATTACTCACAAATTGGGTGTACTGAAGCTTACTTCACTTGAATTGAGTGTATTCTGACTTGTTACACATGACTGTTGTTTTGCAGCTTAATAACTAAGAACACTGGCGAATTATACACAAATTAGGTCTCTTGCTGTTTAGTACGTCAAAACTCAGTGTTCTATGGCATATTACTCACAAATTGGGTGTACTGCAGCTTACTACACCAGATATTGCAGTCTGGACACACGAATTGGGTGTATTCCAGTTTAGTACGCCAAAACTCGTTGTATTCTGGCATATTACTCACAAATTCATTGTACTGAAGCTTACTACACTAGAATTGAGTGTATTCTGGCCTGTTACAGATGACTTCGTTGTTTTGCAGCTTAATAACTAAGAACACTTGCGAATTATACACAGATTAGGTCTCTTGCTGTTTAGTACGTCAAAACTCAGTGTTCTATGACATATTACTCACAAATTGGGTGTACTGAAGCTTACTACATTTGAATTGAGTGTATTCTGGCCTGTTACACATGACTTCGTTGTTTTGCAGCTTAATAAGAACACTGGCGAATTATACACAAATTAGGTCTCTTGCTGTTTAGTACGTCAAAACTCAGTGTTCTATGGCATATTACTCACAAATTGGGTGTACTGCAGCTTTCTACACCAGAAATTGCAGTCTGGACACACGAATTTGGTGTATTCTAGCTTACTACGTTAGAACTCGGTGTATTCTGGCATATTACTCACAAGTTCATTGTTCTGAAACTTACTACACTTGAATTGAGTCTATTCTGGCCTATTATACATCATTTCGTAGTAATGCAGCATAATACGTCAGAATACTGTGTTTTGTGGCATATTACTCACAAATTGGGTGTACTGAAGCTTACTACATTTGAATTGAGTGTATTCTGGCCTGTTACACATGACTTCGTTGTTTTGCAGCTTAATAAGAACACTGGCGAATTATACACAAATTAGGTCTCTTGCTGTTTAGTACGTCAAAACTCAGTGTTCTATGGCATATTACTCACAAATTGGGTGTTCTGCAGCTTACTACACCAGAAATTGCAGTCTGGACACACGAATTGGGTGTATTCCAGTTTAGTACGCCAAAACTCGTTGTATTCTGGCATATTACTCACAAATTCATTGTACTGAAGCTTACTACACTAGAATTGAGTGTATTCTGGCCTGTTACAGATGACTTCGTTGTTTTGCAGCTTAATAACTAAGAACACTTGCGAATTATACACAAATTAGGTCTCTTGCTGTTTAGTACGTCAAAACTCAGTGTTCTATGACATATTACTCACAAATTGGGTGTACTGAAGCTTACTACATTTGAATTGAGTGTATTCTGGCCTGTTACACATGACTTCGTTGTTTTGCAGCTTAATAAGAACACGCGAATTATACACAAATTAGGTCTCTTGCTGTTTAGTACGTCAAAACTCAGTGTTCTATGGCATATTACTCACAAATTGGGTGTTCTGCAGCTTACTACACAAGAAATTGCAGTCTGGACACACGAATTGGGTGTATTCCAGTTTAGTACGCCAAAACTCGTTGTATTCTGGCATATTACTCACAAATTCATTGTACTGAAGCTTGCTACACTAGAATTGAGTGTATTCTGGCCTGTTACAGATGACTTCGTTGTTTTGCAGCTTAATAACTAACACTGGCGAATTATACACAAATTAGGTCTCTTGCTGTTTAGTACGTCAAAACTCAGTGTTCTATGGCATATTACTGACAAATTGGGTGTACTGCAGCTTACTACACCAGAAATTGCAGTCTGGACACACGAATTTGGTGTATTCTAGCTTACTACGTTAGAACTCGGTGTATTCTGGCATATTACTCACAAGTTCATTGTTCTGAAACTTACTACACTTGAATTGAGTCTATACTGGCCTATTATACATCATTTCGTAGTAATGCAGCATAATACGTCAGAATACTGTCGTATTACACACAAATTAGGTCCTGCTGTTTAGTACGTCAAAACTCAGTGTTTTGTGGCATATTACTCACAAATTGAGTGTGCTGAAGCTTACTACACTTGAATTGAGTGTATTCTGACTTGTTACACATGACTGTTGTTTTGCAGCTTAATAACTAAGAACACTGGCGAATTATACATAAATTAGGTCTCTTGCTGTTTAGTACGTCAAAACTCAGTGTTCTATGGCATATTACTCACAAATGGAGTGTACTGCAGCTTACTACACCAGAAATTGCAGTCTGGACACACGAATTTGGTGTATTCTAGCTTACTACGTTAGAACTCGGTGTATTCTGGCATATTACTCACAAGTTCATTGTTCTGAAGCTTACTACACTTGAATTGAGTCTATTCTGGCCTATTATACATCATTTCGTAGTAATGCAGCATAATACGTCAGAATAATGTCGTATTACACACAAATTAGGTCTTGCTGTTTAGTACGTCAAAACTCAGTGTTTTGTGGCATATTACTCACAAATTGGGTGTACTGAAGCTTACTACATTTGAATTGAGTGTATTCTGGCCTGTTACACATGACTTCGTTGTTTTGCAGCTTAATAAGAACACTGGCGAATTATACACAAATTAGGTCTCTTGCTGTTTAGTACGTCAAAACTCAGTGTTCTATGGCATATTACTCACAAATTGGGTGTACTGCAGCTTACTACACCAGAAATTGCAGTCTGGACACACGAATTTGGTGCATTCTAGCTTACTACGTTAGAACTCGGTGTATTCTGGCATATTACTCACAAGTTCATTGTTCTGAAGCTTACTACACTTGAATTGAGTCTATTCTGGCCTATTATACATCATTTCGTAGTAATGCAGCATAATACGTCAGAATACTGTCGTATTACACACAAATTAGGTCCTGCTGTTTAGTACGTCAAAACTCAGTGTTTTGTGGCATATTACTCACAAATTGGGTGTACTGAAGCTTACTACACTTGAATTGAGTGTATTCTGACTTGTTACACATGACTGTTGTTTTGCAGCTTAATAACTAAGAACACTGGCGAATTATACATAAATTAGGTCTCTTGCTGTTTAGTACGTCAAAACTCAGTGTTCTATGGCATATTACTCACAAATTGGGTGTACTGCAGCTTACTACACCAGAAATTGCAGTCTGGACACACGAATTTGGTGTATTCTAGCTTACTACGTTAGAACTCGGTGTATTCTGGCATATTACTCACAAGTTCATTGTTCTGAAGCTTACTACACTTGAATTGAGTCTATTCTGGCCTATTATACATCATGTCGTAGTAATGCAGCATAATACGTCAGAATAATGTCGTATTACACACAAATTAGGTCTTGCTGTTTAGTACGTCAAAACTCAGTGTTTTGTGGCATATTACTCACAAATTGGGTGTACTGAAGCTTACTACATTTGAATTGAGTGTATTCTGGCCTGTTACACATGACTTCGTTGTTTTGCAGCTTAATAACTAAGAACACTGGCGAATTATACACAAATTAGGTCTCTTGCTGTTTAGTACGTCAAAATGCATTGTTCTATTGCATATTACAAATTGGGTGTACTGCAGCTTACTACACCAGAAATTGCAGTCTGGACACACGAATTTGGTGTATTCTAGCTTACTACGTTAGAACTCGGTGTATTCTGGCATATTACTCACGTTCATTGTTCTGAATCTTACTACACTTGAATTGAGTTTATTCTGGCCTATTATACATCATTTCGTAGTAATGCAGCACAATACGTCAGAATACTGTCGTATTACACACAAATTAGGTCTTGCTGTTTAGTACGTCAAAACTCAGTGTTTTGTGGCATATTACTCACAAATTGGGTGTACTGAAGCTTACTTCACTTGAATTGAGTGTATTCTAACTTGTTACACATGACTGTTGTTTTGCAGCTTAATAACTAAGAACACTGGCGAATTATACACAAATTAGGTCTCTTGCTGTTTAGTACGTCAAAACTCAGTGTTCTATGGCATATTACTCACAAATTGGGTGTACTGCAGCTTACTACACCAGATATTGCAGTCTGGACACACGAATTGGGTGTATTCCAGTTTAGTACGCCAAAACTCGTTGTATTCTGGCATATTACTCACAAATTCATTGTACTGAAGCTTACTACACTAGAATTGAGTGTATTCTGGCCTGTTACAGATGACTTCGTTGTTTTGCAGCTTAATAACTAAGAACACTTGCGAATTATACACAGATTAGGTCTCTTGCTGTTTAGTACGTCAAAACTCAGTGTTCTATGACATATTACTCACAAATTGGGTGTACTGAAGCTTACTACATTTGAATTGAGTGTATTCTGGCCTGTTACACATGACTTCGTTGTTTTGCAGCTTAATAAGAACACTGGCGAATTATACACAAATTAGGTCTATTGCTGTTTAGTACGTCAAAACTCAGTGTTCTATGGCATATTACTCACAAATTGGGTGTACTGCAGCTTACTACACCAGAAATTGCAGTCTGGACACAAGAATTTGGTGCATTCTAGCTAACTACGTTAGAACTCGGTGTATTCTGGCATATTACTCACAAGTTCATTGTTCTGAAGCTTACTACATTAGAAGTGAGTGTATTCTGGCCTATTATACATCATTTCGTTGTATTGCAGCATAATACGTCAGAATACTGTCGTATTACACACAGATTAGATCTTGCTGTTTAGTACGTCAAAACTCAGTGTTCTATGGCATATTACTGACAAATTGGGTGTACTGCAGCTTACTACACCAGAAATTGCAGTCTGGACACACGAATTTGGTGTATTCTAGCTTACTACGTTAGAACTCGGTGTATTCTGGCATATTACTCACAAGTTCATTGTTCTGAAACTTACTACACTTGAATTGAGTCTATACTGGCCTATTATACATCATTTCGTAGTAATGCAGCATAATACGTCAGAATACTGTCGTATTACACACAAATTAGGTCCTGCTGTTTAGTACGTCAAAACTCAGTGTTTTGTGGCATATTACTCACAAATTGAGTGTGCTGAAGCTTACTACACTTGAATTGAGTGTATTCTGACTTGTTACACATGACTGTTGTTTTGCAGCTTAATAACTAAGAACACTGGCGAATTATACATAAATTAGGTCTCTTGCTGTTTAGTACGTCAAAACTCAGTGTTCTATGGCATATTACTCACAAATGGAGTGTACTGCAGCTTACTACACCAGAAATTGCAGTCTGGACACACGAATTTGGTGTATTCTAGCTTACTACGTTAGAACTCGGTGTATTCTGGCATATTACTCACAAGTTCATTGTTCTGAAGCTTACTACACTTGAATTGAGTCTATTCTGGCCTATTATACATCATTTCGTAGTAATGCAGCATAATACGTCAGAATAATGTCGTATTACACACAAATTAGGTCTTGCTGTTTAGTACGTCAAAACTCAGTGTTTTGTGGCATATTACTCACAAATTGGGTGTACTGAAGCTTACTACATTTGAATTGAGTGTATTCTGGCCTGTTACACATGACTTCGTTGTTTTGCAGCTTAATAAGAACACTGGCGAATTATACACAAATTAGGTCTCTTGCTGTTTAGTACGTCAAAACTCAGTGTTCTATGGCATATTACTCACAAATTGGGTGTACTGCAGCTTACTACACCAGAAATTGCAGTCTGGACACACGAATTTGGTGCATTCTAGCTTACTACGTTAGAACTCGGTGTATTCTGGCATATTACTCACAAGTTCATTGTTCTGAAGCTTACTACACTTGAATTGAGTCTATTCTGGCCTATTATACATCATGTCGTAGTAATGCAGCATAATACGTCAGAATAATGTCGTATTACACACAAATTAGGTCTTGCTGTTTAGTACGTCAAAACTCAGTGTTTTGTGGCATATTACTCACAAATTGGGTGTACTGAAGCTTACTACACTTGAATTGAGTGTATTCTGACTTGTTACACATGACTGTTGTTTTGCAGCTTAATAACTAAGAACACTGGCGAATTATACATAAATTAGGTCTCTTGCTGTTTAGTACGTCAAAACTCAGTGTTCTATGGCATATTACTCACAAATTGGGTGTACTGCAGCTTACTACACCAGAAATTGCAGTCTGGACACACGAATTTGGTGTATTCTAGCTTACTACGTTAGAACTCGGTGTATTCTGGCATATTACTCACAAGTTCATTGTTCTGAAGCTTACTACACTTGAATTGAGTCTATTCTGGCCTATTATACATCATGTCGTAGTAATGCAGCATAATACGTCAGAATAATGTCGTATTACACACAAATTAGGTCTTGCTGTTTAGTACGTCAAAACTCAGTGTTTTGTGGCATATTACTCACAAATTGGGTGTACTGAAGCTTACTACATTTGAATTGAGTGTATTCTGGCCTGTTACACATGACTTCGTTGTTTTGCAGCTTAATAACTAAGAACACTGGCGAATTATACACAAATTAGGTCTCTTGCTGTTTAGTACGTCAAAATGCATTGTTCTATTGCATATTACAAATTGGGTGTACTGCAGCTTACTACACCAGAAATTGCAGTCTGGACACACGAATTTGGTGTATTCTAGCTTACTACGTTAGAACTCGGTGTATTCTGGCATATTACTCACGTTCATTGTTCTGAATCTTACTACACTTGAATTGAGTTTATTCTGGCCTATTATACATCATTTCGTAGTAATGCAGCACAATACGTCAGAATACTGTCGTATTACACACAAATTAGGTCTTGCTGTTTAGTACGTCAAAACTCAGTGTTTTGTGGCATATTACTCACAAATTGGGTGTACTGAAGCTTACTTCACTTGAATTGAGTGTATTCTGACTTGTTACACATGACTGTTGTTTTGCAGCTTAATAACTAAGAACACTGGCGAATTATACACAAATTAGGTCTCTTGCTGTTTAGTACGTCAAAACTCAGTGTTCTATGGCATATTACTCACAAATTGGGTGTACTGCAGCTTACTACACCAGATATTGCAGTCTGGACACACGAATTGGGTGTATTCCAGTTTAGTACGCCAAAACTCGTTGTATTCTGGCATATTACTCACAAATTCATTGTACTGAAGCTTACTACACTAGAATTGAGTGTATTCTGGCCTGTTACAGATGACTTCGTTGTTTTGCAGCTTAATAACTAAGAACACTTGCGAATTATACACAGATTAGGTCTCTTGCTGTTTAGTACGTCAAAACTCAGTGTTCTATGACATATTACTCACAAATTGGGTGTACTGAAGCTTACTACATTTGAATTGAGTGTATTCTGGCCTGTTACACATGACTTCGTTGTTTTGCAGCTTAATAAGAACACTGGCGAATTATACACAAATTAGGTCTCTTGCTGTTTAGTACGTCAAAACTCAGTGTTCTATGGCATATTACTCACAAATTGGGTGTACTGCAGCTTACTACACCAGAAATTGCAGTCTGGACACAAGAATTTGGTGCATTCTAGCTAACTACGTTAGAACTCGGTGTATTCTGGCATATTACTCACAAGTTCATTGTTCTGAAGCTTACTACATTAGAAGTGAGTGTATTCTGGCCTATTATACATCATTTCGTTGTATTGCAGCATAATACGTCAGAATACTGTCGTATTACACACAGATTAGATCTTGCTGTTTAGTACGTCAAAACTCAGTGTTCTATGGCATATTACTCACAAATTGGGTGTACTGCAGCTTACTACACCAGAAATTGCAGTCTGGACATACGAATTTGGTGTATTCTAGCTAACTACGTTAGAACTCGGTGTATTCTGGCATATTACTCACAAGTTCATTGTTCTGAAACTTACTACACTTGAATTGAGTCTATTCTGGCCTATTATACATCATTTCGTAGTAATGCAGCATAATACGTCAGAATACTGTGTTTTGTGGCATATTACTCACAAATTGAGTGTACTGAAGCTTACTACACTTGAATTGAGTGTATTCTGACTTGTTACACATGACTGTTGTTTTGCAGCTTAATAACTAAGAACACTGGCGAATTATACACAAATTAGGTCTCTTGCTGTTTAGTACGTCAAAACTCAGTGTTCTATGGCATATTACTCACAAATTGGGTGTACTGCAGCTTACTACACGAGAAATTGCAGTCTGGACACACGAATTGGGTGTATTCCAGTTTAGTACGCCAAAACTCGTTGTATTCTGGCATATCTCACAAATTCATTGTACTGAAGCTTACTACACTTGAATTGAGTGTATTCTGACTTGTTACACATGACTGTTGTTTTGCAGCTTAATAACTAAGAACACTGGCGAATTATACACAAATTAGGTCTCTTGCTGTTCAGTATGTCAAAACTCAGTGTTATATGGCATAGTACTCACAAATTGGGTGTACTGCAGCTTACTACACCAGAAATTGCAGTCTGGACACACGAATTGGGTGTATTCCAGTTTAGTACGCCAAAACTCGTTGTATTCTGGCATATTACTCACAAATTCATTGTACTGAAGCTTGCTACACTAGAATTGAGTGTATTCTGGCCTGTTACAGGTGACTTTCTTGTTTTGCAGCTTAATAACTAAAAACACTGGCGAATTATACACAAATTAGGTCTCTTGCTGTTTAGTACGTCAAAACTCAGTGTTCTATGGCATATTACTCACAAATTCATTGTACTGAAGCTTGCTACACTAGAATTGAGTGTATTCTGGCCTGTTACAGGTGACTTTCTTGTTTTGCAGCTTAATAACTAAAAACACTGGCGAATTATACACAAATTAGGTCTCTTGCTGTTTAGTACGTCAAAACTCAGTGTTCTATGGCATATTACTCACAAATTGGGTATACTGCAGCTTACTACACCAGAAATTGCAGTCTGGACACACGAATTTGGTGTATTCTAGCTTACTACGTTAGAACTCGGTGTATTCTGGCATATTACTCACAAGTTCATTGTTCTGAAACTTACTACACTTGAATTGAGTCTATTCTGGCCTATTATACATCATTTCGTAGTAATGCAGCATAATACGTCAGAATACTGTCGTATTACACACAAATTAGGTCCTGCTGTTTAGTACGTCAAAACTCAGTGTTTTGTGGCATATTACTCACAAATTGAGTGTACTGAAGCTTACTACACTTGAATTGAGTGTATTCTAACTTGTTACACATGACTGTTGTTTTGCAGCTTAATAACTAAGAACACTGGCACATTATACACAAATTAGGTCTCTTGCTGTTTAGTACGTCAAAACTCAGTGTTCTATGGCATATTACTCACAAATTGGGTGTACTGCAGCTTACTACACCAGAAATTGCAGTCTGGACACACGAATTTGGTGTATTCCAGTTTAGTACGCCAAAACTCGTTGTATTCTGGCATATTACTCACAAATTCATTGTACTGAAGCTTAATACACTAGAATTGAGTGTATTCTGGCCTGTTACAGATGACTTCGTTGTTTTGCAGCTTAATAACTAAGAACACTGGCGAATTATACACAAATTAGGTCTCTTGCTGTTTAGTACGTCAAAATGCATTGTTCTATTGCATATTACTCACAAATTGGGTGTACTGCAGCTTACTACACCAGAAATTGCAGTCTGGACACACGAATTTGGTGTATTCTAGCTTACTACGTTAGAACTCGGTGTATTCTGGCATATTACTCACGTTTATTGTTCTGAATCTTACTACACTTGAATTGAGTTTATTATGGCCTATTATACATCATTTCGTAGTAATGCAGCACAATACGTCAGAATACTGTCGTATTACACACAAATTAGGTCTTGCTGTTTAGTACGTCAAAACTCAGTGTTTTGTGGCATATTACTCACAAATTGGGTGTACTGAAGCTTACTTCACTTGAATTGAGTGTATTCTGACTTGTTACACATGACTGTTGTTTTGCAGCTTAATAACTAAGAACACTGGCGAATTATACACAAATTAGGTCTCTTGCTGTTTAGTACGTCAAAACTCAGTGTTCTATGGCATATTACTCACAAATTGGGTGTACTGCAGCTTACTACACCAGATATTGCAGTCTGGACACACGAATTGGGTGTATTCCAGTTTAGTACGCCAAAACTCGTTGTATTCTGGCATATTACTCACAAATTCATTGTACTGAAGCTTACTACACTAGAATTGAGTGTATTCTGGCCTGTTACAGATGACTTCGTTGTTTTGCAGCTTAATAACTAAGAACACTTGCGAATTATACACAAATTAGGTCTCTTGCTGTTTAGTACGTCAAAACTCAGTGTTCTATGACATATTACTCACAAATTGGGTGTACTGAAGCTTACTACATTTGAATTGAGTGTATTCTGGCCTGTTACACATGACTTCGTTGTTTTGCAGCTTAATAAGAACACTGGCGAATTATACACAAATTAGGTCTCTTGCTGTTTAGTACGTCAAAACTCAGTGTTCTATGGCATATTACTCACAAATTGGGTGTACTGCAGCTTACTACACCAGAAATTGCAGTCTGGACACACGAATTTGGTGCATTCTAGCTAACTACGTTAGAACTCGGTGTATTCTGGCATATTACTCACAAAATTCATTGTTCTGAAGCTTACTACATTAGAAGTGAGTGTATTCTGGCCTATTATACATCATTTCGTTGTATTGCAGCATAATACGTCAGAATACTGTCGTATTACACACAGATTAGATCTTGCTGTTTAGTACGTCAAAACTCAGTGTTCTATGGCATATTACTCACAAATTGGGTGTACTGCAGCTTACTACACCAGAAATTGCAGTCTGGACATACGAATTTGGTGTATTCTAGCTAACTACGTTAGAACTCGGTGTATTCTGGCATATTACTCACAAGTTCATTGTTCTGAAACTTACTACACTTGAATTGAGTCTATTCTGGCCTATTATACATCATTTCGTAGTAATGCAGCATAATACGTCAGAATACTGTCGTATTACACACAAATTAGGTCCTGCTGTTTAGTACGTCAAAACTCAGTGTTTTGTGGCATATTACTCACAAATTGGGTGTACTGAAGCTTACTACACCAGAAATTGCAGTCTGGACACACGAATTGGGTGTATTCCAGTTTAGTACGCCAAAACTCGTTGTATTCTGGCATATCTCACAAATTCATTGTACTGAAGCTTACTACACTTGAATTGAGTGTATTCTGACTTGTTACACATGACTGTTGTTTTGCAGCTTAATAACTAAGAACACTGGCGAATTATACACAAATTAGGTCTCTTGCTGTTTAGTACGTCAAAACTCAGTGTTATATGGCATAGTACTCACAAATTGGGTGTACTGCAGCTTACTACACCAGAAATTGCAGTCTGGACACACGAATTGGGTGTATTCCAGTTTAGTACGCCAAAACTCGTTGTATTCTGGCATATTACTCACAAATTCATTGTACTGAAGCTTGCTACACTAGAATTGAGTGTATTCTGGCCTGTTACAGATGACTTTCTTGTTTTGCAGCTTAATAACTAAAAACACTGGCGAATTATACACAAATTAGGTCTCTTGCTGTTTAGTACGTCAAAACTCAGTGTTCTATGGCATATTACTCACAAATTGGGTGTACTGCAGCTTACTACACCAGAAATTGCAGTCTGGACACACGAATTGGGTGTATTCCAGTTTAGTACGCCAAAACTCGTTGTATTCTGGCATATTACTCACAAATTCATTGTACTGAAGCTTGCTACACTAGAATTGAGTGTATTCTGGCCTGTTACAGGTGACTTTCTTGTTTTGCAGCTTAATAACTAAAAACACTGGCGAATTATACACAAATTAGGTCTCTTGCTGTTTAGTACGTCAAAACTCAGTGTTCTATGGCATATTACTCACAAATTCATTGTACTGAAGCTTGCTACACTAGAATTGAGTGTATTCTGGCCTGTTACAGGTGACTTTCTTGTTTTGCAGCTTAATAACTAAAAACACTGGCGAATTATACACAAATTAGGTCTCTTGCTGTTTAGTACGTCAAAACTCAGTGTTCTATGGCATATTACTCACAAATTGGGTGTACTGCAGCTTACTACACCAGAAATTGCAGTCTGGACACACGAATTTGGTGTATTCTAGCTTACTACGTTAGAACTCGGTGTATTCTGGCATATTACTCACAAGTTCATTGTTCTGAAACTTACTACACTTGAATTGAGTCTATTCTGGCCTATTATACATCATTTCGTAGTAATGCAGCATAATACGTCAGAATACTGTCGTATTACACACAAATTAGGTCCTGCTGTTTAGTACGTCAAAACTCAGTGTTTTGTGGCATATTACTCACAAATTGAGTGTACTGAAGCTTACTACACTTGAATTGAGTGTATTCTGACTTGTTACACATGACTGTTGTTTTGCAGCTTAATAACTAAGAACACTGGCACATTATACACAAATTAGGTCTCTTGCTGTTTAGTACGTCAAAACTCAGTGTTCTATGGCATATTACTCACAAATTGGGTGTACTGCAGCTTACTACACCAGAAATTGCAGTCTGGACACACGAATTTGGTGTATTCCAGTTTAGTACGCCAAAACTCGTTGTATTCTGGCATATTACTCACAAATTCATTGTACTGAAGCTTACTACACTAGAATTGAGTGTATTCTGGCCTGTTACAGATGACTTCGTTGTTTTGCAGCTTAATAACTAAGAACACTGGCGAATTATACACAAATTAGGTCTCTTGCTGTTTAGTACGTCAAAATGCATTGTTCTATTGCATATTACTCACAAATTGTGTGTACTGCAGCTTACTACACCAGAAATTGCAGTCTGGACACACGAATTTGGTGTATTCTAGCTTACTACGTTAGAACTCGGTGTATTCTGGCATATTACTCACGTTTATTGTTCTGAATCTTACTACACTTGAATTGAGTTTATTCTGGCCTATTATACATCATTTCGTAGTAATGCAGCACACTACGTCAGAATACTGTCGTATTACACACAAATTAGGTCTTGCTGTTTAGTACGTCAAAACTCAGTGTTTTGTGGCATATTACTCACAAATTGGGTGTACTGAAGCTTACTTCACTTGAATTGAGTGTATTCTGACTTGTTACACATGACTGTTGTTTTGCAGCTTAATAACTAAGAACACTGGCGAATTATACACAAATTAGGTCTCTTGCTGTTTAGTACGTCAAAACTCAGTGTTCTATGGCATATTACTCACAAATTGGGTGTACTGCAGCTTACTACACCAGATATTGCAGTCTGGACACACGAATTGGGTGTATTCCAGTTTAGTACGCCAAAACTCGTTGTATTCTGGCATATTACTCACAAATTCATTGTACTGAAGCTTACTACACTAGAATTGAGTGTATTCTGGCCTGTTACAGATGACTTCGTTGTTTTGCAGCTTAATAACTAAGAACACTTGCGAATTATACACAAATTAGGTCTCTTGCTGTTTAGTACGTCAAAACTCAGTGTTCTATGACATATTACTCACAAATTGGGTGTACTGAAGCTTACTACATTTGAATTGAGTGTATTCTGGCCTGTTACACATGACTTCGTTGTTTTGCAGCTTAATAAGAACACTGGCGAATTATACACAAATTAGGTCTCTTGCTGTTTAGTACGTCAAAACTCAGTGTTCTATGGCATATTACTCACAAATTGGGTGTACTGCAGCTTACTACACCAGAAATTGCAGTCTGGACACACGAATTTGGTGCATTCTAGCTAACTACGTTAGAACTCGGTGTATTCTGGCATATTACTCACAAAATTCATTGTTCTGAAGCTTACTACATTAGAAGTGAGTGTATTCTGGCCTATTATACATCATTTCGTTGTATTGCAGCATAATACGTCAGAATACTGTCGTATTACACACAGATTAGATCTTGCTGTTTAGTACGTCAAAACTCAGTGTTCTATGGCATATTACTCACAAATTGGGTGTACTGCAGCTTACTACACCAGAAATTGCAGTCTGGACATACGAATTTGGTGTATTCTAGCTAACTACGTTAGAACTCGGTGTATTCTGGCATATTACTCACAAGTTCATTGTTCTGAAACTTACTACACTTGAATTGAGTCTATTCTGGCCTATTATACATCATTTCGTAGTAATGCAGCATAATACGTCAGAATACTGTCGTATTACACACAAATTAGGTCCTGCTGTTTAGTACGTCAAAACTCAGTGTTTTGTGGCATATTACTCACAAATTGGGTGTACTGAAGCTTACTACACCAGAAATTGCAGTCTGGACACACGAATTGGGTGTATTCCAGTTTAGTACGCCAAAACTCGTTGTATTCTGGCATATCTCACAAATTCATTGTACTGAAGCTTACTACACTTGAATTGAGTGTATTCTGACTTGTTACACATGACTGTTGTTTTGCAGCTTAATAACTAAGAACACTGGCGAATTATACACAAATTAGGTCTCTTGCTGTTTAGTACGTCAAAACTCAGTGTTATATGGCATAGTACTCACAAATTGGGTGTACTGCAGCTTACTACACCAGAAATTGCAGTCTGGACACACGAATTGGGTGTATTCCAGTTTAGTACGCCAAAACTCGTTGTATTCTGGCATATTACTCACAAATTCATTGTACTGAAGCTTGCTACACTAGAATTGAGTGTATTCTGGCCTGTTACAGATGACTTTCTTGTTTTGCAGCTTAATAACTAAAAACACTGGCGAATTATACACAAATTAGGTCTCTTGCTGTTTAGTACGTCAAAACTCAGTGTTCTATGGCATATTACTCACAAATTGGGTGTACTGCAGCTTACTACACCAGAAATTGCAGTCTGGACACACGAATTTGGTGTATTCTAGCTTACTACGTTAGAACTCGGTGTATTCTGGCATATTACTCACGTTCATTGTTCTGAATCTTACTACACTTGAATTGAGTCTATTCTGGCCTATTATACATCATTTCGTAGTAATGCAGCACAATACGTCAGAATACTGTCGTATTACACACAAATTAGGTCTTGCTGTTTAGTACGTCAAAACTCAGTGTTTTGTGGCATATTACTCACAAATTGGGTGTACTGAAGCTTACTTCACTTGAATTGAGTGTATTCTGACTTGTTACACATGACTGTTGTTTAGCAGCTTAATAACTAAGAACACTGGCGAATTATACACAAATTAGGTCTCTTGCTGTTTAGTACGTCAAAACTCAGTGTTCTATGGCATATTACTCACAAATTGGGTGTACTGCAGCTTACTACAGCAGAAATTGCAGTCTGGACACACGAATTGGGTGTATTCCAGTTTAGTACGCCAAAACTCGTTGTATTCTGGCATATTACTCACAAATTCATTGTACTGAAGCTTACTACACTAGAATTGAGTGTATTCTGGCCTGTTACAGATGACTTCGTTGTTTTGCAGCTTAATAACTAAGAACACTTGCGAATTATACACAAATTAGGTCTCTTGCTGTTTAGTACGTCAAAACTCAGTGTTCTATGACATATTACTCACAAATTGGGTGTACTGAAGCTTACTACATTTGAATTGAGTGTATTCTGGCCTGTTACACATGACTTCGTTGTTTTGCAGCTTAATAAGAACACTGGCGAATTATACACAAATTAGGTCTCTTGCTGTTTAGTACGTCAAAACTCAGTGTTCTATGGCATATTACTCACAAATTGGGTGTACTGCAGCTTACTACACCAGAAATTGCAGTCTGGACACACGAATTTGGTGCATTCTAGCTAACTACGTTAGAACTCGGTGTATTCTGGCATATTACTCACAAGTTCATTGTTCTGAAGCTTACTACATTAGAAGTGAGTGTATTCTGGCCTATTATACATCATTTCGTTGTATTGCAGCATAATACGTCAGAATACTGTCGTATTACACACAGATTAGATCTTGCTGTTTAGTACGTCAAAACTCAGTGTTCTATGGCATATTACTAACAAATTGGGTGTACTGCAGCTTACTACACCAGAAATTGCAGTCTGGACACACGAATTTGGTGTATTCTAGCTTACTACGTTAGAACTCGGTGTATTCTGGCATATTACTCACGTTCATTGTTCTGAATCTTACTACACTTGAATTGAGTTTATTCTGGCCTATTATACATCATTTCGTAGTAATGCAGCACAATACGTCAGAATACTGTCGTATTACACACAAATTAGGTCTTGCTGTTTAGTACGTCAAAACTCAGTGTTTTGTGGCATATTACTCACAAATTGGGTGTACTGAAGCTTACTTCACTTGAATTGAGTGTATTCTGACTTGTTACACATGACTGTTGTTTTGCAGCTTAATAACTAAGAACACTGGCGAATTATACACAAATTAGGTCTCTTGCTGTTTAGTACGTCAAAACTCAGTGTTCTATGGCATATTACTCACAAATTGGGTGTACTGCAGCTTACTACACCAGATATTGCAGTCTGGACACACGAATTGGGTGTATTCCAGTTTAGTACGCCAAAACTCGTTGTATTCTGGCATATTACTCACAAATTCATTGTACTGAAGCTTACTACACTAGAATTGAGTGTATTCTGGCCTGTTACAGATGACTTCGTTGTTTTGCAGCTTAATAACTAAGAACACTTGCGAATTATACACAGATTAGGTCTCTTGCTGTTTAGTACGTCAAAACTCAGTGTTCTATGACATATTACTCACAAATTGGGTGTACTGAAGCTTACTACATTTGAATTGAGTGTATTCTGGCCTGTTACACATGACTTCGTTGTTTTGCAGCTTAATAAGAACACTGGCGAATTATACACAAATTAGGTCTCTTGCTGTTTAGTACGTCAAAACTCAGTGTTCTATGGCATATTACTCACAAATTGGGTGTACTGCAGCTTTCTACACCAGAAATTGCAGTCTGGACACACGAATTTGGTGTATTCTAGCTTACTACGTTAGAACTCGGTGTATTCTGGCATATTACTCACAAGTTCATTGTTCTGAAACTTACTACACTTGAATTGAGTCTATTCTGGCCTATTATACATCATTTCGTAGTAATGCAGCATAATACGTCAGAATACTGTGTTTTGTGGCATATTACTCACAAATTGGGTGTACTGAAGCTTACTACATTTGAATTGAGTGTATTCTGGCCTGTTACACATGACTTCGTTGTTTTGCTGCTTAATAAGAACACTGGCGAATTATACACAAATTAGGTCTCTTGCTGTTTAGTACGTCAAAACTCAGTGTTCTATGGCATATTACTCACAAATTGGGTGTTCTGCAGCTTACTACACCAGAAATTGCAGTCTGGACACACGAATTGGGTGTATTCCAGTTTAGTACGCCAAAACTCGTTGTATTCTGGCATATTACTCACAAATTCATTGTACTGAAGCTTACTACACTAGAATTGAGTGTATTCTGGCCTGTTACAGATGACTTCGTTGTTTTGCAGCTTAATAACTAAGAACACTTGCGAATTATACACAAATTAGGTCTCTTGCTGTTTAGTACGTCAAAACTCAGTGTTCTATGACATATTACTCACAAATTGGGTGTACTGAAGCTTACTACATTTGAATTGAGTGTATTCTGGCCTGTTACACATGACTTCGTTGTTTTGCAGCTTAATAAGAACACGCGAATTATACACAAATTAGGTCTCTTGCTGTTTAGTACGTCAAAACTCAGTGTTCTATGGCATATTACTCACAAATTGGGTGTTCTGCAGCTTACTACACCAGAAATTGCAGTCTGGACACACGAATTGGGTGTATTCCAGTTTAGTACGCCAAAACTCGTTGTATTCTGGCATATTACTCACAAATTCATTGTACTGAAGCTTGCTACACTAGAATTGAGTGTATTCTGGCCTGTTACAGATGACTTCGTTGTTTTGCAGCTTAATAACTAACACTGGCGAATTATACACAAATTAGGTCTCTTGCTGTTTAGTACGTCAAAACTCAGTGTTCTATGGCATATTACTGACAAATTGGGTGTACTGCAGCTTACTACACCAGAAATTGCAGTCTGGACACACGAATTTGGTGTATTCTAGCTTACTACGTTAGAACTCGGTGTATTCTGGCATATTACTCACAAGTTCATTGTTCTGAAACTTACTACACTTGAATTGAGTCTATACTGGCCTATTATACATCATTTCGTAGTAATGCAGCATAATACGTCAGAATACTGTCGTATTACACACAAATTAGGTCCTGCTGTTTAGTACGTCAAAACTCAGTGTTTTGTGGCATATTACTCACAAATTGAGTGTGCTGAAGCTTACTACACTTGAATTGAGTGTATTCTGACTTGTTACACATGACTGTTGTTTTGCAGCTTAATAACTAAGAACACTGGCGAATTATACATAAATTAGGTCTCTTGCTGTTTAGTACGTCAAAACTCAGTGTTCTATGGCATATTACTCACAAATGGAGTGTACTGCAGCTTACTACACCAGAAATTGCAGTCTGGACACACGAATTTGGTGTATTCTAGCTTACTACGTTAGAACTCGATGTATTCTGGCATATTACTCACAAGTTCATTGTTCTGAAGCTTACTACACTTGAATTGAGTCTATTCTGGCCTATTATACATCATTTCGTAGTAATGCAGCATAATACGTCAGAATAATGTCGTATTACACACAAATTAGGTCTTGCTGTTTAGTACGTCAAAACTCAGTGTTTTGTGGCATATTACTCACAAATTGGGTGTACTGAAGCTTACTACACTTGAATTGAGTGTATTCTGACTTGTTACACATGACTGTTGTTTTGCAGCTTAATAACTAAGAACACTGGCGAATTATACATAAATTAGGTCTCTTGCTGTTTAGTACGTCAAAACTCAGTGTTCTATGGCATATTACTCACAAATTGGGTGTACTGCAGCTTACTACACCAGAAATTGCAGTCTGGACACACGAATTTGGTGTATTCTAGCTTACTACGTTAGAACTCGGTGTATTCTGGCATATTACTCACAAGTTCATTGTTCTGAAGCTTACTACACTTGAATTGAGTCTATTCTGGCCTATTATACATCATGTCGTAGTAATGCAGCATAATACGTCAGAATAATGTCGTATTACACACAAATTAGGTCTTGCTGTTTAGTACGTCAAAACTCAGTGTTTTGTGGCATATTACTCACAAATTGGGTGTACTGAAGCTTACTACATTTGAATTGAGTGTATTCTGGCCTGTTACACATGACTTCGTTGTTTTGCAGCTTAATAACTAAGAACACTGGCGAATTATACACAAATTAGGTCTCTTGCTGTTTAGTACGTCAAAATGCATTGTTCTATTGCATATTACAAATTGGGTGTACTGCAGCTTACTACACCAGAAATTGCAGTCTGGACACACGAATTTGGTGTATTCTAGCTTACTACGTTAGAACTCGGTGTATTCTGGCATATTACTCACGTTCATTGTTCTGAATCTTACTACACTTGAATTGAGTTTATTCTGGCCTATTATACATCATTTCGTAGTAATGCAGCACAATACGTCAGAATACTGTCGTATTACACACAAATTAGGTCTTGCTGTTTAGTACGTCAAAACTCAGTGTTTTGTGGCATATTACTCACAAATTGGGTGTACTGAAGCTTACTTCACTTGAATTGAGTGTATTCTGACTTGTTACACATGACTGTTGTTTTGCAGCTTAATAACTAAGAACACTGGCGAATTATACACAAATTAGGTCTCTTGCTGTTTAGTACGTCAAAACTCAGTGTTCTATGGCATATTACTCACAAATTGGGTGTACTGCAGCTTACTACACCAGATATTGCAGTCTGGACACACGAATTGGGTGTATTCCAGTTTAGTACGCCAAAACTCGTTGTATTCTGGCATATTACTCACAAATTCATTGTACTGAAGCTTACTACACTAGAATTGAGTGTATTCTGGCCTGTTACAGATGACTTCGTTGTTTTGCAGCTTAATAACTAAGAACACTTGCGAATTATACACAGATTAGGTCTCTTGCTGTTTAGTACGTCAAAACTCAGTGTTCTATGACATATTACTCACAAATTGGGTGTACTGAAGCTTACTACATTTGAATTGAGTGTATTCTGGCCTGTTACACATGACTTCGTTGTTTTGCAGCTTAATAAGAACACTGGCGAATTATACACAAATTAGGTCTCTTGCTGTTTAGTACGTCAAAACTCAGTGTTCTATGGCATATTACTCACAAATTGGGTGTACTGCAGCTTACTACACCAGAAATTGCAGTCTGGACACAAGAATTTGGTGCATTCTAGCTAACTACGTTAGAACTCGGTGTATTCTGGCATATTACTCACAAGTTCATTGTTCTGAAGCTTACTACATTAGAAGTGAGTGTATTCTGGCCTATTATACATCATTTCGTTGTATTGCAGCATAATACGTCAGAATACTGTCGTATTACACACAGATTAGATCTTGCTGTTTAGTACGTCAAAACTCAGTGTTCTATGGCATATTACTCACAAATTGGGTGTACTGCAGCTTACTACACCAGAAATTGCAGTCTGGACATACGAATTTGGTGTATTCTAGCTAACTACGTTAGAACTCGGTGTATTCTGGCATATTACTCACAAGTTCATTGTTCTGAAACTTACTACACTTGAATTGAGTCTATTCTGGCCTATTATACATCATTTCGTAGTAATGCAGCATAATACGTCAGAATACTGTGTTTTGTGGCATATTACTCACAAATTGAGTGTACTGAAGCTTACTACACTTGAATTGAGTGTATTCTGACTTGTTACACATGACTGTTGTTTTGCAGCTTAATAACTAAGAACACTGGCGAATTATACACAAATTAGGTCTCTTGCTGTTTAGTACGTCAAAACTCAGTGTTCTATGGCATATTACTCACAAATTGGGTGTACTGCAGCTTACTACACGAGAAATTGCAGTCTGGACACACGAATTGGGTGTATTCCAGTTTAGTACGCCAAAACTCGTTGTATTCTGGCATATCTCACAAATTCATTGTACTGAAGCTTACTACACTTGAATTGAGTGTATTCTGACTTGTTACACATGACTGTTGTTTTGCAGCTTAATAACTAAGAACACTGGCGAATTATACACAAATTAGGTCTCTTGCTGTTCAGTATGTCAAAACTCAGTGTTATATGGCATAGTACTCACAAATTGGGTGTACTGCAGCTTACTACACCAGAAATTGCAGTCTGGACACACGAATTGGGTGTATTCCAGTTTAGTACGCCAAAACTCGTTGTATTCTGGCATATTACTCACAAATTCATTGTACTGAAGCTTGCTACACTAGAATTGAGTGTATTCTGGCCTGTTACAGGTGACTTTCTTGTTTTGCAGCTTAATAACTAAAAACACTGGCGAATTATACACAAATTAGGTCTCTTGCTGTTTAGTACGTCAAAACTCAGTGTTCTATGGCATATTACTCACAAATTCATTGTACTGAAGCTTGCTACACTAGAATTGAGTGTATTCTGGCCTGTTACAGGTGACTTTCTTGTTTTGCAGCTTAATAACTAAAAACACTGGCGAATTATACACAAATTAGGTCTCTTGCTGTTTAGTACGTCAAAACTCAGTGTTCTATGGCATATTACTCACAAATTGGGTGTACTGCAGCTTACTACACCAGAAATTGCAGTCTGGACACACGAATTTGGTGTATTCTAGCTTACTACGTTAGAACTCGGTGTATTCTGGCATATTACTCACAAGTTCATTGTTCTGAAACTTACTACACTTGAATTGAGTCTATTCTGGCCTATTATACATCATTTCGTAGTAATGCAGCATAATACGTCAGAATACTGTCGTATTACACACAAATTAGGTCCTGCTGTTTAGTACGTCAAAACTCAGTGTTTTGTGGCATATTACTCACAAATTGAGTGTACTGAAGCTTGCTACACTTGAATTGAGTGTATTCTGACTTGTTACACATGACTGTTGTTTTGCAGCTTAATAACTAAGAACACTGGCACATTATACACAAATTAGGTCTCTTGCTGTTTAGTACGTCAAAATGCATTGTTCTATTGCATATTACTCACAAATTGGGTGTACTGCAGCTTACTACACCAGAAATTGCAGTCTGGACACACGAATTTGGTGTATTCTAGCTTACTACGTTAGAACTCGGTGTATTCTGGCATATTACTCACGTTTATTGTTCTGAATCTTACTACACTTGAATTGAGTTTATTCTGGCCTATTATACATCATTTCGTAGTAATGCAGCACAATACGTCAGAATACTGTCGTATTACACACAAATTAGGTCTTGCTGTTTAGTACGTCAAAACTCAGTGTTTTGTGGCATATTACTCACAAATTGGGTGTACTGAAGCTTACTTCACTTGAATTGAGTGTATTCTGACTTGTTACACATGACTGTTGTTTTGCAGCTTAATAACTAAGAACACTGGCGAATTATACACAAATTAGGTCTCTTGCTGTTTAGTACGTCAAAACTCAGTGTTCTATGGCATATTACTCACAAATTGGGTGTACTGCAGCTTACTACACCAGATATTGCAGTCTGGACACACGAATTGGGTGTATTCCAGTTTAGTACGCCAAAACTCGTTGTATTCTGGCATATTACTCACAAATTCATTGTACTGAAGCTTACTACACTAGAATTGAGTGTATTCTGGCCTGTTACAGATGACTTCGTTGTTTTGCAGCTTAATAACTAAGAACACTTGCGAATTATACACAAATTAGGTCTCTTGCTGTTTAGTACGTCAAAACTCAGTGTTCTATGACATATTACTCACAAATTGGGTGTACTGAAGCTTACTACATTTGAATTGAGTGTATTCTGGCCTGTTACACATGACTTCGTTGTTTTGCAGCTTAATAAGAACACTGGCGAATTATACACAAATTAGGTCTCTTGCTGTTTAGTACGTCAAAACTCAGTGTTCTATGGCATATTACTCACAAATTGGGTGTACTGCAGCTTACTACACCAGAAATTGCAGTCTGGACACACGAATTTGGTGCATTCTAGCTAACTACGTTAGAACTCGGTGTATTCTGGCATATTACTCACAAAATTCATTGTTCTGAAGCTTACTACATTAGAAGTGAGTGTATTCTGGCCTATTATACATCATTTCGTTGTATTGCAGCATAATACGTCAGAATACTGTCGTATTACACACAGATTAGATCTTGCTGTTTAGTACGTCAAAACTCAGTGTTCTATGGCATATTACTCACAAATTGGGTGTACTGCAGCTTACTACACCAGAAATTGCAGTCTGGACATACGAATTTGGTGTATTCTAGCTAACTACGTTAGAACTCGGTGTATTCTGGCATATTACTCACAAGTTCATTGTTCTGAAACTTACTACACTTGAATTGAGTCTATTCTGGCCTATTATACATCATTTCGTAGTAATGCAGCATAATACGTCAGAATACTGTCGTATTACACACAAATTAGGTCCTGCTGTTTAGTACGTCAAAACTCAGTGTTTTGTGGCATATTACTCACAAATTGGGTGTACTGAAGCTTACTACACCAGAAATTGCAGTCTGGACACACGAATTGGGTGTATTCCAGTTTAGTACGCCAAAACTCGTTGTATTCTGGCATATCTCACAAATTCATTGTACTGAAGCTTACTACACTTGAATTGAGTGTATTCTGGCCTGTTACAGATGACTTTCTTGTTTTGCAGCTTAATAACTAAAAACACTGTCGAATTATACACAAATTAGGTCTCTTGCTGTTTAGTACGTCAAAACTCAGTGTTCTATGGCATATTACTCACAAATTGGGTGTACTGCAGCTTACTACACCAGAAATTGCAGGCTGGACACACGAATTTGGTGTATTCTAGCTTACTACGTTAGAACTCGGTGTATTCTGGCATATTACTCACGTTCATTGTTCTGAATCTTACTACACTTGAATTGAGTCTATTCTGGCCTATTATACATCATTTCGTAGTAATGCAGCACAATACGTCAGAATACTGTCGTATTACACACAAATTAGGTCTTGCTGTTTAGTACGTCAAAACTCAGTGTTTTGTGGCATATTACTCACAAATTGGGTGTACTGAAGCTTACTTCACTTGAATTGAGTGTATTCTGACTTGTTACACATGACTGTTGTTTAGCAGCTTAATAACTAAGAACACTGGCGAATTATACACAAATTAGGTCTCTTGCTGTTTAGTACGTCAAAACTCAGTGTTCTATGGCATATTACTCACAAATTGGGTGTACTGCAGCTTACTACAGCAGAAATTGCAGTCTGGACACACGAATTGGGTGTATTCCAGTTTAGTACGCCAAAACTCGTTGTATTCTGGCATATTACTCACAAATTCATTGTACTGAAGCTTACTACACTAGAATTGAGTGTATTCTGGCCTGTTACAGATGACTTCGTTGTTTTGCAGCTTAATAACTAAGAACACTTGCGAATTATACACAAATTAGGTCTCTTGCTGTTTAGTACGTCAAAACTCAGTGTTCTATGACATATTACTCACAAATTGGGTGTACTGAAGCTTACTACATTTGAATTGAGTGTATTCTGGCCTGTTACACATGACTTCGTTGTTTTGCAGCTTAATAAGAATGGCGAATTATACACAAATTAGGTCTCTTGCTGTTTAGTACGTCAAAACTCAGTGTTCTATGGCATATTACTCACAAATTGGGTGTACTGCAGCTTACTACACCAGAAATTGCAGTCTGGACACACGAATTTGGTGCATTCTAGCTAACTACGTTAGAACTCGGTGTATTCTGGCATATTACTCACAAGTTCATTGTTCTGAAGCTTACTACATTAGAAGTGAGTGTATTCTGGCCTATTATACATCATTTCGTTGTATTGCAGCATAATACGTCAGAATACTGTCGTATTACACACAGATTAGATCTTGCTGTTTAGTACGTCAAAACTCAGTGTTCTATGGCATATTACTAACAAATTGGGTGTACTGCAGCTTACTACACCAGAAATTGCAGTCTGGACATACGAATTTGGTGTATTCTAGCTAACTACGTTAGAACTCGGTGTATTCTGGCATATTACTCACAAGTTCATTGTTCTGAAACTTACTACACTTGAATTGAGTCTATTCTGGCCTATTATACATCATTTCGTAGTAATGCAGCATAATACGTCAGAATACTGTCGTATTACACACAAATTAGGTCCTGCTGTTTAGTACGTCAAAACTCAGTGTTTTGTGGCATATTACTCACAAATTGGGTGTACTGAAGCTTACTACACTTGAATTGAGTGTATTCTGACTTGTTACACATGACTGTTGTTTTGCAGCTTAATAACTAAGAACACTGGCGAATTATACACAAATTAGGTCTCTTGCTGTTTAGTACGTCAAAACTCAGTGTTCTATGGCATATTACTCACAAATTGGGTGTACTGCAGCTTACTACACAAGAAATTGCAGTCTGGACACACGAATTGGGTGTATTCCAGTTTAGTACGCCAAAACTCGTTGTATTCTGGCATATCTCACAAATTCATTGTACTGAAGCTTACTACACTAGAATTGAGTGTATTCTGGCCTGTTACAGATGACTTCGTTGTTTTGCAGCTTAATAACTAAGAACACTGGCGAATTATACACAAATTAGGACTCTTGCTGTTTAGTACGTCAAAACTCAGTGTTCTATGGCATATTACTCACAAATTGGGTGTACTGCAGCTTACTACACCAGAAATTGCAGTCTGGACACACGAATTTGGTGTATTCTAGCTTACTACGTTAGAACTCGGTGTATTCTGGCATATTACTCACAAGTTCATTGTTCTGAAACTTACTACACTTGAATTGAGTCTATTCTGGCCTATTATACATCATTTCGTAGTAATGCAGCATAATACGTCAGAATACTGTCGTATTACACACAAATTAGGTCCTGCTGTTTAGTACGTCAAAACTCAGTGTTTTGTGGCATATTACTCACAAATTGAGTGTACTGAAGCTTACTACACTTGAATTGAGTGTATTCTGACTTGTTACACATGACTGTTGTTTTGCAGCTTAATAACTAAGAACACTGGCGAATTATACACAAATTAGGTCTCTTGCTGTTTAGTACGTCAAAACTCAGTGTTCTATGGCATATTACTCACAAATTGGGTGTACTGCAGCTTACTACACCAGAAATTGCAGTCTGGACACACGAATTTGGTGTATTCTAGCTTACTACGTTAGAACTCGGTGTATTCTGGCATATTACTCACAAGTTCATTGTTCTGAAACTTACTACACTTGAATTGAGTGTATTCTGGCCTATTATACATCATTTCGTAGTAATGCAGCATAATACGTCAGAATAATGTCGTATTACACAAAAATTAGGTCTTGCTGTTTAGTACGTCAAAACTCAGTGTTTTGTGGCATATTACTCACAAATTGGGTGTACTGAAGCTTACTACATTTGAATTGAGTGTATTCTGGCCTGTTACACATGACTTCGTTGTTTTGCAGCTTAATAAGAACACTGGCGAATTATACACAAATTAGGTCTCTTGCTGTTTAGTACGTCAAAACTCAGTGTTCTATGGCATATTACTGACAAATTGGGTGTACTGCAGCTTACTACACCAGAAATTGCAGTCTGGACACACGAATTTGGTGTATTCTAGCTTACTACGTTAGAACTCGGTGTATTCTGGCATATTACTCACAAGTTCATTGTTCTGAAGCTTACTACACTTGAATTGAGTCTATTCTGGCCTATTATACATCATGTCGTAGTAATGCAGCAAAATACGTCAGAATACTGTCGTATTACACACAAATTAGGTCTTGCTGTTTAGTACGTCAAAACTGAGTGTTTTGTGGCATATTACTCACAAATTGGGTGTACTGAAGCTTACTACACTTGAATTGAGTGTATTCTGGCCTGTTACACATGACGTCGTTGTTTTGCAGCTTAATAACTAAGAACACTGGCGAATTATACACAAATTAGGTCTCTTGCTGTTTAGTACGTCAAAATGCATTTTTCTATTGCATATTACTCACAAATTGGGTGTACTGCAGCTTACTACACCAGAAATTGCAGTCTGGACACACGAATTTGGTGTATTCTAGCTTACTACGTTAGAACTCGGTGTATTCTGGCATATTACTCACGTTCATTGTTCTGAAGCTTACTACACTTGAATTGAGTTTATTCTGGCCTATTATACATCATTTCGTAGTAATGCAGCACAATACGTCAGAATACTGTCGTATTACACACAAATTAGGTCTTGCTGTTTAGTACGTAAAACTCAGTGTTTTGTGGCATATTACTCACAAATTGGGTGTACTGAAGCTTACTACATTTGAATTGAGTGTATTCTGGCCTGTTACACATGACTTCGTTGTTTTGCAGCTTAATAAGAACACTGGCGAATTATACACAAATTAGGTCTCTTGCTGTTTAGTACGTCAAAACTCAGTGTTCTATGGCATATTACTCACAAATTGGGTGTACTGCAGCTTACTACACCAGAAATTGCAGTCTGGACACACGAATTTGGTGCATTCTAGCTTACTACGTTAGAACTCGGTGTATTCTGGCATATTACTCACAAGTTCATTGTTCTGAAGCTTACTACACTTGAATTGAGTCTATTCTGGCCTATTATACATCATTTCGTAGTAATGCAGCATAATACGTCAGAATACTGTCGTATTACACACAAATTAGGTCCTGCTGTTTAGTACGTCAAAACTCAGTGTTTTGTGGCATATTACTCACAAATTGGGTGTACTGAAGCTTACTACATTTGAATTGAGTGTATTCTGGCCTGTTACACATGACTTCGTTGTTTTGCAGCTTAATAAGAACACTGGCGAATTATACACAAATTAGGTCTCTTGCTGTTTAGTACGTCAAAACTCAGTGTTCTATGACATATTACTCACAAATTGGGTGTACTGAAGCTTACTACATTTGAATTGAGTGTATTCTGGCCTGTTACACATGACTTCGTTGTTTTGCAGCTTAATAAGAACACTGGCGAATTATACACAAATTAGGTCTCTTGCTGTTTAGTACGTCAAAACTCAGTGTTCTATGGCATATTACTCACAAATTGGGTGTACTGCAGCTTACTACACCAGAAATTGCAGTCTGGACACACGAATTTGGTGCATTCTAGCTAACTACGTTAGAACTCGGTGTATTCTGGCATATTACTCACAAGTTCATTGTTCTGAAGCTTACTACATTAGAAGTGAGTGTATTCTGGCCTATTATACATCATTTCGTTGTATTGCAGCATAATACGTCAGAATACTGTCGTATTACACACAGATTAGATCTTGCTGTTTAGTACGTCAAAACTCAGTGTTCTATGGCATATTACTAACAAATTGGGTGTACTGCAGCTTACTACACCAGAAATTGCAGTCTGGACATACGAATTTGGTGTATTCTAGCTAACTACGTTAGAACTCGGTGTATTCTGGCATATTACTCACAAGTTCATTGTTCTGAAACTTACTACACTTGAATTGAGTCTATTCTGGCCTATTATACATCATTTCGTAGTAATGCAGCATAATACGTCAGAATACTGTCGTATTACACACAAATTAGGTCCTGCTGTTTAGTACGTCAAAACTCAGTGTTTTGTGGCATATTACTCACAAATTGGGTGTACTGAAGCTTACTACACTTGAATTGAGTGTATTCTGACTTGTTACACATGACTGTTGTTTTGCAGCTTAATAACTAAGAACACTGGCGAATTATACACAAATTAGGTCTCTTGCTGTTTAGTACGTCAAAACTCAGTGTTCTATGGCATATTACTCACAAATTGGGTGTACTGCAGCTTACTACACAAGAAATTGCAGTCTGGACACACGAATTGGGTGTATTCCAGTTTAGTACGCCAAAACTCGTTGTATTCTGGCATATCTCACAAATTCATTGTACTGAAGCTTACTACACTAGAATTGAGTGTATTCTGGCCTGTTACAGATGACTTCGTTGTTTTGCAGCTTAATAACTAAGAACACTGGCGAATTATACACAAATTAGGACTCTTGCTGTTTAGTACGTCAAAACTCAGTGTTCTATGGCATATTACTCACAAATTGGGTGTACTGCAGCTTACTACACCAGAAATTGCAGTCTGGACACACGAATTTGGTGTATTCTAGCTTACTACGTTAGAACTCGGTGTATTCTGGCATATTACTCACAAGTTCATTGTTCTGAAACTTACTACACTTGAATTGAGTCTATTCTGGCCTATTATACATCATTTCGTAGTAATGCAGCATAATACGTCAGAATACTGTCGTATTACACACAAATTAGGTCCTGCTGTTTAGTACGTCAAAACTCAGTGTTTTGTGGCATATTACTCACAAATTGAGTGTACTGAAGCTTACTACACTTGAATTGAGTGTATTCTGACTTGTTACACATGACTGTTGTTTTGCAGCTTAATAACTAAGAACACTGGCGAATTATACACAAATTAGGTCTCTTGCTGTTTAGTACGTCAAAACTCAGTGTTCTATGGCATATTACTCACAAATTGGGTGTACTGCAGCTTACTACACCAGAAATTGCAGTCTGGACACACGAATTTGGTGTATTCTAGCTTACTACGTTAGAACTCGGTGTATTCTGGCATATTACTCACAAGTTCATTGTTCTGAAACTTACTACACTTGAATTGAGTGTATTCTGGCCTATTATACATCATTTCGTAGTAATGCAGCATATTACGTCAGAATAATGTCGTATTACACAAAAATTAGGTCTTGCTGTTTAGTACGTCAAAACTCAGTGTTTTGTGGCATATTACTCACAAATTGGGTGTACTGAAGCTTACTACATTTGAATTGAGTGTATTCTGGCCTGTTACACATGACTTCGTTGTTTTGCAGCTTAATAAGAACACTGGCGAATTATACACAAATTAGGTCTCTTGCTGTTTAGTACGTCAAAACTCAGTGTTCTATGGCATATTACTGACAAATTGGGTGTACTGCAGCTTACTACACCAGAAATTGCAGTCTGGACACACGAATTTGGTGTATTCTAGCTTACTACGTTAGAACTCGGTGTATTCTGGCATATTACTCACAAGTTCATTGTTCTGAAGCTTACTACACTTGAATTGAGTCTATTCTGGCCTATTATACATCATTTCGTAGTAATGCAGCACAATACGTCAGAATACTGTCGTATTACACACAAATTAGGTCTTGCTGTTTAGTACGTAAAACTCAGTGTTTTGTGGCATATTACTCACAAATTGGGTGTACTGAAGCTTACTACATTTGAATTGAGTGTATTCTGGCCTGTTACACATGACTTCGTTGTTTTGCAGCTTAATAAGAACACTGGCGAATTATACACAAATTAGGTCTCTTGCTGTTTAGTACGTCAAAACTCAGTGTTCTATGGCATATTACTCACAAATTGGGTGTACTGCAGCTTACTACACCAGAAATTGCAGTCTGGACACACGAATTTGGTGCATTCTAGCTTACTACGTTAGAACTCGGTGTATTCTGGCATATTACTCACAAGTTCATTGTTCTGAAGCTTACTACACTTGAATTGAGTCTATTCTGGCCTATTATACATCATTTCGTAGTAATGCAGCATAATACGTCAGAATACTGTCGTATTACACACAAATTAGGTCCTGCTGTTTAGTACGTCAAAACTCAGTGTTTCGTGGCATATTACTCACAAATTGGGTGTACTGAAGCTTACTACATTTGAATTGAGTGTATTCTGGCCTGTTACACATGACTTCGTTGTTTTGCAGCTTAATAAGAACACTGGCGAATTATACACAAATTAGGTCTCTTGCTGTTTAGTACGTCAAAACTCAGTGTTCTATGGCATATTACTCACAAATTGGGTGTACTGCAGCTTACTACACCAGAAATTGCAGTCTGGACACACGAATTTGGTGCATTCTAGCTTACTACGTTAGAACTCGGTGTATTCTGGCATATTACTCACAAGTTCATTGTTCTGAAGCTTACTACACTTGAATTGAGTCTATTCTGGCCTATTATACATCATTTCGTAGTAATGCAGCATAATACGTCAGAATACTGTCGTATTACACACAAATTAGGTCCTGCTGTTTAGTACGTCAAAACTCAGTGTTTTGTGGCATATTACTCACAAATTGGGTGTACTGAAGCTTACTACACTTGAATTGAGTGTATTCTGACTTGTTACACATGACAGTTGTTTTGCAGCTTAATAACTAAGAACACTGGCGAATTATACATAAATTAGGTCTCTTGCTGTTTAGTACGTCAAAACTCAGTGTTCTATGGCATATTACTCACAAATTGGGTGTACTGCAGCTTACTACACCAGAAATTGCAGTCTGGACACACGAATTTGGTGTATTCTATCTTACTACGTTAGAACTCGGTGTATTCTGGCATATTACTCACAAGTTCATTGTTCTGAAGCTTACTACACTTGAATTGAGTCTATTCTGGCCTATTATACATCATGTCGTAGTAATGCAGCATAATACGTCAGAATAATGTCGTATTACACACAAATTAGGTCTTGCTGTTTAGTACGTCAAAACTCAGTGTTTTGTGGCATATTACTCACAAATTGGGTGTACTGAAGCTTACTACATTTCAATTGAGTGTATTCTGGCCTGTTACACATGACTTCGTTGTTTTGCAGCTTAATAACTAAGAACACTGGCGAATTATACACAAATTAGGTCTCTTGCTGTTTAGTACGTCAAAATGCACTGTTCCATTGCATATTACAAATTGGGTGTACTGCAGCTTACTACACCAGAAATTGCAGTCTGGACACACGAATTTGGTGTATTCTAGCTTACTACGTTAGAACTCGGTGTATTCTGGCATATTACTCACGTTCATTGTTCTGAATCTTACTACACTTGAATTGAGTTTATTCTGGCCTATTATACATCATTTCGTAGTAATGCAGCACAATACGTCAGAATACTGTCGTATTACACACAAATTAGGTCTTGCTGTTTAGTACGTCAAAACTCAGTGTTTTGTGGCATATTACACAAATTGGGTGTACTGAAGCTTACTTCACTTGAATTGAGTGTATTCTGACTTGTTACACATGACTGTTGTTTTGCAGCTTAATAACTAAGAACACTGGCGAATTATACACAAATTAGGTCTCTTGCTGTTTAGTACGTCAAAACTCAGTGTTCTATGGCATATTACTCACAAATTGGGTGTACTGCAGCTTACTACACCAGATATTGCAGTCTGGACACACGAATTGGGTGTATTCCAGTTTAGTACGCCAAAACTCGTTGTATTCTGGCATATTACTCACAAATTCATTGTACTGAAGCTTACTACACTAGAATTGAGTGTATTCTGGCCTGTTACAGATGACTTCGTTGTTTTGCAGCTTAATAACTAAGAACACTTGCGAATTATACACAGATTAGGTCTCTTGCTGTTTAGTACGTCAAAACTCAGTGTTCTATGACATATTACTCACAAATTGGGTGTACTGAAGCTTACTACATTTGAATTGAGTGTATTCTGGCCTGTTACACATGACTTCGTTGTTTTGCAGCTTAATAAGAACACTGGCGAATTATACACAAATTAGGTCTCTTGCTGTTTAGTACGTCAAAACTCAGTGTTCTATGGCATATTACTCACAAATTGGGTGTACTGCAGCTTACTACACCAGAAATTGCAGTCTGGACACACGAATTTGGTGCATTCTAGCTACGTTAGAACTCGGTGTATTCTGGCATATTACTCACAAGTTCATTGTTCTGAAGCTTACTACATTAGAAGTGAGTGTATTCTGGCCTATTATACATCATTTCGTTGTATTGCAGCATAATACGTCAGAATACTGTCGTATTACACACAGATTAGATCTTGCTGTTTAGTACGTCAAAACTCAGTGTTCTATGGCATATTACTCACAAATTGGGTGTACTGCAGCTTACTACACCAGAAATTGCAGTCTGGACATACGAATTTGGTGTATTCTAGCTAACTACGTTAGAACTCGGTGTATTCTGGCATATTACTCACAAGTTCATTGTTCTGAAACTTACTACACTTGAATTGAGTCTATTCTGGCCTATTATACATCATTTCGTAGTAATGCAGCATAATACGTCAGAATACTGTCGTATTACACACAAATTAGGTCCTGCTGTTTAGTACGTCAAAACTCAGTGTTTTGTGGCATATTACTCACAAATTGGGTGTACTGAAGCTTACTACACTTGAATTGAGTGTATTCTGACTTGTTACACATGGCTGTTGTTTTGCAGCTTAATAACTAAGAACACTGGCGAATTATACACAAATTAGGTCTCTTGCTGTTTAGTACGTCAAAACTCAGTGTTCTATGGCATATTACTCACAAATTGGGTGTACTGCAGCTTACTACACCAGAAATTGCAGTCTGGACACACGAATTGGGTGTATTCCAGTTTAGTACGCCAAAACTCGTTGTATTCTGGCATATTACTCACAAATTCATTGTACTGAAGCTTGCTACACTAGAATTGAGTGTATTCTGGCCTGTTACAGATGACTTCGTTGTTTTGCAGCTTAATAACTAAGAACACTGGCAAATTATACACAAATTAGGTCTCTTGCTGTTTAGTACGTCAAAACTCAGTGTTCTATGGCATATTACTCACAAATTGGGTGTACTGCAGCTTTCTACACCAGAAATTGCAGTCTGGACACACGAATTTGGTGTATTCTAGCTTACTACGTTAGAACTCGGTGTATTCTGGCATATTACTCACAAGTTCATTGTTCTGAAACTTACTACACTTGAATTGAGTCTATTCTGGCCTATTATACATCATTTCGTAGTAATGCAGCATAATACGTCAGAATACTGTGTTTTGTGGCATATTACTCACAAATTGAGTGTACTGAAGCTTACTACACTTGAATTGAGTGTATTCTGACTTGTTACACATGACTGTTGTTTTGCAGCTTAATAACTAAGAACACTGGCGAATTATACACAAATTAGGTCTCTTGCTGTTTAGTACGTCAAAACTCAGTGTTCTATGGCATATTACTCACAAATTGGGTGTACTGCAGCTTACTACACGAGAAATTGCAGTCTGGACACACGAATTGGGTGTATTCCAGTTTAGTACGCCAAAACTCGTTGTATTCTGGCATATCTCACAAATTCATTGTACTGAAGCTTACTACACTTGAATTGAGTGTATTCTGACTTGTTACACATGACTGTTGTTTTGCAGCTTAATAACTAAGAACACTTGCGAATTATACACAAATTAGGTCTCTTGCTGTTCAGTATGTCAAAACTCAGTGTTATATGGCATAGTACTCACAAATTGGGTGTACTGCAGCTTACTACACCAGAAATTGCAGTCTGGACACACGAATTGGGTGTATTCTAGCTTACTACGTTAGAACTCGGTGTATTCTGGCATATTACTCACGTTTATTGTTCTGAATCTTACTACACTTGAATTGAGTTTATTCTGGCCTATTATACATCATTTCGTAGTAATGCAGCACAATACGTCAGAATACTGTCGTATTACACACAAATTAGGTCTTGCTGTTTAGTACGTCAAAACTCAGTGTTCTATGGCATATTACTCACAAATTCATTGTACTGAAGCTTGCTACACTAGAATTGAGTGTATTCTGGCCTTACAGGTGACTTTCTTGTTTTGCAGCTTAATAACTAAAAACACTGGCGAATTATACACAAATTAGGTCTCTTGCTGTTTAGTACGTCAAAACTCAGTGTTCTATGGCATATTACTCACAAATTGGGTGTACTGCAGCTTACTACACCAGAAATTGCAGTCTGGACACACGAATTTGGTGTATTCTAGCTTACTACGTTAGAACTCGGTGTATTCTGGCATATTACTCACAAGTTCATTGTTCTGAAACTTACTACACTTGAATTGAGTCTATTCTGGCCTATTATACATCATTTCGTAGTAATGCAGCATAATACGTCAGAATACTGTCGTATTACACACAAATTAGGTCCTGCTGTTTAGTACGTCAAAACTCAGTGTTTTGTGGCATATTACTCACAAATTGAGTGTACTGAAGCTTACTACACTTGAATTGAGTGTATTCTGACTTGTTACACATGACTGTTGTTTTGCAGCTTAATAACTAAGAACACTGGCACATTATACACAAATTAGGTCTCTTGCTGTTTAGTACGTCAAAACTCAGTGTTCTATGGCATATTACTCACAAATTGGGTGTACTGCAGCTTACTACACCAGAAATTGCAGTCTGGACACACGAATTTGGTGTATTCCAGTTTAGTACGCCAACTCGTTGTATTCTGGCATATTACTCACAAATTCATTGTACTGAAGCTTACTACACTAGAATTGAGTGTATTCTGGCCTGTTACAGATGACTTCGTTGTTCTGCAGCTTAATAACTAAGAACACTGGCGAATTATACACAAATTAGGTCTCTTGCTGTTTAGTACGTCAAAATGCATTGTTCTATTGCATATTACTCACAAATTGGGTGTACTGCAGCTTACTACACCAGAAATTGCAGTCTGGACACACGAATTTGGTGTATTCTAGCTTACTACGTTAGAACTCGGTGTATTCTGGCATATTACTCACGTTTATTGTTCTGAATCTTACTACACTTGAATTGAGTTTATTCTGGCCTATTATACATCATTTCGTAGTAATGCAGCACAATACGTCAGAATACTGTCGTATTACACACAAATTAGGTCTTGCTGTTTAGTACGTCAAAACTCAGTGTTTTGTGGCATATTACTCACAAATTGGGTGTACTGAAGCTTACTTCACTTGAATTGAGTGTATTCTGACTTGTTACACATGACTGTTGTTTTGCAGCTTAATAACTAAGAACACTGGCGAATTATACACAAATTAGGTCTCTTGCTGTTTAGTACGTCAAAACTCAGTGTTCTATGGCATATTACTCACAAATTGGGTGTACTGCAGCTTACTACATTTGAATTGAGTGTATTCTGGCCTGTTACACATGACTTCGTTGTTTTGTAGCTTAATAAGAACACTGGCGAATTATACACAAATTAGGTCTCTTGCTGTTTAGTACGTCAAAACTCAGTGTTCTATGGCATATTACTCACAAATTGGGTGTACTGCAGCTTACTACACCAGAAATTGCAGTCTGGACACACGAATTTGGTGCATTCTAGCTAACTACGTTAGAACTCGGTGTATTCTGGCATATTACTCACAAGTTCATTGTTCTGAAGCTTACTACATTAGAAGTGAGTGTATTCTGGCCTATTATACATCATTTCGTTGTATTGCAGCATAATACGTCAGAATACTGTCGTATTACACAGATTAGATCTTGCTGTTTAGTACGTCAAAACTCAGTGTTCTATGGCATATTACTCACAAATTGGGTGTACTGCAGCTTACTACACCAGAAATTGCAGTCTGGACATACGAATTTGGTGTATTCTAGCTAACTACGTTAGAACTCGGTGTATTCTGGCATATTACTCACAAGTTCATTGTTCTGAAACTTACTACACTTGAATTGAGTCTATTCTGGCCTATTATACATCATTTCGTAGTAATGCAGCATAATACGTCAGAATACTGTCGTATTACACACAAATTAGGTCCTGCTGTTTAGTACGTCAAAACTCAGTGTTTTGTGGCATATTACTCACAAATTGGGTGTACTGAAGCTTACTACACCAGAAATTGCAGTCTGGACACACGAATTGGGTCTATTCCAGTTTAGTACGCCAAAACTCGTTGTATTCTGGCATATCTCACAAATTCATTGTACTGAAGCTTACTACACTTGAATTGAGTGTATTCTGACTTGTTACACATGACTGTTGTTTTGCAGCTTAATAACTAAGAACACTGGCGAATTATAAACAAATTAGGTCTCTTGCTGTTTAGTACGTCAAAACTCAGTGTTATATGGCATAGTACTCACAAATTGGGTGTACTGCAGCTTACTACACCAGAAATTGCAGTCTGGACACACGAATTGGGTGTATTCCAGTTTAGTACGCCAAAACTCGTTGTATTCTGGCATATTACTCACAAATTCATTGTACTGAAGCTTGCTACACTAGAATTGAGTGTATTATGGCCTGTTACAGATGACTTTCTTGTTTTGCAGCTTAATAACTAAAAACACTGGCGAATTATACACAAATTAGGTCTCTTGCTGTTTAGTACGTCAAAACTCAGTGTTCTATGGCATATTACTCACAAATTGGGTGTACTGCAGCTTACTACACCAGAAATTGCAGTCTGGACACACGAATTTGGTGTATTCTAGCTTACTACGTTAGAACTCGGTGTATTCTGGCATATTACTCACGTTCATTGTTCTGAATCTTACTACACTTGAATTGAGTCTATTCTGGCCTATTATACATCATTTCGTAGTAATGCAGCACAATACGTCAGAATACTGTCGTATTACACACAAATTAGGTCTTGCTGTTTAGTACGTCAAAACTCAGTGTTTTGTGGCATATTACTCACAAATTGGGTGTACTGAAGCTTACTTCACTTGAATTGAGTGTATTCTGACTTGTTACACATGACTGTTGTTTAGCAGCTTAATAACTAAGAACACTGGCGAATTATACACAAATTAGGTCTCTTGCTGTTTAGTACGTCAAAACTCAGTGTTCTATGGCATATTACTCACAAATTGGGTGTACTGCAGCTTACTACAGCAGAAATTGCAGTCTGGACACACGAATTGGGTGTATTCCAGTTTAGTACGCCAAAACTCGTTGTATTCTGGCATATTACTCACAAATTCATTGTTCTGAAACTTACTACACTTGAATTGAGTCTATTCTGGCCTATTATACATCATTTCGTAGTAATGCAGCATAATACGTCAGAATACTGTCGTATTACACACAAATTAGGTCCTGCTGTTTAGTACGTCAAAACTCAGTGTTTTGTGGCATGTTACTCACAAATTGGGTGTACTGAAGCTTACTACACTTGAATTGAGTGTATTCTGACTTGTTACACATGACTGCTGTTTTGCAGCTTAATAACTAAGAACACTGGCGAATTATACACAAATTAGGTCTCTTGCTGTTTAGTACGTCAAAACTCAGTGTTCTATGGCATATTACTCACAAATTGGGTGTACTGCAGCTTACTACACCAGAAATTGCAGTCTGGACACACGAATTGGGTGTATTCCAGTTTAGTACGCCAAAACTCGGTGTATTCTGGCATATTACTCACAAGTTCATTGTTCTGAAACTTACTACACTTGAATTGAGTCTATTCTGGCCTATTATACATCATTTCGTAGTAATGCAGCATAATACGTCAGAATACTGTCGTATTACACACAAATTAGGTCCTGCTGTTTAGTACGTCAAAACTCAGTGTTTTGTGGCATATTACTCACAAATTGAGTGTACTGAAGCTTACTACACTTGAATTGAGTGTATTCTGACTTGTTACACATGACTGTTGTTTTGCAGCTTAATAACTAAGAACACTGGCGAATTATACACAAATTAGGTCTCTTGCTGTTTAGTACGTCAAAACTCAGTGTTCTATGGCATATTACTCACAAATTGGGTGTACTGCAGCTTACTACACCAGAAATTGCAGTCTGGACACACGAATTTGGTGTATTCTAGCTTACTACGTTAGAACTCGGTGTATTCTGGCATATTACTCACAAGTTCATTGTTCTGAAACTTACTACACTTGAATTGAGTGTATTCTGGCCTATTATACATCATTTCGTAGTAATGCAGCATAATACGTCAGAATAATGTCGTATTACACACAAATTAGGTCTTGCTGTTTAGTACGTCAAAACTCAGTGTTTTGTGTCATATTACTCACAAATTGGGTGTACTGAAGCTTACTACATTTGAATTGAGTGTATTCTGGCCTGTTACACATGACTTCGTTGTTTTGCAGCTTAATAAGAACACTGGCGAATTATACACAAATTAGGTCTCTTGCTGTTTAGTACGTCAAAACTCAGTGTTCTATGGCATATTACTGACAAATTGGGTGTACTGCAGCTTACTACACCAGAAATTGCAGTCTGGACACACGAATTTGGTGTATTCTAGCTTACTACGTTAGAACTCGGTGTATTCTGGCATATTACTCACAAGTTCATTGTTCTGAAGCTTACTACACTTGAATTGAGTCTATTCTGGCCTATTATACATCATGTCGTAGTAATGCAGCAAAATACGTCAGAATACTGTCGTATTACACACAAATTAGGTCTTGCTGTTTAGTACGTCAAAACTCAGTGTTTTGTGGCATATTACTCACAAATTGGGTGTACTGAAGCTTACTACACTTGAATTGAGTGTATTCTGGCCTGTTACACATGACGTCGTTGTTTTGCAGCTTAATAACTAAGAACACTGGCGAATTATACACAAATTAGGTCTCTTGCTGTTTAGTACGTCAAAATGCATTTTTCTATTGCATATTACTCACAAATTGGGTGTACTGCAGCTTACTACACCAGAAATTGCAGTCTGGACACACGAATTTGGTGTATTCTAGCTTACTACGTTAGAACTCGGTGTATTCTGGCATATTACTCACGTTCATTGTTCTGAAGCTTACTACACTTGAATTGAGTCTATTCTGGCCTATTATACATCATGTCGTAGTAATGCAGCAAAATACGTCAGAATACTGTCGTATTACACACAAATTAGGTCTTGCTGTTTAGTACGTCAAAACTCAGTGTTTTGTGGCATATTACTCACAAATTGGGTGTACTGAAGCTTACTACATTTGAATTGAGTGTATTCTGGCCTGTTACACATGACTTCGTTGTTTTGCAGCTTAATAAGAACACTGGCGAATTATACACAAATTAGGTCTCTTGCTGTTTAGTACGTCAAAACTCAGTGTTCTATGGCATATTACTCACAAATTGGGTGTACTGCAGCTTACTACACCAGAAATTGCAGTCTGGACACACGAATTTGGTGCATTCTAGCTTAGTACGTTAGAACTCGGTGTATTCTGGCATATTACTCACAAGTTCATTGTTCTGAAGCTTACTACACTTGAATTGAGTCTATTCTGGCCTATTATACATCATTTCGTAGTAATGCAGCATAATACGTCAGAATACTGTCGTATTACACACAAATTAGGTCCTGCTGTTTAGTACGTCAAAACTCAGTGTTTTGTGGCATATTACTCACAAATTGGGTGTACTGAAGCTTACTACACTTGAATTGAGTGTATTCTGACTTGTTACACATGACTGTTGTTTTGCAGCTTAATAACTAAGAACACTGGCGAATTATACATAAATTAGGTCTCTTGCTGTTTAGTACGTCAAAACTCAGTGTTCTATGGCATATTACTCACAAATTGGGTGTACTGCAGCTTACTACACCAGAAATTGCAGTCTGGACACACGAATTTGGTGTATTCTAGCTTACTACGTTAGAACTCGGTGTATTCTGGCATATTACTCACAAGTTCATTGTTCTGAAGCTTACTACACTTGAATTGAGTCTATTCTGGCCTATTATACATCATGTCGTAGTAATGCAGCATAATACGTCAGAATAATGTCGTATTACACACAAATTAGGTCTTGCTGTTTAGTACGTCAAAACTCAGTGTTTTGTGGCATATTACTCACAAATTGGGTGTACTCAAGCTTACTACATTTGAATTGAGTGTATTCTGGCCTGTTACACATGACTTCGTTGTTTTGCAGCTTAATAACTAAGAACACTGGCGAATTATACACAAATTAGGTCTCTTGCTGTTTAGTACGTCAAAATGCATTGTTATATTGCATATTACAAATTGGGTGTACTGCAGCTTACTACACCAGAAATTGCAGTCTGGACACACGAATTTGGTGTATTCTAGCTTACTACGTTAGAACTCGGTGTATTCTGGCATATTACTCACGTTCATTGTTCTGAATCTTACTACACTTGAATTGAGTTTATTCTGGCCTATTATACATCATTTCGTAGTAATGCAGCACAATACGTCAGAATACTGTCGTATTACACACAAATTAGGTCTTGCTGTTTAGTACGTCAAAACTCAGTGTTTTGTGGCATATTACTCACAAATTGGGTGTACTGAAGCTTACTTCACTTGAATTGAGTGTATTCTGACTTGTTACACATGACTGTTGTTTTGCAGCTTAATAACTAAGAACACTGGCGAATTATACACAAATTAGGTCTCTTGCTGTTTAGTACGTCAAAACTCAGTGTTCTATGGCATATTACTCACAAATTGGGTGTACTGCAGCTTACTACACCAGATATTGCAGTCTGGACACACGAATTGGGTGTATTCCAGTTTAGTACGCCAAAACTCGTTGTATTCTGGCATATTACTCACAAATTCATTGTACTGAAGCTTACTACACTAGAATTGAGTGTATTCAGGCCTGTTACAGATGACTTCGTTGTTTTGCAGCTTAATAACTAAGAACACTTGCGAATTATACACAGATTAGGTCTCTTGCTGTTTAGTACGTCAAAACTCAGTGTTCTATGACATATTACTCACAAATTGAGTGTACTGAAGCTTACTACATTTGAATTGAGTGTATTCTGGCCTGTTACACATGACTTCGTTGTTTTGCAGCTTAATAAGAACACTGGCGAATTATACACAAATTAGGTCTCTTGCTGTTTAGTACGTCAAAACAGTGTTCTATGGCATATTACTCACAAATTGGGTGTACTGCAGCTTACTACACCAGAAATTGCAGTCTGGACACACGAATTTGGTGCATTCTAGCTAACTACGTTAGAACTCGGTGTATTCTGGCATATTACTCACAAGTTCATTGTTCTGAAGCTTACTACATTAGAAGTGAGTGTATTCTGGCCTATTATACATCATTTCGTTGTATTGCAGCATAATACGTCAGAATACTGTCGTATTACACACAGATTAGATCTTGCTGTTTAGTACGTCAAAACTCAGTGTTCTATGGCATATTACTCACAAATTGGGTGTACTGCAGCTTACTACACCAGAAATTGCAGTCTGGACATACGAATTTGGTGTATTCTAGCTAACTACGTTAGAACTCGGTGTATTCTGGCATATTACTCACAAGTTCATTGTTCTGAAACTTACTACACTTGAATTGAGTCTATTCTGGCCTATTATACATCATTTCGTAGTAATGCAGCATAATACGTCAGAATACTGTCGTATTACACACAAATTAGGTCCTGCTGTTTAGTACGTCAAAACTCAGTGTTTTGTGGCATATTACTCACAAATTGGGTGTACTGAAGCTTACTACACTTGAATTGAGTGTATTCTGACTTGTTACACATGGCTGTTGTTTTGCAGCTTAATAACTAAGAACACTGGCGAATTATACACAAATTAGGTCTCTTGCTGTTTAGTACGTCAAAACTCAGTGTTCTATGGCATATTACTCACAAATTGGGTGTACTGCAGCTTACTACACCAGAAATTGCAGTCTGGACACACGAATTGGGTGTATTCCAGTTTAGTACGCCAAAACTCGTTGTATTCTGGCATATTACTCACAAATTCATTGTACTGAAGCTTGCTACACTAGAATTGAGTGTATTCTGGCCTGTTACAGATGACTTCGTTGTTTTGCAGCTTAATAACTAAGAACACTGGCAAATTATACACAAATTAGGTCTCTTGCTGTTTAGTACGTCAAAACTCAGTGTTCTATGGCATATTACTCACAAATTTGGTGTACTGCAGCTTTCTACACCAGAAATTGCAGTCTGGACACACGAATTTGGTGTATTCTAGCTTACTACGTTAGAACTCGGTGTATTCTGGCATATTACTCACAAGTTCATTGTTCTGAAACTTACTACACTTGAATTGAGTCTATTCTGGCCTATTATACATCATTTCGTAGTAATGCAGCATAATACGTCAGAATACTGTGTTTTGGGGCATATTACTCACAAATTGAGTGTACTGAAGCTTACTACACTTGAATTGAGTGTATTCTGACTTGTTACACATGACTGTTGTTTTGCAGCTTAATAACTAAGAACACTGGCGAATTATACACAAATTAGGTCTCTTGCTGTTTAGTACGTCAAAACTCAAGTGTTCTATGGCATATTACTCACAAATTGGGTGTACTGCAGCTTACTACACGAGAAATTGCAGTCTGGACACACGAATTGGGTGTATTCCAGTTTAGTACGCCAAAACTCGTTGTATTCTGGCATATCTCACAAATTCATTGTACTGAAGCTTACTACACTTGAATTGAGTGTATTCTGACTTGTTACACATGACTGTTGTTTTGCAGCTTAATAACTAAGAACACTGGCGAATTATACACAAATTAGGTCTCTTGCTGTTCAGTATGTCAAAACTCAGTGTTATATGGCATAGTACTCACAAATTGGGTGTACTGCAGCTTACTACACCAGAAATTGCAGTCTGGACACACGAATTGGGTGTATTCCAGTTTAGTACGCCAAAACTCGTTGTATTCTGGCATATTACTCACAAATTCATTGTACTGAAGCTTGCTACACTAGAATTGAGTGTATTCTGGCCTGTTACAGGTGACTTTCTTGTTTTGCAGCTTAATAACTAAAAACACTGGCGAATTATACACAAATTAGGTCTCTTGCTGTTTAGTACGTCAAAACTCAGTGTTCTATGGCATATTACTCACAAATTCATTGTACTGAAGCTTGCTACACTAGAATTGAGTGTATTCTGGCCTGTTACAGGTGACTTTCTTGTTTTGCAGCTTAATAACTAAAAACACTGGCGAATTATACACAAATTAGGTCTCTTGCTGTTTAGTACGTCAAAACTCAGTGTTCTATGGCATATTACTCACAAATTGGGTGTACTGCAGCTTACTACACCAGAAATTGCAGTCTGGACACACGAATTTGGTGTATTCTACCTTACTACGTTAGAACTCGGTGTATTCTGGCATATTACTCACAAGTTCATTGTTCTGAAACTTACTACACTTGAATTGAGTCTATTCTGGCCTATTATACATCATTTCGTAGTAATGCAGCATAATACGTCAGAATACTGTCGTATTACACACAAATTAGGTCCTGCTGTTTAGTACGTCAAAACTCAGTGTTTTGTGGCATATTACTCACAAATTGAGTGTACTGAAGCTTACTACACTTGAATTGAGTGTATTCTGACTTGTTACACATGACTGTTGTTTTGCAGCTTAATAACTAAGAACACTGGCACATTATACACAAATTAGGTCTCTTGCTGTTTAGTACGTCAAAACTCAGTGTTCTATGGCATATTACTCACAAATTGGGTGTACTGCAGCTTACTACACCAGAAATTGCAGTCTGGACACACGAATTTGGTGTATTCCAGTTTAGTACGCCAAAACTCGTTGTATTCTGGCATATTACTCACAAATTCATTGTACTGAAGCTTACTACACTAGAATTGAGTGTATTCTGGCCTGTTACAGATGACTTCGTTGTTTTGCAGCTTAATAACTAAGAACACTGGCGAATTATACACAAATTAGGTCTCTTGCTGTTTAGTACGTCAAAACTCAGTGTTCTATGGCATATTACTCACAAATTGGGTGTACTGCAGCTTACTACACCAGAAATTGCAGTCTGGACACACGAATTGGGTGTATTCCAGTTTAGTACGCCAAAACTCGTTGTATTCTGGCATATTACTCACAAATTCATTGTACTGAAGCTTGCTACACTAGAATTGAGTGTATTCTGGCCTGTTACAGATGACTTCGTTGTTTTGCAGCTTAATAACTAAGAACACTGGCAAATTATACACAAATTAGGTCTCTTGCTGTTTAGTACGTCAAAACTCAGTGTTCTATGGCATATTACTCACAAATTGGGTGTACTGCAGCTTTCTACACCAGAAATTGCAGTCTGGACACACGAATTTGGTGTATTCTAGCTTACTACGTTAGAACTCGGTGTATTCTGGCATATTACTCACAAGTTCATTGTTCTGAAACTTACTACACTTGAATTGAGTCTATTCTGGCCTATTATACATCATTTCGTAGTAATGCAGCATAATACGTCAGAATACTGTGTTTTGTGGCATATTACTCACAAATTGAGTGTACTGAAGCTTACTACACTTGAATTGAGTGTATTCTGACTTGTTACACATGACTGTTGTTTTGCAGCTTAATAACTAAGAACACTGGCGAATTATACACAAATTAGGTCTCTTGCTGTTTAGTACGTCAAAACTCAGTGTTCTATGGCATATTACTCACAAATTGGGTGTACTGCAGCTTACTACACGAGAAATTGCAGTCTGGACACACGAATTGGGTGTATTCCAGTTTAGTACGCCAAAACTCGTTGTATTCTGGCATATCTCACAAATTCATTGTACTGAAGCTTACTACACTTGAATTGAGTGTATTCTGACTTGTTACACATGACTGTTGTTTTGCAGCTTAATAACTAAGAACACTGGCGAATTATACACAAATTAGGTCTCTTGCTGTTCAGTATGTCAAAACTCAGTGTTATATGGCATAGTACTCACAAATTGGGTGTACTGCAGCTTACTACACCAGAAATTGCAGTCTGGACACACGAATTGGGTGTATTCCAGTTTAGTACGCCAAAACTCGTTGTATTCTGGCATATTACTCACAAATTCATTGTACTGAAGCTTGCTACACTAGAATTGAGTGTATTCTAGCCTGTTACAGGTGACTTTCTTGTTTTGCAGCTTAATAACTAAAAACACTGGCGAATTATACACAAATTAGGTCTCTTGCTGTTTAGTACGTCAAAACTCAGTGTTCTATGGCATATTACTCACAAATTCATTGTACTGAAGCTTGCTACACTAGAATTGAGTGTATTCTGGCCTGTTACAGGTGACTTTCTTGTTTTGCAGCTTAATAACTAAAAACACTGGCGAATTATACACAAATTAGGTCTCTTGCTGTTTAGTACGTCAAAACTCAGTGTTCTATGGCATATTACTCACAAATTGGGTGTACTGCAGCTTACTACACCAGAAATTGCAGTCTGGACACACGAATTTGGTGTATTCTAGCTTACTACGTTAGAACTCGGTGTATTCTGGCATATTACTCACAAGTTCATTGTTCTGAAACTTACTACACTTGAATTGAGTCTATTCTGGCCTATTATACATCATTTCGTAGTAATGCAGCATAATACGTCAGAATACTGTCGTATTACACACAAATTAGGTCCTGCTGTTTAGTACGTCAAAACTCAGTGTTTTGTGGCATATTACTCACAAATTGAGTGTACTGAAGCTTACTACACTTGAATTGAGTGTATTCTGACTTGTTACACATGACTGTTGTTTTGCAGCTTAATAACTAAGAACACTGGCACATTATACACAAATTAGGTCTCTTGCTGTTTAGTACGTCAAAACTCAGTGTTCTATGGCATATTACTCACAAATTGGGTGTACTGCAGCTTACTACACCAGAAATTGCAGTCTGGACACACGAATTTGGTGTATTCCAGTTTAGTACGCCAAAACTCGTTGTATTCTGGCATATTACTCACAAATTCATTGTACTGAAGCTTACTACACTAGAATTGAGTGTATTCTGGCCTGTTACAGATGACTTCGTTGTTTTGCAGCTTAATAACTAAGAACACTGGCGAATTATACACAAATTAGGTCTCTTGCTGTTTAGTACGTCAAAATGCATTGTTCTATTGCATATTACTCACAAATTGGGTGTACTGCAGCTTACTACACCAGAAATTGCAGTCTGGACACACGAATTTGGTGTATTCTAGCTTACTACGTTAGAACTCGGTGTATTCTGGCATATTACTCACGTTTATTGTTCTGAATCTTACTACACTTGAATTGAGTTTATTATGGCCTATTATACATCATTTCGTAGTAATGCAGCACAATACGTCAGAATACTGTCGTATTACACACAAATTAGGTCTTGCTGTTTAGTACGTCAAAACTCAGTGTTTTGTGGCATATTACTCACAAATTGGGTGTACTGAAGCTTACTTCACTTGAATTGAGTGTATTCTGACTTGTTACACATGACTGTTGTTTTGCAGCTTAATAACTAAGAACACTGGCGAATTATACACAAATTAGGTCTCTTGCTGTTTAGTACGTCAAAACTCAGTGTTCTATGGCATATTACTCACAAATTGGGTGTACTGCAGCTTACTACACCAGATATTGCAGTCTGGACACACGAATTGGGTGTATTCCAGTTTAGTACGCCAAAACTCGTTGTATTCTGGCATATTACTCACAAATTCATTGTACTGAAGCTTACTACACTAGAATTGAGTGTATTCTGGCCTGTTACAGATGACTTCGTTGTTTTGCAGCTTAATAACTAAGAACACTTGCGAATTATACACAAATTAGGTCTCTTGCTGTTTAGTACGTCAAAACTCAGTGTTCTATGACATATTACTCACAAATTGGGTGTACTGAAGCTTACTACATTTGAATTGAGTGTATTCTGGCCTGTTACACATGACTTCGTTGTTTTGCAGCTTAATAAGAACACTGGCGAATTATACACAAATTAGGTCACTTGCTGTTTAGTACGTCAAAACTCAGTGTTCTATGGCATATTACTCACAAATTGGGTGTACTGCAGCTTACTACACCAGAAATTGCAGTCTGGACACACGAATTTGGTGCATTCTAGCTAACTACGTTAGAACTCGGTGTATTCTGGCATATTACTCACAAGTTCATTGTTCTGAAGCTTACTACATTAGAAGTGAGTGTATTCTGGCCTATTATACATCATTTCGTTGTATTGCAGCATAATACGTCAGAATACTGTCGTATTACACACAGATTAGATCTTGCTGTTTAGTACGTCAAAACTCAGTGTTCTATGGCATATTACTCACAAATTGGGTGTACTGCAGCTTACTACACCAGAAATTGCAGTCTGGACATACGAATTTGGTGTATTCTAGCTAACTACGTTAGAACTCTGTGTATTCTGGCATATTACTCACAAGTTCATTGTTCTGAAACTTACTACACTTGAATTGAGTCTATTCTGGCCTATTATACATCATTTCGTAGTAATGCAGCATAATACGTCAGAATACTGTCGTATTACACACAAATTAGTTCCTGCTGTTTAGTACGTCAAAACTCAGTGTTTTGTGGCATATTACTCACAAATTGGGTGTACTGAAGCTTACTACACCAGAAATTGCAGTCTGGACACACGAATTGGGTGTATTCCAGTTTAGTACGCCAAAACTCGTTGTATTCTGGCATATCTCACAAATTCATTGTACTGAAGCTTACTACACTTGAATTGAGTGTATTCTGACTTGTTACACATGACTGTTGTTTTGCAGCTTAATAACTAAGAACACTGGCGAATTATACACAAATTAGGTCTCTTGCTGTTTAGTACGTCACAACTCAGTGTTATATGGCATAGTACTCACAAATTGGGTGTACTGCAGCTTACTACACCAGAAATTGCAGTCTGGACACACGAATTGGGTGTATTCCAGTTTAGTACGCCAAAACTCGTTGTATTCTGGCATATTACTCACAAATTCATTGTACTGGCTTGCTACACTAGAATTGAGTGTATTCTGGCCTGTTACAGATGACTTTCTTGTTTTGCAGCTTAATAACTAAAAACACTGGCGAATTATACACAAATTAGGTCTCTTGCTGTTTAGTACGTCAAAACTCAGTGTTCTATGGCATATTACTCACAAATTGGGTGTACTGCAGCTTACTACACCAGAAATTGCAGTCTGGACACACGAATTTGGTGTATTCTAGCTTACTACGTTAGAACTCGGTGTATTCTGGCATATTACTCACGTTCATTGTTCTGAATCTTACTACACTTGAATTGAGTGTATTCTGGCCTATTATACATCATTTCGTAGTAATGCAGCACAATACGTCAGAATACTGTCGTATTACACACAAATTAGGTCTTGCTGTTTAGTACGTCAAAACTCAGTGTTTTGTGGCATATTACTCACAAATTGGGTGTACTGAAGCTTACTTCACTTGAATTGAGTGTATTCTGACTTGTTACACATGACTGTTGTTTAGCAGCTTAATAACTAAGAACACTGGCGAATTATACACAAATTAGGTCTCTTGCTGTTTAGTACGTCAAAACTCAGTGTTCTATGGCATATTACTCACAAATTGGGTGTACTGCAGCTTACTACAGCAGAAATTGCAGTCTGGACACACGAATTGGGTGTATTCCAGTTTAGTACGCCAAAACTCGTTGTATTCTGGCATATTACTCACAAATTCATTGTACTGAAGCTTACTACACTAGAATTGAGTGTATTCTGGCCTGTTACAGATGACTTCGTTGTTTTGCAGCTTAATAACTAAGAACACTTGCGAATTATACACAAATTAGGTCTCTTGCTGTTTAGTACGTCAAAACTCAGTGTTCTATGACATATTACTCACAAATTGGGTGTACTGAAGCTTACTACATTTGAATTGAGTGTATTCTGGCCTGTTACACATGACTTCGTTGTTTTGCAGCTTAATAAGAACACTGGCGAATTATACACAAATTAGGTCTCTTGCTGTTTAGTACGTCAAAACTCAGTGTTCTATGGCATATTACTCACAAATTGGGTGTACTGCAGCTTACTACACCAGAAATTGCAGTCTGGACACACGAATTTGGTGCATTCTAGCTAACTACGTTAGAACTCGGTGTATTCTGGCATATTACTCACAAGTTCATTGTTCTGAAGCTTACTACATTAGAAGTGAGTGTATTCTGGCCTATTATACATCATTTCGTTGTATTGCAGCATAATACGTCAGAATACTGTCGTATTACACACAGATTAGATCTTGCTGTTTAGTACGTCAAAACTCAGTGTTCTATGGCATATTACTAACAAATTGGGTGTACTGCAGCTTACTACACCAGAAATTGCAGTCTGGACATACGAATTTGGTGTATTCTAGCTAACTACGTTAGAACTCGGTGTATTCTGGCATATTACTCACAAGTTCATTGTTCTGAAACTTACTACACTTGAATTGAGTCTATTCTGGCCTATTATACATCATTTCGTAGTAATGCAGCATAATACGTCAGAATACTGTCGTATTACACACAAATTAGGTCCTGCTGTTTAGTACGTCAAAACTCAGTGTTTTGTGGCATATTACTCACAAATTGGGTGTACTGAAGCTTACTACACTTGAATTGAGTGTATTCTGACTTGTTACACATGACTGTTGTTTTGCAGCTTAATAACTAAGAACACTGGCGAATTATACACAAATTAGGTCTCTTGCTGTTTAGTACGTCAAAACTCAGTGTTCTATGGCATATTACTCACAAATTGGGTGTACTGCAGCTTACTACACAAGAAATTGCAGTCTGGACACACGAATTGGGTGTATTCCAGTTTAGTACGCCAAAACTCGTTGTATTCTGGCATATCTCACAAATTCATTGTACTGAAGCTTACTACACTAGAATTGAGTGTATTCTGGCCTGTTACAGATGACTTCGTTGTTTTGCAGCTTAATAACTAAGAACACTGGCGAATTATACACAAATTAGGACTCTTGCTGTTTAGTACGTCAAAACTCAGTGTTCTATGGCATATTACTCACAAATTGGGTGTACTGCAGCTTACTACACCAGAAATTGCAGTCTGGACACACGAATTTGGTGTATTCTAGCTTACTACGTTAGAACTCGGTGTATTCTGGCATATTACTCACAAGTTCATTGTTCTGAAACTTACTACACTTGAATTGAGTCTATTCTGGCCTATTATACATCATTTCGTAGTAATGCAGCATAATACGTCAGAATACTGTCGTATTACACACAAATTAGGTCCTGCTGTTTAGTACGTCAAAACTCAGTGTTTTGTGGCATATTACTCACAAATTGAGTGTACTGAAGCTTACTACACTTGAATTGAGTGTATTCTGACTTGTTACACATGACTGTTGTTTTGCAGCTTAATAACTAAGAACACTGGCGAATTATACACAAATTAGGTCTCTTGCTGTTTAGTACGTCAAAACTCAGTGTTCTATGGCATATTACTCACAAATTGGGTGTACTGCAGATTACTACACCAGAAATTGCAGTCTGGACACACGAATTTGGTGTATTCTAGCTTACTACGTTAGAACTCGGTGTATTCTGGCATATTACTCACGTTCATTGTTCTGAAACTTACTACACTTGAATTGAGTGTATTCTGGCCTATTATACATCATTTCGTAGTAATGCAGCATAATACGTCAGAATAATGTCGTATTACACACAAATTAGGTCTTGCTGTTTAGTACGTCAAAACTCAGTGTTTTGTGGCATATTACTCACAAATTGGGTGTACTGAAGCTTACTACATTTGAATTGAGTGTATTCTGGCCTGTTACACATGACTTCGTTGTTTTGCAGCTTAATAAGAACACTGGCGAATTATACACAAATTAGGTCTCTTGCTGTTTAGTACGTCAAAACTCAGTGTTCTATGGCATATTACTCACAAATTGGGTGTACTGCAGCTTACTACAGCAGAAATTGCAGTCTGGACACACGAATTGGGTGTATTCCAGTTTAGTACGCCAAAACTCGTTGTATTCTGGCATATTACTCACAAATTCATTGTACTGAAGCTTACTACACTAGAATTGAGTGTATTCTGGCCTGTTACAGATGACTTCGTTGTTTTGCAGCTTAATAACTAAGAACACTTGCGAATTATACACAAATTAGGTCTCTTGCTGTTTAGTACGTCAAAACTCAGTGTTCTATGACATATTACTCACAAATTGGGTGTACTGAAGCTTACTACATTTGAATTGAGTGTATTCTGGCCTGTTACACATGACTTCGTTGTTTTGCAGCTTAATAAGAACACTGGCGAATTATACACAAATTAGGTCTCTTGCTGTTTAGTACGTCAAAATGCATTTTTCTATTGCATATTACTCACAAATTGGGTGTACTGCAGCTTACTACACCAGAAATTGCAGTCTGGACACACGAATTTGGTGTATTCTAGCTTACTACGTTAGAACTCGGTGTATTCTGGCATATCTCACAAATTCATTGTACTGAAGCTTACTACACTTGAATTGAGTGTATTCTGACTTGTTACACATGACTGTTGTTTTGCAGCTTAATAACTAAGAACACTGGCGAATTATACACAAATTAGGTCTCTTGCTGTTTAGTACGTCACAACTCAGTGTTATATGGCATAGTACTCACAAATTGGGTGTACTGCAGCTTACTACACCAGAAATTGCAGTCTGGACACACGAATTGGGTGTATTCCAGTTTAGTACGCCAAAACTCGTTGTATTCTGGCATATTACTCACAAATTCATTGTACTGAAGCTTGCTACACTAGAATTGAGTGTATTCTGGCCTGTTACAGATGACTTTCTTGTTTTGCAGCTTAATAACTAAAAACACTGGCGAATTATACACAAATTAGGTCTCTTGCTGTTTAGTACGTCAAAACTCAGTGTTCTATGGCATATTACTCACAAATTGGGTGTACTGCAGCTTACTACAGCAGAAATTGCAGTCTGGACACACGAATTGGGTGTATTCCAGTTTAGTACGCCAAAACTCGTTGTATTCTGGCATATTACTCACAAATTCATTGTACTGAAGCTTACTACACTAGAATTGAGTGTATTCTGGCCTGTTACAGATGACTTCGTTGTTTTGCAGCTTAATAACTAAGAACACTTGCGAATTATACACAAATTAGGTCTCTTGCTGTTTAGTACGTCAAAACTCAGTGTTCTATGACATATTACTCACAAATTGGGTGTACTGAAGCTTACTACATTTGAATTGAGTGTATTCTGGCCTGTTACACATGACTTCGTTGTTTTGCAGCTTAATAAGAACACTGGCGAATTATACACAAATTAGGTCTCTTGCTGTTTAGTACGTCAAAACTCAGTGTTCTATGGCATATTACTCACAAATTGGGTGTACTGCAGCTTACTACACCAGAAATTGCAGTCTGGACACACGAATTTGGTGCATTCTAGCTAACTACGTTAGAACTCGGTGTATTCTGGCATATTACTCACAAGTTCATTGTTCTGAAGCTTACTACATTAGAAGTGAGTGTATTCTGGCCTATTATACATCATTTCGTTGTATTGCAGCATAATACGTCAGAATACTGTCGTATTACACACAGATTAGATCTTGCTGTTTAGTACGTCAAAACTCAGTGTTCTATGGCATATTACTAACAAATTGGGTGTACTGCAGCTTACTACACTTGAATTGAGTGTATTCTGACGTTACACATGACTGTTGTTTTGCAGCTTAATAACTAAGAACACTGGCGAATTATACACAAATTAGGTCTCTTGCTGTTTAGTACGTCAAAACTCAGTGTTCTATGGCATATTACTCACAAATTGGGTGTACTGCAGCTTACTACACCAGAAATTGCAGTCTGGACACACGAATTTGGTGTATTCTAGCTTACTACGTTAGAACTCGGTGTATTCTGGCATATTACTCACAAGTTCATTGTTCTGAAACTTACTACACTTGAATTGAGTCTATTCTGGCCTATTATACATCATTTCGTAGTAATGCAGCATAATACGTCAGAATACTGTCGTATTACACACAAATTAGGTCCTGCTGTTTAGTACGTCAAAACTCAGTGTTTTGTGGCATATTACTCACAAATTGAGTGTACTGAAGCTTACTACACTTGAATTGAGTGTATTCTGACTTGTTACACATGACTGTTGTTTTGCAGCTTAATAACTAAGAACACTGGCGAATTATACACAAATTAGGTCTCTTGCTGTTTAGTACGTCAAAACTCAGTGTTCTATGGCATATTACTCACAAATTGGGTGTACTGCAGCTTACTACACCAGAAATTGCAGTCTGGACACACGAATTTGGTGTATTCTAGCTTACTACGTTAGAACTCGGTGTATTCTGGCATATTACTCACAAGTTCATTGTTCTGAAACTTACTACACTTGAATTGAGTGTATTCTGGCCTATTATACATCATTTCGTAGTAATGCAGCATAATACGTCAGAATAATGTCGTATTACACACAAATTAGGTCTTGCTGTTTAGTACGTCAAAACTCAGTGTTTTGTGGCATATTACTCACAAATTGGGTGTACTGAAGCTTACTACATTTGAATTGAGTGTATTCTGGCCTGTTACACATGACTTCGTTGTTTTGCAGCTTAATAAGAACACTGGCGAATTATACACAAATTAGGTCTCTTGCTGTTTAGTACGTCAAAACTCAGTGTTCTATGGCATATTACTGACAAATTGGGTGTACTGCAGCTTACTACACCAGAAATTGCAGTCTGGACACACGAATTTGGTGTATTCTAGCTTACTACGTTAGAACTCGGTGTATTCTGGCATATTACTCACAAGTTCATTGTTCTGAAGCTTACTACACTTGAATTGAGTCTATTCTGGCCTATTATACATCATGTCGTAGTAGTGCAGCAAAATACGTCAGAATACTGTCGTATTACACACAAATTAGGTCTTGCTGTTTAGTACGTCAAAACTGAGTGTTTTGTGGCATATTACTCACAAATTGGGTGTACTGAAGCTTACTACACTTGAATTGAGTGTATTCTGGCCTGTTACACATGACGTCGTTGTTTTGCAGCTTAATAACTAAGAACACTGGCGAATTATACACAAATTAGGTCTCTTGCTGTTTAGTACGTCAAAATGCATTTTTCTATTGCATATTACTCACAAATTGGGTGTACTGCAGCTTACTACACCAGAAATTGCAGTCTGGACACACGAATTTGGTGTATTCTAGCTTACTACGTTAGAACTCGGTGTATTCTTGCATATCTCACAAATTCATTGTACTGAAGCTTACTACACTTGAATTGAGTGTATTCTGACTTGTTACACATGACTGTTGTTTTGCAGCTTAATAACTAAGAACACTGGCGAATTATACACAAATTAGGTCTCTTGCTGTTTAGTACGTCACAACTCAGTGTTATATGGCATAGTACTCACAAATTGGGTGTACTGCAGCTTACTACACCAGAAATTGCAGTCTGGACACACGAATTGGGTGTATTCCAGTTTAATACGCCAAAACTCGTTGTATTCTGGCATATTACTCACAAATTCATTGTACTGAAGCTTGCTACACTAGAATTGAGTGTATTCTGGCCTGTTACAGATGACTTTCTTGTTTTGCAGCTTAATAACTAAAAACACTGGCGAATTATACACAAATTAGGTCTCTTGCTGTTTAGTACGTCAAAACTCAGTGTTCTATGGCATATTACAAATTGGGTGTACTGCAGCTTACTACAGCAGAAATTGCAGTCTGGACACACGAATTGGGTGTATTCCAGTTTAGTACGCCAAAACTCGTTGTATTCTGGCATATTACTCACAAATTCATTGTACTGAAGCTTACTACACTAGAATTGAGTGTATTCTGGCCTGTTACAGATGACTTCGTTGTTTTGCAGCTTAATAACTAAGAACACTTGCGAATTATACACAAATTAGGTCTCTTGCTGTTTAGTACGTCAAAACTCAGTGTTCTATGACATATTACTCACAAATTGGGTGTACTGAAGCTTACTACATTTGAATTGAGTGTATTCTGGCCTGTTACACATGACTTCGTTGTTTTGCAGCTTAATAAGAACACTGGCGAATTATACACAAATTAGGTCTCTTGCTGTTTAGTACGTCAAAACTCAGTGTTCTATGGCATATTACTCACAAATTGGGTGTACTGCAGCTTACTACACCAGAAATTGCAGTCTGGACACACGAATTTGGTGTATTCTAGCTTACTACGTTAGAACTCGGTGTATTCTGGCATATCTCACAAATTCATTGTACTGAAGCTTACTACACTTGAATTGAGTGTATTCTGACTTGTTACACATGACTGTTGTTTTGCAGCTTAATAACTAAGAACACTGGCGAATTATACACAAATTAGGTCTCTTGCTGTTTAGTACGTCACAACTCAGTGTTATATGGCATAGTACTCACAAATTGGGTGTACTACAGCTTACTACACCAGAAATTGCAGTCTGGACACACGAATTGGGTGTATTCCAGTTTAGTACGCCAAAACTCGTTGTATTCTGGCATATTACTCACAAATTCATTGTACTGAAGCTTGCTACACTAGAATTGAGTGTATTCTGGCCTGTTACAGATGACTTTCTTGTTTTGCAGCTTAATAACTAAAAACACTGGCGAATTATACACAAATTAGGTCTCTTGCTGTTTAGTACGTCAAAACTCAGTGTTCTATGGCATATTACTCACAAATTGGGTGTACTGCAGCTTACTACACCAGAAATTGCAGTCTGGACACACGAATTTGGTGTATTCTAGCTTACTACGTTAGAACTCGGTGTATTCTGGCATATTACTCACGTTCATTGTTCTGAATCTTACTACACTTGAATTGAGTCTATTCTGGCCTATTATACATCATTTCGTAGTAATGCAGCACAATACGTCAGAATACTGTCGTATTACACACAAATTAGGTCTTGCTGTTTAGTACGTCAAAACTCAGTGTTTTGTGGCATATTACTCACAAATTGGGTGTACTGAAGCTTACTTCACTTGAATTGAGTGTATTCTGGCCTGTTACAGATGACTTCGTTGTTTTGCAGCTTAATAACTAAGAACACTGGCGAATTATACACAAATTAGGTCTCTTGCTGTTTAGTACGTCAAAATGCATTGTTCTATTGCATATTACTCACAAATTGGGTGTACTGCAGCTTACTACACCAGAAATTGCAGTCTGGACACACGAATTTGGTGTATTCTAGCTTACTACGTTAGAACTCGGTGTATTCTGGCATATTACTCACGTTTATTGTTCTGAATCTTACTACACTTGAATTGAGTTTATTCTGGCCTATTATACATCATTTCGTAGTAATGCAGCACAATACGTCAGAATACTGTCGTATTACACACAAATTAGGTCTTGCTGTTTAGTACGTCGAAACTCAGTGTTTTGTGGCATATTACTCACAAATTGGGTGTACTGAAGCTTACTTCACTTGAATTGAGTGTATTCTGACTTGTTACACATGACTGTTGTTTTGCAGCTTAATAACTAAGAACACTGGCGAATTATACACAAATTAGGTCTCTTGCTGTTTAGTACGTCAAAACTCAGTGTTCTATGGCATATTACTCACAAATTGGGTGTACTGCAGCTTACTACACCAGATATTGCAGTCTGGACACACGAATTGGGTGTATTCCAGTTTAGTACGCCAAAACTCGTTGTATTCTGGCATATTACTCACAAATTCATTGTACTGAAGCTTACTACACTAGAATTGAGTGTATTCTGGCCTGTTACAGATGACTTCGTTGTTTTGCAGCTTAATAACTAAGAACACTTGCGAATTATACACAAATTAGGTCTCTTGCTGTTTAGTACGTCAAAACTCAGTGTTCTATGACATATTACTCACAAATTGGGTGTACTGAAGCTTACTACATTTGAATTGAGTGTATTCTGGCCTGTTACACATGACTTCGTTGTTTTGCAGCTTAATAAGAACACTGGCGAATTATACACAAATTAGGTCTCTTGCTGTTTAGTACGTCAAAACTCAGTGTTCTATGGCATATTACTCACAAATTGGGTGTACTGCAGCTTACTACACCAGAAATTGCAGTCTGGACACACGAATTTGGTGCATTCTAGCTAACTACGTTAGAACTCGGTGTATTCTGGCATATTACTCACAAGTTCATTGTTCTGAAGCTTACTACATTAGAAGTGAGTGTATTCTGGCCTATTATACATCATTTCGTTGTATTGCAGCATAATACGTCAGAATACTGTCGTATTACACACAGATTAGATCTTGCTGTTTAGTACGTCAAAACTCAGTGTTCTATGGCATATTACTCACAAATTGGGTGTACTGCAGCTTACTACACCAGAAATTGCAGTCTGGACATACGAATTTGGTGTATTCTAGCTAACTACGTTAGAACTCTGTGTATTCTGGCATATTACTCACAAGTTCATTGTTCTGAAACTTACTACACTTGAATTGAGTCTATTCTGGCCTATTATACATCATTTCGTAGTAATGCAGCATAATACGTCAGAATACTGTCGTATTACACACAAATTAGTTCCTGCTGTTTAGTACGTCAAAACTCAGTGTTTTGTGGCATATTACTCACAAATTGGGTGTACTGAAGCTTACTACACCAGAAATTGCAGTCTGGACACACGAATTGGGTGTATTCCAGTTTAGTACGCCAAAACTCGTTGTATTCTGGCATATCTCACAAATTCATTGTACTGAAGCTTACTACACTTGAATTGAGTGTATTCTGACTTGTTACACATGACTGTTGTTTTGCAGCTTAATAACTAAGAACACTGGCGAATTATACACAAATTAGGTCTCTTGCTGTTTAGTACGTCACAACTCAGTGTTATATGGCATAGTACTCACAAATTGGGTGTACTGCAGCTTACTACACCAGAAATTGCAGTCTGGACACACGAATTGGGTGTATTCCAGTTTAGTACGCCAAAACTCGTTGTATTCTGGCATATTACTCACAAATTCATTGTACTGAAGCTTGCTACACTAGAATTGAGTGTATTCTGGCCTGTTACAGATGACTTTCTTGTTTTGCAGCTTAATAACTAAAAACACTGGCGAATTATACACAAATTAGGTCTCTTGCTGTTTAGTACGTCAAAACTCAGTGTTCTATGGCATATTACTCACAAATTGGGTGTACTGCAGCTTACTACACCAGAAATTGCAGTCTGGACACACGAATTTGGTGTATTCTAGCTTACTACGTTAGAACTCGGTGTATTCTGGCATATTACTCACGTTCATTGTTCTGAATCTTACTACACTTGAATTGAGTCTATTCTGGCCTATTATACATCATTTCGTAGTAATGCAGCACAATACGTCAGAATACTGTCGTATTACACACAAATTAGGTCTTGCTGTTTAGTACGTCAAAACTCAGTGTTTTGTGGCATATTACTCACAAATTGGGTGTACTGAAGCTTACTTCACTTGAATTGAGTGTATTCTGACTTGTTACACATGACTGTTGTTTAGCAGCTTAATAACTAAGAACACTGGCGAATTATACACAAATTAGGTCTCTTGCTGTTTAGTACGTCAAAACTCAGTGTTCTATGGCATATTACTCACAAATTGGGTGTACTGCAGCTTACTACAGCAGAAATTGCAGTCTGGACACACGAATTGGGTGTATTCCAGTTTAGTACGCCAAAACTCGTTGTATTATGGCATATTACTCACAAATTCATTGTACTGAAGCTTACTACACTAGAATTGAGTGTATTCTGGCCTGTTACAGATGACTTCGTTGTTTTGCAGCTTAATAACTAAGAACACTTGCGAATTATACACAAATTAGGTCTCTTGCTGTTTAGTACGTCAAAACTCAGTGTTCTATGACATATTACTCACAAATTGGGTGTACTGAAGCTTACTACATTTGAATTGAGTGTATTCTGGCCTGTTACACATGACTTCGTTGTTTTGCAGCTTAATAAGAACACTGGCGAATTATACACAAATTAGGTCTCTTGCTGTTTAGTACGTCAAAACTCAGTGTTCTATGGCATATTACTCACAAATTGGGTGTACTGCAGCTTACTACACCAGAAATTGCAGTCTGGACACACGAATTTGGTGCATTCTAGCTAACTACGTTAGAACTCGGTGTATTCTGGCATATTACTCACAAGTTCATTGTTCTGAAGCTTACTACATTAGAAGTGAGTGTATTCTGGCCTATTATACATCATTTCGTTGTATTGCAGCATAATACGTCAGAATACTGTCGTATTACACACAGATTAGATCTTGCTGTTTAGTACGTCAAAACTCAGTGTTCTATGGCATATTACTAACAAATTGGGTGTACTGCAGCTTACTACACCAGAAATTGCAGTCTGGACATACGAATTTGGTGTATTCTAGCTAACTACGTTAGAACTCGGTGTATTCTGGCATATTACTCACAAGTTCATTGTTCTGAAACTTACTACACTTGAATTGAGTCTATTCTGGCCTATTATACATCATTTCGTAGTAATGCAGCATAATACGTCAGAATACTGTCGTATTACACACAAATTAGGTCCTGCTGTTTAGTACGTCAAAACTCAGTGTTTTGTGGCTTATTACTCACAAATTGGGTGTACTGAAGCTTACTACACTTGAATTGAGTGTATTCTGACTTGTTACACATGACTGTTGTTTTGCAGCTTAATAACTAAGAACACTGGCGAATTATACACAAATTAGGTCTCTTGCTGTTTAGTACGTCAAAACTCAGTGTTCTATGGCATATTACTCACAAATTGGGTGTACTGCAGCTTACTACACAAGAAATTGCAGTCTGGACACACGAATTGGGTGTATTCCAGTTTAGTACGCCAAAACTCGTTGTATTCTGGCATATCTCACAAATTCATTGTACTGAAGCTTACTACACTAGAATTGAGTGTATTCTGGCCTGTTACAGATGACTTCGTTGTTTTGCAGCTTAATAACTAAGAACACTGGCGAATTATACACAAATTAGGACTCTTGCTGTTTAGTACGTCAAAACTCAGTGTTCTATGGCATATTACTCACAAATTGGGTGTACTGCAGCTTACTACACCAGAAATTGCAGTCTGGACACACGAATTTGGTGTATTCTAGCTTACTACGTTAGAACTCGGTGTATTCTGGCATATTACTCACAAGTTCATTGTTCTGAAACTTACTACACTTGAATTGAGTCTATTCTGGCCTATTATACATCATTTCGTAGTAATGCAGCATAATACGTCAGAATACTGTCGTATTACACACAAATTAGGTCCTGCTGTTTAGTACGTCAAAACTCCGTGTTTTGTGGCATATTACTCACAAATTGAGTGTACTGAAGCTTACTACACTTGAATTGAGTGTATTCTGACTTGTTACACATGACTGTTGTTTTGCAGCTTAATAACTAAGAACACTGGCGAATTATACACAAATTAGGTCTCTTGCTGTTTAGTACGTCAAAACTCAGTGTTCTATGGCATATTACTCACAAATTGGGTGTACTGCAGCTTACTACACCAGAAATTGCAGTCTGGACACACGAATTTGGTGTATTCTAGCTTACTACGTTAGAACTCGGTGTATTCTGGCATATTACTCACAAGTTCATTGTTCTGAAACTTACTACACTTGAATTGAGTGTATTCTGGCCTATTATACATCATTTCGTAGTAATGCAGCATAATACGTCAGAATAATGTCGTATTACACACAAATTAGGTCTTGCTGTTTAGTACGTCAAAACTCAGTGTTTTGTGGCATATTACTCACAAATTGGGTGTACTGAAGCTTACTACATTTGAATTGAGTGTATTCTGGCCTGTTACACATGACTTCGTTGCTTTGCAGCTTAATAAGAACACTGGCGAATTATACACAAATTAGGTCTCTTGCTGTTTAGTACGTCAAAACTCAGTGTTCTATGGCATATTACTGACAAATTGGGTGTACTGCAGCTTACTACACCAGAAATTGCAGTCTGGACACACGAATTTGGTGTATTCTAGCTTACTACGTTAGAACTCTGTGTATTCTGGCATATTACTCACAAGTTCATTGTTCTGAAGCTTACTACACTTGAATTGAGTCTATTCTGGCCTATTATACATCATGTCGTAGTAGTGCAGCAAAATACGTCAGAATACTGTCGTATTACACACAAATTAGGTCTTGCTGTTTAGTACGTCAAAACTGAGTGTTTTGTGGCATATTACTCACAAATTGGGTGTACTGAAGCTTACTACACTTGAATTGAGTGTATTCTGGCCTGTTACACATGACTTCGTTGTTTTGCAGCTTAATAACTAAGAACACTGGCGAATTATACACAAATTAGGTCTCTTGCTGTTTAGTACGTCAAAATGCATTTTTCTATTGCATATTACTCACAAATTGGGTGTACTGCAGCTTACTACACCAGAAATTGCAGTCTGGACACACGAATTTGGTGTATTCTAGCTTACTACGTTAGAACTCGGTGTATTCTGGCATATTACTCACGTTCATTGTTCTGAAGCTTACTACACTTGAATTGAGTTTATTCTGGCCTATTATACATCATTTCGTAGTAATGCAGCACAATACGTCAGAATACTGTCGTATTACACACAAATTAGGTCTTGCTGTTTAGTACGTAAAACTCAGTGTTTTGTGGCATATTACTCACAAATTGGGTGTACTGAAGCTTACTTCACTTGAATTGAGTGTATTCTGACTTGTTACACATGACTGTTGTTTTGCAGCTTAATAACTAAGAACACTGGCGAATTATACACAAATTAGGTCTCTTGCTGTTTAGTACGTCAAAATCCATTTTTCTATTGCATATTACTCATAAATTGGGTGTACTGCAGCTTACTACACCAGAAATTGCAGTCTGGACACACGAATTTGGTGTATTCTAGCTTACTACGTTAGAACTCGGTGTATTCTGGCATATTACTCACGTTCATTGTTCTGAAGCTTACTACACTTGAATTGAGTTTATTCTGGCCTGTTACAGATGACTTCGTTGTTTTGCAGCTTAATAACTAAGAACACTTGCGAATTATACACAAATTAGGTCTCTTGCTGTTTAGTACGTCAAAACTCAGTGTTCTATGACATATTACTCACAAATTGGGTGTACTGAAGCTTACTACACCAGAAATTGCAGTCTGGACACACGAATTTGGTGCATTCTAGCTAACTACGTTAGAACTCGGTGTATTCTGGCATATTACTCACAAGTTCATTGTTCTGAAGCTTACTACATTAGAAGTGAGTGTATTCTGGCCTATTATACATCATTTCGTTGTATTGCAGCATAATACGTCAGAATACTGTCGTATTACACACAGATTAGATCTTGCTGTTTAGTACGTCAAAACTCAGTGTTCTATGGCATATTACTCACAAATTGGGTGTACTGCAGCTTACTAAACCAGAAATTGCAGTCTGGACATACGAATTTGGTGTATTCTAGCTAACTACGTTAGAACTCGGTGTATTCTGGCATATTACTCACAAGTTCATTGTTCTGAAACTTACTACACTTGAGTTGAGTCTATTCTGGCCTATTATACATCATTTCGTAGTAATGCAGCATAATACGTCAGAATACTGTCGTATTACACACAAATTAGGTCCTGCTGTTTAGTACGTCAAAACTCAGTGTTTTGTGGCATATTACTCACAAATTGAGTGTACTGAAGCTTACTACACTTGAATTGAGTGTATTCTGACTTGTTACACATGACTGTTGTTTTGCAGCTTAATAACTAAGAACACTGGCGAATTATACACAAATTAGGTCTCTTGCTGTTTAGTACGTAAAAACTCAGTGTTCTATGGCATATTACTCACAAATTGGGTGTACTGCAGCTTACTACACGAGAAATTGCAGTCTGGACACACGAATTGGGTGTATTCCAGTTTAGTACGCCAAAACTCGTTGTATTCTGGCATATCTCACAAATTCATTGTACTGAAGCTTACTACACTTGAATTGAGTGTATTCTGACTTGTTACACATGACTGTTGTTTTGCAGCTTAATAACTAAGAACACTGGCGAATTATACACAAATTAGGTCTCTTGCTGTTCAGTACGTCAAAACTCAGTGTTATATGGCATAGTACTCACAAATTGGGTGTACTGCAGCTTACTACACCAGAAATTGCAGTCTGGACACACGAATTGGGTGTATTCCAGTTTAGTACGCCAAAACTCGTTGTATTCTGGCATATTTCTCACAAATTCATTGTACTGAAGCTTGCTACACTAGAATTGAGTGTATTCTGGCCTGTTACAGGTGACTTTCTTGTTTTGCAGCTTAATAACTAAAAACACTGGCGAATTATACACAAATTAGGTCTCTTGCTGTTTAGTACGTCAAAACTCAGTGTTCTATGGCATATTACTCACAAATTGGGTGTACTGCAGCTTACTACACCAGAAATTGCAGTCTGGACACACGAATTTGGTGTATTCTAGCTTACTACGTTAGAACTCGGTGTATTCTGGCATATTACTCACAAGTTCATTGTTCTGAAACTTACTACACTTGAATTGAGTCTATTCTGGCCTATTATACATCATTTCGTAGTAATGCAGCATAATACGTCAGAATACTGTCGTATTACACACAAATTAGGTCTTGCTGTTTAGTACGTCAAAACTCAGTGTTTTGTGGCATATTACTCACAAATTGGGTGTACTGAAGCTTACTTCACTTGAATTGAGTGTATTCTGACTTGTTACACATGACTGTTGTTTTGCAGCTTAATAACTAAGAACACTGGCGAATTATACACAAATTAGGTCTCTTGCTGTTTAGTACGTCAAAACTCAGTGTTCTATAGCATATTACTCACAAATTGGGTGTACTGCAGCTTACTACACCAGATATTGCAGTCTGGACACACGAATTGGGTGTATTCCAGTTTAGTACGCCAAAACTCGTTGTATTCTGGCATATTACTCACAAATTCATTGTACTGAAGCTTACTACACTAGAATTGAGTGTATTCTGGCCTGTTACAGATGACTTCGTTGTTTTGCAGCTTAATAACTAAGAACACTTGCGAATTATACACAAATTAGGTCTCTTGCTGTTTAGTACGTCAAAACTCAGTGTTCTATGACATATTACTCACAAATTGGGTGTACTGAAGCTTACTACATTTGAATTGAGTGTATTCTGGCCTGTTACACATGACTTCGTTGTTTTGCAGCTTAATAAGAACACTGGCGAATTATACACAAATTAGGTCTCTTGCTGTTTAGTACGTCAAAACTCAGTGTTCTATTGCATATTACTCACAAATTGGGTGTACTGCAGCTTACTACACCAGAAATTGCAGTCTGGACACACGAATTTGGTGCATTCTAGCTAACTACGTTAGAACTCGGTGTATTCTGGCATATTACTCACAAGTTCATTGTTCTGAAGCTTACTACATTAGAAGTTAGTGTATTTTGGCCTATTATACATCATTTCGTTGTATTGCAGCATAATACGTCAGAATACTGTCGTATTACACGCAGATTAGATCTTGCTGTTTAGTACGTCAAAACTCAGTGTTCTATGGCATATTACTAACAAATTGGGTGTACTGCAGCTTACTACACCAGAAATTGCAGTCTGGACATACGAATTTGGTGTATTCTAGCTAACTACGTTAGAACTCGGTGTATTCTGGCATATTACTCACAAGTTCATTGTTCTGAAACTTACTACACTTGAATTGAGTCTATTCTGGCCTATTATACATCATTTCGTAGTAATGCAGCATAATACGTCAGAATACTGTCGTATTACACACAAATTAGGTCCTGCTGTTTAGTACGTCAAAACTCAGTGTTTTGTGGCATATTACTCACAAATTGGGTGTACTGAAGCTTACTACACTTGAATTGAGTGTATTCTGACTTGTTACACATGACTGTTGTTTTGCAGCTTAATAACTAAGAACACTGGCGAATTATACACAAATTAGGTCTCTTGCTGTTTAGTACGTCAAAACTCAGTGTTCTATGGCATATTACTCACAAATTGGGTGTACTGCAGCTTACTACACAAGAAATTGCAGTCTGGACACACGAATTGGGTGTATTCCAGTTTAGTACGCCAAAACTCGTTGTATTCTGGCATATCTCACAAATTCATTGTACTGAAGCTTACTACACTAGAATTGAGTGTATTCTGGCCTGTTACAGATGACTTCGTTGTTTTGCAGCTTAATAACTAAGAACACTGGCAAATTATACACAAATTAGGACTCTTGCTGTTTAGTACGTCAAAACTCAGTGTTCTATGGCATATTACTCACAAATTGGGTGTACTGCAGCTTACTACACCAGAAATTGCAGTCTGGACACACGAATTTGGTGTATTCTAGCTTACTACGTTAGAACTCGGTGTATTCTGGCATATTACTCACAAGTTCATTGTTCTGAAACTTACTACACTTGAATTGAGTCTATTCTGGCCTATTATACATCATTTCGTAGTAATGCAGCATAATACGTCAGAATACTGTCGTATTACACACAAATTAGGTCCTGCTGTTTAGTACGTCAAAACTCAGTGTTTTGTAGCATATTACTCACAAATTGAGTGTACTGAAGCTTACTACACTTGAATTGAGTGTATTCTGACTTGTTACACATGACTGTTGTTTTACAGCTTAATAACTAAGAACACTGGCGAATTATACACAAATTAGGTCTCTTGCTGTTTAGTACGTCAAAACTCAGTGTTCTATGGCATATTACTCACAAATTGGGTGTACTGCAGCTTACTACACCAGAAATTGCAGTCTGGACACACGAATTTGGTGTATTCTAGCTTACTACGTTAGAACTCGGTGTATTCTGGCATATTACTCACAAGTTCATTGTTCTGAAACTTACTACACTTGAATTGAGTGTATTCTGGCCTATTATACATCATTTCGTAGTAATGCAGCATAATACGTCAGAATAATGTCGTATTACACACAAATTAGGTCTTGCTGTTTAGTACGTCAAAACTCAGTGTTTTGTGGCATATTACTCACAAATTGGGTGTACTGAAGCTTACTACATTTGAATTGAGTGTATTCTGGCCTGTTACACATGACTTCGTTGTTTTGCAGCTTAATAAGAACACTGGCGAATTATACACAAATTAGGTCTCTTGCTGTTTAGTACGTCAAAACTCAGTGTTCTATGGCATATTACTGACAAATTGGGTGTACTGCAGCCTACTACACCAGAAATTGCAGTCTGGACACACGAATTTGGTGTATTCTAGCTTACTACGTTAGAACTCGGTGTATTCTGGCATATTACTCACAAGTTCATTGTTCTGAAGCTTACTACACTTGAATTGAGTCTATTCTGGCCTATTATACATCATGTCGTAGTAGTGCAGCAAAATACGTCAGAATACTGTCGTATTACACACAAATTAGGTCTTGCTGTTTAGTACGTCAAAACTGAGTGTTTTGTGGCATATTACTCACAAATTGGGTGTACTGAAGCTTACTACACTTGAATTGAGTGTATTCTGGCCTGTTACACATGACGTCGTTGTTTTGCAGCTTAATAACTAAGAACACTGGCGAATTATACACAAATTAGGTCTCTTGCTGTTTAGTACGTCAAAATGCATTTTTCTATTGCATATTACTCACAAATTGGATGTACTGCAGCTTACTACACCAGAAATTGCAGTCTGGACACACGAATTTGGTGTATTCTAGCTTACTACGTTAGAACTCGGTGTATTCTGGCATATTACTCACGTTCATTGTTCTGAAGCTTACTACACTTGAATTGAGTTTATTCTGGCCTATTATACATCATTTCGTAGTAATGCAGCACAATACGTCAGAATACTGTCGTATTACACACAAATTAGGTCTTGCTGTTTAGTACGTAAAACTCAGTGTTTTGTGGCATATTACTCACAAATTGGGTGTACTGAAGCTTACTTCACTTGAATTGAGTGTATTCTGACTTGTTACACATGACTGTTGTTTTGCAGCTTAATAACTAAGAACACTGGCGAATTATACACAAATTAGGTCTCTTGCTGTTTAGTACGTCAAAATGCATTTTTCTATTGCATATTACTCATAAATTGGGTGTACTGCAGCTTACTACACCAGAAATTGCAGTCTGGACACACGAATTTGGTGTATTCTAGCTTACTACGTTAGAACTCGGTGTATTCTGGCATATTACTCACGTTCATTGTTCTGAAGCTTACTACACTTGAATTGAGTTTATTCTGGCCTGTTACAGATGACTTCGTTGTTTTGCAGCTTAATAACTAAGAACACTTGCGAATTATACACAAATTAGGTCTCTTGCTGTTTAGTACGTCAAAACTCAGTGTTCTATGGCATATTACTCACAAATTGGGTGTACTGCAGCTTACTACACCAGAAATTGCAGTCTGGACACACGAATTTGGTGTATTCTAGCTTACTACGTTAGAACTCGGTGTATTCTGGCATATTACTCACGTTCATTGTTCTGAAGCTTACTACACTTGAATTGAGTTTATTCTGGCCTGTTACAGATGACTTCGTTGTTTTGCAGCTTAATAACTAAGAACACTTGCGAATTATACACAAATTAGGTCTCTTGCTGTTTAGTACGTCAAAACTCAGTGTTCTATGGCATATTACTCACAAATTGGGTGTACTGCAGCTTACTACACCAGAAATTGCAGTCTGGACATACGAATTTGGTGTATTCTAGCTAACTACGTTAGAACTCGGTGTATTCTGGCATATTACTCACAAGTTCATTGTTCTGAAACTTACTACACTTGAATTGAGTCTATTCTGGCCTATTATACATCATTTCGTAGTAATGCAGCATAATACGTCAGAATACTGTCGTATTACACACAAATTAGGTCCTGCTGTTTAGTACGTCAAAACTCAGTGTTTTGTGGCATATTACTCACAAATTGGGTGTACTGAAGCTTACTACACTTGAATTGAGTGTATTCTGACTTGTTACACATGACTGTTGTTTTGCAGCTTAATAACTAAGAACACTGGCGAATTATACACAAATTAGGTCTCTTGCTGTTTAGTACGTCAAAACTCAGTGTTATATGGCATAGTACTCACAAATTGGGTGTACTGCAGCTTACTACACCAGAAATTGCAGTCTGGACACACGAATTGGGTGTATTCCAGTTTAGTACGCCAAAACTCGTTGTATTCTGGCATATTACTCACAAATTCATTGTACTGAAGCTTGCTACACTAGAATTGAGTGTATTCTGGCCTGTTACAGATGACTTTCTTGTTTTGCAGCTTAATAACTAAAAACACTGGCGAATTATACACAAATTAGGTCTCTTGCTGTTTAGTACGTCAAAACTCAGTGTTCTATGGCATATTACTCACAAATTGGGTGTACTGCAGCTTACTACACCAGAAATTGCAGTCTGGACACACGAATTTGGTGTATTCTAGCTTACTACGTTAGAACTCGGTGTATTCTGGCATATTACTCACAAGTTCATTGTTCTGAAACTTACTACACTTGAATTGAGTCTATTCTGGCCTATTATACATCATTTCGTAGTAATGCAGCATAATACGTCAGAATACTGTCGTATTACACACAAATTAGGTCCTGCTGTTTAGTACGTCAAAACTCAGTGTTTTGTGGCATATTACTCACAAATTGAGTGTACTGAAGCTTACTACACTTGAATTGAGTGTATTCTGACTTGTTACACATGACTGTTGTTTTGCAGCTTAATAACTAAGAACACTGGCAAATTATACACAAATTAGGTCTCTTGCTGTTTAGTACGTCAAAACTCAGTGTTCTATGGCATATTACTCACAAATTGGGTGTACTGCAGCTTACTACACCAGAAATTGCAGTCTGGACACACGAATTTGGTGTATTCCAGTTTAGTACGCCAAAACTCGTTGTATTCTGGCATATTACTCACAAATTCATTGTACTGAAGCTTACTACACTAGAATTGAGTGTATTCTGGCCTGTTACAGATGACTTCGTTGTTTTGCAGCTTAATAACTAAGAACACTGGCGAATTATACACAAATTAGGTCTCTTGTTGTTTAGTACGTCAAAATGCATTGTTCTATTGCATATTACTCACAAATTGGGTGTACTGCAGCTTACTACACCAGAAATTGCAGTCTGGACAAACGAATTTGGTGTATTCTAGCTTACTACGTTAGAACTCGGTGTATTCTGGCATATTACTCACGTTCATTGTTCTGAATCTTACTACACTTGAATTGAGTTTATTCTGGCCTATTATACATCATTTCGTAGTAATGCAGCACAATACGTCAGAATACTGTCGTATTACACACAAATTAGGTCTTGCTGTTTAGTACGTCAAAACTCAGTGTTTTGTGGCATATTACTCACAAATTGGGTGTACTGAAGCTTACTTCACTTGAATTGAGTGTATTCTGACTTGTTACACATGACTGTTGTTTAGCAGCTTAATAACTAAGAACACTGGCGAATTATACACAAATTATGTCTCTTGCTGTTTAGTACGTCAAAACTCAGTGTTCTATGGCATATTACTCACAAATTGGGTGTACTGCAGCTTACTACAGCAGAAATTGCAGTCTGGACACACGAATTGGGTGTATTCCAGTTTAGTACGCCAAAACTCGTTGTATTCTGGCATATTACTCACAAATTCATTGTACTGAAGCTTACTACACTAGAATTGAGTGTATTCTGGCCTGTTACAGATGACTTCGTTGTTTTGCAGCTTAATAACTAAGAACACTTGCGAATTATACACAAATTAGGTCTCTTGCTGTTTAGTACGTCAAAACTCAGTGTTCTATGACATATTACTCACAAATTGGGTGTACTGAATCTTACTACATTTGAATTGAGTGTATTCTGGCCTGTTACACATGACTTCGTTGTTTTGCAGCTTAATAAGAACACTGGCGAATTATACACAAATTAGGTCTCTTGCTGTTTAGTACGTCAAAACTCAGTGTTCTATGGCATATTACTCACAAATTGGGTGTACTGCAGCTAACTACACCAGAAATTGCAGTCTGGACACACGAATTTGGTGCATTCTAGCTACGTTAGAACTCGGTGTATTCTGGCATATTACTCACAAGTTCATTGTTCTGAAGCTTACTACATTAGAAGTGAGTGTATTCTGGCCTATTATACATCATTTCGTTGTATTGCAGCATAATACGTCAGAATACTGTCGTATTACACACAGATTAGATCTTGCTGTTTAGTACGTCAAAACTCAGTGTTCTATGGCATATTACTAACAAATTGGGTGTACTGCAGCTTACTACACCAGAAATTGCAGTCTGGACATACGAATTTGGTGTATTCTAGCTAACTACGTTAGAACTCTGTGTATTCTGGCATATTACTCACAAGTTCATTGTTCTGAAACTTACTACACTTGAATTGAGTCTATTCTGGCCTATTATACATCATTTCGTAGTAATGCAGCATAATACGTCAGAATACTGTCGTATTACACACAAATTAGGTCCTGCTGTTTAGTACGTCAAAACTCAGTGTTTTGTGGCATATTACTCACAAATTGGGTGTACTGAAGCTTACTACACTTGAATTGAGTGTATTCTGACTTGTTACACATGACTGTTGTTTTGCAGCTTAATAACTAAGAACACTGGCGAATTATACACAAATTAGGTCTCTTGCTGTTTAGTACGTTTAACTCAGTGTTCTATGGCATATTACTCACAAATTGGGTGTACTGCAGCTTACTACACAAGAAATTGCAGTCTGGACACACGAATTGGGTGTATTCCAGTTTAGTACGCCAAAACTCGTTGTATTCTGGCGTATCTCACAAATTCATTGTACTGAAGCTTACTACACTAGAATTGAGTGTATTCTGGCCTGTTACAGATGACTTCGTTGTTTTGCAGCTTAATAACTAAGAACACTGGCGAATTATACACAAATTAGGACTCTTGCTGTTTAGTACGTCAAAACTCAGTGTTCTATGGCATATTACTCACAAATTGGGTGTACTGCAGCTTACTACACCAGAAATTGCAGTCTGGACACACGAATTTGGTGTATTCTAGCTTACTACGTTAGAACTCGGTGTATTCTGGCATATTACTCACAAGTTCATTGTTCTGAAGCTTACTACACTTGAATTGAGTCTATTCTGGCCTATTATACATCATGTCGTAGTAATGCAGCAAAATACGTCAGAATACTGTCGTATTACACACAAATTAGGTCTTGCTGTTTAGTACGTCAAAACTGAGTGTTTTGTGGCATATTACTCACAAATTGGGTGTACTGAAGCTTACTACATTTGAATTGAGTGTATTCTGGCCTGTTACACATGACTTCGTTGTTTTGCAGCTTAATAAGAACACTGGCGAATTATACACAAATTAGGTCTCTTGCTGTTTAGTACGTCAAAACTCAGTGTTCTATGGCATATTACTCACAAATTGGGTGTACTGCAGCTTACTACACCAGAAATTGCAGTCTGGACACACGAATTTGGTGCATTCTAGCTAACTACGTTAGAACTCGGTGTATTCTGGCATATTACTCACAAGTTCATTGTTCTGAAGCTTACTACATTAGAAGTGAGTGTATTCTGGCCTATTATACATCATTTCGTTGTATTGCAGCATAATACGTCAGAATACTGTCGTATTACACACAGATTAGATCTTGCTGTTTAGTACGTCAAAACTCAGTGTTCTATGGCATATTACTCACAAATTGGGTGTACTGCAGCTTACTACACCAGAAATTGCAGTCTGGACATACGAATTTGGTGTATTCTAGCTAACTACGTTAGAACTCGGTGTATTCTGGCATATTACTCACAAGTTCATTGTTCTGAAACTTACTACACTTGAGTTGAGTCTATTCTGGCCTATTATACATCATTTCGTAGTAATGCAGCATAATACGTCAGAATACTGTCGTATTACACACAAATTAGGTCCTGCTGTTTAGTACGTCAAAACTCAGTGTTTTGTGGCATATTACTCACAAATTGGGTGTACTGAAGCTTACTACACTTGAATTGAGTGTATTCTGGCCTGTTACACATGACGTCGTTGTTTTGCAGCTTAATAACTAAGAACACTGGCGAATTATACACAAATTAGGTCTCTTGCTGTTTAGTACGTCAAAATGCATTTTTCTATTGCATATTACTCACAAATTGGGTGTACTGCAGCTTACTACACCAGAAATTGCAGTCTGGACACACGAATTTGGTGTATTCTAGCTTACTACGTTAGAACTCTGTGTATTCTGGCATATTACTCACGTTCATTGTTCTGAAGCTTACTACACTTGAATTGAGTTTATTCTGGCCTATTATACATCATTTCGTAGTAATGCAGCACAATACGTCAGAATACTGTCGTATTACACACAAATTAGGTCTTGCTGTTTAGTACGTCAAAACTCAGTGTTTTGTGGCATATTACTCACAAATTGGGTGTACTGAAGCTTACTTCACTTGAATTGAGTGTATTCTGACTTGTTACACATGACTGTTGTTTTGCAGCTTAATAACTAAGAACACTGGCGAATTATACACAAATTAGGTCTCTTGCTGTTTAGTAAGTCAAAATGCATTTTTCTATTGCATATTACTCATAAATTGGGTGTACTGCAGCTTACTACACCAGAAATTGCAGTCTGGACACACGAATTTGGTGTATTCTAGCTTACTACGTTAGAACTCGGTGTATTCTGGCATATTACTCACGTTCATTGTTCTGAAGCTTACTACACTTGAATTGAGTTTATTCTGGCCTGTTACAGATGACTTCGTTGTTTTGCAGCTTAATAACTAAGAACACTTGCGAATTATACACAAATTAGGTCTCTTGCTGTTTAGTACGTCAAAACTCAGTGTTCTATGACATATTACTCACAAATTGGGTGTACTGAAGCTTACTACATTTGAATTGAGTGTATTCTGGCCTGTTACACATGACTTCGTTGTTTTGCAGCTTAATAAGAACACTGGCGAATTATACACAAATTAGGTCTCTTGCTGTTTAGTACGTCAAAACTCAGTGTTCTATGGCATATTACTCACAAATTGGGTGTACTGCAGCTTACTACACCAGAAATTGCAGTCTGGACACACGAATTTGGTGCATTCTAGCTAACTACGTTAGAACTCGGTGTATTCTGGCATATTACTCACAAGTTCATTGTTCTGAAGCTTACTACATTAGAAGTGAGTGTATTCTGGCCTATTATACATCATTTCGTTGTATTGCAGCATAATACGTCAGAATACTGTCGTATTACACACAGATTAGATCTTGCTGTTTAGTACGTCAAAACTCAGTGTTCTATGGCATATTACTCACAAATTGGGTGTACTGCAGCTTACTACACCAGAAATTGCAGTCTGGACATACGAATTTGGTGTATTCTAGCTAACTACGTTAGAACTCGGTGTATTCTGGCATATTACTCACAAGTTGATTGTTCTGAAACTTACTACACTTGAGTTGAGTCTATTCTGGCCTATTATACATCATTTCGTAGTAATGCAGCATAATACGTCAGAATACTGTCGTATTACACACAAATTAGGTCCTGCTGTTTAGTACGTCAAAACTCAGTGTTTTGTGGCATATTACTCACAAATATGGGTGTACTGAAGCTTACTACACTTGAATTGAGTGTATTCTGACTTGTTACACATGACTGTTGTTTTGCAGCTTAATAACTAAGAACACTGGCGAATTATACACAAATTAGGTCTCTTGCTGTTTAGTACGTCAAAACTCAGTGTTCTATGGCATATTACTCACAAATTGGGTGTACTGCAGCTTACTACACAAGAAATTGCAGTTGGACACACGAATTGGGTGTATTCCAGTTTAGTACGCCAAAACTCGTTGTATTCTGGCATATCTCACAAATTCATTGTACTGAAGCTTACTACACTAGAATTGAGTGTATTCTGGCCTGTTACAGATGACTTCATTGTTTTGCAGCTTAATAACTAAGAACACTGGAGAATTATACACAAATTAGGTCTCTTGCTGTTTAGTACATCAAAACTCAGTGTTATATGGCATATTACTCACAAATTGGGTGTACTGCAGCTTACTACACCAGAAATTGCAGTCTGGACACACGAATTTGGTGTATTCTAGCTTACTACGTTAGAACTCGGTGTATTCTGGCATATTACTCACAAGTTCATTGTTCTGAAACTTACTACACTTGAATTGAGTCTATTCTGGCCTATTATACATCATTTCGTAGTAATGCAGCATAATACGTCAGAATACTGTCGTATTACACACAAATTAGGTCCTGCTGTTTAGTACGTCAAAACTCAGTGTTTTGTGGCATTACTCACAAATTGAGTGTATTGAAGCTTACTACACTTGAATTGAGTGTATTCTGACTTGTTACACATGACTGTTGTTTTGCAGCTTAATAACTAAGAACACTGGCGAATTATACACAAATTAGGTCTCTTGCTGTTTAGTACGTCAAAACTCAGTGTTCTATGGCATATTACTCACAAATTGGGTGTACTGCAGCTTACTACACCAGAAATTGCAGTCTGGACACACGAATTTGGTGTATTCTAGCTTACTACGTTAGAACTCGGTGTATTCTGGCATATTACTCACAAGTTCATTGTTCTGAAACTTACTACACTTGAATTGAGTCTATTCTGGCCTATTATACATCATTTCGTAGTAATGCAGCATAATACGTCAGAATACTGTCGTATTACACACAAATTAGGTCCTGCTGTTTAGTACGTCAAAACTCAGTGTTCTATGGCATATTACTCACAAATTGGGTGTACTGCAGCTTACTACACCAGAAATTGCAGTCTGGACATACGAATTTGGTGTATTCTAGCTAACTACGTTAGAACTCGGTGTATTCTGGCATATTACTCACAAGTTCATTGTTCTGAAACTTACTACACTTGAATTGAGTCTATTCTGGCCTATTATACATCATGTCGTAGTAATGCAGCATAATACGTCAGAATACTGTCGTATTACACACAAATTAGGTCCTGCTGTTTAGTACGTCAAAACTCAGTGTTTTGTGGCATATTACTCACAAATTGGGTGTACTGAAGCTTACTACACTTGAATTGAGTGTATTCTGACTTGTTACACATGACTGTTGTTTTGCAGCTTAATAACTAAGAACACTGGCGAATTATACACAAATTAGGTCTCTTGCTGTTTAGTACGTCAAAATGCATTTTTCTATTGCATATTACTCACAAATTGGGTGTACTGCAGCTTACTACACCAGAAATTGCAATCTGGACACACGAATTTGGTGTATTCTAGCTTACTACGTTAGAACTCGGTGTATTCTGGCATATTACTCACGTTCATTGTTCTGAAGCTTACTACACTTGAATTTAGTTTATTCTGGCCTATTATACATCATTTCGTAGTAATGCAGCACAATACGTCAGAATACTGTCGTATTACACACAAATTAGGTCTTGCTGTTTAGTACGTCAAAACTCAGTGTTTTGTGGCATATTACTCACAAATTGGGTGTACTGAAGCTTACTTCACTTGAATTGAGTGTATTCTGACTTGTTACACATGACTGTTGTTTTGCAGCTTAATAACTAAGAACACTGGCGAATTATACACAAATTAGGTCTCTTGCTGTTTAGTACGTCAAAATGCATTTTTCTATTGCATATTACTCATAAATTGGGTGTACTGCAGCTTACTACACCAGAAATTGCAGTCTGGACACACGAATTTGGTGTATTCTAGCTTACTACGTTAGAACTCGGTGTATTCTGGCATATTACTCACGTTCATTGTTCTGAAGCTTACTACACTTGAATTGAGTTTATTCTGGCCTGTTACAGATGACTTCGTTGTTTTGCAGCTTAATAACTAAGAACACTTGCGAATTATACACAAATTAGGTCTCTTGCTGTTTAGTACGTCAAAACTCAGTGTTCTATGGCATATTACTCACAAATTGGGTGTACTGCAGCTTACTACACCAGAAATTGCAGTCTGGACACACGAATTTGGTGCATTCTAGCTAACTACGTTAGAACTCGGTGTATTCTGGCATATTACTCACAAGTTCATTGTTCTGAAGCTTACTACATTAGAAGTGAGTGTATTCTGGCCTATTATACATCATTTCGTTGTATTGCAGCATAATACGTCAGAATACTGTCGTATTACACACAGATTAGATCTTGCTGTTTAGTACGTCAAAACTCAGTGTTTTGTGGCATATTACTCACAAATATGGGTGTACTGAAGCTTACTACACTTGAATTGAGTGTATTCTGACTTGTTACACATGACTGTTGTTTTGCAGCTTAATAACTAAGAACACTGGCGAATTATACACAAATTAGGTCTCTTGCTGTTTAGTACGTCAAAACTCAGTGTTCTATGGCATATTACTCACAAATTGGGTGTACTGCAGCTTACTACACCAGAAATTGCAGTCTGGACACACGAATTTGGTGTATTCTAGCTTACTACGTTAGAACTCGGTGTATTCTGGCATATTACTCACAAGTTCATTGTTCTGAAACTTACTACACTTGAATTGAGTCTATTCTGGCCTATTATACATCATTTCGTAGTAATGCAGCATAATACGTCAGAATACTGTCGTATTACACACAAATTAGGTCCTGCTGTTTAGTACGTCAAAACTCAGTGTTTTGTGGCATTACTCACAAATTGAGTGTACTGAAGCTTACTACACTTGAATTGAGTGTATTCTGACTTGTTACACATGACTGTTGTTTTGCAGCTTAATAACTAAGAACACTGGCGAATTATACACAAATTAGGTCTCTTGCTGTTTAGTACGTCAAAACTCAGTGTTCTGGCATATTACTCACAAATTGGGTGTACTGCAGCTTACTACACCAGAAATTGCAGTCTGGACACACGAATTTGGTGTATTCTAGCTTACTACGTTAGAACTCGGTGTATTCTGGCATATTACTCACAAGTTCATTGTTCTGAAACTTACTACACTTGAATTGAGTCTATTCTGGCCTATTATACATCATTTCGTAGTAATGCAGCATAATACGTCAGAATACTGTCGTATTACACACAAATTAGGTCCTGCTGTTTAGTACGTCAAAACTCAGTGTTCTATGGCATATTACTCACAAATTGGGTGTACTGCAGCTTACTACACCAGAAATTGCAGTCTGGACATACGAATTTGGTGTATTCTAGCTAACTACGTTAGAACTCGGTGTATTCTGGCATATTACTCACAAGTTCATTGTTCTGAAACTTACTACACTTGAATTGAGTCTATTCTGGCCTATTATACATCATGTCGTAGTGATGCAGCATAATACGTCAGAATACTGTCGTATTACACACAAATTAGGTCCTGCTGTTTAGTACGTCAAAACTCAGTGTTTTGTGGCATATTACTCACAAATTGGGTGTACTGAAGCTTACTACACTTGAATTGAGTGTATTCTGACTTGTTACACATGACTGTTGTTTTGCAGCTTAATAACTAAGAACACTGGCGAATTATACACAAATTAGGTCTCTTGCTGTTTAGTACGTCAAAACTCAGTGTTCTATGGCATATTACTCACAAATTGGGTGTACTGCAGCTTACTACAAAAGAAATTGCAGTCTGGACACACGAGTTGGGTGTATTCCAGTTTAGTACGCCAAAACTCGTTGTATTCTGGCATATCTCACAAATTCATTGTACTGAAGCTTACTACACTAGAATTGAGTGTATTCTGGCCTGTTACAGATGACTTCGTTCTTTTGCAGCTTAATAACTAAGAACACTGGCGAATTATACACAAATTAGGTCTCTTGCTGTTTAGTACGTCAAAACTCAGTGTTCTATGGCATATTACTCACAAATTGGGTGTACTGCAGCTTACTACACCAGAAATTGCAGTCTGGACACACGAATTGGGTGTATTCTAGCTTACTACGTTAGAACGGTGTATTCTGGCATATTACTCACAAGTTCATTGTTCTGAAGCTTACTACACTTGAATTGAGTCTATTCTGGCATATTATACATCATTTCGTAGTAATGCAGCATAATACGTCAGAATACTGTCGTATTACACACAAATTAGGTCTTGCTGTTTAGTACGTCAAAACTCAGTGTTTTGTGGCATATTACTCACAAATTGGGTGTACTGAAGCTTACTTCACTTGAATTGAGTGTATTCTGACTTGTTACACATGACTGTTGTTTTGCAGCTTAATAACTAAGAACACTGGCGAATTATACACAAATTAGGTCTCTTGCTGTTTAGTACGTCAAAATGCATTTTTCTATTGCATATTACTCATAAATTGGGTGTACTGCAGCTTACTACACCAGAAATTGCAGTCTGGACACACGAATTTGGTGTATTCTAGCTTACTACGTTAGAACTCGGTGTATTCTGGCATATTACTCACGTGTATTGTTCTGAAGCTTACTACACTTGAATTGAGTTTATTCTGGCCTGTTACAGATGACTTCGTTGTTTTGCAGCTTAATAACTAAGAACACTTGCGAATTATACACAAATTAGGTCTCTTGCTGTTTAGTACGTCAAAACTCAGTGTTCTATGACATATTACTCACAAATTGGGTGTACTGAAGCTTACTACATTTGAATTGAGTGTATTCTGGCCTGTTACACATGACTTCGTTGTTTTGCAGCTTAATAAGAACACTGGCGAATTATACACAAATTAGGTCTCTTGCTGTTTAGTACGTCAAAACTCAGTGTTCTATGGCATATTACTCACAAATTGGGTGTACTGCAGCTTACTACACCAGAAATTGCAGTCTGGACACACGAATTTGGTGCATTCTAGCTAACTACGTTAGAACTCGGTGTATTCTGGCATATTACTCACAAGTTCATTGTTCTGAAGCTTACTACATTAGAAGTGAGTGTATTCTGGCCTATTATACATCATTTCGTTGTATTGCAGCATAATACGTCAGAATACTGTCGTATTACACACAAATTAGGTCCTGCTGTTTAGTACGTCAAAACTCAGTGTTTTGTGGCATATTACTCACAAATTGGGTGTACTGAAGCTTACTACACTTGAATTGAGTGTATTCTGGCCTGTTACACATGACGTCGTTGTTTTGCAGCTTAATAACTAAGAACACTGGCGAATTATACACAAATTAGGTCTCTTGCTGTTTAGTACGTCAAAATGCATTTTTCTATTGCATATTACTCACAAATTGGGTGTACTGCAGCTTACTACACCAGAAATTGCAGTCTGGACACACGAATTTGGTGTATTCTAGCTTACTACGTTAGAACTCGGTGTATTCTGGCATATTACTCACGTTCGTTGTTCTGAAGCTTACTACACTTGAATTGAGTTTATTCTGGCCTAGTATACATCATTTCGTAGTAATGCAGCACAATACGTCAGAATACTGTCGTATTACACACAAATTAGGTCTTGCTGTTTAGTACGTCAAAACTCAGTGTTTTGTGGCATATTACTCACAAATTGGGTGTACTGAAGCTTACTTCACTTGAATTGAGTGTATTCTGACTTGTTACACATGACTGTTGTTTTGCAGCTTAATAGCTAAGAACACTGGCGAATTATACACAAATTAGGTCTCTTGCTGTTTAGTACGTCAAAATGCATTTTTCTATTGCATATTACTCATAAATTGGGTGTACTGCAGCTTACTACACCAGAAATTGCAGTCTGGACACACGAATTTGGTGTATTCTAGCTTACTACGTTAGAACTCGGTGTATTCTGGCATATTACTCACGTTCATTGTTCTGAAGCTTACTACACTTGAATTGAGTTTATTCTGGCCTGTTACAGATGACTTCGTTGTTTTGCAGCTTAATAACTAAGAACACTTGCGAATTATACACAAATTAGGTCTCTTGCTGTTTAGTACGTCAAAACTCAGTGTTCTATGGCATATTACTCACAAATTGGGTGTACTGCAGCTTACTACACCAGAAATTGCAGTCTGGACACACGAATTTGGTGCATTCTAGCTAACTACGTTAGAACTCGGTGTATTCTGGCATATTACTCACAAGTTCATTGTTCTGAAGCTTACTACATTAGAAGTGAGTGTATTCTGGCCTACTATACATCATTTCGTTGTATTGCAGCATAATACGTCAGAATAATGTCGTATTACACACAAATTAGGTCTTGCTGTTTAGTACGTCAAAACTCAGTGTTTTGTGGCATATTACACACAAATTGGGTGTACTGAAGCTTACTACATTTGAATTGAGTGTATTCTGGCCTGTTACACATGACTTCGTTGTTTTGCAGCTTAATAAGAACACTGGCGAATTATACACAAATTAGGTCTCTTGCTGTTTAGTACGTCAAAACTCAGTGTTCTATGGCATATTACTCACAAATTGGGTGTACTGCAGCTTACTACACCAGAAATTGCAGTCTGGACACACGAATTGGGTGTATTCCAGTTTAGTACGCCAAAACTCGTTGTATTCTGGCATATTACTCACAAATTCATTGTACTGAAGCTTACTACACTAGAATTGAGTGTATTCTGGCCTGTTACAGATGACTTCGTTGTTTTGCAGCTTAATAACTAAGAACACTGGCGAATTATACACAAATTAGGACTCTTGCTGTTTAGTACGTCAAAACTCAGTGTTCTATGGCATATTACTGACAAATTGGGTGTACTGCAGCTTACTACACCAGAAATTGCAGTCTGGACACACGAATTTGGTGTATTCTAGCTTACTACGTTAGAACTCGGTGTATTCTGGCATATTACTCACAAGTTCATTGTTCTGAAGCTTACTACACTTGAATTGAGTCTATTCTGGCCTATTATACATCATGTCGTAGTAATGCAGCAAAATACGTCAGAATACTGTCGTATTACACACAAATTAGGTCTTGCTGTTTAGTACGTCAAAACTGAGTGTTTTGTGGCATATTACTCACAAATTGGGTGTACTGAAGCTTACTACATTTGAATTGAGTGTATTCTGGCCTGTTACACATGACTTCGTTGTTTTGCAGCTTAATAAGAACACTGGCGAATTATACACAAATTAGGTCTCTTGCTGTTTAGTACGTCAAAACTCAGTGTTCTATGGCATATTACTCACAAATTGGGTGTACTGCAGCTTACTACACCAGAAATTGCAGTCTGGACACACGAATTTGGTGCATTCTAGCTAACTACGTTAGAACTCGGTGTATTCTGGCATATTACTCACAAGTTCATTGTTCTGAAGCTTACTACATTAGAAGTGAGTGTATTCTGGCCTATTATACATCATTTCGTTGTATTGCAGCATAATACGTCAGAATACTGTCGTATTACACACAGATTAGATCTTGCTGTTTAGTACGTCAAAACTCAGTGTTCTATGGCATATTACTCACAAATTGGGTGTACTGCAGCTTACTACACCAGAAATTGCAGTCTGGACATACGAATTTGGTGTATTCTAGCTAACTACGTTAGAACTCGGTGTATTCTGGCATATTACTCACAAGTTCATTGTTCTGAAACTTACTACACTTGAGTTGAGTCTATTCTGGCCTATTATACATCATTTCGTAGTAATGCAGCATAATACGTCAGAATACTGTCGTATTACACACAAATTAGGTCCTGCTGTTTAGTACGTCAAAACTCAGTGTTTTGTGGCATATTACTCACAAATTGGGTGTACTGAAGCTTACTACACTTGAATTGAGTGTATTCTGGCCTGTTACACATGACGTCGTTGTTTTGCAGCTTAATAACTAAGAACACTGGCGAATTATACACAAATTAGGTCTCTTGCTGTTTAGTACGTCAAAATGCATTTTTCTATTGCATATTACTCACAAATTGGGTGTACTGCAGCTTACTACACCAGAAATTGCAGTCTGGACACACGAATTTGGTGTATTCTAGCTTACTACGTTAGAACTCGGTGTATTCTGGCATATTACTCACGTTCATTGTTCTGAAGCTTACTACACTTGAATTGAGTTTATTCTGGCCTATTATACATCATTTCGTAGTAATGCAGCACAATACGTCAGAATACTGTCGTATTACACACAAATTAGGTCTTGCTGTTTAGTACGTCAAAACTCAGTGTTTTGTGGCATATTACTCACAAATTGGGTGTACTGAAGCTTACTTCACTTGAATTGAGTGTATTCTGACTTGTTACACATGACTGTTGTTTTGCAGCTTAATAACTAAGAACACTGGCGAATTATACACAAATTAGGTCTCTTGCTGTTTAGTAAGTCAAAATGCATTTTTCTATTGCATATTACTCATAAATTGGGTGTACTGCAGCTTACTACACCAGAAATTGCAGTCTGGACACACGAATTTGGTGTATTCTAGCTTACTACGTTAGAACTCGGTGTATTCTGGCATATTACTCACGTTCATTGTTCTGAAGCTTACTACACTTGAATTGAGTTTATTCTGGCCTGTTACAGATGACTTCGTTGTTTTGCAGCTTAATAACTAAGAACACTTGCGAATTATACACAAATTAGGTCTCTTGCTGTTTAGTACGTCAAAACTCAGTGTTCTATGACATATTACTCACAAATTGGGTGTACTGAAGCTTACTACATTTGAATTGAGTGTATTCTGGCCTGTTACACATGACTTCGTTGTTTTGCAGCTTAATAAGAACACTGGCGAATTATACACAAATTAGGTCTCTTGCTGTTTAGTACGTCAAAACTCAGTGTTCTATGGCATATTACTCACAAATTGGGTGTACTGCAGCTTACTACACCAGAAATTGCAGTCTGGACACACGAATTTGGTGCATTCTAGCTAACTACGTTAGAACTCGGTGTATTCTGGCATATTACTCACAAGTTCATTGTTCTGAAGCTTACTACATTAGAAGTGAGTGTATTCTGGCCTATTATACATCATTTCGTTGTATTGCAGCATAATACGTCAGAATACTGTCGTATTACACACAGATTAGATCTTGCTGTTTAGTACGTCAAAACTCAGTGTTCTATGGCATATTACTCACAAATTGGGTGTACTGCAGCTTACTACACCAGAAATTGCAGTCTGGACATACGAATTTGGTGTATTCTAGCTAACTACGTTAGAACTCGGTGTATTCTGGCATATTACTCACAAGTTGATTGTTCTGAAACTTACTACACTTGAGTTGAGTCTATTCTGGCCTATTATACATCATTTCGTAGTAATGCAGCATAATACGTCAGAATACTGTCGTATTACACACAAATTAGGTCCTGCTGTTTAGTACGTCAAAACTCAGTGTTTTGTGGCATATTACTCACAAATATGGGTGTACTGAAGCTTACTACACTTGAATTGAGTGTATTCTGACTTGTTACACATGACTGTTGTTTTGCAGCTTAATAACTAAGAACACTGGCGAATTATACACAAATTAGGTCTCTTGCTGTTTAGTACGTCAAAACTCAGTGTTCTATGGCATATTACTCACAAATTGGGTGTACTGCAGCTTACTACACAAGAAATTGCAGTTGGACACACGAATTGGGTGTATTCCAGTTTAGTACGCCAAAACTCGTTGTATTCTGGCATATCTCACAAATTCATTGTACTGAAGCTTACTACACTAGAATTGAGTGTATTCTGGCCTGTTACAGATGACTTCATTGTTTTGCAGCTTAATAACTAAGAACACTGGAGAATTATACACAAATTAGGTCTCTTGCTGTTTAGTACATCAAAACTCAGTGTTATATGGCATATTACTCACAAATTGGGTGTACTGCAGCTTACTACACCAGAAATTGCAGTCTGGACACACGAATTTGGTGTATTCTAGCTTACTACGTTAGAACTCGGTGTATTCTGGCATATTACTCACAAGTTCATTGTTCTGAAACTTACTACACTTGAATTGAGTCTATTCTGGCCTATTATACATCATTTCGTAGTAATGCAGCATAATACGTCAGAATACTGTCGTATTACACACAAATTAGGTCCTGCTGTTTAGTACGTCAAAACTCAGTGTTTTGTGGCATTACTCACAAATTGAGTGTATTGAAGCTTACTACACTTGAATTGAGTGTATTCTGACTTGTTACACATGACTGTTGTTTTGCAGCTTAATAACTAAGAACACTGGCGAATTATACACAAATTAGGTCTCTTGCTGTTTAGTACGTCAAAACTCAGTGTTCTATGGCATATTACTCACAAATTGGGTGTACTGCAGCTTACTACACCAGAAATTGCAGTCTGGACACACGAATTTGGTGTATTCTAGCTTACTACGTTAGAACTCGGTGTATTCTGGCATATTACTCACAAGTTCATTGTTCTGAAACTTACTACACTTGAATTGAGTCTATTCTGGCCTATTATACATCATTTCGTAGTAATGCAGCATAATACGTCAGAATACTGTCGTATTACACACAAATTAGGTCCTGCTGTTTAGTACGTCAAAACTCAGTGTTCTATGGCATATTACTCACAAATTGGGTGTACTGCAGCTTACTACACCAGAAATTGCAGTCTGGACATACGAATTTGGTGTATTCTAGCTAACTACGTTAGAACTCGGTGTATTCTGGCATATTACTCACAAGTTGATTGTTCTGAAACTTACTACACTTGAATTGAGTCTATTCTGGCCTATTATACATCATGTCGTAGTAATGCAGCATAATACGTCAGAATACTGTCGTATTACACACAAATTAGGTCCTGCTGTTTAGTACGTCAAAACTCAGTGTTTTGTGGCATATTACTCACAAATTGGGTGTACTGAAGCTTACTACACTTGAATTGAGTGTATTCTGACTTGTTACACATGACTGTTGTTTTGCAGCTTAATAACTAAGAACACTGGCGAATTATACACAAATTAGGTCTCTTGCTGTTTAGTACGTCAAAACTCAGTGTTCTATGGCATATTACTCACAAATTGGGTGTACTGCAGCTTACTACACAAGAAATTGCAGTCTGGACACACGAATTGGGTGTATTCCAGTTTAGTACGCCAAAACTCGTTGTATTCTGGCATATCTCACAAATTCATTGTACTGAAGCTTACTACACTAGAATTGAGTGTATTCTGGCCTGTTACAGATGACTTCGTTGTTTTGCAGCTTAATAACTAAGAACACTGGCGAATTATACACAAATTAGGTCTCTTGCTGTTTAGTACGTCAAAACTCAGTGTTCTATGGCATATTACTCACAAATTGGGTGTACTGCAGCTTACTACACCAGAAATTGCAGTCTGGACATACGAATTTGGTGTATTCTAGCTAACTACGTTAGAACTCGGTGTATTCTGGCATATTACTCACAAGTTCATTGTTCTGAAACTTACTACACTTGAGTTGAGTCTATTCTGGCCTATTATACATCATTTCGTAGTAATGCAGCATAATACGTCAGAATACTGTCGTATTACACACAAATTAGGTCCTGCTGTTTAGTACGTCAAAACTCAGTGTTTTGTGGCATATTACTCACAAATTGGGTGTACTGAAGCTTACTACACTTGAATTGAGTGTATTCTGGCCTGTTACACATGACGTCGTTGTTTTGCAGCTTAATAACTAAGAACACTGGCGAATTATACACAAATTAGGTCTCTTGCTGTTTAGTACGTCAAAATGCATTTTTCTATTGCATATTACTCACAAATTGGGTGTACTGCAGCTTACTACACCAGAAATTGCAATCTGGACACACGAATTTGGTGTATTCTAGCTTACTACGTTAGAACTCGGTGTATTCTGGCATATTACTCACGTTCATTGTTCTGAAGCTTACTACACTTGAATTTAGTTTATTCTGGCCTATTATACATCATTTCGTAGTAATGCAGCACAATACGTCAGAATACTGTCGTATTACACACAAATTAGGTCTTGCTGTTTAGTACGTCAAAACTCAGTGTTTTGTGGCATATTACTCACAAATTGGGTGTACTGAAGCTTACTTCACTTGAATTGAGTGTATTCTGACTTGTTACACATGACTGTTGTTTTGCAGCTTAATAACTAAGAACACTGGCGAATTATACACAAATTAGGTCTCTTGCTGTTTAGTACGTCAAAATGCATTTTTCTATTGCATATTACTCATAAATTGGGTGTACTGCAGCTTACTACACCAGAAATTGCAGTCTGGACACACGAATTTGGTGTATTCTAGCTTACTACGTTAGAACTCGGTGTATTCTGGCATATTACTCACGTTCATTGTTCTGAAGCTTACTACACTTGAATTGAGTTTATTCTGGCCTGTTACAGATGACTTCGTTGTTTTGCAGCTTAATAACTAAGAACACTTGCGAATTATACACAAATTAGGTCTCTTGCTGTTTAGTACGTCAAAACTCAGTGTTCAATGGCATATTACTCACAAATTGGGTGTACTGCAGCTTACTACACCAGAAATTGCAGTCTGGACACACGAATTTGGTGCATTCTAGCTAACTACGTTAGAACTCGGTGTATTCTGGCATATTACTCACGTTCATTGTTCTGAAGCTTACTACATTAGAAGTGAGTGTATTCTGGCCTATTATACATCATTTCGTTGTATTGCAGCATAATACGTCAGAATACTGTCGTATTACACACAGATTAGATCTTGCTGTTTAGTACGTCAAAACTCAGTGTTTTGTGGCATATTACTCACAAATATGGGTGTACTGAAGCTTACTACACTTGAATTGAGTGTATTCTGACTTGTTACACATGACTGTTGTTTTGCAGCTTAATAACTAAGAACACTGGCGAATTATACACAAATTAGGTCTCTTGCTGTTTAGTACGTCAAAACTCAGTGTTCTATGGCATATTACTCACAAATTGGGTGTACTGCAGCTTACTACACAAGAAATTGCAGTCTGGACACACGAATTGGGTGTATTCCAGTTTAGTACGCCAAAACTCGTTGTATTCTGGCATATCTCACAAATTCATTGTACTGAAGCTTACTACACTAGAATTGAGTGTATTCTGGCCTGTTACAGATGACTTCGTTGTTTTGCAGCTTAATAACTAAGAACACTGGCGAATTATACACAAATTAGGTCTCTTGCTGTTTAGTACGTCAAAACTCAGTGTTATATGGCATATTACTCACAAATTGGGTGTACTGCAGCTTACTACACCAGAAATTGCAGTCTGGACACACGAATTTGGTGTATTCTAGCTTACTACGTTAGAACTCGGTGTATTCTGGCATATTACTCACAAGTTCATTGTTCTGAAACTTACTACACTTGAATTGAGTCTATTCTGGCCTATTATACATCATTTCGTAGTAATGCAGCATAATACGTCAGAATACTGTCGTATTACACACAAATTAGGTCCTGCTGTTTAGTACGTCAAAACTCAGTGTTTTGTGGCATTACTCACAAATTGAGTGTACTGAAGCTTACTACACTTGAATTGAGTGTATTCTGACTTGTTACACATGACTGTTGTTTTGCAGCTTAATAACTAAGAACACTGGCGAATTATACACAAATTAGGTCTCTTGCTGTTTAGTACGTCAAAACTCAGTGTTCTGGCATATTACTCACAAATTGGGTGTACTGCAGCTTACTACACCAGAAATTGCAGTCTGGACACACGAATTTGGTGTATTCTAGCTTACTACGTTAGAACTCGGTGTATTCTGGCATATTACTCACAAGTTCATTGTTCTGAAACTTACTACACTTGAATTGAGTCTATTCTGGCCTATTATACATCATTTCGTAGTAATGCAGCATAATACGTCAGAATACTGTCGTATTACACACAAATTAGGTCCTGCTGTTTAGTACGTCAAAACTCAGTGTTCTATGGCATATTACTCACAAATTGGGTGTACTGCAGCTTACTACACCAGAAATTGCAGTCTGGACATACGAATTTGGTGTATTCTAGCTAACTACGTTAGAACTCGGTGTATTCTGGCATATTACTCACAAGTTCATTGTTCTGAAACTTACTACACTTGAATTGAGTCTATTCTGGCCTATTATACATCATGTCGTAGTGATGCAGCATAATACGTCAGAATACTGTCGTATTACACACAAATTAGGTCCTGCTGTTTAGTACGTCAAAACTCAGTGTTTTGTGGCATATTACTCACAAATTGGGTGTACTGAAGCTTACTACACTTGAATTGAGTGTATTCTGACTTGTTACACATGACTGTTGTTTTGCAGCTTAATAACTAAGAACACTGGCGAATTATACACAAATTAGGTCTCTTGCTGTTTAGTACGTCAAAACTCAGTGTTCTATGGCATATTACTCACAAATTGGGTGTACTGCAGCTTACTACAAAAGAAATTGCAGTCTGGACACACGAGTTGGGTGTATTCCAGTTTAGTACGCCAAAACTCGTTGTATTCTGGCATATCTCACAAATTCATTGTACTGAAGCTTACTACACTAGAATTGAGTGTATTCTGGCCTGTTACAGATGACTTCGTTGTTTTGCAGCTTAATAACTAAGAACACTGGCGAATTATACACAAATTAGGTCTCTTGCTGTTTAGTACGTCAAAACTCAGTGTTCTATGGCATATTACTCACAAATTGGGTGTACTGCAGCTTACTACACCAGAAATTGCAGTCTGGACACACGAATTGGGTGTATTCTAGCTTACTACGTTAGAACGGTGTATTCTGGCATATTACTCACAAGTTCATTGTTCTGAAGCTTACTACACTTGAATTGAGTCTATTCTGGCATATTATACATCATTTCGTAGTAATGCAGCATAATACGTCAGAATACTGTCGTATTACACACAAATTAGGTCTTGCTGTTTAGTACGTCAAAACTCAGTGTTTTGTGGCATATTACTCACAAATTGGGTGTACTGAAGCTTACTTCACTTGAATTGAGTGTATTCTGACTTGTTACACATGACTGTTGTTTTGCAGCTTAATAACTAAGAACACTGGCGAATTATACACAAATTAGGTCTCTTGCTGTTTAGTACGTCAAAATGCATTTTTCTATTGCATATTACTCATAAATTGGGTGTACTGCAGCTTACTACACCAGAAATTGCAGTCTGGACACACGAATTTGGTGTATTCTAGCTTACTACGTTAGAACTCGGTGTATTCTGGCATATTACTCACGTTTATTGTTCTGAAGCTTACTACACTTGAATTGAGTTTATTCTGGCCTGTTACAGATGACTTCGTTGTTTTGCAGCTTAATAACTAAGAACACTTGCGAATTATACACAAATTAGGTCTCTTGCTGTTTAGTACGTCAAAACTCAGTGTTCTATGACATATTACTCACAAATTGGGTGTACTGAAGCTTACTACATTTGAATTGAGTGTATTCTGGCCTGTTACACATGACTTCGTTGTTTTGCAGCTTAATAAGAACACTGGCGAATTATACACAAATTAGGTCTCTTGCTGTTTAGTACGTCAAAACTCAGTGTTCTATGGCATATTACTCACAAATTGGGTGTACTGCAGCTTACTACACAAGAAATTGCAGTCTGGACACACGAATTGGGTGTATTCCAGTTTAGTACGCCAAAACTCGTTGTATTCTGGCATATCTCACAAATTCATTGTACTGAAGCTTACTACACTAGAATTGAGTGTATTCTGGCCTGTTACAGATGACTTCGTTGTTTTGCAGCTTAATAACTAAGAACACTGGCGAATTATACACAAATTAGGTCTCTTGCTGTTTAGTACGTCAAAACTCAGTGTTATATGGCATATTACTCACAAATTGGGTGTACTGCAGCTTACTACACCAGAAATTGCAGTCTGGACACACGAATTTGGTGTATTCTAGCTTACTACGTTAGAACTCGGTGTATTCTGGCATATTACTCACAAGTTCATTGTTCTGAAACTTACTACACTTGAATTGAGTCTATTCTGGCCTATTATACATCATTTCGTAGTAATGCAGCATAATACGTCAGAATACTGTCGTATTACACACAAATTAGGTCCTGCTGTTTAGTACGTCAAAACTCAGTGTTTTGTGGCATTACTCACAAATTGAGTGTACTGAAGCTTACTACACTTGAATTGAGTGTATTCTGACTTGTTACACATGACTGTTGTTTTGCAGCTTAATAACTAAGAACACTGGCGAATTATACACAAATTAGGTCTCTTGCTGTTTAGTACGTCAAAACTCAGTGTTCTGGCATATTACTCACAAATTGGGTGTACTGCAGCTTACTACACCAGAAATTGCAGTCTGGACACACGAATTTGGTGTATTCTAGCTTACTACGTTAGAACTCGGTGTATTCTGGCATATTACTCACAAGTTCATTGTTCTGAAACTTACTACACTTGAATTGAGTCTATTCTGGCCTATTATACATCATTTCGTAGTAATGCAGCATAATACGTCAGAATACTGTCGTATTACACACAAATTAGGTCCTGCTGTTTAGTACGTCAAAACTCAGTGTTTTGTGGCATATTACTCACAAATTGGGTGTACTGAAGCTTACTTCACTTGAATTGAGTGTATTCTGACTTGTTACACATGACTGTTGTTTTGCAGCTTAATAGCTAAGAACACTGGCGAATTATACACAAATTAGGTCTCTTGCTGTTTAGTACGTCAAAATGCATTTTTCTATTGCATATTACTCATAAATTGGGTGTACTGCAGCTTACTACACCAGAAATTGCAGTCTGGACACACGAATTTGGTGTATTCTAGCTTACTACGTTAGAACTCGGTGTATTCTGGCATATTACTCACGTTCATTGTTCTGAAGCTTACTACACTTGAATTGAGTTTATTCTGGCCTGTTACAGATGACTTCGTTGTTTTGCAGCTTAATAACTAAGAACACTTGCGAATTATACACAAATTAGGTCTCTTGCTGTTTAGTACGTCAAAACTCAGTGTTCTATGGCATATTACTCACAAATTGGGTGTACTGCAGCTTACTACACCAGAAATTGCAGTCTGGACACACGAATTTGGTGCATTCTAGCTAACTACGTTAGAACTCGGTGTATTCTGGCATATTACTCACAAGTTCATTGTTCTGAAGCTTACTACATTAGAAGTGAGTGTATTCTGGCCTACTATACATCATTTCGTTGTATTGCAGCATAATACGTCAGAATACTGTCGTATTACACACAGATTAGATCTTGCTGTTTAGTACGTCAAAACTCAGTGTTTTGTGGCATATTACTCACAAATATGGGTGTACTGAAGCTTACTACACTTGAATTGAGTGTATTCTGACTTGTTACACATGACTGTTGTTTTGCAGCTTAATAACTAAGAACACTGGCGAATTATACACAAATTAGGTCTCTTGATGTTTAGTACGTCAAAACTCAGTGTTCTATGGCATATTACTCACAAATTGGGTGTACTGCAGCTTACTACACAAGAAATTGCAGTCTGGACACACGAATTGGGTGTATTCCAGTTTAGTACGCCAAAACTCGTTGTATTCTGGCATATCTCACAAATTCATTGTACTGAAGCTTACTACACTAGAATTGAGTGTATTCTGGCCTGTTACAGATGACTTCGTTGTTTTGCAGCTTAATAACTAAGAACACTGGCGAATTATACACAAATTAGGTCTCTTGCTGTTTAGTACGTCAAAACTCAGTGTTATATGGCATATTACTCACAAATTGGGTGTACTGCAGCTTACTACACCAGAAATTGCAGTCTGGACACACGAATTTGGTGTATTCTAGCTTACTACGTTAGAACTCGGTGTATTCTGGCATATTACTCACAAGTTCATTGTTCTGAAACTTACTACACTTGAATTGAGTCTATTCTGGCCTATTATACATCATTTCGTAGTAATGCAGCATAATACGTCAGAATACTGTCGTATTACACACAAATTAGGTCCTGCTGTTTAGTACGTCAAAACTCAGTGTTTTGTGGCATTACTCACAAATTGAGTGTACTGAAGCTTACTACACTTGAATTGAGTGTATTCTGACTTGTTACACATGACTGTTGTTTTGCAGCTTAATAACTAAGAACACTGGCGAATTATACACAAATTAGGTCTCTTGCTGTTTAGTACGTCAAAACTCAGTGTTCTATGGCATATTACTCACAAATTGGGTGTACTGCAGCTTACTACACCAGAAATTGCAGTCTGGACACACGAATTTGGTGTATTCTAGCTTACTACGTTAGAACTCGGTGTATTCTGGCATATTACTCACAAGTTCATTGTTCTGAAACTTACTACACTTGAATTGAGTCTATTCTGGCCTATTATACATCATTTCGTAGTAATGCAGCATAATACGTCAGAATACTGTCGTATTACACACAAATTAGGTCCTGCTGTTTAGTACGTCAAAACTCAGTGTTCTATGGCATATTACTCACAAATTGGGTGTACTGCAGCTTACTACACCAGAAATTGCAGTCTGGACATACGAATTTGGTGTATTCTAGCTAACTACGTTAGAACTCGGTGTATTCTGGCATATTACTCACAAGTTCATTGTTCTGAAACTTACTACACTTGAATTGAGTCTATTCTGGCCTATTATACATCATGTCGTAGTAATGCAGCATAATACGTCAGAATACTGTCGTATTACACACAAATTAGGTCCTGCTGTTTAGTACGTCAAAACTCAGTGTTTTGTGGCATATTACTCACAAATTGGGTGTACTGAAGCTTACTACACTTGAATTAAGTGTATTCTGACTTGTTACACATGACTGTTGTTTTGCAGCTTAATAACTAAGAACACTGGCGAATTATACACAAATTAGGTCTCTTGCTGTTTAGTACGTCAAAACTCCGTGTTCTATGGCATATTACTCACAAATTGGGTGTACTGCAGCTTACTACACCAGAAATTGCAGTCTGGACACACGAATTGGGTGTATTCCAGTTTAGTACGCCAAAACTCGTTGTATTCTGGCATATTACTCACAAATTCATTGTACTGAAGCATACTACACTAGAATTGAGTGTATTCTGGCCTGTTACACATGACTTCGTTGTTTTGCAGCTTAATAACTAAGAACACTGGCGAATTATACACAAATTAGGTCTCTTGCTGTTTAGTACGTCAAAACTCAGTGTTCTATGGCATATTACTGACAAATTGGGTGTACTGCAGCTTACTACACCAGAAATTGCAGTCTGGACACTCGAATTTGGTGTATTCTCGCTTACTACGTTAGAACTCGGTGTATTCTGGCATATTACTCACAAGTTCATTGTTCTGAAGCTTACTACTATTGAATTGAGTCTATTCTGGCCTATTATACATCATTTCGTTGTATTTTAGCATAATACGTCAGAATACTGTCGTATTACACACAGATTAGGTCTTGCTGTTTAGTACGTCAAAACTCAGTTTTGTGGCATATTACTCACAAATTGGGTGTACTGAAGCTTACTACACTTGAATTGAGTGTATTCTGGCCTGTTACACATGACTTTGGTGTATTCTAGCTAACTACGTTAGAACTCGGTGTATTCTGTCATATTACTCACAAATTCCTTGTTTTGAAGCTTACTACACTTGAATTGAGTCTATTCTGACCTATTATACATCATTTCATAGTAATGCAGCATAATACGTCAGAATACTGTCGTATTACACACAAATTAGGTCTTGCTGTTTAGTACGTCAAAACTCAGTGTTTTGTGGCATATTACTCACAAATTGGGTGTACTGAAGCTTACTACACTTGAATTGAATGTATTCTGGCCTGTTACACATGACTTCGTTGTTTTGCAGCTTAATAACTAAGAACACTGGCTAATTATACACAAATTAGGTCTCTTGCTGTTTAGTACGTCAAAACTCCGTGTTCTGTGGCATATTACTCACAAATTGGGTGTACTGCAGCTTACTACACCAGAAATTGCAGTCTGGACACACGAATTTGGTGTATTCTCGCTTACTACGTTAGAACTCGGTGTATTCTGGCATATTACTCACAAGTTCATTGTTCTGAAGCTTACTACTATTGAATTGAGTCTATTCTGGCCTATTATACATCATTTCGTAGTAATGCAGCATAATACGTCAGAATACTGTCGTATTATAGAGTGTATTCTGGCCTTTTATACATGACTTGGTTGTTTTGCAGCTTAATAACTAAGAACACTGGTGAATTATACACAAATTAGGTCTCTTGCTGTTCAGTACGTCAAAACTCAGTGTTCTATGGCATATTACTCACAAATTGGGTGTACTGCAGCTTACTACACCAGAAATTGCAGTCTGGACACACGAATTTGGTGCATTCTACCTTACTACGTTAGAACTCGGTGTATTCTGTCATATTACTCACAAGTTCATTGTTGTGAAGCTTACTACACTTGAATTGAGTCTATTCTGGCATATTATACATCATTTCGTTTTAATGCAGCATAATACGTCAGAATACTGTCGTATTACACACAAATTAGGTCTTGCTGTTTAGTACGTCAAAACTCAGTGTTTTGTGGCATATTACTCACAAATTGGGTGTACTGAAGCTTACTACATTTGAATTGAGTGTATTCTGGCCTGTTACACATGACTTCGTTGTTTTGCAGCTTAATAACGAAGAACACTGGCGAATTATACACAAATTAGGTCTCTTGCTGTTTAGTACGTCAGAACTCAGTGTTCTATGGCATATTACTGACAAATTGGGTGTACTGCAGCTTACTACACCAGAAATTGCAGTCTGGAAACACGAATGTGGTGTATTCTAGCTTACTACGTTAGAACTCGGTGTATTCTGGCATATTACTCACAAGTTCATTGTTCTGAAGCTTACTACTATTGAATTTAGTCTATTCTGGCCTATTATACATCATTTCGTAGTAATGCAGCAAAATACGTCAGAATACTGTCGTATTACACACACATTAGGTCTTGCTGTTTAGTACGTCAAAACTCAGTGTTCTATGGCATATTACTCACAAATTGGGTGTACTGCAGCTTACTACACCAGAAATTGCAGTCTGGACACACGAATTTGGTGTATTCTAGCTTACTACGTTAGAACTCGGTGTATTCTGGCATATTACTCACGTTCATTGTTCTGAAGCTTACTACACATGAATTGAGTCTATTCTGGCCTATTATACATCATTTCGTAGTAATGCAGCATAATACGTCAGAATACTGTCGTATTACACACAAATTAGGTCTTGTTGTTTAGTACGTCAAAACTCAGTGTTTTGTGGCATATTACTCACAAATTGGGTGTACTGAAGCTTACTACACTTGAATTGAGTGTATTCTGGCCTGTTACACATGACTTCGTTGTTTTGCAGCTTAATAACTAAGAACACTGGCGAATTATACACAAATTAGGTCTCTTGCTGTTTAGTACGTCAAAACTCATTGTTCTATTGCATATTACTCACAAATTGGGTGTACTGAAGCTTACTACACTTGAATTGAGTGTACTCTGACTTGTTACACATGACTGTTGTTGTGCAGCTTAATAACTAAGAACACTGGCGAATTATACACAAATTAGGTCTCTTGCTGTTTAGTACGTCAAAACTCAGTGTTCTATTGCATATTACTCACAAATTGGGTGTACTGCAGCTTACTACACCAGAAATTGCAGTCTGGACACACGAATGTGGTGTATTCTAGCTTACTACGTTAGAACTCGGTGTATTCTGGCATATTACTCACAAGTTCATTGTTCTGAAGCTTACTACTATTGAATTTAGTCTATTCTGGCCTATTATACATCATTTCGTAGTAATGCAGCAAAATACGTCAGAATACTGTCGTATTACACACACATTAGGTCTTGCTGTTTAGTACGTCAAAACTGAGTGTTTTGTGGCATATTACTCACAAATTGGGTGTACTGAAGCTTACTACACTTGAATTGAGTGTATTCTGGCCTGTTACACATGACTTCGTTGTTATGCAGCTTAATAACTAAGAACACTGGCGAATTATACACAAATTAGGTCTCTTGCTGTTTAGTACGTCAAAACTCAGTGTTCTATTGCATATTACTCACAAATTGGGTGTACTGCAGCTTACTACACCAGAAATTGCAGTCTGGACACACGAATTTGGTGTATTCTAGCTTACTACGTTAGAACTCGGTGTATTCTGGCATATTACTCACAAGTTCATTGTTCTGAAGCTTACTACATAAGAAGTGAGTGTATTCTGGCCTATTATACATCATTTCGTTGTATTGCAGCATAATACGTCAGAATACTGTCGTATTACACACAGATCAGATCTTGCTGTTTAGTACGTCAAAACTCAGTGTTCTATGGCATATTACTCACAAATTGGGTGTACTGCAGCTTACTACACCAGAAATTGCAGTCTGGACACACGAATTTGGTGTATTCTAGCTTACTACGTTAGAACTCGGTGTATTCTGGCATATTACTCACGTTCATTGTTCTGAAGCTTACTACATAAGAAGTGAGTGTATTCTGGCCTATTATACATCATTTCGTTGTATTGCAGCATAATACGTCAGAATACTGTCGTATTACACACAGATCAGATCTTGCTGTTTAGTACGTCAAAACTCAGTGTTCTATGGCATATTACTCACAAATTGGGTGTACTGCAGCTTACTACACCAGAAATTGCAGTCTGGACACACGAATTTTGTGTATTCTAGCTTACTACGTTAGAACTCGGTGTATTCTGGCATATTACTCACGTTCATTGTTCTGAAGCTTACTACACATGAATTGAGTCTATTCTGGCCTATTATACATCATTTCGTAGTAATGCAGCATAATACGTCAGAATAATGTCGTATTACACACAAATTAGGTCTTGTTGTTTAGTACGTCAAAACTCAGTGTTTTGTGGCATATTACTCACAAATTGGGTTTACTGAAGCTTACTACACTTGAATTGAGTGTATTCTGGCCTGTTACACATGACTTCGTTGTTTTGCAGCTTAATAACTAAGAACACTGGCGAATTATACACAAATTAGGTCTCTTGCTGTTTAGTACGTCAAAACTCATTGTTCTATTGCATATTACTCACAAATTGGGTGTACTGAAGCTTACTACACTTGAATTGAGTGTACTCTGACTTGTTACACATGACTGTTGTTGTGCAGCTTAATAACTAAGAACACTGGCGAATTATACACAAATTAGGTCTCTTGCTGTTTAGTACGTCAAAACTCCGTGTTCTGTGGCATATTACTCACAAATTGGGTGTACTGCAGCTTACTACACCAGAAATTGCAGTCTGGACACACGAATTTGGTGTATTCTCGCTTACTACGTTAGAACTCGGTGTATTCTGGCATATTACTCACAAGTTCATTGTTCTGAAGCTTACTACTATTGAATTGAGTCTATTCTGGCCTATTATACATCATTTCGTAGTAATGCAGCATAATACGTCAGAATACTGTCGTATTATAGAGTGTATTCTGGCCTTTTATACATGACTTGGTTGTTTTGCAGCTTAATAACTAAGAACACTGGCGAATTATACACAAATTAGGTCTCTTGCTGTTCAGTACGTCAAAACTCAGTGTTCTATGGCATATTACTCACAAATTGGGTGTACTGCAGCTTACTACACCAGAAATTGCAGTCTGGACACACGAATTTGGTGCATTCTACCTTACTACGTTAGAACTCGGTGTATTCTGTCATATTACTCACAAGTTCATTGTTCTGAAGCTTACTACACTTGAATTGAGTCTATTCTGGCATATTATACATCATTTCGTTTTAATGCAGCATAATACGTCAGAATACTGTCGTATTACACACAAATTAGGTCTTGCTGTTTAGTACGTCAAAACTCAGTGTTTTGTGGCATATTACTCACAAATTGGGTGTACTGAAGCTTACTACATTTGAATTGAGTGTATTCTGGCCTGTTACACATGACTTCGTTGTTTTGCAGCTTAATAACGAAGAACACTGGCGAATTATACACAAATTAGGTCTCTTGCTGTTTAGTACGTCAGAACTCAGTGTTCTATGGCATATTACTGACAAATTGGGTGTACTGCAGCTTACTACACCAGAAATTGCAGTCTGGAAACACGAATGTGGTGTATTCTAGCTTACTACGTTAGAACTCGGTGTATTCTGGCATATTACTCACAAGTTCATTGTTCTGAAGCTTACTACTATTGAATTTAGTCTATTCTGGCCTATTATACATCATTTCGTAGTAATGCAGCAAAATACGTCAGAATACTGTCTTATTACACACACATTAGGTCTTGCTGTTTAGTACGTCAAAACTCAGTGTTCTATGGCATATTACTCACAAATTGGGTGTACTGCAGCTTACTACACCAGAAATTGCAGTCTGGACACACGAATTTGGTGTATTCTAGCTTACTACGTTAGAACTCGGTGTATTCTGGCATATTACTCACGTTCATTGTTCTGAAGCTTACTACACATGAATTGTCTATTCTGGCCTATTATACATCATTTCGTAGTAATGCAGCATAATACGTCAGAATACTGTCGTATTACACACAAATTAGGTCTTGCTGTTTAGTACGTCAAAACTCAGTGTTTTGTGGCATATTACTCACAAATTGGGTGTACTGAAGCTTACTACACTTGAATTGAGTGTATTCTGGCCTGTTACACATGACTTCGTTGTTTTGCAGCTTAATAACTAAGAACACTGGCGAATTATACACAAATTAGGTCTCTTGCTGTTTAGTACGTCAAAACTCATTGTTCTATTGCATATTACTCACAAATTGGGTGTACTGAAGCTTACTACACTTGAATTGAGTGTACTCTGACTTGTTACACATGACTGTTGTTGTGCAGCTTAATAACTAAGAACACTGGCGAATTATACACAAATTAGGTCTCTTGCTGTTTAGTACGTCAAAACTCAGTGTTCTATTGCATATTACTCACAAATTGGGTGTACTGCAGCTTACTACACCAGAAATTGCAGTCTGGACACACGAATGTGGTGTATTCTAGCTTACTACGTTAGAACTCGGTGTATTCTGGCATATTACTCACAAGTTCATTGTTCTGAAGCTTACTACTATTGAATTTAGTCTATTCTGGCCTATTATACATCATTTCGTAGTAATGCAGCAAAATACGTCAGAATACTGTCGTATTACACACACATTAGGTCTTGCTGTTTAGTACGTCAAAACTGAGTGTTTTGTGGCATATTACTCACAAATTGGGTGTACTGAAGCTTACTACACCAGAAATTGCAGTCTGGACACACGAATTTGGTGTATTCTAGCTTACTACGTTAGAACTCGGTGTATTCTGGCATATTACTCACAAGTTCATTGTTCTGAAGCTTACTACATAAGAAGTGAGTGTATTCTGGCCTATTATACATCATTTCGTTGTATTGCAGCATAATACGTCAGAATACTGTCGTATTACACACAGATCAGATCTTGCTGTTTAGTACGTCAAAACTCAGTGTTCTATGGCATATTACTCACAAATTGGGTGTACTGCAGCTTACTACACCAGAAATTGCAGTCTGGACACACGAATTTGGTGTATTCTAGCTTACTACGTTAGAACTCGGTGTATTCTGGCATATTACTCACGTTCATTGTTCTGAAGCTTACTACACATGAATTGAGTCTATTCTGGCCTATTATACATCATTTCGTAGTAATGCAGCATAATACGTCAGAATACTGTCGTATTACACACAAATTAGGTCTTGTTGTTTAGTACGTCAAAACTCAGTGTTTTGTGGCATATTACTCACAAATTGGGTGTACTGAAGCTTACTACACTTGAATTGAGTGTATTCTGGCCTGTTACACATGACTTCGTTGTTTTGCAGCTTAATAACTAAGAACACTGGCGAATTATACACAAATTAGGTCTCTTGCTGTTTAGTACGTCAAAACTCATTGTTCTATTGCATATTACTCACAAATTGGGTGTACTGAAGCTTACTACACTTGAATTGAGTGTACTCTGACTTGTTACACATGACTGTTGTTGTGCAGCTTAATAACTAAGAACACTGGCGAATTATACACAAATTAGGTCTCTTGCTGTTTAGTACGTCAAAACTCAGTGTTCTATTGCATATTACTCACAAATTGGGTGTACTGCAGCTTACTACACCAGAAATTGCAGTCTGGACACACGAATTTGGTGTATTCTAGCTTACTACGTTAGAACTCGGTGTATTCTGGCATATTACTCACAAGTTCATTGTTCTGAAGCTTACTACACTTGAATTGAGTCTATTCTGGCCTATTATACATCATTTCGTAGTAATGCAGCATAATACGTCAGAATACTGTCGTATTACACACAAATTAGGTCTTGCTGTTTAGTACGTCAAAACTCAGTGTTTTGTGGCATATTACTCACAAATTGGGTGTACAAGCTTACTACACTTGAATTGAGTGTATTCTGACTTGTTACACATGACTGTTGTTTTGCAGCTTAATAACTAAGAACACTGGCGAATTATACACAAATTAGGTCTCTTGCTGTTTAGTACGTCAAAACTCAGTGTTCTATGGCATATTACTCACAAATTGGGTGTACTGCAGCTTACTAATCCAGAAATTGCAGTCTGGACACACGAATTTGGTGTATTCTAGCTAACTACGTTAGAACTCGGTGTATTCTGTCATATTACTCACAAATTCATTGTTCTGAAGCTTACTACACTTGAATTGAGTCTATTCTGGCCTATTATACATCATTTCATAGTAATGCAGCATAATACGTCAGAATACTGTCGTATTACACACAAATTAGGTCTTGCTGTTTAGTACGTCAAAACTCAGTGTTTTGTGGCATATTACTCACAAATTGGGTGTACTGAAGCTTACTACACTTGAATTGTGTATTCTGGCCTGTTACACATGACTTCGTTGTTTTGGAGCTTAATAACTAAGAACACTGGCTAATTATACACAAATTAGGTCTCTTGCTGTTTAGTACGTCAAAACTCCGTGTTCTATGGCATATTACTCACAAATTGGGTGTACTGCAGCTTACTACACCAGAAATTGCAGTCTGGACACACGAATTGGGTGTATTCCAGTTTAGTACGCCAAAACTCGTTGTATTCTGGCATATTACTCACAAATTCATTGTACTGAAGCATACTACACTAGAATTGAGTGTATTCTGGCCTGTTACACATGACTTCGTTGTTTTGCAGCTTAATAACTAAGAACACTGGCTAATTATACACAAATTAGGTCTCTTGCTGTTTAGTACGTCAAAACTCAGTGTTTTGTGGCATATTACTCACAAATTGGGTGTACAAGCTTACTACACTTGAATTGAGTGTATTCTGACTTGTTACACATGACTGTTGTTTTGCAGCTTAATAACTAAGAACACTGGCGAATTATACACAAATTAGGTCTCTTGCTGTTTAGTACGTCAAAACTCAGTGTTCTATGGCATATTACTCACAAATTGGGTGTACTGCAGCTTACTACACCAGAAATTGCAGTCTGGACACACGAATTTGGTGTATTCTAGCTTACTACGTTAGAACTCGGTGTATTCTGGCATATTACTCACAAGTTCATTGTTCTGAAGCTTACTACATAAGAAGTGAGTGTATTCTGGCCTATTATACATCATTTCGTTGTATTGCAGCATAATACGTCAGAATACTGTCGTATTACACACAGATCAGATCTTGCTGTTTAGTACGTCAAAACTCAGTGTTCTATTGCATATTACTCACAAATTGGGTGTACTGCAGCTTACTACTCCAGAAATTGCAGTCTGGACACACGAATTTGGTGTATTCTAGCTAACTACGTTAGAACTCGGTGTATTCTGTCATATTACAAATTCATTGTTCTGAAGCTGACTACACTTGAATTGAGTCTATTCTGGCCTATTATACATCATTTCATAGTAATGCAGCATAATACGTCAGAATACTGTCGTATTACACACAAATTAGGTCTTGCTGTTTAGTACGTCAAAACTCCGTGTTCTATGGCATATTACTCACAAATTGGGTGTACTGAAGCTTACTACACTTGAATTGAGTGTATTCTGGCCTGTTACACATGACTTCGTTGTTATGCAGCTTAATAACTAAGAACACTGGCGAATTATACACAAATTAGGTCTCTTGCTGTTTAGTACGTCAAAACTCAGTGTTCTATTGCATATTACTCACAAATTGGGTGTACTGCAGCTTACTACACCAGAAATTGCAGTCTGGACACACGAATTTGGTGTATTCTAGCTTACTACGTTAGAACTCGGTGTATTCTGGCATATTACTCACAAGTTCATTGTTCTGAAGCTTACTACATAAGAAGTGAGTGTATTCTGGCCTATTATACATCATTTCGTTGTATTGCAGCATAATACGTCAGAATACTGTCGTATTACACACAGATCAGATCTTGCTGTTTAGTACGTCAAAACTCAGTGTTCTATGGCATATTACTCACAAATTGGGTGTACTGCAGCTTACTACACCAGAAATTGCAGTCTGGACACACGAATTTGGTGTATTCTAGCTTACTACGTTAGAACTCGGTGTATTCTGGCATATTACTCACGTTCATTGTTCTGAAGCTTACTACACATGAATTGAGTCTATTCTGGCCTATTATACATCATTTCGTAGTAATGCAGCATAATACGTCAGAATAATGTCGTATTACACACAAATTAGGTCTTGTTGTTTAGTACGTCAAAACTCAGTGTTTTGTGGCATATTACTCACAAATTGGGTTTACTGAAGCTTACTACACTTGAATTGAGTGTATTCTGGCCTGTTACACATGACTTCGTTGTTTTGCAGCTTAATAACTAAGAACACTGGCGAATTATACACAAATTAGGTCTCTTGCTGTTTAGTACGTCAAAACTCATTGTTCTATTGCATATTACTCACAAATTGGGTGTACTGAAGCTTACTACACTTGAATTGAGTGTACTCTGACTTGTTACACATGACTGTTGTTGTGCAGCTTAATAACTAAGAACACTGGCGAATTATACACAAATTAGGTCTCTTGCTGTTTAGTACGTCAAAACTCAGTGTTCTATTGCATATTACTCACAAATTGGGTGTACTGCAGCTTACTACACCAGAAATTGCAGTCTGGACACACGAATTTGGTGTATTCTAGCTTACTACGTTAGAACTCGGTGTATTCTGGCATATTACTCACAAGTTCATTGTTCTGAAGCTTACTACACTTGAATTGAGTCTATTCTGGCCTATTATACATCATTTCGTAGTAATGCAGCATAATACGTCAGAATACTGTCGTATTACACACAAATTAGGTCTTGCTGTTTAGTACGTCAAAACTCAGTGTTTTGTGGCATATTACTCACAAATTGGGTGTACAAGCTTACTACACTTGAATTGAGTGTATTCTGACTTGTTACACATGACTGTTGTTTTGCAGCTTAATAACTAAGAACACTGGCGAATTATACACAAATTAGGTCTCTTGCTGTTTAGTACGTCAAAACTCAGTGTTCTATGGCATATTACTCACAAATTGGGTGTACTGCAGCTTACTAATCCAGAAATTGCAGTCTGGACACACGAATTTGGTGTATTCTAGCTAACTACGTTAGAACTCGGTGTATTCTGTCATATTACTCACAAATTCATTGTTCTGAAGCTTACTACACTTGAATTGAGTCTATTCTGGCCTATTATACATCATTTCATAGTAATGCAGCATAATACGTCAGAATACTGTCGTATTACACACAAATTAGGTCTTGCTGTTTAGTACGTCAAAACTCAGTGTTTTGTGGCATATTACTCACAAATTGGGTGTACTGAAGCTTACTACACTTGAATTGTGTATTCTGGCCTGTTACACATGACTTCGTTGTTTTGGAGCTTAATAACTAAGAACACTGGCTAATTATACACAAATTAGGTCTCTTGCTGTTTAGTACGTCAAAACTCCGTGTTCTATGGCATATTACTCACAAATTGGGTGTACTGCAGCTTACTACACCAGAAATTGCAGTCTGGACACACGAATTGGGTGTATTCCAGTTTAGTACGCCAAAACTCGTTGTATTCTGGCATATTACTCACAAATTCATTGTACTGAAGCATACTACACTAGAATTGAGTGTATTCTGGCCTGTTACACATGACTTCGTTGTTTTGCAGCTTAATAACTAAGAACACTGGCTAATTATACACAAATTAGGTCTCTTGCTGTTTAGTACGTCAAAACTCAGTGTTTTGTGGCATATTACTCACAAATTGGGTGTACAAGCTTACTACACTTGAATTGAGTGTATTCTGACTTGTTACACATGACTGTTGTTTTGCAGCTTAATAACTAAGAACACTGGCGAATTATACACAAATTAGGTCTCTTGCTGTTTAGTACGTCAAAACTCAGTGTTCTATGGCATATTACTCACAAATTGGGTGTACTGCAGCTTACTACACCAGAAATTGCAGTCTGGACACACGAATTTGGTGTATTCTAGCTTACTACGTTAGAACTCGGTGTATTCTGGCATATTACTCACAAGTTCATTGTTCTGAAGCTTACTACATAAGAAGTGAGTGTATTCTGGCCTATTATACATCATTTCGTTGTATTGCAGCATAATACGTCAGAATACTGTCGTATTACACACAGATCAGATCTTGCTGTTTAGTACGTCAAAACTCAGTGTTCTATTGCATATTACTCACAAATTGGGTGTACTGCAGCTTACTACTCCAGAAATTGCAGTCTGGACACACGAATTTGGTGTATTCTAGCTAACTACGTTAGAACTCGGTGTATTCTGTCATATTACAAATTCATTGTTCTGAAGCTGACTACACTTGAATTGAGTCTATTCTGGCCTATTATACATCATTTCATAGTAATGCAGCATAATACGTCAGAATACTGTCGTATTACACACAAATTAGGTCTTGCTGTTTAGTACGTCAAAACTCCGTGTTCTATGGCATATTACTCACAAATTGGGTGTACTGAAGCTTACTACACTTGAATTGAGTGTATTCTGGCCTGTTACACATGACTTCGTTGTTTTGGAGCTTAATAACTAAGAACACTGGCTAATTATACACAAATTAGGTCTCTTGCTGTTTAGTACGTCAAAACTCCGTGTTCTATGGCATATTACTCACAAATTGGGTGTACTGCAGCTTACTACACCAGAAATTGCAGTCTGGACACACGAATTGGGTGTATTCCAGTTTAGTACGCCAAAACTCGTTGTATTCTGGCATATTACTCACAAATTCATTGTACTGAAGCATACTACACTAGAATTGAGTGTATTCTGGCCTGTTACACATGACTTCGTTGTTTTGCAGCTTAATAACTAAGAACACTGGCTAATTATACACAAATTAGGTCTCTTGCTGTTTAGTACGTCAAAACTCAGTGTTTTGTGGCATATTACTCACAAATTGGGTGTACAAGCTTACTACACTTGAATTGAGTGTATTCTGACTTGTTACACATGACTGTTGTTTTGCAGCTTAATAACTAAGAACACTGGCGAATTATACACAAATTAGGTCTCTTGCTGTTTAGTACGTCAAAACTCAGTGTTCTATGGCATATTACTCACAAATTGGGTGTACTGCAGCTTACTACACCAGAAATTGCAGTCTGGACACACGAATTTGGTGTATTCTAGCTTACTACGTTAGAACTCGGTGTATTCTGGCATATTACTCACAAGTTCATTGTTCTGAAGCTTACTACATAAGAAGTGAGTGTATTCTGGCCTATTATACATCATTTCGTTGTATTGCAGCATAATACGTCAGAATACTGTCGTATTACACACAGATCAGATCTTGCTGTTTAGTACGTCAAAACTCAGTGTTCTATTGCATATTACTCACAAATTGGGTGTACTGCAGCTTACTACTCCAGAAATTGCAGTCTGGACACACGAATTTGGTGTATTCTAGCTAACTACGTTAGAACTCGGTGTATTCTGTCATATTACAAATTCATTGTTCTGAAGCTGACTACACTTGAATTGAGTCTATTCTGGCCTATTATACATCATTTCATAGTAATGCAGCATAATACGTCAGAATACTGTCGTATTACACACAAATTAGGTCTTGCTGTTTAGTACGTCAAAACTCCGTGTTCTATGGCATATTACTCACAAATTGGGTGTACTGAAGCTTACTACACTTGAATTGAGTGTATTCTGGCCTGTTACACATGACTTCGTTGTTTTGGAGCTTAATAACTAAGAACACTGGCTAATTATACACAAATTAGGTCTCTTGCTGTTTAGTACGTCAAAACTCCGTGTTCTATGGCATATTACTCACAAATTGGGTGTACTGCAGCATACTACACCAGAAATTGCAGTCTGGACACACGAATTGGGTGTATTCCAGTTTAGTACTCCAAAACTCGTTGTATTCTGGCATATTACTCACAAATTCATTGTACTGAAGCATACTACACTAGAATTGAGTGTATTCTGGCCTGTTACACATGACTTCGTTGTTTTGCAGCTTAATAACTAAGAACACTGGCGAATTATACACAAATTAGGTCTCTTGCTGTTTAGTACGTCAAAACTCAGTGTTCTATTGCATATTACTCACATATTGGGTGTACTGCAGCTTACTACACCAGAAATTGCAGTCTGGACACACGAATTTGGTGTATTCTAGCTTACTACGTTAGAAGGTGAATTCTGGCATATTACTCACAAGTTCATTGTTCTGAAGCTTACTACATTAGAAGTGAGTGTATTATACATCATTTCGTTGTATTTTAGCATAATACGTCAGAATACTGTCGTATTACACACAGATTAGATCTTGCTGTTTAGTACGTCAAAACTCAGTGTTTTGTGGCATATTACTCACAAATTGGGTGTACTGAAGCTTACTACACTTGAATTGAGTGTATTCTGGCCTGTTACACATGACTTTGGTGTATTCTAGCTAACTAGGTTAGAACTCGGTGTATTCTGTCATATTACTCACAAATTCATTGTTCTGAAGCTTACTTCACTTGAATTGAGTCTATTCTGGCCTATTATACATCATTTCATAGTAATGCAGCATAATACGTCAGAATACTGTCGTATTACACACAAATTAGGTCTTGCTGTTTAGTACGTCAAAACTGAGTGTTTTGTGGCATATTACTCACAAATTGGGTGTACTGAAGCTTACTACACTTGAATTGAGTGTATTCTGGCCTGTTACACATGACTTCGTTGTTTTGGAGCTTAATAACTAAGAACACTGGCTAATTATACACAAATTAGGTCTCTTGCTGTTTAGTACGTCAAAACTCAGTTCTATGGCATATTACTCACAAATTGGGTGTACTGCAGCTTACTACACTTGAATTGAATGTATTCTGGCCTGTTACACATGACTTCGTTGTTTTGCAGCTTAATAACTAAGAACACTGGCTAATTATACACAAATTAGGTCTCTTGCTGTTTAGTACGTCAAAACTCAGTGTTCTGTGGCATATTACTCACAAATTGGGTGTACTGCAGCTTACTACACCAGAAATTGCAGTCTGGACAAACGAATTTGGTGTATTCTAGCTTACTACGTTAGAAGTCGGTGTATTCTGTCATATTACTCACACGTTCATTGTTCTGAAGCTTACTACACTTGAATTGAGTCTATTCTGGCCTATTATACATCATTTCGTAGTAATGCAGCATAATACGTCAGAATACTGTCGTATTACACACAAATTAGGTCTTGCTGTTTAGTACGTCACAACTTAGTGTTTTGTGGCATATTACTCACAAATTGGGTGTACTGAAGCTTACTACATTTGAATTGAGTGTATTCTGGCCTGTTACACATGACTTCGTTGTTTTGCAGCTTAATAACTAAGAACACTGGCGAATTATACACAAATTAGGTCTCTTGCTGTTTAGTACGTCAGAACTCCGTGTTCTATGGCATATTACTGACAAATTGGGTGTACTGCAGCTTACTACACCAGAAATTGCAGTCTGGACACACGAATTTGGTGTATTCTAGCTTACTACGTTAGAACTCGGTGTATTCTGGCATATTACTCACAAGTTCATTGTTCTGAAGCTTACTACATAAGAAGTGAGTGTATTCTGGCCTATTATACATCATTTCGTTGTATTGCAGCATAATACGTCAGAATACTGTCGTATTACACACAGATCAGATCTTGCTGTTTAGTACGTCAAAACTCAGTGTTCTATGGCATATTACTCACAAATTGGGTGTACTGCAGCTTACTACACCAGAAATTGCAGTCTGGACACACGAATTTGGTGTATTCTAGCTTACTACGTTAGAACTCGGTGTATTCTGGCATATTACTCACGTTCATTGTTCTGAAGCTTACTACACATGAATTGAGTCTATTCTGGCCTATTATACATCATTTCGTAGTAATGCAGCATAATACGTCAGAATACTGTCGTATTACACACAAATTAGGTCTTGTTGTTTAGTACGTCAAAACTCAGTGTTTTGTGGCATATTACTCACAAATTGGGTGTACTGAAGCTTACTACACTTGAATTGAGTGTATTCTGGCCTGTTACACATGACTTCGTTGTTATGCAGCTTAATAACTAAGAACACTGGCGAATTATACACAAATTAGGTCTCTTGCTGTTTAGTACGTCAAAACTCAGTGTTCTATTGCATATTACTCACAAATTGGGTGTACTGCAGCTTACTACACCAGAAATTGCAGTCTGGACACACGAATTTGGTGTATTCTAGCTTACTACGTTAGAACTCGGTGTATTCTGGCATATTACTCACAAGTTCATTGTTCTGAAGCTTACTACATAAGAAGTGAGTGTATTCTGGCCTATTATACATCATTTCGTTGTATTGCAGCATAATACGTCAGAATACTGTCGTATTACACACAGATCAGATCTTGCTGTTTAGTACGTCAAAACTCAGTGTTCTATGGCATATTACTCATAAATTGGGTGTACTGCAGCTTACTACACCAGAAATTGCAGTCTGGACACACGAATTTGGTGTATTCTAGCTTACTACGTTAGAACTCGGTGTATTCTGGCATATTACTCACGTTCATTGTTCTGAAGCTTACTACACATGAATTGAGTCTATTCTGGCCTATTATACATCATTTCGTAGTAATGCAGCATAATACGTCAGAATACTGTCGTATTACACACAAATTAGGTCTTGTTGTTTAGTACGTCAAAACTCAGTGTTTTGTGGCATATTACTCACAAATTGGGTGTACTGAAGCTTACTACACTTGAATTGAGTGTATTCTGGCCTGTTACACATGACTTCGTTGTTTTGCAGCTTAATAACTAAGAACACTGGCGAATTATACACAAATTAGGTCTCTTGCTGTTTAGTACGTCAAAACTCATTGTTCTATTGCATATTACTCACAAATTGGGTGTACTGAAGCTTACTACACTTGAATTGAGTGTACTCTGACTTGTTACACATGACTGTTGTTGTGCAGCTTAATAACTAAGAACACTGGCGAATTATACACAAATTAGGTCTCTTGCTGTTTAGTACGTCAAAACTCAGTGTTCTATTGCATATTACTCACAAATTGGGTGTACTGCAGCTTACTACACCAGAAATTGCAGTCTGGACACACGAATGTGGTGTATTCTAGCTTACTACGTTAGAACTCGGTGTATTCTGGCATATTACTCACAAGTTCATTGTTCTGAAGCTTACTACTATTGAATTTAGTCTATTCTGGCCTATTATACATCATTTCGTAGTAATGCAGCAAAATACGTCAGAATACTGTCGTATTACACACACATTAGGTCTTGCTGTTTAGTACGTCAAAACTGAGTGTTTTGTGGCATATTACTCACAAATTGGGTGTACTGAAGCTTACTACACTTGAATTGAGTGTATTCTGGCCTGTTACACATGACTTCGTTGTTATGCAGCTTAATAACTAAGAACACTGGCGAATTATACACAAATTAGGTCTCTTGCTGTTTAGTACGTCAAAACTCAGTGTTCTATTGCATATTACTCACAAATTGGGTGTACTGCAGCTTACTACACCAGAAATTGCAGTCTGGACACACGAATTTGGTGTATTCTAGCTTACTACGTTAGAACTCGGTGTATTCTGGCATATTACTCACAAGTTCATTGTTCTGAAGCTTACTACATAAGAAGTGAGTGTATTCTGGCCTATTATACATCATTTCGTTGTATTGCAGCATAATACGTCAGAATACTGTCGTATTACACACAGATCAGATCTTGCTGTTTAGTACGTCAAAACTCAGTGTTCTATGGCATATTACTCACAAATTGGGTGTACTGCAGCTTACTACACCAGAAATTGCAGTCTGGACACACGAATTTGGTGTATTCTAGCTTACTACGTTAGAACTCGGTGTATTCTGGCATATTACTCACGTTCATTGTTCTGAAGCTTACTACACATGAATTGAGTCTATTCTGGCCTATTATACATCATTTCGTAGTAATGCAGCATAATACGTCAGAATACTGTCGTATTACACACAAATTAGGTCTTGTTGTTTAGTACGTCAAAACTCAGTGTTTTGTGGCATATTACTCACAAATTGGGTGTACTGAAGCTTACTACACTTGAATTGAGTGTATTCTGGCCTGTTACACATGACTTCGTTGTTTTGCAGCTTAATAACTAAGAACACTGGCGAATTATACACAAATTAGGTCTCTTGCTGTTTAGTACGTCAAAACTCATTGTTCTATTGCATATTACTCACAAATTGGGTGTACTGAAGCTTACTACACTTGAATTGAGTGTACTCTGACTTGTTACACATGACTGTTGTTGTGCAGCTTAATAACTAAGAACACTGGCGAATTATACACAAATTAGGTCTCTTGCTGTTTAGTACGTCAAAACTCAGTGTTCTATTGCATATTACTCACAAATTGGGTGTACTGCAGCTTACTACACCAGAAATTGCAGTCTGGACACACGAATTTGGTGTATTCTAGCTTACTACGTTAGAACTCGGTGTATTCTGGCATATTACTCACAAGTTCATTGTTCTGAAGCTTACTACACTTGAATTGAGTCTATTCTGGCCTATTATACATCATTTCGTAGTAATGCAGCATAATACGTCAGAATACTGTCGTATTACACACAAATTAGGTCTTGCTGTTTAGTACGTCAAAACTCAGTGTTTTGTGGCATATTACTCACAAATTGGGTGTACAAGCTTACTACACTTGAATTGAGTGTATTCTGACTTGTTACACATGACTGTTGTTTTGCAGCTTAATAACTAAGAACACTGGCGAATTATACACAAATTAGGTCTCTTGCTGTTTAGTACGTCAAAACTCAGTGTTCTATGGCATATTACTCACAAATTGGGTGTACTGCAGCTTACTAATCCAGAAATTGCAGTCTGGACACACGAATTTGGTGTATTCTAGCTAACTACGTTAGAACTCGGTGTATTCTGTCATATTACTCACAAATTCATTGTTCTGAAGCTTACTACACTTGAATTGAGTCTATTCTGGCCTATTATACATCATTTCATAGTAATGCAGCATAATACGTCAGAATACTGTCGTATTACACACAAATTAGGTCTTGCTGTTTAGTACGTCAAAACTCAGTGTTTTGTGGCATATTACTCACAAATTGGGTGTACTGAAGCTTACTACACTTGAATTGTGTATTCTGGCCTGTTACACATGACTTCGTTGTTTTGGAGCTTAATAACTAAGAACACTGGCTAATTATACACAAATTAGGTCTCTTGCTGTTTAGTACGTCAAAACTCCGTGTTCTATGGCATATTACTCACAAATTGGGTGTACTGCAGCTTACTACACCAGAAATTGCAGTCTGGACACACGAATTGGGTGTATTCCAGTTTAGTACGCCAAAACTCGTTGTATTCTGGCATATTACTCACAAATTCATTGTACTGAAGCATACTACACTAGAATTGAGTGTATTCTGGCCTGTTACACATGACTTCGTTGTTTTGCAGCTTAATAACTAAGAACACTGGCTAATTATACACAAATTAGGTCTCTTGCTGTTTAGTACGTCAAAACTCAGTGTTTTGTGGCATATTACTCACAAATTGGGTGTACAAGCTTACTACACTTGAATTGAGTGTATTCTGACTTGTTACACATGACTGTTGTTTTGCAGCTTAATAACTAAGAACACTGGCGAATTATACACAAATTAGGTCTCTTGCTGTTTAGTACGTCAAAACTCAGTGTTCTATGGCATATTACTCACAAATTGGGTGTACTGCAGCTTACTACACCAGAAATTGCAGTCTGGACACACGAATTTGGTGTATTCTAGCTTACTACGTTAGAACTCGGTGTATTCTGTCATATTACAAATTCATTGTTATGAAGCTGACTACACTTGAATTGAGTCTATTCTGGCCTATTATACATCATTTCATAGTAATGCAGCATAATACGTCAGAATACTGTCGTATTACACACAAATTAGGTCTTGCTGTTTAGTACGTCAAAACTCCGTGTTCTATGGCATATTACTCACAAATTGGGTGTACTGAAGCTTACTACACTTGAATTGAGTGTATTCTGGCCTGTTACACATGACTTCGTTGTTATGCAGCTTAATAACTAAGAACACTGGCGAATTATACACAAATTAGGTCTCTTGCTGTTTAGTACGTCAAAACTCAGTGTTCTATTGCATATTACTCACAAATTGGGTGTACTGCAGCTTACTACACCAGAAATTGCAGTCTGGACACACGAATTTGGTGTATTCTAGCTTACTACGTTAGAACTCGGTGTATTCTGGCATATTACTCACAAGTTCATTGTTCTGAAGCTTACTACATAAGAAGTGAGTGTATTCTGGCCTATTATACATCATTTCGTTGTATTGCAGCATAATACGTCAGAATACTGTCGTATTACACACAGATCAGATCTTGCTGTTTAGTACGTCAAAACTCAGTGTTCTATGGCATATTACTCACAAATTGGGTGTACTGCAGCTTACTACACCAGAAATTGCAGTCTGGACACACGAATTTGGTGTATTCTAGCTTACTACGTTAGAACTCGGTGTATTCTGGCATATTACTCACAAGTTCATTGTTCTGAAGCTTACTACACTTGAATTGAGTCTATTCTGGCCTATTATACATCATTTCGTAGTAATGCAGCATAATACGTCAGAATACTGTCGTATTACACACAAATTAGGTCTTGCTGTTTAGTACGTCAAAACTCAGTGTTTTGTGGCATATTACTCACAAATTGGGTGTACAAGCTTACTACACTTGAATTGAGTGTATTCTGACTTGTTACACATGACTGTTGTTTTGCAGCTTAATAACTAAGAACACTGGCGAATTATACACAAATTAGGTCTCTTGCTGTTTAGTACGTCAAAACTCAGTGTTCTATGGCATATTACTCACAAATTGGGTGTACTGCAGCTTACTAATCCAGAAATTGCAGTCTGGACACACGAATTTGGTGTATTCTAGCTAACTACGTTAGAACTCGGTGTATTCTGTCATATTACTCACAAATTCATTGTTCTGAAGCTTACTACATAAGAAGTGAGTGTATTCTGGCCTATTATACATCATTTCGTTGTATTGCAGCATAATACGTCAGAATACTGTCGTATTACACACAGATCAGATCTTGCTGTTTCGTACGTCAAAACTCAGTGTTCTATTGCATATTACTCACAAATTGGGTGTACTGCAGCTTACTACTCCAGAAATTGCAGTCTGGACACACGAATTTGGTGTATTCTAGCTAACTACGTTAGAACTCGGTGTATTCTGTCATATTACAAATTCATTGTTCTGAAGCTGACTACACTTGAATTGAGTCTATTCTGGCCTATTATACATCATTTCATAGTAATGCAGCATAATACGTCAGAATACTGTCGTATTACACACAAATTAGGTCTTGCTGTTTAGTACGTCAAAACTCCGTGTTCTATGGCATATTACTCACAAATTGGGTGTACTGAAGCTTACTACACTTGAATTGAGTGTATTCTGGCCTGTTACACATGACTTCGTTGTTTTGGAGCTTAATAACTAAGAACACTGGCTAATTATACACAAATTAGGTCTCTTGCTGTTTAGTACGTCAAAACTCCGTGTTCTATGGCATATTACTCACAAATTGGGTGTACTGCAGCATACTACACCAGAAATTGCAGTCTGGACACACGAATTGGGTGTATTCCAGTTTAGTACTCCAAAACTCGTTGTATTCTGGCATATTACTCACAAATTCATTGTACTGAAGCATACTACACTAGAATTGAGTGTATTCTGGCCTGTTACACATGACTTCGTTGTTTTGCAGCTTAATAACTAAGAACACTGGCGATTTATACACAAATTAGGTCTCTTGCTGTTTAGTACGTCAAAACTCAGTGTTCTATTGCATATTACTCACATATTGGGTGTACTGCAGCTTACTACACCAGAAATTGCAGTCTGGACACACGAATTTGGTGTATTCTAGCTTACTACGTTAGAAGGTGAATTCTGGCATATTACTCACAAGTTCATTGTTCTGAAGCTTACTACATTAGAAGTGAGTGTATTATACATCATTTCGTTGTATTTTAGCATAATACGTCAGAATACTGTCGTATTACACACAGATTAGATCTTGCTGTTTAGTACGTCAAAACTCAGTGTTTTGTGGCATATTACTCACAAATTGGGTGTACTGAAGCTTACTACACTTGAATTGAGTGTATTCTGGCCTGTTACACATGACTTTGGTGTATTCTAGCTAACTAGGTTAGAACTCGGTGTATTCTGTCATATTACTCACAAATTCATTGTTCTGAAGCTTACTTCACTTGAATTGAGTCTATTCTGGCCTATTATACATCATTTCATAGTAATGCAGCATAATACGTCAGAATACTGTCGTATTACACACAAATTAGGTCTTGCTGTTTAGTACGTCAAAACTGAGTGTTTTGTGGCATATTACTCACAAATTGGGTGTACTGAAGCTTACTACACTTGAATTGAGTGTATTCTGGCCTGTTACACATGACTTCGTTGTTTTGGAGCTTAATAACTAAGAACACTGGCTAATTATACACAAATTAGGTCTCTTGCTGTTTAGTACGTCAAAACTCAGTTCTATGGCATATTACTCACAAATTGGGTGTACTGCAGCTTACTACACTTGAATTGAATGTATTCTGGCCTGTTACACATGACTTCGTTGTTTTGCAGCTTAATAACTAAGAACACTGGCTAATTATACACAAATTAGGTCTCTTGCTGTTTAGTACGTCAAAACTCAGTGTTCTGTGGCATATTACTCACAAATTGGGTGTACTGCAGCTTACTACACCAGAAATTGCAGTCTGGACAAACGAATTTGGTGTATTCTAGCTTACTACGTTAGAACTCGGTGTATTCTGTCATATTACTCACACGTTCATTGTTCTGAAGCTTACTACACTTGAATTGAGTCTATTCTGGCCTATTATACATCATTTCGTAGTAATGCAGCATAATACGTCAGAATACTGTCGTATTACACACAAATTAGGTCTTGCTGTTTAGTACGTCACAACTTAGTGTTTTGTGGCATATTACTCACAAATTGGGTGTACTGAAGCTTACTACATTTGAATTGAGTGTATTCTGGCCTGTTACACATGACTTCGTTGTTTTGCAGCTTAATAACTAAGAACACTGGCGAATTATACACAAATTAGGTCTCTTGCTGTTTAGTACGTCAGAACTCCGTGTTCTATGGCATATTACTGACAAATTGGGTGTACTGCAGCTTACTACACCAGAAATTGCAGTCTGGACACACGAATTTGGTGTATTCTAGCTTACTACGTTAGAACTCGGTGTATTCTGGCATATTACTCACAAGTTCATTGTTCTGAAGCTTACTACTATTGAATTTAGTCTATTCTGGCCTATTATACATCATTTCGTAGTAATGCAGCAAAATACGTCAGAATACTGTCGTATTACACACACATTAGGTCTTGCTGTTTAGTACGTCAAAACTGAGTGTTTTGTGGCATATTACTCACAAATTGGGTGTACTGAAGCTTACTACACTTGAATTGAGTGTATTCTGGCCTGTTACACATGACTTCGTTGTTTTGCAGCTTAATAACTAAGAACACTGGCGAATTATACACAAATTAGGTCTCTTGCTGTTTAGTACGTCAAAACTCAGTGTTCTATTGCATATTACTCACAAATTGGGTGTACTGCAGCTTACTACACCAGAAATTGCAGTCTGGACACACGAATTTGGTGTATTCTAGCTTACTACGTTAGAACGGTGTATTCTGGCATATTACTCACAAGTTCATTGTTCTGAAGCTTACTACACATGAATTGAGTCTATTCTGGCCTATTATACATCATTTCGTAGTAATGCAGCATAATACATCAGAATACTGTCGTATTATAGAGTGTATTCTGGCCTTTTACACATGACTTCGTTGTTTTGCAGCTTAATAACTAAGAACACTGGCGAATTATACACAAATTAGGTCTCTTGCTGTTCAGTACGTCAAAACTCAGTGTTCTATGGCATATTACTCACAAATTGAGTGTACTGCAGCTTACTACACCAGAAATTGCAGTCTGGACACACGAATTTGGTGCATTCTACCTTACTACGTTAGAACTCGGTGTATTCTGGCATATTACTCACAAGTTCATTGTTCTGAAGCTTACTACACTTGAATTGAGTCTATTCTGGCATATTATACATCATTTCGTTTTAATGCAGCATAATACGTCAGAATACTGTCGTATTACACACAAATTAGGTCTTGCTGTTTAGTACGTCAAAACTCAGTGTTTTGTGGCATATTACTCACAAATTGGGTGTACTGAAGCTTACTACATTTGAATTGAGTGTATTCTGGCCTGTTACACATGATTTCGTTGTTTTGCAGCTTAATAACTAAGACCACTGGCGAATTATACACAAATTAGGTCTCTTGCTGTTTAGTACGTCAGAACTCAGTGTTCTATGGCATATTACTGACAAATTGGGTGTACTGCAGCTTACTACACCAGAAATTGCAGTCTGGACACGAATTTGGTGTATTCTAGCTTACTACGTTAGAACTCGGTGTATTCTGGCATATTACTCACAAGTTCATTGTTCTGAAGCTTACTACACTTGAATTGAGTCTATTCTGGCCTATTATACATCATTTCGTAGTAATGCAGCATAATACGTCAGAATACTGTCGTATTACACACAAATTAGGTCTTGCTGTTTAGTACGTCAAAACTCAGTGTTTTGTGGCATATTACTCACAAATTGGGTGTACAAGCTTACTACACTTGAATTGAGTGTATTCTGACTTGTTACACATGACTGTTGTTTTGCAGCTTAATAACTAAGAACACTGGCGAATTATACACAAATTAGGTCTCTTGCTGTTTAGTACGTCAAAACTCAGTGTTCTATGGCATATTACTCACAAATTGGGTGTACTGCAGCTTACTAATCCAGAAATTGCAGTCTGGACACACGAATTTGGTGTATTCTAGCTAACTACGTTAGAACTCGGTGTATTCTGTCATATTACTCACAAATTCATTGTTCTGAAGCTTACTACACTTGAATTGAGTCTATTCTGGCCTATTATACATCATTTCATAGTAATGCAGCATAATACGTCAGAATACTGTCGTATTACACACAAATTAGGTCTTGCTGTTTAGTACGTCAAAACTCAGTGTTTTGTGGCATATTACTCACAAATTGGGTGTACTGAAGCTTACTACACTTGAATTGTGTATTCTGGCCTGTTACACATGACTTCGTTGTTTTGGAGCTTAATAACTAAGAACACTGGCTAATTATACACAAATTAGGTCTCTTGCTGTTTAGTACGTCAAAACTCCGTGTTCTATGGCATATTACTCACAAATTGGGTGTACTGCAGCTTACTACACCAGAAATTGCAGTCTGGACACACGAATTGGGTGTATTCCAGTTTAGTACGCCAAAACTCGTTGTATTCTGGCATATTACTCACAAATTCATTGTACTGAAGCATACTACACTAGAATTGAGTGTATTCTGGCCTGTTACACATGACTTCGTTGTTTTGCAGCTTAATAACTAAGAACACTGGCTAATTATACACAAATTAGGTCTCTTGCTGTTTAGTACGTCAAAACTCAGTGTTTTGTGGCATATTACTCACAAATTGGGTGTACAAGCTTACTACACTTGAATTGAGTGTATTCTGACTTGTTACACATGACTGTTGTTTTGCAGCTTAATAACTAAGAACACTGGCGAATTATACACAAATTAGGTCTCTTGCTGTTTAGTACGTCAAAACTCAGTGTTCTATGGCATATTACTCACAAATTGGGTGTACTGCAGCTTACTACACCAGAAATTGCAGTCTGGACACACGAATTTGGTGTATTCTAGCTTACTACGTTAGAACTCGGTGTATTCTGGCATATTACTCACAAGTTCATTGTTCTGAAGCTTACTACATAAGAAGTGAGTGTATTCTGGCCTATTATACATCATTTCGTTGTATTGCAGCATAATACGTCAGAATACTGTCGTATTACACACAGATCAGATCTTGCTGTTTAGTACGTCAAAACTCAGTGTTCTATTGCATATTACTCACAAATTGGGTGTACTGCAGCTTACTACTCCAGAAATTGCAGTCTGGACACACGAATTTGGTGTATTCTAGCTAACTACGTTAGAACTCGGTGTATTCTGTCATATTACAAATTCATTGTTCTGAAGCTGACTACACTTGAATTGAGTCTATTCTGGCCTATTATACATCATTTCATAGTAATGCAGCATAATACGTCAGAATACTGTCGTATTACACACAAATTAGGTCTTGCTGTTTAGTACGTCAAAACTCCGTGTTCTATGGCATATTACTCACAAATTGGGTGTACTGAAGCTTACTACACTTGAATTGAGTGTATTCTGGCCTGTTACACATGACTTCGTTGTTTTGGAGCTTAATAACTAAGAACACTGGCTAATTATACACAAATTAGGTCTCTTGCTGTTTAGTACGTCAAAACTCCGTGTTCTATGGCATATTACTCACAAATTGGGTGTACTGCAGCATACTACACCAGAAATTGCAGTCTGGACACACGAATTGGGTGTATTCCAGTTTAGTACTCCAAAACTCGTTGTATTCTGGCATATTACTCACAAATTCATTGTACTGAAGCATACTACACTAGAATTGAGTGTATTCTGGCCTGTTACACATGACTTCGTTGTTTTGCAGCTTAATAACTAAGAACACTGGCGAATTATACACAAATTAGGTCTCTTGCTGTTTAGTACGTCAAAACTCAGTGTTCTATTGCATATTACTCACATATTGGGTGTACTGCAGCTTACTACACCAGAAATTGCAGTCTGGACACACGAATTTGGTGTATTTTAGCTTACTACGTTAGAACTCGGTGTATTCTGGCATATTACTCACAAGTTCATTGTTCTGAAGCTTACTACACTTGAATTGAGTCTATTCTGGCCTATTATACATCATTTCGTAGTAATGCAGCATAATACGTCAGAATACTGTCGTATTACACACAAATTAGGTCTTGCTGTTTAGTACGTCAAAACTCAGTGTTTTGTGGCATATTACTCACAAATTGGGTGTACAAGCTTACTACACTTGAATTGAGTGTATTCTGACTTGTTACACATGACTGTTGTTTTGCAGCTTAATAACTAAGAACACTGGCGAATTATACACAAATTAGGTCTCTTGCTGTTTAGTACGTCAAAACTCCGTGTTCTATGGCATATTACTCACAAATTGGGTGTACTGCAGCTTACTACACCAGAAATTGCAGTCTGGACACACGAATTGGGTGTATTCCAGTTTAGTACGCCAAAACTCGATGTATTCTGGCGTATTACTCACAAATTCATTGTACTGAAGCATACACTAGAATTGAGTGTATTCTGGCCTGTTACACATGACTTCGTTGTTTTGCAGCTTAATAACTAAGAACACTGGCTAATTATACACAAATTAGGTCTCTTGCTGTTTAGTACGTCAAAACTCATTGTTCTATTGCATATTACTCACAGATTGGGTGTACTGAAGCTTACTACACTTGAATTGAGTGTATTCTGACTTGTTATACATGACTCTTGTTTTGCAGCTTAATAACTAAGAACACTGGCGAATTATACACAAATTAGGTCTCTTGCTGTTTAGTACGTCAAAACTCAGTGTTCTATTGCATATTACTCACAAATTGGGTGTACTGCAGCTTACTACACCAGAAATTGCAGTCTGGACACACGAATTTGGTGTATTCTAGCTTACTACGTTAGAACTCGGTGTATTCTGGCATATTACAAGTTCATTGTTCTGAAGCTTACTACACTTGAATTGAGTCTATTCTGGCCTATTATACATCATTTCGTAGTAATGCAGCATAATACGTCAGAATACTGTCGTATTACACACAAATTAGGTGTTGCTGTTTAGTACGTCAAAACTCAGTGTTTTGTGGCATATTACTCACAAATTGGGTGTACAAGCTTACTACACTTGAATTGAGTGTATTCTGACTTGTTACACATGACTGTTGTTTTGCAGCTTAATAACTAAGAACACTGGCGAATTATACACAAATTAGGTCTCTTGCTGTTTAGTACGTCAAAACTCAGTGTTCTATGGCATATTACTCACAAATTGGGTGTACTGCAGCTTACTAATCCAGAAATTGCAGTCTGGACACACGAATTTGGTGTATTCTAGCTAACTACGTTAGAACTCGGTGTATTCTGTCATATTACTCACAAATTCATTGTTCTGAAGCTTACTACACTTGAATTGAGTCTATTCTGGCCTATTATACATCATTTCATAGTAATGCAGCATAATACGTCAGAATACTGTCGTATTACACACAAATTAGGTCTTGCTGTTTAGTACGTCAAAACTCAGTGTTTTGTGGCATATTACTCACAAATTGGGTGTACGGAAGCTTACTACACTTGAATTGAGTGTATTCTGGCCTGTTACACATGACTTCGTTGTTTTGGAGCTTAATAACTAAGAACACTGGCTAATTATACACAAATTAGGTCTCTTGCTGTTTAGTACGTCAAAACTCCGTGTTCTATGGCATATTACTCACAAATTGGGTGTACTGCAGCTTACTACACCAGAAATTGCAGTCTGGACACACGAATTGGGTGTATTCCAGTTTAGTACGCCAAAACTCGTTGTATTCTGGCATATTACTCACAAATTCATTGTACTGAAGCATACTACACTAGAATTGAGTGTATTCTGGCCTGTTACACATGACTTCGTTGTTTTGCAGCTTAATAACTAAGAACAAAGGCGAATTATACACAAATTAGGTCTCTTGCTGTTTAGTACGTCAAAACTCAGTGTTCTATGGAATATTACTGACAAATTGGGTGTACTGCAGCTTACTACACCAGAAATTGCAGTCTGGACACACGAATTTGGTGTATTCTAGCTTACTACGTTAGAACTCGGTGTATTCTGGCATATTACTCACAAGTTCATTATTCTGAAGCTTACTACTATTGAATTGAGTCTATTCTTGCCTATTATACATCATTTCGTAGTAATGCAGCATAATACGTCAGAATACTGTCGTATTACACACAAATTAGGTCTCTTGCTGTTTAGTACGTCAAAACTCAGTGTTCTATGGAATATTACTGACAAATTGGGTGTACTGCAGCTTACTACACCAGAAATTGCAGTCTGGACACACGAATTTGGTGTATTCTAGCTTACTACGTTAGAACTCGGTGAATTCTGGCATATTACTCACAAGTTCATTGTTCTGAAGCTTACTACATTAGAAGTGAGTGTATTCTGGCCTATTATACATCATTTCGTTGTATTTTAGCATAATACGTCAGAATACTGTCGTATTACACACAGATTAGATCTTGCTGTTTAGTACGTCAAAACTCAGTGTTTTGTGGCATATTACTCACAAATTGGGTGTACTGAAGCTTACTACACTTGAATTGAGTGTATTCTGGCCTGTTACACATGACTTTGGTGTATTCTAGCTAACTACGTTAGAACTCGGTGTATTCTGTCATATTACTCACAAATTCATTGTTCTGAAGCTTATTACACTTGAATTGAGTCTATTCTGGCCTATTATACATCATTTCATACTAATGCAGCATAATACGTCAGAATACTGTCGTATTACACACAAATTAGGTCTTGCTGTTTAGTACGTCAAAACTCAGTGTTTTGTGGCATATTACTCACAAATTGGGTGTACTGAAGCTTACTACACTTGAATTGAGTGTATTCTGGCCTGTTACACATGACTTCGTTGTTTTGCAGCTTAATAACTAAGAACACTGGCTAATTATACACAAATTAGGTCTCTTGCTGTTTAGTACGTCAAAACTCAGTGTTCTGTGGCATATTACTCACAAATTGGGTGTACTGCAGCTTACTACACCAGAAATTGCAGTCTGGACACACGAATTTGGTGTTCTAGCTTACTACGTTAGAACTCGGTGTATTCTGTCATATTACTCACACGTTCATTGTTCTGAAGCTTACTACACTTGAATTGAGTCTATTCTGGCCTATTATACATCATTTCGTAGTAATGCAGCATAATACGTCAGAATACTGTCGTATTACACACAAATAAGGTCTTGCTGTTTAGTACGTCAAAACTAAGTGTTCTATTGCATATTACTCACAAACTGGGTGTACTGCAGCTTACTACACCAGAAATTGCAGTCTGGACACACGAATTTGGTGTATTCTAGCTTACTACGTTAGAACTCGGTGTATTCTGGCATATTACTCACAAGTTCATTGTTCTGAAGCTTACTACACTTGAATTGAGTCTATTCTGGCCTATTATACATCATTTCGTAGTAATGCAGCATAATACGTCAGAATACTGTCGTATTACACACAAATTAGGTCTTGCTGTTTAGTACGTCAAAACTCAGTGTTTTGTGGCATATTACTCACAAATTGGGTGTACTGAAGCTTACTACACTTGAATTGAGTGTATTCTGGCCTGTTACACATGACTTCGTTGTTTTGCAGCTTAATAACTAAGAACACTGGCTAATTATACACAAATTAGGTCTCTTGCTGTTTAGTACGTCAAAACTCAGTGTTCTGTGGCATATTACTCACAAATTGGGTGTACTGCAGCTTACTACACCAGAAATTGCAGTCTGGACACACGAATTTGGTGTATTCTAGCTTACTACGTTAGAACTCGGTGTATTCTACCATATTACTCACAAGTTCATTGTTCTGAAGCTTACTACACTTGAATTGAGTCTATTCTGGCCTATTATACATCATTTCGTAGTAATGCAGCATAATACGTCAGAATACTGTCGTATTACACACAAATTAGGTCTTGCTGTTTAGTACGTCAAAACTCAGTGTTTTGTGCATATTACTCACAAATTGGGTGTACTGAAGCTTACTACATTTGAATTGAGTGTATTATGGCCTGTTACACATGACTTCGTTGTTTTGCTGCTTAATAACTAAGAACACTGGCGAATTATACACAAATTAGGTCTCTTGCTGTTTAGTACGTCAAAACTCAGTGTTCTATGTCATATTACTCACAAATTGGGTAAAGTTCAGCTTACTACACCAGAAATTGCAGTCTGGACACACGAATTTGGTGTATTCTAGCTTACTACGTTAGAACTCGGTGTATTCTGGCATATTACTCACGTTCATTGTTCTGAAGCTTACTACACATGAATTGAGTCTATTCTGGCCTATTATACATCATTTCGTAGTAATGCAGCATAATACGTCAGAATACTGTCGTATTACACACAAATTAGGTCTTGCTGTTTAGTACGTCAAAACTGAGTGTTTTGTGGCATATTACTCACAAATTGGGTGTACTGAAGCTTACTACACTTCAATTGAGTCTATTCTGGCCTGTTACACATGACTTTGGTGTATTCTAGCTAACTACGTTAGAACTCGGTGTATTCTGTCATATTACTCACAAATTCATTGTTCTGAAGCTTACTACACTTGAATTGAGTCTATTCTGGCCTATTATACATCATTTCATACTAATGCAGCATAATACGTCAGAATACTGTCGTATTACACACAAATTAGGTCTTGCTGTTTAGTACGTCAAAATTCAGTGTTTTGTGGCATATTACTCACAAATTGGGTGTACTGAAGCTTACTACACTTGAATTGAGTGTATTCTGGCCTGTTACACATGACTTCGTTGTTTTGCAGCTTAATAACTAAGAACACTGGCTAATTATACACAAATTAGGTCTCTTGCTGTTTAGTACGTCAAAACTCAGTGTTCTGTGGCATATTACTCACAAATTGGGTGTACTGCAGCTTACTACACCAGAAATTGCAGTCTGGACACACGAATTTGGTGTATTCTAGCTTACTACGTTAGAACTCGGTGTATTCTGTCATATTACTCACACGTTCATTGTTCTGAAGCTTACTACACTTGAATTGAGTCTATTCTGGCCTATTATACATCATTTCGTAGTAATGCAGCATAATACGTCAGAATACTGTCGTATTACACACAAATTAGGTCTTCCTGTTTAGTACGTCAAAACTCAGTGTTTTGTGCATATTACTCACAAATTGGGTGTACTGAAGCTTACTACATTTGAATTGAGTGTATTCTGGCCTGTTACACATGACTTCGTTGTTTTGCAGCTTAATAACTAAGAACACTGGCGAATTATACACAAATTAAGTCTCTTGCTGTTTAGTACGTCAAAACTCCGTGTTCTATGTCATATTACTCACAAATTGGGTAAAGTTCAGCTTACTACACCAGAAATTGCAGTCTGGACACGAATTTGGTGTATTCTAGCTTACTACGTTAGAACTCGGTGTATTCTGGCATATTACTCACAAGTTCATTGTTCTGAAGCTTACTACACTTCAATTGAGTCTATTCTGGCCTATTATACATCATTTCGTTGTATTGCAGCATAATACGTCAGAATACTGTCGTATTACACACAGATCAGATCTTGCTGTTTAGTACGTCAAAACTCAGTGTTCTATTGCATATTACTCACAAATTGGGTGTACTGCAGCTTACTACACCAGAAATTGCAGTCTGGACACACGAATTTGGTGTATTCTAGCTTACTACGTTAGAACTCGGTGTATTCTGGCATATTACTCACAAGTTCATTGTTCTGAAGCTTACTACACTTGAATTGAGTCTATTCTGGCCTATTATACATCATTTCGTAGTAATGCAGCATAATACGTCAGAATACTGTCGTATTACACACAAATTAGGTCTTGCTGTTTAGTACGTCAAAACTCAGTGTTTTGTGGCATATTACTCACAAATTGGGTGTACTGAAGCTTACTACACTTGAATTGAGTGTATTCTGGCCTGTTACACATGACTTCGTTGTTTTGCAGCTTAATAACTAAGAACACTGGCTAATTATACACAAATTAGGTCTCTTGCTGTTTAGTACGTCAAAACTCAGTGTTCTGTGGCATATTACTCACAAATTGGGTGTACTGCAGCTTACTACACCAGAAATTGCAGTCTGGACACACGAATTTGGTGTATTCTAGCTTACTACGTTAGAACTCGGTGTATTCTACCATATTACTCACAAGTTCATTGTTCTGAAGCTTACTACACTTGAATTGAGTCTATTCTGGCCTATTATACATCATTTCGTAGTAATGCAGCATAATACGTCAGAATACTGTCGTATTACACACAAATTAGGTCTTGCTGTTTAGTACGTCAAAACTCAGTGTTTTGTGCATATTACTCACAAATTGGGTGTACTGAAGCTTACTACATTTGAATTGAGTGTATTATGGCCTGTTACACATGACTTCGTTGTTTTGCTGCTTAATAACTAAGAACACTGGCGAATTATACACAAATTAGGTCTCTTGCTGTTTAGTACGTCAAAACTCAGTGTTCTATGTCATATTACTCACAAATTGGGTAAAGTTCAGCTTACTACACCAGAAATTGCAGTCTGGACACACGAATTTGGTGTATTCTAGCTTACTACGTTAGAACTCGGTGTATTCTGGCATATTACTCACGTTCATTGTTCTGAAGCTTACTACACATGAATTGAGTCTATTCTGGCCTATTATACATCATTTCGTAGTAATGCAGCATAATACGTCAGAATACTGTCGTATTACACACAAATTAGGTCTTGCTGTTTAGTACGTCAAAACTGAGTGTTTTGTGGCATATTACTCACAAATTGGGTGTACTGAAGCTTACTACACTTCAATTGAGTCTATTCTGGCCTGTTACACATGACTTTGGTGTATTCTAGCTAACTACGTTAGAACTCGGTGTATTCTGTCATATTACTCACAAATTCATTGTTCTGAAGCTTACTACACTTGAATTGAGTCTATTCTGGCCTATTATACATCATTTCATACTAATGCAGCATAATACGTCAGAATACTGTCGTATTACACACAAATTAGGTCTTGCTGTTTAGTACGTCAAAACTCAGTGTTTTGTGGCATATTACTCACAAATTGGGTGTACTGAAGCTTACTACACTTGAATTGAGTGTATTCTGGCCTGTTACACATGACTTCGTTGTTTTGCAGCTTAATAACTAAGAACACTGGCTAATTATACACAAATTAGGTCTCTTGCTGTTTAGTACGTCAAAACTCAGTGTTCTGTGGCATATTACTCACAAATTGGGTGTACTGCAGCTTACTACACCAGAAATTGCAGTCTGGACACACGAATTTGGTGTATTCTAGCTTACTACGTTAGAACTCGGTGTATTCTGTCATATTACTCACACGTTCATTGTTCTGAAGCTTACTACACTTGAATTGAGTCTATTCTGGCCTATTATACATCATTTCGTAGTAATGCAGCATAATACGTCAGAATACTGTCGTATTACACACAAATTAGGTCTTGCTGTTTAGTACGTCAAAACTCAGTGTTTTGTGCATATTACTCACAAATTGGGTGTACTGAAGCTTACTACATTTGAATTGAGTGTATTCTGGCCTGTTACACATTCGTTGTTTTGCAGCTTAATAACTAAGAACACTGGCGAATTATACACAAATTAAGTCTCTTGCTGTTTAGTACGTCAAAACTCCGTGTTCTATGTCATATTACTCACAAATTGGGTAAAGTTCAGCTTACTACACCAGAAATTGCAGTCTGGACACGAATTTGGTGTATTCTAGCTTACTACGTTAGAACTCGGTGTATTCTGGCATATTACTCACAAGTTCATTGTTCTGAAGCTTACTACACTTCAATTGAGTCTATTCTGGCCTATTATACATCATTTCGTTGTATTGCAGCATAATACGTCAGAATACTGTCGTATTACACACAGATCAGATCTTGCTGTTTAGTACGTCAAAACTCAGTGTTCTATTGCATATTACTCACAAATTGGGTGTACTGCAGCTTACTACACCAGAAATTGCAGTCTGGACACACGAATTTGGTGTATTCTAGCTTACTACGTTAGAACTCGGTGTATTCTGGCATATTACTCACAAGTTCATTGTTCTGAAGCTTACTACACTTGAATTGAGTCTATTCTGGCCTATTATACATCATTTCGTAGTAATGCAGCATAATACGTCAGAATACTGTCGTATTACACAAAAATTAGGTCTTGCTGTTTAGTACGTCAAAACTCAGTGTTTTGTGGCATATTACTCACAAATTGGGTGTACTGAAGCTTACTACACTTGAATTGAGTGTATTCTGGCCTGTTACACATGACTTCGTTGTTTTGCAGCTTAATAACTAAGAACACTGGCTAATTATACACAAATTAGGTCTCTTGCTGTTTAGTACGTCAAAACTCAGTGTTCTGTGGCATATTACTCACAAATTGGGTGTACTGCAGCTTACTACACCAGAAATTGCAGTCTGGACACACGAATTTGGTGTATTCTAGCTTACTACATTAGAACTCGGTGTATTCTACCATATTACTCACAAGTTCATTGTTCTGAAGCTTACTACACTTGAATTGAGTCTATTCTGGCCTATTATACATCATTTCGTAGTAATGCAGCATAATACGTCAGAATACTGTCGTATTACACACAAATTAGGTCTTGCTGTTTAGTACGTCAAAACTCAGTGTTCTATTGCATATTACTCACAAATTGGGTGTACTGCAGCTTACTACACCAGAAATTGCAGTCTGGACACACGAATTTGGTGTATTCTAGCTTACTACGTTAGAACTCGGTGTATTCTGGCATATTACTCACAAGTTCATTGTTCTGAAGCTTACTACACTTGAATTGAGTCTATTCTGACCTATTATACATCATTTCGTAGTAATGCAGCATAATACGTCAGAATACTGTCGTATTACACACAAATTAGGTCTTGCTGTTTAGTACGTCAAAACTCAGTGTTTTGTGGCATATTACTCACAAATTGGGTGTACTGAAGCTTACTACACTTGAATTGAGTGTATTCTGGCCTGTTACACATGACTTCGTTGTTTTGCAGCTTAATAACTAAGAACACTGGCTAATTATACACAAATTAGGTCTCTTGCTGTTTAGTACGTGAAAACTCAGTGTTCTGTGGCATATTACTCACAAATTGGGTGTACTGCAGCTTACTACACCAGAAATTGCAGTCTGGACACACGAATTTGGTGTATTCTAGCTTACTACATTAGAACTCGGTGTATTCTACCATATTACTCACAAGTTCATTGTTCTGAAGCTTACTACACTTGAATTGAGTCTATTCTGGCCTATTATACATCATTTCGTAGTAATGCAGCATAATACGTCAGAATACTGTCGTATTACACACAAATTAGGTCTTGCTGTTTAGTACGTCAAAACTCAGTGTTTTGTGCATATTACTCACAAATTGGGTGTACTGAAGCTTACTACATTTGAATTGAGTGTATTCTGGCCTGTTACACATGACTTCGTTGTTTTGCTGCTTAATAACTAAGAACACTGGCGAATTATACACAAATTAGGTCTCTTGCTGTTTAGTACGTCAAAACTCAGTGTTCTATGTCATATTACTCACAAATTGGGTAAAGTTCAGCTTACTACACCAGAAATTGCAGTCTGGACACACGAATTTGGTGTATTCTAGCTTACTACGTTAGAACTCGGTGTATTCTGGCATATTACTCACGTTCATTGTTCTGAAGCTTACTACACATGAATTGAGTCTATTCTGGCCTATTATACATCATTTCGTAGTAATGCAGCATAATACGTCAGAATACTGTCGTATTACACACAAATTAGGTCTTGTTGTTTAGTACGTCAAAACTCAGTGTTTTGTGGCATATTACTCACAAATTGGGTGTACTGAAGCTTACTACACTTGAATTGAGTGTATTCTGGCCTGTTACACATGACTTCGTTGTTTTGCAGCTTAATAACTAAGAACACTGGCGAATAATACACAAATTAGGTCTCTTGCTGTTTAGTACGTCAAAACTCATTGTTCTATTGCATATTACTCACAAATTGGGTGTACTGAAGCTTACTACACTTGAATTGAGTGTATTCTGACTTGTTACACATGACTGTTGTTTTGCAGCTTAATAACTAAGAACACTGGCGAATTATACACAAATTAGGTCTCTTGCTGTTTAGTACGTCAAAACTCCGTGTTCTATTGCATATTACTCACAAATTGGGTGTACTGCAGCTTACTACACCAGAAATTGCAGTCTGGACACACGAATTGGGTGTATTCCAGTTTAGTACGCCAAAACTCGTTGTATTCTGGCATATTACTCACAAATTCATTGTACTGAAGCATACTACACTAGAATTGAGTGTATTCTGGCCTGTTACACATGACTTCGTTGTTTTGCAGCTTAATAACTAAGAACACTGGCGAATTATACACAAATTAGGTCTCTTGCTGTTTAGTACGTCAAAACTCAGTGTTCTATTGCATATTACTCACAAATTGGGTGTACTGCAGCTTACTACACCAGAAATTGCAGTCTGGACACACGAATTTGGTGTATTCTAGCTTACTACGTTAGAACTCGGTGTATTCTGGCATATTACTCACAAGTTCATTGTTCTGAAGCTTACTACACTTGAATTGAGTCTATTCTGGCCATCATTTCGTAGTAATGCAGCATAATACGTCAGAATACTGTCGTATTACACACAAATTAGGTCTTGTTGTTTAGTACGTCAAAACTCAGTGTTTTGTGGCATATTACTCACAAATTGGGTGTACTGAAGCTTACTACACTTGAATTGAGTGTATTCTGGCCTGTTACACATGACTTCGTTGTTTTGCAGCTTAATAACTAAGAACACTGGCTAATTATACACAAATTAGGTCTCTTGCTGTTTAGTACGTCAAAACTCAGTGTTCTGTGGCATATTACTCACAAATTGGGTGTACTGCAGCTTACTACACCAGAAATTGCAGTCTGGACACACGAATTTGGTGTATTCTAGCTTACTACATTAGAACTCGGTGTATTCTACCATATTACTCACAAGTTCATTGTTCTGAAGCTTACTACACTTGAATTGAGTCTATTCTGGCCTATTATACATCATTTCGTAGTAATGCAGCATAATACGTCAGAATACTGTCGTATTACACACAAATTAGGTCTTGCTGTTTAGTACGTCAAAACTCAGTGTTCTATTGCATATTACTCACAAATTGGGTGTACTGCAGCTTACTACACCAGAAATTGCAGTCTGGACACACGAATTTGGTGTATTCTAGCTTACTACGTTAGAACTCGGTGTATTCTGGCATATTACTCACAAGTTCATTGTTCTGAAGCTTACTACACTTGAATTGAGTCTATTCTGACCTATTATACATCATTTCGTAGTAATGCAGCATAATACGTCAGAATACTGTCGTATTACACACAAATTAGGTCTTGCTGTTTAGTACGTCAAAACTCAGTGTTTTGTGGCATATTACTCACAAATTGGGTGTACTGAAGCTTACTACACTTGAATTGAGTGTATTCTGGCCTGTTACACATGACTTCGTTGTTTTGCAGCTTAATAACTAAGAACACTGGCTAATTATACACAAATTAGGTCTCTTGCTGTTTAGTACGTGAAAACTCAGTGTTCTGTGGCATATTACTCACAAATTGGGTGTACTGCAGCTTACTACACCAGAAATTGCAGTCTGGACACACGAATTTGGTGTATTCTAGCTTACTACATTAGAACTCGGTGTATTCTACCATATTACTCACAAGTTCATTGTTCTGAAGCTTACTACACTTGAATTGAGTCTATTCTGGCCTATTATACATCATTTCGTAGTAATGCAGCATAATACGTCAGAATACTGTCGTATTACACACAAATTAGGTCTTGCTGTTTAGTACGTCAAAACTCAGTGTTTTGTGCATATTACTCACAAATTGGGTGTACTGAAGCTTACTACATTTGAATTGAGTGTATTCTGGCCTGTTACACATGACTTCGTTGTTTTGCTGCTTAATAACTAAGAACACTGGCGAATTATACACAAATTAGGTCTCTTGCTGTTTAGTACGTCAAAACTCAGTGTTCTATGTCATATTACTCACAAATTGGGTAAAGTTCAGCTTACTACACCAGAAATTGCAGTCTGGACACACGAATTTGGTGTATTCTAGCTTACTACGTTAGAACTCGGTGTATTCTGGCATATTACTCACGTTCATTGTTCTGAAGCTTACTACACATGAATTGAGTCTATTCTGGCCTATTATACATCATTTCGTAGTAATGCAGCATAATACGTCAGAATACTGTCGTATTACACACAAATTAGGTCTTGTTGTTTAGTACGTCAAAACTCAGTGTTTTGTGGCATATTACTCACAAATTGGGTGTACTGAAGCTTACTACACTTGAATTGAGTGTATTCTGGCCTGTTACACATGACTTCGTTGTTTTGCAGCTTAATAACTAAGAACACTGGCGAATAATACACAAATTAGGTCTCTTGCTGTTTAGTACGTCAAAACTCATTGTTCTATTGCATATTACTCACAAATTGGGTGTACTGAAGCTTACTACACTTGAATTGAGTGTATTCTGACTTGTTACACATGACTGTTGTTTTGCAGCTTAATAACTAAGAACACTGGCGAATTATACACAAATTAGGTCTCTTGCTGTTTAGTACGTCAAAACTCCGTGTTCTATTGCATATTACTCACAAATTGGGTGTACTGCAGCTTACTACACCAGAAATTGCAGTCTGGACACACGAATTGGGTGTATTCCAGTTTAGTACGCCAAAACTCGTTGTATTCTGGCATATTACTCACAAATTCATTGTACTGAAGCATACTACACTAGAATTGAGTGTATTCTGGCCTGTTACACATGACTTCGTTGTTTTGCAGCTTAATAACTAAGAACACTGGCGAATTATACACAAATTAGGTCTCTTGCTGTTTAGTACGTCAAAACTCAGTGTTCTATTGCATATTACTCACAAATTGGGTGTACTGCAGCTTACTACACCAGAAATTGCAGTCTGGACACACGAATTTGGTGTATTCTAGCTTACTACGTTAGAACTCGGTGTATTCTGGCATATTACTCACAAGTTCATTGTTCTGAAGCTTACTACACTTGAATTGAGTCTATTCTGGCCATCATTTCGTAGTAATGCAGCATAATACGTCAGAATACTGTCGTATTACACACAAATTAGGTCTTGTTGTTTAGTACGTCAAAACTCAGTGTTTTGTGGCATATTACTCACAAATTGGGTGTACTGAAGCTTACTACACTTGAATTGAGTGTATTCTGGCCTGTTACACATGACTTCGTTGTTTTGCAGCTTAATAACTAAGAACACTGGCGAATTATACACAAATTAGGTCTCTTGCTGTTTAGTACGTCAAAACTCATTGTTCTATTGCATATTACTCACAAATTGGGTGTACTGAAGCTTACTACACTTGAATTGAGTGTATTCTGACTTGTTACACATGACTGTTGTTTTGCAGCTTAATAACTAAGAACACTGGCGAATTATACACAAATTAGGTCTCTTGCTGTTTAGTACGTCAAAACTCAGTGTTCTATTGCATATTACTCACAAATTGGGTGTACTGCAGCTTACTACACCAGAAATTGCAGTCTGGACACACGAATTTGGTGTATTCTAGCTTACTACGTTAGAACTCGGTGTATTCTGGCATATTACTCACAAGTTCATTGTTCTGAAGCTTACTACACTTGAATTGAGTCTATTCTGGCCTATTATACATCATTTCGTAGTAATGCAGCATAATACGTCAGAATACTGTCGTATTACACACAAATTAGGTCTTTCTGTTTAGTACGTCAAAACTCAGTGTTTTGTGGCATATTACTCACAAATTGGGTGTACAAGCTTACTACACTTGAATTGAGTGTATTCTGACTTGTTACACATGACTGTTGTTTTGCAGCTTAATAACTAAGAACACTGGCGAACTATACACAAATTAGGTCTCTTGCTGTTTAGTACGTCAAAACTCAGTGTTCTATGGCATATTACTCACAAATTGGGTGTACTGCAGCTTACTAATCCAGAAATTGCAGTCTGGACACACGAATTTGGTGTATTCTAGCTAACTACGTTAGAACTCGGTGTATTCTGTCATATTACTCACAAATTCATTGTTCTGAAGCTTACTACACTTGAATTGAGTCTATTCTGGCCTATTATACATCATTTCATAGTAATGCAGCATAATACGTCAGAATACTGTCGTATTACACACAAATTAGGTCTTGCTGTTTAGTACGTCAAAACTCAGTGTTTTGTGCATATTACTCACAAATTGGGTGTACTGAAGCTTACTACATTTGAATTGAGTGTATTCTGGCCTGTTACACATGACTTCGTTGTTTTGCTGCTTAATAACTAAGAACACTGGCGAATTATACACAAATTAGGTCTCTTGCTGTTTAGTACGTCAAAACTCAGTGTTCTATGTCATATTACTCACAAATTGGGTAAAGTTCAGCTTACTACACCAGAAATTGCAGTCTGGACACACGAATTTGGTGTATTCTAGCTTACTACGTTAGAACTCGGTGTATTCTGGCATATTACTCACGTTCATTGTTCTGAAGCTTACTACACATGAATTGAGTCTATTCTGGCCTATTATACATCATTTCGTAGTAATGCAGCATAATACGTCAGAATACTGTCGTATTACACACAAATTAGGTCTTGTTGTTTAGTACGTCAAAACTCAGTGTTTTGTGGCATATTACTCACAAATTGGGTGTACTGAAGCTTACTACACTTGAATTGAGTGTATTCTGGCCTGTTACACATGACTTCGTTGTTTTGCAGCTTAATAACTAAGAACACTGGCGAATAATACACAAATTAGGTCTCTTGCTGTTTAGTACGTCAAAACTCATTGTTCTATTGCATATTACTCACAAATTGGGTGTACTGAAGCTTACTACACTTGAATTGAGTGTATTCTGACTTGTTACACATGACTGTTGTTTTGCAGCTTAATAACTAAGAACACTGGCGAATTATACACAAATTAGGTCTCTTGCTGTTTAGTACGTCAAAACTCCGTGTTCTATTGCATATTACTCACAAATTGGGTGTACTGCAGCTTACTACACCAGAAATTGCAGTCTGGACACACGAATTGGGTGTATTCCAGTTTAGTACGCCAAAACTCGTTGTATTCTGGCATATTACTCACAAATTCATTGTACTGAAGCATACTACACTAGAATTGAGTGTATTCTGGCCTGTTACACATGACTTCGTTGTTTTGCAGCTTAATAACTAAGAACACTGGCGAATTATACACAAATTAGGTCTCTTGCTGTTTAGTACGTCAAAACTCAGTGTTCTATTGCATATTACTCACAAATTGGGTGTACTGCAGCTTACTACACCAGAAATTGCAGTCTGGACACACGAATTTGGTGTATTCTAGCTTACTACGTTAGAACTCGGTGTATTCTGGCATATTACTCACAAGTTCATTGTTCTGAAGCTTACTACACTTGAATTGAGTCTATTCTGGCCATCATTTCGTAGTAATGCAGCATAATACGTCAGAATACTGTCGTATTACACACAAATTAGGTCTTGTTGTTTAGTACGTCAAAACTCAGTGTTTTGTGGCATATTACTCACAAATTGGGTGTACTGAAGCTTACTACACTTGAATTGAGTGTATTCTGGCCTGTTACACATGACTTCGTTGTTTTGCAGCTTAATAACTAAGAACACTGGCGAATTATACACAAATTAGGTCTCTTGCTGTTTAGTACGTCAAAACTCATTGTTCTATTGCATATTACTCACAAATTGGGTGTACTGAAGCTTACTACACTTGAATTGAGTGTATTCTGACTTGTTACACATGACTGTTGTTTTGCAGCTTAATAACTAAGAACACTGGCGAATTATACACAAATTAGGTCTCTTGCTGTTTAGTACGTCAAAACTCAGTGTTCTATTGCATATTACTCACAAATTGGGTGTACTGCAGCTTACTACACCAGAAATTGCAGTCTGGACACACGAATTTGGTGTATTCTAGCTTACTACGTTAGAACTCGGTGTATTCTGGCATATTACTCACAAGTTCATTGTTCTGAAGCTTACTACACTTGAATTGAGTCTATTCTGGCCTATTATACATCATTTCGTAGTAATGCAGCATAATACGTCAGAATACTGTCGTATTACACACAAATTAGGTCTTGCTGTTTAGTACGTCAAAACTCAGTGTTTTGTGGCATATTACTCACAAATTGGGTGTACAAGCTTACTACACTTGAATTGAGTGTATTCTGACTTGTTACACATGACTGTTGTTTTGCAGCTTAATAACTAAGAACACTGGCGAACTATACACAAATTAGGTCTCTTGCTGTTTAGTACGTCAAAACTCAGTGTTCTATGGCATATTACTCACAAATTGGGTGTACTGCAGCTTACTAATCCAGAAATTGCAGTCTGGACACACGAATTTGGTGTATTCTAGCTAACTACGTTAGAACTCGGTGTATTCTGTCATATTACTCACAAATTCATTGTTCTGAAGCTTACTACACTTGAATTGAGTCTATTCTGGCCTATTATACATCATTTCATAGTAATGCAGCATAATACGTCAGAATACTGTCGTATTACACACAAATTAGGTCTTGCTGTTTAGTACGTCAAAACTCAGTGTTTTGTGGCATATTACTCACAAATTGGGTGTACTGAAGCTTACTACACTTGAATTGAGTGTATTCTGGCCTGTTACACATGACTTCGTTGTTTTGGAGCTTAATAACTAAGAACACTGGCTAATTATACACAAATTAGGTCTCTTGCTGTTTAGTACGTCAAAACTCCGTGTTCTATGGCATATTACTCACAAATTGGGTGTACTGCAGCTTACTACACCAGAAATTGCAGTCTGGACACACGAATTGGGTGTATTCCAGTTTAGTACGCCAAAACTCGTTGTATTCTGGCATATTACTCACAAATTCATTGTACTGAAGCATACTACACTAGAATTGAGTGTATTCTGGCCTGTTACACATGACTTCGTTGTTTTGCAGCTTAATAACTAAGAACACTGGCGAATTATACACAAATTAGGTCTCTTGCTGTTTAGTACGTCAAAACTCAGTGTTCTGTGGAATATTACTGACAAATTGGGTGTACTGCAGCTTACTACACCAGAAATTGCAGTCTGGACACACGAATTTGGTGTATTCTAGCTTACTACGTTAGAACTCGGTGTATTCTGGCATATTACTCACAAGTTCATTGTTCTGAAGCTTACTACTATTGAATTGAGTCTATTCTGGCCTATTATACATCATTTCATACTAATGCAGCATAATACGTCAGAATACTGTCGTATTACACACAAATTAGGTCTTGCTGTTTAGTACGTCAAAACTCAGTGTTTTGTGGCATATTACTCACAAATTGGGTGTACTGAAGCTTACTACACTTGAATTGAGTGTATTCTGGCCTGTTACACATGACTTCGTTGTTTTGCAGCTTAATAACTAAGAACACTGGCTAATTATACACAAATTAGGTCTCTTGCTGTTTAGTACGTGAAAACTCAGTGTTCTGTGGCATATTACTCACAAATTGGGTGTACTGCAGCTTACTACACCAGAAATTGCAGTCTGGACACACGAATTTGGTGTATTCTAGCTTACTACATTAGAACTCGGTGTATTCTACCATATTACTCACAAGTTCATTGTTCTGAAGCTTACTACACTTGAATTGAGTCTATTCTGGCCTATTATACATCATTTCGTAGTAATGCAGCATAATACGTCAGAATACTGTCGTATTACACACAAATTAGGTCTTGCTGTTTAGTACGTCAAAACTCAGTGTTTTGTGCATATTACTCACAAATTGGGTGTACTGAAGCTTACTACATTTGAATTGAGTGTATTCTGGCCTGTTACACATGACTTCGTTGTTTTGCTGCTTAATAACTAAGAACACTGGCGAATTATACACAAATTAGGTCTCTTGCTGTTTAGTACGTCAAAACTCAGTGTTCTATGTCATATTACTCACAAATTGGGTAAAGTTCAGCTTACTACACCAGAAATTGTAGTCTGGACACACGAATTTGGTGTATTCTAGCTTACTACGTTAGAACTCGGTGTATTCTGGCATATTACTCACGTTCATTGTTCTGAAGCTTACTACACATGAATTGAGTCTATTCTGGCCTATTATACATCATTTCGTAGTAATGCAGCATAATACGTCAGAATACTGTCGTATTACACACAAATTAGGTCTTGTTGTTTAGTACGTCAAAACTCAGTGTTTTGTGGCATATTACTCACAAATTGGGTGTACTGAAGCTTACTACACTTGAATTGAGTGTATTCTGGCCTGTTACACATGACTTCGTTGTTTTGCAGCTTAATAACTAAGAACACTGGCGAATAATACACAAATTAGGTCTCTTGCTGTTTAGTACGTCAAAACTCATTGTTCTATTGCATATTACTCACAAATTGGGTGTACTGAAGCTTACTACACTTGAATTGAGTGTATTCTGACTTGTTACACATGACTCTTGTTTTGCAGCTTAATAACTAAGAACACTGGCGAATTATACACAAATTAGGTCTCTTGCTGTTTAGTACGTCAAAACTCAGTGTTCTATTGCATATTACTCACAAATTGGGTGTACTGCAGCTTACTACACCAGAAATTGCAGTCTGGACACACGAATTTGGTGTATTCTAGCTTACTACGTTAGAACTCGGTGTATTCTGGCATATTACTCACAAGTTCATTGTTCTGAAGCTTACTACACTTGAATTGAGTCTATTCTGGCCTATTATACATCATTTCGTAGTAATGCAGCATAATACGTCAGAATACTGTCGTATTACACACATATTAGGTCTTGCTGTTTAGTACGTCAAAACTCAGTGTTTTGTGGCATATTACTCACAAATTGGGTGTACAAGCTTACTACACTTGAATTGAGTGTATTCTGACTTGTTACACATGACTGTTGTTTTGCAGCTTAATAACTAAGAACACTGGCGAATTATACACAAATTAGGTCTCTTGCTGTTTAGTACGTCAAAACTCCGTGTTCTATTGCATATTACTCACAAATTGGGTGTACTGCAGCTTACTACACCAGAAATTGCAGTCTGGACACACGAATTGGGTGTATTCCAGTTTAGTACGCCAAAACTCGTTGTATTCTGGCATATTACTCACAAATTCATTGTACTGAAGCATACTACACTAGAATTGAGTGTATTCTGGCCTGTTACACATGACTTCGTTGTTTTGCAGCTTAATAACTAAGAACACTGGCGAATTATACACAAATTAGGTCTCTTGCTGTTTAGTACGTCAAAACTCAGTGTTCTATTGCATATTACTCACAAATTGGGTGTACTGCAGCTTACTACACCAGAAATTGCAGTCTGGACACACGAATTTGGTGTATTCTAGCTTACTACGTTAGAACTCGGTGTATTCTGGCATATTACTCACAAGTTCATTGTTCTGAAGCTTACTACACTTGAATTGAGTCTATTCTGGCCATCATTTCGTAGTAATGCAGCATAATACGTCAGAATACTGTCGTATTACACACAAATTAGGTCTTGTTGTTTAGTACGTCAAAACTCAGTGTTTTGTGGCATATTACTCACAAATTGGGTGTACTGAAGCTTACTACACTTGAATTGAGTGTATTCTGGCCTGTTACACATGACTTCGTTGTTTTGCAGCTTAATAACTAAGAACACTGGCGAATTATACACAAATTAGGTCTCTTGCTGTTTAGTACGTCAAAACTCATTGTTCTATTGCATATTACTCACAAATTGGGTGTACTGAAGCTTACTACACTTGAATTGAGTGTATTCTGGCCTGTTACACATGACTTCGTTGTTTTGGAGCTTAATAACTAAGAACACTGGCTAATTATACACAAATTAGGTCTCTTGCTGTTTAGTACGTCAAAACTCCGTGTTCTATGGCATATTACTCACAAATTGGGTGTACTGCAGCTTACTACACCAGAAATTGCAGTCTGGACACACGAATTGGGTGTATTCCAGTTTAGTACGCCAAAACTCGTTGTATTCTGGCATATTACTCACAAATTCATTGTACTGAAGCATACTACACTAGAATTGAGTGTATTCTGGCCTGTTACACATGACTTCGTTGTTTTGCAGCTTAATAACTAAGAACACTGGCGAATTATACACAAATTAGGTCTCTTGCTGTTTAGTACGTCAAAACTCAGTGTTCTATGGAATATTACTGACAAATTGGGTGTACTGCAGCTTACTACACCAGAAATTGCAGTCTGGACACACGAATTTGGTGTATTCTAGCTTACTACGTTAGAACTCGGTGTATTCTGGCATATTACTCACAAGTTCATTGTTCTGAAGCTTACTACTATTGAATTGAGTCTATTCTGGCCTATTATACATCATTTCGTAGTAATGCAGCAAAATACGTCAGAATACTGTCGTATTACACACACATTAGGTCTTGCTGTTTAGTACGTCAAAACTGAGTGTTTTGTGGCATATTACTCACAAATTGGGTGTACTGAAGCTTACTACACTTGAATTGAGTGTATTCTGGCCTGTTACACATGACTTCGTTGTTTTGCAGCTTAATAACTAAGAACACTGGCGAATTATACACAAATTAGGTCTCTTGCTGTTTAGTACGTCAAAACTCAGTGTTCTATTGCATATTACTCACATATTGGGTGTACTGCAGCTTACTACACCAGAAATTGCAGTCTGGACACACAAATTTGGTGTATTCTAGCTTACTACGTTAGAACTCGGTGAATTCTGGCATATTACTCACAAGTTCATTGTTCTGAAGCTTACTACATTAGAATTGAGTGTATTCTGGCCTATTATAAATCATTTCGTTGTATTTTAGCATAATACGTCAGAATACTGTCGTATTACACACATATTAGGTCTTGCTGTTTAGTACGTCAAAACTCAGTGTTTTGTGGCATATTACTCACAAATTGGGTGTACAAGCTTACTACACTTGAATTGAGTGTATTCTGACTTGTTACACATGACTGTTGTTTTGCAGCTTAATAACTAAGAACACTGGCGAATTATACACAAATTAGGTCTCTTGCTGTTTAGTACGTCAAAACTCCGTGTTCTATTGCATATTACTCACAAATTGGGTGTACTGCAGCTTACTACACCAGAAATTGCAGTCTGGACACACGAATTGGGTGTATTCCAGTTTAGTACGCCAAAACTCGTTGTATTCTGGCATATTACTCACAAATTCATTGTACTGAAGCATACTACACTAGAATTGAGTGTATTCTGGCCTGTTACACATGACTTCGTTGTTTTGCAGCTTAATAACTAAGAACACTGGCGAATTATACACAAATTAGGTCTCTTGCTGTTTAGTACGTCAAAACTCAGTGTTCTATTGCATATTACTCACAAATTGGGTGTACTGCAGCTTACTACACCAGAAATTGCAGTCTGGACACACGAATTTGGTGTATTCTAGCTTACTACGTTAGAACTCGGTGTATTCTGGCATATTACTCACAAGTTCATTGTTCTGAAGCTTACTACACTTGAATTGAGTCTATTCTGGCCTATTATACATCATTTCGTAGTAATGCAGCATAATACGTCAGAATACTGTCGTATTACACACAAATTAGGTCTTGCTGTTTAGTACGTCAAAACTCAGTGTTTTGTGGCATATTACTCACAAATTGGGTGTACTGAAGCTTACTACACTTGAATTGAGTGTATTCTGGCCTGTTACACATGACTTCGTTGTTTTGCAGCTTAATAACTAAGAACACAGGCTAATTATACACAAATTAGGTCTCTTGCTGTTTAGTACGTCAAAACTCCGTGTTCTATGTCATATTACTCACAAATTGGGTAAAGTTCAGCTTACTACACCAGAAATTGCAGTCTGGACACGAATTTGGTGTATTCTAGCTTACTACGTTAGAACTCGGTGTATTCTGGCATATTACTCACAAGTTCATTGTTCTGAAGCTTACTACACTTCAATTGAGTCTATTCTGGCCTATTATACATCATTTCGTTGTATTGCAGCATAATACGTCAGAATACTGTCGTATTACACACAGATCAGATCTTGCTGTTTAGTACGTCAAAACTCAGTGTTCTATTGCATATTACTCACAAATTGGGTGTACTGCAGCTTACTACACCAGAAATTGCAGTCTGGACACACGAATTTGGTGTATTCTAGCTTACTACGTTAGAACTCGGTGTATTCTGGCATATTACTCACAAGTTCATTGTTCTGAAGCTTACTACACTTGAATTGAGTCTATTCTGGCCTATTATACATCATTTCGTAGTAATGCAGCATAATACGTCAGAATACTGTCGTATTACACACAAATTAGGTCTTGCTGTTTAGTACGTCAAAACTCAGTGTTTTGTGGCATATTAATCACAAATTGGGTGTACTGAAGCTTACTACACTTGAATTGAGTGTATTCTGGCCTGTTACACATGACTTCGTTGTTTTGCAGCTTAATAACTAAGAACACTGGCTAATTATACACAAATTAGGTCTCTTGCTGTTTAGTACGTCAAAACTCAGTGTTCTGTGGCATATTACTCACAAATTGGGTGTACTGCAGCTTACTACACCAGAAATTGCAGTCTGGACACACGAATTTGGTGTATTCTAGCTTACTACGTTAGAACTCGGTGTATTCTACAATATTACTCACAAGTTCATTGTTCTGAAGCTTACTACACTTGAATTGAGTCTATTCTGGCCTATTATACATCATTTCGTAGTAATGCAGCATAATACGTCAGAATACTGTCGTATTACACACAAATTAGGTCTTGCTGTTTAGTACGTCAAAACTCAGTGTTTTGTGCATATTACTCACAAATTGGGTGTACTGAAGCTTACTACATTTGAATTGAGTGTATTCTGGCCTGTTACACATGACTTCGTTGTTTTGCTGCTTAATAACTAAGAACACTGGCGAATTATACACAAATTAGGTCTCTTGCTGTTTAGTACGTCAAAACTCAGTGTTCTATGTCATATTACTCACAAATTGGGTAAAGTTCAGCTTACTACACCAGAAATTGCAGTCTGGACACACGAATTTGGTGTATTCTAGCTTACTACGTTAGAACTCGGTGTATTCTGGCATATTACTCACGTTCATTGTTCTGAAGCTTACTACACATGAATTGAGTCTATTCTGGCCTATTATACATCATTTCGTAGTAATGCAGCATAATACGTCAGAATACTGTCGTATTACACACAAATTAGGTCTTGCTGTTTAGTACGTCAAAACTCAGTGTTTTGTGGCATATTACTCACAAATTGGGTGTACTGAAGCTTACTACACTTCAATTGAGTCTATTCTGGCCTGTTACACATGACTTTGGTGTATTCTAGCTAACTACGTTAGAACTCGGTGTATTCTGTCATATTACTCACAAATTCATTGTTCTGAAGCTTACTACACATGAATTGAGTCTATTCTGGCCTATTATACATCATTTCGTAGTAATGCAGCATAATACGTCAGAATACTGTCGTATTACACACAAATTAGGTCTTGCTGTTTAGTACGTCAAAACTCAGTGTTTTGTGGCATATTACTCACAAATTGGGTGTACTGAAGCTTACTACACTTGAATTGAGTGTATTCTGGCCTGTTACACATGACTTCGTTGTTTTGCAGCTTAATAACTAAGAACACTGGCGAATAATACACAAATTAGGTCTCTTGCTGTTTAGTACGTCAAAACTCATTGTTCTATTGCATATTACTCACAAATTGGGTGTACTGAAGCTTACTACACTTGAATTGAGTGTATTCTGACTTGTTACACATGACTCTTGTTTTGCAGCTTAATAACTAAGAACACTGGCGAATTATACACAAATTAGGTCTCTTGCTGTTTAGTACGTCAAAACTCAGTGTTCTATTGCATATTACTCACAAATTGGGTGTACTGCAGCTTACTACACCAGAAATTGCAGTCTGGACACACGAATTTGGTGTATTCTAGCTTACTACGTTAGAACTCGGTGTATTCTGGCATATTACTCACAAGTTCATTGTTCTGAAGCTTACTACACTTGAATTGAGTCTATTCTGGCCTATTATACATCATTTCGTAGTAATGCAGCATAATACGTCAGAATACTGTCGTATTACACACATATTAGGTCTTACTGTTTAGTACGTCAAAACTCAGTGTTTTGTGGCATATTACTCACAAATTGGGTGTACAAGCTTACTACACTTGAATTGAGTGTATTCTGACTTGTTACACATGACTGTTGTTTTGCAGCTTAATAACTAAGAACACTGGCGAATTATACACAAATTAGGTCTCTTGCTGTTTAGTACGTCAAAACTCCGTGTTCTATTGCATATTAATCACAAATTGGGTGTACTGCAGCTTACTACACCAGAAATTGCAGTCTGGACACACGAATTGGGTGTATTCCAGTTTAGTACGCCAAAACTCGTTGTATTCTGGCATATTACTCACAAATTCATTGTACTGAAGCATACTACACTAGAATTGAGTGTATTCTGGCCTGTTACACATGACTTCGTTGTTTTGCAGCTTAATAACTAAGAACACTGGCGAATTATACACAAATTAGGTCTCTTGCTGTTTAGTACGTCAAAACTCAGTGTTCTATTGCATATTACTCACAAATTGGGTGTACTGCAGCTTACTACACCAGAAATTGCAGTCTGGACACACGAATTTGGTGTATTCTAGCTTACTACGTTAGAACTCGGTGTATTCTGGCATATTACTCACAAGTTCATTGTTCTGAAACTTACTACACTTGAATTGAGTCTATTCTGGCCTATTATACATCATGTCGTAGTAATGCAGCATAATACGTCAGAATACTGTCGTATTACACACAAATTAGGTCCTGCTGTTTAGTACGTCAAAACTCAGTGTTTTGTGGCATATTACTCACAAATTGGGTGTACTGAAGCTTACTACACTTGAATTAAGTGTATTCTGACTTGTTACACATGACTGTTGTTTTGCAGCTTAATAACTAAGAACACTGGCGAATTATACACAAATTAGGTCTCTTGCTGTTTAGTACGTCAAAACTCAGTGTTCTATGGCATATTACTGACAAATTGGGTGTACTGCAGCTTACTACACCAGAAATTGCAGTCTGGACACTCGAATTTGGTGTATTCTCGCTTACTACGTTAGAACTCGGTGTATTCTGGCATATTACTCACAAGTTCATTGTTCTGAAGCTTACTACTATTGAATTGAGTCTATTCTGGCCTATTATACATCATTTCGTTGTATTTTAGCATACGTCAGAATACTGTCGTATTACACACAGATTAGGTCTTGCTGTTTAGTACGTCAAAACTCAGTGTTTTGTGGCATATTACTCACAAATTGGGTGTACAAGCTTACTACACTTGAATTGAGTGTATTCTGACTTGTTACACATGACTGTTGTTTTGCAGCTTAATAACTAAGAACACTGGCGAATTATACACAAATTAGGTCTCTTGCTGTTTAGTACGTCAAAACTCCGTGTTCTATTGCATATTAATCACAAATTGGGTGTACTGCAGCTTACTACACCAGAAATTGCAGTCTGGACACACGAATTGGGTGTATTCCAGTTTAGTACGCCAAAACTCGTTGTATTCTGGCATATTACTCACAAATTCATTGTACTGAAGCATACTACACTAGAATTGAGTGTATTCTGGCCTGTTACACATGACTTCGTTGTTTTGCAGCTTAATAACTAAGAACACTGGCGAATTATACACAAATTAGGTCTCTTGCTGTTTAGTACGTCAAAACTCAGTGTTCTATTGCATATTACTCACAAATTGGGTGTACTGCAGCTTACTACACCAGAAATTGCAGTCTGGACACACGAATTTGGTGTATTCTAGCTTACTACGTTAGAACTCGGTGTATTCTGGCATATTACTCACAAGTTCATTGTTCTGAAGCTTACTACACTTGAATTGTCTATTCTGGCCTATTATACATCATTTCGTAGTAATGCAGCATAAAACGTCAGAATACTGTCGTATTACACACAAATTAGGTCTTGCTGTTTAGTACGTCAAAACTCAGTGTTTTGTGGTATATTACTCACAAATTGGGTGTACTGAAGCTTACTACACTTGAATTGAGTGTATTCTGACTTGTTACACATGACTGTTGTTTTGCAGCTTAATAACTAAGAACACTGGCGAATTATACACAAATTAGGTCTCTTGCTGTTTAGTACGTCAAAACTCAGTGTTCTATTGCATATTACTCACAAATTGGGTGTACTGCAGCTTACTACACCAGAAATTGCAGTCTGGACACACGAATTGGGTGTATTCCAGTTTAGTACGCCAAAACTCGTTGTATGGCATATCTCACAAATTCATTGTACTGAAGCTTACTACACTAGAGTGTATTCTGGCCTGTTACAGATGACTTCGTTGTTTTGCAGCTTAATAACTAAGAACACTGGCGAATTATACACAAATTAGGTCTCTTGCTGTTTAGTACGTCAAAACTCAGTGTTCTATGGCATATTACTCACAAATTGGGTGTACTGCAGCTTACTACACCAGAAATTGCAGTCTGGACATACGAATTTGGTGTATTCTCGCTTACTACGTTAGAACTCGGTGTATTCTGGCATATTACTCACAAGTTCATTGTTCTGAAACTTACTACACTTGAATTGAGTCTATTCTGGCCTATTATACATCATTTCGTAGTAATGCAGCATAATACGTCAGAATACTGTCGTATTACACACAAATTAGGTCCTGCTGTTTAGTACGTCAAAACTCAGTGTTCTATGGCATATTACTCACAGATTGGGTGTACTGCAGCTTACTACACCAGAAATTGCAGTCTGGACATACGAATTTGGTGTATTCTAGCTAACTACGTTAGAACTCGGTGTATTCTGGCATATTACTCACAAGTTCATTGTTCTGAAACTTACTACACTTGAATTGAGTCTATTCTGGCCTATTATACATCATGTCGTAGTAATGCAGCATAATACGTCAGAATACTGTCGTATTACACACAAATTAGGTCCTGCTGTTTAGTACGTCAAAACTCAGTGTTTTGTGGCATATTACTCACAAATTGGGTGTACTGAAGCTTACTACACTTGAATTAAGTGTATTCTGACTTGTTACACATGACTGTTGTTTTGCAGCTTAATAACTAAGAACACTGGCGAATTATACACAAATTAGGTCTCTTGCTGTTTAGTACGTCAAAACTCAGTGTTCTATGGCATATTACTGACAAATTGGGTGTACTGCAGCTTACTACACCAGAAATTGCAGTCTGGACACTCGAATTTGGTGTATTCTCGCTTACTACGTTAGAACTCGGTGTATTCTGGCATATTACTCACAAGTTCATTGTTCTGAAGCTTACTACTATTGAATTGAGTCTATTCTGGCCTATTATACATCATTTCGTTGTATTTTAGCATACGTCAGAATACTGTCGTATTACACACAGATTAGGTCTTGCTGTTTAGTACGTCAAAACTCAGTTTTGTGGCATATTACTCACAAATTGGGTGTACTGAAGCTTACTACACTTGAATTGAGTGTATTCTGGCCTGTTACACATGACTTTGGTGTATTCTAGCTAACTACGTTAGAACTCGGTGTATTCTGTCATATTACTCACAAATTCCTTGTTTTGAAGCTTACTACACTTGAATTGAATGTATTCTGGCCTGTTACACATGACTTCGTTGTTTTGCAGCTTAATAACTAAGAACACTGGCTAATTATACACAAATTAGGTCTCTTGCTGTTTAGTACGTCAAAACTCCGTGTTCTGTGGCATATTACTCACAAATTGGGTGTACTGCAGCTTACTACACCAGAAATTGCAGTCTGGACACACGAATTTGGTGTATTCTCGCTTACTACGTTAGAACTCGGTGTATTCTGGCATATTACTCACAAGTTCATTGTTCTGAAGCTTACTACTATTGAATTGAGTCTATTCTGGCCTATTATACATCATTTCGTTTTAATGCAGCATAATACGTCAGAATACTGTCGTATTACACACAAATTAGGTCTTGCTGTTTAGTACGTCAAAACTCAGTGTTTTGTGGCATATTACTCACAAATTGGGTGTACTGAAGCTTACTACATTTGAATTGAGTGTATTCTGGCCTGTTACACATGACTTCGTTGTTTTGCAGCTTAATAACCAAGAACACTTGCGAATTATACACAAATTAGGTCTCTTGCTGTTTAGTACGTCAGAACTCAGTGTTCTATGGCATATTACTGACAAATTGGGTGTACTGCAGCTTACTACACCAGAAATTGCAGTCTGGACACACGAATGTGGTGTATTCTAGCTTACTACGTTAGAACTCGGTGTATTCTGGCATATTACTCACAAGTTCATTGTTCTGAAGCTTACTACTATTGAATTTAGTCTATTCTGGCCTATTATACATCATTTCGTAGTAATGCAGCAAAATACGTCAGAATACTGTCGTATTACACACACATTAGGTCTTGCTGTTTAGTACGTCAAAACTGAGTGTTTTGTGGCATATTACTCACAAATTGGGTGTACTGAAGCTTACTACACTTGAATTGAGTGTATTCTGGCCTGTTACACATGACTTCGTTGTTATGCAGCTTAATAACTAAGAACACTGGCGAATTATACACAAATTAGGTCTCTTGCTGTTTAGTACGTCAAAACTCCGTGTTCTATGGCATATTACTCACAAATTGGGTGTACTGCAGCTTACTACACCAGAAATTGCAGTCTGGACACACGAATTGGGTGTATTCCAGTTTAGTACGCCAAAACTCGTTGTATTCTGGCATATTACTCACAAATTCATTGTACTGAAGCATACTACACTAGAATTGAGTGTATTCTGGCCTGTTACACATGACTTCGTTGTTTTGCAGCTTAATAACTAAGAACACTGGCGAATTATACACAAATTAGGTCTCTTGCTGTTTAGTACGTCAAAACTCAGTGTTCTATGGCATATTACTGACAAATTGGGTGTACTGCAGCTTACTACACCAGAAATTGCAGTCTGGACACTCGAATTTGGTGTATTCTCGCTTACTACGTTAGAACTCGGTGTATTCTGGCATATTACTCACAAGTTCATTGTTCTGAAGCTTACTACTATTGAATTGAGTCTATTCTGGCCTATTATACATCATTTCGTTGTATTTTAGCATAATACGTCAGAATACTGTCGTATTACACACAGATTAGGTCTTGCTGTTTAGTACGTCAAAACTCAGTTTTGTGGCATATTACTCACAAATTGGGTGTACTGAAGCTTACTACACTTGAATTGAGTGTATTCTGGCCTGTTACACATGACTTTGGTGTATTCTAGCTAACTACGTTAGAACTCGGTGTATTCTGTCATATTACTCACAAATTCCTTGTTTTGAAGCTTACTACACTTGAATTGAGTCTATTCTGGCCTATTATACATCATTTCATAGTAATGCAGCATAATACGTCAGAATACTGTCGTATTACACACAAATTAGGTCTTGCTGTTTAGTACGTCAAAACTCAGTGTTTTGTGGCATATTACTCACAAATTGGGTGTACTGAAGCTTACTACACTTGAATTGAATGTATTCTGGCCTGTTACACATGACTTCGTTGTTTTGCAGCTTAATAACTAAGAACACTGGCTAATTATACACAAATTAGGTCTCTTGCTGTTTAGTACGTCAAAACTCCGTGTTCTGTGGCATATTACTCATAAATTGGGTGTACTGCAGCTTACTACACCAGAAATTGCAGTCTGGACACACGAATTTGGTGTATTCTCGCTTACTACGTTAGAACTCGGTGTATTCTGGCATATTACTCACAAGTTCATTGTTCTGAAGCTTACTACTATTGAATTGAGTCTATTCTGGCCTATTATACATCATTTCGTAGTAATGCTGCATAATACGTCAGAATACTGTCGTATTATAGAGTGTATTCTGGCCTTTTATACATGACTTCGTTGTTTTGCAGCTTAATAACTAAGAACACTGGCGAATTATGCACAAATTAGGTCTCTTGCTGTTCAGTACGTCAAAACTCAGTGTTCTATGGCATATTACTCACAAATTGGGTGTACTGCAGCTTACTACACCAGAAATTGCAGTCTGGACACACGAATTTGGTGCATTCTACCTTACTACGTTAGAACTCGGTGTATTCTGTCATATTACTCACAAGTTCATTGTTCTGAAGCTTACTACACTTGAATTGAGTCTATTCTGGCATATTATACATCATTTCGTTTTAATGCAGCATAATACGTCAGAATACTGTCGTATTACACACAAATTAGGTCTTGCTGTTTAGTACGTCAAAACTCAGTGTTTTGTGGCATATTACTCACAAATTGGGTGTACTGAAGCTTACTACATTTGAATTGAGTGTATTCTGGCCTGTTACACATGACTTCGTTGTTTTGCAGCTTAATAACCAAGAACACTGGCGAATTATACACAAATTAGGTCTCTTGCTGTTTAGTACGTCAGAACTCAGTGTTCTATGGCATATTACTGACAAATTGGGTGTACTGCAGCTTACTACACCAGAAATTGCAGTCTGGACACACGAATGTGGTGTATTCTAGCTTACTACGTTAGAACTCGGTGTATTCTGGCATATTACTCACAAGTTCATTGTTCTGAAGCTTACTACTATTGAATTTAGTCTATTCTGGCCTATTATACATCATTTCGTAGTAATGCAGCAAAATACGTCAGAATACTGTCGTATTACACACACATTAGGTCTTGCTGTTTAGTACGTCAAAACTGAGTGTTTTGTGGCATATTACTCACAAATTGGGTGTACTGAAGCTTACTACACTTGAATTGAGTGTATTCTGACTTGTTACACATGACTGTTGTTTTGCAGCTTAATAACTAAGAACACTGGCGAATTATACACAAATTAGGTCTCTTGCTGTTTAGTACGTCAAAACTCAGTGTTCTATTGCATATTACTCACAAATTGGGTGTACTGCAGCTTACTACACCAGAAATTGCAGTCTGGACACACGAATTTGGTGTATTCTAGCTTACTACGTTAGAACTCGGTGTATTCTGGCATATTACTCACAAGTTCATTGTTCTGAAGCTTACTACACTTGAATTGAGTCTATTCTGGCCTATTATACATCATTTCGTAGTAATGCAGCATAATACGTCAGAATACTGTCGTATTACACACAAATTAGGTCTTGCTGTTTAGTACGTCAAAACTCAGTGTTTTGTGCATATTACTCACAAATTGGGTGTACTGAAGCTTACTACATTTGAATTGAGTGTATTCTGGCCTGTTACACATGACTTCGTTGTTTTGCTGCTTAATAACTAAGAACACTGGCGAATTATACACAAATTAGGTCTCTTGCTGTTTAGTACGTCAAAACTCAGTGTTCTATGTCATATTACTCACAAATTGGGTAAAGTTCAGCTTACTACACCAGAAATTGCAGTCTGGACACACGAATTTGGTGTATTCTAGCTTACTACGTTAGAACTCGGTGTATTCTGGCATATTACTCACGTTCATTGTTCTGAAGCTTACTACACATGAATTGAGTCTATTCTGGCCTATTATACATCATTTCGTAGTAATGCAGCATAATACGTCAGAATACTGTCGTATTACACACAAATTAGGTCTTGCTGTTTAGTACGTCAAAACTCAGTGTTTTGTGGCATATTACTCACAAATTGGGTGTACTGAAGCTTACTACACTTCAATTGAGTCTATTCTGGCCTGTTACACATGACTTTGGTGTATTCTAGCTAACTACGTTAGAACTCGGTGTATTCTGTCATATTACTCACAAATTCATTGTTCTGAAGCTTACTACACATGAATTGAGTCTATTCTGGCCTATTATACATCATTTCGTAGTAATGCAGCATAATACGTCAGAATACTGTCGTATTACACACAAATTAGGTCTTGCTGTTTAGTACGTCAAAACTCAGTGTTTTGTGGCATATTACTCACAAATTGGGTGTACTGAAGCTTACTACACTTGAATTGAGTGTATTCTGGCCTGTTACACATGACTTCGTTGTTTTGCAGCTTAATAACTAAGAACACTGGCGAATAATACACAAATTAGGTCTCTTGCTGTTTAGTACGTCAAAACTCATTGTTCTATTGCATATTACTCACAAATTGGGTGTACTGAAGCTTACTACACTTGAATTGAGTGTATTCTGACTTGTTACACATGACTCTTGTTTTGCAGCTTAATAACTAAGAACACTGGCGAATTATACACAAATTAGGTCTCTTGCTGTTTAGTACGTCAAAACTCAGTGTTCTATTGCATATTACTCACAAATTGGGTGTACTGCAGCTTACTACACCAGAAATTGCAGTCTGGACACACGAATTTGGTGTATTCTAGCTTACTACGTTAGAACTCGGTGTATTCTGGCATATTACTCACAAGTTCATTGTTCTGAAGCTTACTACACTTGAATTGAGTCTATTCTGGCCTATTATACATCATTTCGTAGTAATGCAGCATAATACGTCAGAATACTGTCGTATTACACACATATTAGGTCTTGCTGTTTAGTACGTCAAAACTCAGTGTTTTGTGGCATATTACTCACAAATTGGGTGTACAAGCTTACTACACTTGAATTGAGTGTATTCTGACTTGTTACACATGACTGTTGTTTTGCAGCTTAATAACTAAGAACACTGGCGAATTATACACAAATTAGGTCTCTTGCTGTTTAGTACGTCAAAACTCCGTGTTCTATTGCATATTAATCACAAATTGGGTGTACTGCAGCTTACTACACCAGAAATTGCAGTCTGGACACACGAATTGGGTGTATTCCAGTTTAGTACGCCAAAACTCGTTGTATTCTGGCATATTACTCACAAATTCATTGTACTGAAGCATACTACACTAGAATTGAGTGTATTCTGGCCTGTTACACATGACTTCGTTGTTTTGCAGCTTAATAACTAAGAACACTGGCGAATTATACACAAATTAGGTCTCTTGCTGTTTAGTACGTCAAAACTCAGTGTTCTATTGCATATTACTCACAAATTGGGTGTACTGCAGCTTACTACACCAGAAATTGCAGTCTGGACACACGAATTTGGTGTATTCTAGCTTACTACGTTAGAACTCGGTGTATTCTGGCATATTACTCACAAGTTCATTGTTCTGAAGCTTACTACACTTGAATTGTCTATTCTGGCCTATTATACATCATTTCGTAGTAATGCAGCATAAAACGTCAGAATACTGTCGTATTACACACAAATTAGGTCTTGCTGTTTAGTACGTCAAAACTCAGTGTTTTGTGGTATATTACTCACAAATTGGGTGTACTGAAGCTTACTACACTTGAATTGAGTGTATTCTGACTTGTTACACATGACTGTTGTTTTGCAGCTTAATAACTAAGAACACTGGCGAATTATACACAAATTAGGTCTCTTGCTGTTTAGTACGTCAAAACTCAGTGTTCTATTGCATATTACTCACAAATTGGGTGTACTGCAGCTTACTACACCAGAAATTGCAGTCTGGACACACGAATTGGGTGTATTCCAGTTTAGTACGCCAAAACTCGTTGTATGGCATATCTCACAAATTCATTGTACTGAAGCTTACTACACTAGAGTGTATTCTGGCCTGTTACAGATGACTTCGTTGTTTTGCAGCTTAATAACTAAGAACACTGGCGAATTATACACAAATTAGGTCTCTTGCTGTTTAGTACGTCAAAACTCAGTGTTATATGGCATATTACTCACAAATTGGGTGTACTGCAGCTTACTACACCAGAAATTGCAGTCTGGACACACGAATTTGGTGTATTCTCGCTTACTACGTTAGAACTCGGTGTATTCTGGCATATTACTCACAAGTTCATTGTTCTGAAACTTACTACACTTGAATTGAGTCTATTCTGGCCTATTATACATCATTTCGTAGTAATGCAGCATAATACGTCAGAATACTGTCGTATTACACACAAATTAGGTCCTGCTGTTTAGTACGTCAAAACTCAGTGTTCTATGGCATATTACTCACAAATTGGGTGTACTGCAGCTTACTACACCAGAAATTGCAGTCTGGACATACGAATTTGGTGTATTCTAGCTAACTACGTTAGAACTCGGTGTATTCTGGCATATTACTCACAAGTTCATTGTTCTGAAACTTACTACACTTGAATTGAGTCTATTCTGGCCTATTATACATCATGTCGTAGTAATGCAGCATAATACGTCAGAATACTGTCGTATTACACACAAATTAGGTCCTGCTGTTTAGTACGTCAAAACTCAGTGTTTTGTGGCATATTACTCACAAATTGGGTGTACTGAAGCTTACTACACTTGAATTAAGTGTATTCTGACTTGTTACACATGACTGTTGTTTTGCAGCTTAATAACTAAGAACACTGGCGAATTATACACAAATTAGGTCTCTTGCTGTTTAGTACGTCAAAACTCAGTGTTCTATGGCATATTACTGACAAATTGGGTGTACTGCAGCTTACTACACCAGAAATTGCAGTCTGGACACTCGAATTTGGTGTATTCTCGCTTACTACGTTAGAACTCGGTGTATTCTGGCATATTACTCACAAGTTCATTGTTCTGAAGCTTACTACTATTGAATTGAGTCTATTCTGGCCTATTATACATCATTTCGTTGTATTTTAGCATACGTCAGAATACTGTCGTATTACACACAGATTAGGTCTTGCTGTTTAGTACGTCAAAACTCAGTTTTGTGGCATATTACTCACAAATTGGGTGTACTGAAGCTTACTACACTTGAATTGAGTGTATTCTGGCCTGTTACACATGACTTTGGTGTATTCTAGCTAACTACGTTAGAACTCGGTGTATTCTGTCATATTACTCACAAATTCCTTGTTTTGAAGCTTACTACACTTGAATTGAATGTATTCTGGCCTGTTACACATGACTTCGTTGTTTTGCAGCTTAATAACTAAGAACACTGGCTAATTATACACAAATTAGGTCTCTTGCTGTTTAGTACGTCAAAACTCCGTGTTCTGTGGCATATTACTCACAAATTGGGTGTACTGCAGCTTACTACACCAGAAATTGCAGTCTGGACACACGAATTTGGTGTATTCTCGCTTACTACGTTAGAACTCGGTGTATTCTGGCATATTACTCACAAGTTCATTGTTCTGAAGCTTACTACTATTGAATTGAGTCTATTCTGGCCTATTATACATCATTTCGTAGTAATGCAGCATAATACGTCAGAATACTGTCGTATTATAGAGTGTATTCTGGCCTTTTATACATGACTTCGTTGTTTTGCAGCTTAATAACTAAGAACACTGGCGAATTATACACAAATTAGGTCTCTTGCTGTTCAGTACGTCAAAACTCAGTGTTCTATGGCATATTACTCACAAATTGGGTGTACTGCAGCTTACTACACCAGAAATTGCAGTCTGGACACACGAATTTGGTGCATTCTACCTTACTACGTTAGAACTCGGTGTATTCTGTCATATTACTCACAAGTTCATTGTTCTGAAGCTTACTACACTTGAATTGAGTCTATTCTGGCCTATTATACATCATTTCGTTTTAATGCAGCATAATACGTCAGAATACTGTCGTATTACACACAAATTAGGTCTTGCTGTTTAGTACGTCAAAACTCAGTGTTTTGTGGCATATTACTCACAAATTGGGTGTACTGAAGCTTACTACATTTGAATTGAGTGTATTCTGGCCTGTTACACATGACTTCGTTGTTTTGCAGCTTAATAACCAAGAACACTGGCGAATTATACACAAATTAGGTCTCTTGCTGTTTAGTACGTCAGAACTCAGTGTTCTATGGCATATTACTGACAAATTGGGTGTACTGCAGCTTACTACACCAGAAATTGCAGTCTGGACACACGAATGTGGTGTATTCTAGCTTACTACGTTAGAACTCGGTGTATTCTGGCATATTACTCACAAGTTCATTGTTCTGAAGCTTACTACTATTGAATTTAGTCTATTCTGGCCTATTATACATCATTTCGTAGTAATGCAGCAAAATACGTCAGAATACTGTCGTATTACACACACATTAGGTCTTGCTGTTTAGTACGTCAAAACTGAGTGTTTTGTGGCATATTACTCACAAATTGGGTGTACTGAAGCTTACTACACTTGAATTGAGTGTATTCTGGCCTGTTACACATGACTTCGTTGTTATGCAGCTTAATAACTAAGAACACTGGCGAATTATACACAAATTAGGTCTCTTGCTGTTTAGTACGTCAAAACTCCGTGTTCTATGGCATATTACTCACAAATTGGGTGTACTGCAGCTTACTACACCAGAAATTGCAGTCTGGACACACGAATTGGGTGTATTCCAGTTTAGTACGCCAAAACTCGTTGTATTCTGGCATATTACTCACAAATTCATTGTACTGAAGCATACTACACTAGAATTGAGTGTATTCTGGCCTGTTACACATGACTTCGTTGTTTTGCAGCTTAATAACTAAGAACACTGGCGAATTATACACAAATTAGGTCTCTTGCTGTTTAGTACGTCAAAACTCAGTGTTCTATGGCATATTACTGACAAATTGGGTGTACTGCAGCTTACTACACCAGAAATTGCAGTCTGGACACTCGAATTTGGTGTATTCTCGCTTACTACGTTAGAACTCGGTGTATTCTGGCATATTACTCACAAGTTCATTGTTCTGAAGCTTACTACTATTGAATTGAGTCTATTCTGGCCTATTATACATCATTTCGTTGTATTTTAGCATAATACGTCAGAATACTGTCGTATTACACACAGATTAGGTCTTGCTGTTTAGTACGTCAAAACTCAGTTTTGTGGCATATTACTCACAAATTGGGTGTACTGAAGCTTACTACACTTGAATTGAGTGTATTCTGGCCTGTTACACATGACTTTGGTGTATTCTAGCTAACTACGTTAGAACTCGGTGTATTCTGTCATATTACTCACAAATTCCTTGTTTTGAAGCTTACTACACTTGAATTGAGTCTATTCTGGCCTATTATACATCATTTCATAGTAATGCAGCATAATACGTCAGAATACTGTCGTATTACACACAAATTAGGTCTTGCTGTTTAGTACGTCAAAACTCAGTGTTTTGTGGCATATTACTCACAAATTGGGTGTACTGAAGCTTACTACACTTGAATTGAATGTATTCTGGCCTGTTACACATGACTTCGTTGTTTTGCAGCTTAATAACTAAGAACACTGGCTAATTATACACAAATTAGGTCTCTTGCTGTTTAGTACGTCAAAACTCCGTGTTCTGTGGCATATTACTCATAAATTGGGTGTACTGCAGCTTACTACACCAGAAATTGCAGTCTGGACACACGAATTTGGTGTATTCTCGCTTACTACGTTAGAACTCGGTGTATTCTGGCATATTACTCACAAGTTCATTGTTCTGAAGCTTACTACTATTGAATTGAGTCTATTCTGGCCTATTATACATCATTTCGTAGTAATGCTGCATAATACGTCAGAATACTGTCGTATTATAGAGTGTATTCTGGCCTTTTATACATGACTTCGTTGTTTTGCAGCTTAATAACTAAGAACACTGGCGAATTATACACAAATTAGGTCTCTTGCTGTTCAGTACGTCAAAACTCAGTGTTCTATGGCATATTACTCACAAATTGGGTGTACTGCAGCTTACTACACCAGAAATTGCAGTCTGGACACACGAATTTGGTGCATTCTACCTTACTACGTTAGAACTCGGTGTATTCTGTCATATTACTCACAAGTTCATTGTTCTGAAGCTTACTACACTTGAATTGAGTCTATTCTGGCATATTATACATCATTTCGTTTTAATGCAGCATAATACGTCAGAATACTGTCGTATTACACACAAATTAGGTCTTGCTGTTTAGTACGTCAAAACTCAGTGTTTTGTGGCATATTACTCACAAATTGGGTGTACTGAAGCTTACTACATTTGAATTGAGTGTATTCTGGCCTGTTACACATGACTTCGTTGTTTTGCAGCTTAATAACCAAGAACACTGGCGAATTATACACAAATTAGGTCTCTTGCTGTTTAGTACGTCAGAACTCAGTGTTCTATGGCATATTACTGACAAATTGGGTGTACTGCAGCTTACTACACCAGAAATTGCAGTCTGGACACACGAATGTGGTGTATTCTAGCTTACTACGTTAGAACTCGGTGTATTCTGGCATATTACTCACAAGTTCATTGTTCTGAAGCTTACTACTATTGAATTTAGTCTATTCTGGCCTATTATACATCATTTCGTAGTAATGCAGCAAAATACGTCAGAATACTGTCGTATTACACACACATTAGGTCTTGCTGTTTAGTACGTCAAAACTGAGTGTTTTGTGGCATATTACTCACAAATTGGGTGTACTGAAGCTTACTACACTTGAATTGAGTGTATTCTGACTTGTTACACATGACTGTTGTTTTGCAGCTTAATAACTAAGAACACTGGCGAATTATACACAAATTAGGTCTCTTGCTGTTTAGTACGTCAAAACTCAGTGTTCTATTGCATATTACTCACAAATTGGGTGTACTGCAGCTTACTACACCAGAAATTGCAGTCTGGACACACGAATTTGGTGTATTCTAGCTTACTACGTTAGAACTCGGTGTATTCTGGCATATTACTCACAAGTTCATTGTTCTGAAGCTTACTACACTTGAATTGAGTCTATTCTGGCCTATTATACATCATTTCGTAGTAATGCAGCATAATACGTCAGAATACTGTCGTATTACACACAAATTAGGTCTTGCTGTTTAGTACGTCAAAACTCAGTGTTTTGTGGCATATTACTCACAAATTGGGTGTACTGAAGCTTACTACATTTGAATTGAGTGTATTCTGGCCTGTTACACATGACTTCGTTGTTTTGCAGCTTAATAACCAAGAACACTGGCGAATTATACACAAATTAGGTCTCTTGCTGTTTAGTACGTCAGAACTCAGTGTTCTATGGCATATTACTGACAAATTGGGTGTACTGCAGCTTACTACACCAGAAATTGCAGTCTGGACACACGAATGTGGTGTATTCTAGCTTACTACGTTAGAACTCGGTGTATTCTGGCATATTACTCACAAGTTCATTGTTCTGAAGCTTACTACACTTCAATTGAGTCTATTCTGGCCTATTATACATCATTTCGTTGTATTGCAGCATAATACGTCAGAATACTGTCGTATTACACACAGATCAGATCTTGCTGTTTAGTACGTCAAAACTCAGTGTTCTATTGCATATTACTCACAAATTGGGTGTACTGCAGCTTACTACACCAGAAATTGCAGTCTGGACACACGAATTTGGTGTATTCTAGCTTACTACGTTAGAACTCGGTGTATTCTGGCATATTACTCACAAGTTCATTGTTCTGAAGCTTACTACACTTGAATTGAGTCTATTCTGGCCTATTATACATCATTTCGTAGTAATGCAGCATAATACGTCAGAATACTGTCGTATTACACACAAATTAGGTCTTGCTGTTTAGTACGTCAAAACTCAGTGTTTTGTGGCATATTAATCACAAATTGGGTGTACTGAAGCTTACTACACTTGAATTGAGTGTATTCTGGCCTGTTACACATGACTTTGTTGTTTTGCAGCTTAATAACTAAGAACACTGGCTAATTATACACAAATTAGGTCTCTTGCTGTTTAGTACGTCAAAACTCAGTGTTCTGTGGCATATTACTCACAAATTGGGTGTACTGCAGCTTACTACACCAGAAATTGCAGTCTGGACACACGAATTTGGTGTATTCTAGCTTACTACGTTAGAACTCGGTGTATTCTACCATATTACTCACAAGTTCATTGTTCTGAAGCTTACTACACTTGAATTGAGTCTATTCTGGCCTATTATACATCATTTCGTAGTAATGCAGCATAATACGTCAGAATACTGTCGTATTACACACAAATTAGGTCTTGCTGTTTAGTACGTCAAAACTCAGTGTTTTGTGGCATATTACTCACAAATTGGGTGTACTGAAGCTTACTACACTTGAATTGAGTGTATTCTGGCCTGTTACACATGACTTCGTTGTTTTGCAGCTAAATAACTAAGAACACAGGCTAATTATACACAAATTAGGTCTCTTGCTGTTTAGTACGTCAAAACTCCGTGTTCTATGTCATATTACTCACAAATTGGGTAAAGTTCAGCTTACTACACCAGAAATTGCAGTCTGGACACGAATTTGGTGTATTCTAGCTTACTACGTTAGAACTCGGTGTATTCTGGCATATTACTCACAAGTTCATTGTTCTGAAGCTTACTACACTTCAATTGAGTCTATTCTGGCCTATTATACATCATTTCGTTGTATTGCAGCATAATACGTCAGAATACTGTCGTATTACACACAGATCAGATCTTGCTGTTTAGTACGTCAAAACTCAGTGTTCTATTGCATATTACTCACAAATTGGGTGTACTGCAGCTTACTACACCAGAAATTGCAGTCTGGACACACGAATTTGGTGTATTCTAGCTTACTACGTTAGAACTCGGTGTATTCTGGCATATTACTCACAAGTTCATTGTTCTGAAGCTTACTACACTTGAATTGAGTCTATTCTGGCCTATTATACATCATTTCGTAGTAATGCAGCATAATACGTCAGAATACTGTCGTATTACACACAAATTAGGTCTTGCTGTTTAGTACGTCAAAACTCAGTGTTTTGTGCATATTACTCACAAATTGGGTGTACTGAAGCTTACTACATTTGAATTGAGTGTATTCTGGCCTGTTACACATGACTTCGTTGTTTTGCTGCTTAATAACTAAGAACACTGGCGAATTATACACAAATTAGGTCTCTTGCTGTTTAGTACGTCAAAACTCAGTGTTCTATGTCATATTACTCACAAATTGGGTAAAGTTCAGCTTACTACACCAGAAATTGCAGTCTGGACACACGAATTTGGTGTATTCTAGCTTACTACGTTAGAACTCGGTGTATTCTGGCATATTACTCACGTTCATTGTTCTGAAGCTTACTACACATGAATTGAGTCTATTCTGGCCTATTATACATCATTTCGTAGTAATGCAGCATAATACGTCAGAATACTGTCGTATTACACACAAATTAGGTCTTGCTGTTTAGTACGTCAAAACTCAGTGTTTTGTGGCATATTACTCACAAATTGGGTGTACTGAAGCTTACTACACTTCAATTGAGTCTATTCTGGCCTGTTACACATGACTTTGGTGTATTCTAGCTAACTACGTTAGAACTCGGTGTATTCTGTCATATTACTCACAAATTCATTGTTCTGAAGCTTACTACACTTGAATTGAGTCTATTCTGGCCTATTATACATCATTTCATACTAATGCAGCATAATACGTCAGAATACTGTCGTATTACACACAAATTAGGTCTTGCTGTTTAGTACGTCAAAACTCAGTGTTTTGTGGCATATTACTCACAAATTGGGTGTACTGAAGCTTACTACACTTGAATTGAGTGTATTCTGGCCTGTTACACATGACTTCGTTGTTTTGCAGCTTAATAACTAAGAACACTGGCTAATTATACACAAATTAGGTCTCTTGCTGTTTAGTACGTCAAAACTCAGTGTTCTGTGGCATATTACTCACAAATTGGGTGTACTGCAGCTTACTACACCAGAAATTGCAGTCTGGACACACGAATTTGGTGTATTCTAGCTTACTACATTAGAACTCGGTGTATTCTACCATATTACTCACAAGTTCATTGTTCTGAAGCTTACTACACTTGAATTGAGTCTATTCTGGCCTATTATACATCATTTCGTAGTAATGCAGCATAATACGTCAGAATACTGTCGTATTACACACAAATTAGGTCTTGCTGTTTAGTACGTTAAACTCAGTGTTCTATTGCATATTACTCACAAATTGGGTGTACTGCAGCTTACTACACTTGAATTGAGTGTATTCTGGCCTGTTACACATGACTTCGTTGTTTTGCAGCTTAATAACTAAGAACACTGGCGAATTATACACAAATTAGGTCTCTTGCTGTTTAGTACGTCAAAACTCAGTGTTCTATGTCATATTACTCACAAATTGGGTAAAGTTCAGCTTACTACACCAGAAATTGCAGTCTGGACACACGAATTTGGTGTATTCTAGCTTACTACGTTAGAACTCGGTGTATTCTGGCATATTACTCACGTTCATTGTTCTGAAGCTTACTACACATGAATTGAGTCTATTCTGGCCTATTATACATCATTTCGTAGTAATGCAGCATAATACGTCAGAATACTGTCGTATTACACACAAATTAGGTCTTGTTGTTTAGTACGTCAAAACTCAGTGTTTTGTGGCATATTACTCACAAATTGGGTGTACTGAAGCTTACTACACTTGAATTGAGTGTATTCTGGCCTGTTACACATGACTTCGTTGTTTTGCAGCTTAATAACTAAGAACACTGGCGAATAATACACAAATTAGGTCTCTTGCTGTTTAGTACGTCAAAACTCATTGTTCTATTGCATATTACTCACAAATTGGGTGTACTGAAGCTTACTACACTTGAATTGAGTGTATTCTGACTTGTTACACATGACTCTTGTTTTGCAGCTTAATAACTAAGAACACTGGCGAATTATACACAAATTAGGTCTCTTGCTGTTTAGTACGTCAAAACTCAGTGTTCTATTGCATATTACTCACAAATTGGGTGTACTGCAGCTTACTACACCAGAAATTGCAGTCTGGACACACGAATTTGGTGTATTCTAGCTTACTACGTTAGAACTCGGTGTATTCTGGCATATTACTCACAAGTTCATTGTTCTGAAGCTTACTACACTTGAATTGAGTCTATTCTGGCCTATTATACATCATTTCGTAGTAATGCAGCATAATACGTCAGAATACTGTCGTATTACACACATATTAGGTCTTGCTGTTTAGTACGTCAAAACTCAGTGTTTTGTGGCATATTACTCACAAATTGGGTGTACTGCAGCTTACTACACCAGAAATTGCAGTCTGGACACACGAATTTGGTGTATTCTAGCTTACTTACATTAGAACTCGGTGTATTCTACCATATTACTCACAAGTTCATTGTTCTGAAGCTTACTACACTTGAATTGAGTCTATTCTGGCCTATTATACATCATTTCGTAGTAATGCAGCATAATACGTCAGAATACTGTCGTATTACACACAAATTAGGTCTTGCTGTTTAGTACGTCAAAACTCAGTGTTTTGTGCATATTACTCACAAATTGGGTGTACTGAAGCTTACTACATTTGAATTGAGTGTATTCTGGCCTGTTACATATGACTTCGTTGTTTTGCTGCTTAATAACTAAGAACACTGGCGAATTATACACAAATTAGGTCTCTTGCTGTTTAGTACGTCAAAACTCAGTGTTCTATGTCATATTACTCACAAATTGGGTAAAGTTCAGCTTACTACACCAGAAATTGCAGTCTGGACACACGAATTTGGTGTATTCTAGCTTACTACGTTAGAACTCGGTGTATTCTGGCATATTACTCACGTTCATTGTTCTGAAGCTTACTACACATGAATTGAGTCTATTCTGGCCTATTATACATCATTTCGTAGTAATGCAGCATAATACGTCAGAATACTGTCGTATTACACACAAATTAGGTCTTGTTGTTTAGTACGTCAAAACTCAGTGTTTTGTGGCATATTACTCACAAATTGGGTGTACTGAAGCTTACTACACTTGAATTGAGTGTATTCTGGCCTGTTACACATGACTTCGTTGTTTTGCAGCTTAATAACTAAGAACACTGGCGAATAATACACAAATTAGGTCTCTTGCTGTTTAGTACGTCAAAACTCATTGTTCTATTGCATATTACTCACAAATTGGGTGTACTGAAGCTTACTACACTTGAATTGAGTGTATTCTGACTTGTTACACATGACTCTTGTTTTGCAGCTTAATAACTAAGAACACTGGCGAATTATACACAAATTAGGTCTCTTGCTGTTTAGTACGTCAAAACTCAGTGTTCTATTGCATATTACTCACAAATTGGGTGTACTGCAGCTTACTACACCAGAAATTGCAGTCTGGACACACGAATTTGGTGTATTCTAGCTTACTACGTTAGAACTCGGTGTATTCTGGCATATTACTCACAAGTTCATTGTTCTGAAGCTTACTACTATTGAATTTAGTCTATTCTGGCCTATTATACATCATTTCGTAGTAATGCAGCAAAATACGTCAGAATACTGTCGTATTACACACACATTAGGTCTTGCTGTTTAGTACGTCAAAACTGAGTGTTTTGTGGCATATTACTCACAAATTGGGTGTACTGAAGCTTACTACACTTGAATTGAGTGTATTCTGGCCTGTTACACATGACTTCGTTGTTATGCAGCTTAATAACTAAGAACACTGGCGAATTATACACAAATTAGGTCTCTTGCTGTTTAGTACGTCAAAACTCCGTGTTCTATGGCATATTACTCACAAATTGGGTGTACTGCAGCTTACTACACCAGAAATTGCAGTCTGGACACACGAATTGGGTGTATTCCAGTTTAGTACGCCAAAACTCGTTGTATTCTGGCATATTACTCACAAATTCATTGTACTGAAGCATACTACACTAGAATTGAGTGTATTCTGGCCTGTTACACATGACTTCGTTGTTTTGCAGCTTAATAACTAAGAACACTGGCGAATTATACACAAATTAGGTCTCTTGCTGTTTAGTACGTCAAAACTCAGTGTTCTATGGCATATTACTGACAAATTGGGTGTACTGCAGCTTACTACACCAGAAATTGCAGTCTGGACACTCGAATTTGGTGTATTCTCGCTTACTACGTTAGAACTCGGTGTATTCTGGCATATTACTCACAAGTTCATTGTTCTGAAGCTTACTACTATTGAATTGAGTCTATTCTGGCCTATTATACATCATTTCGTTGTATTTTAGCATAATACGTCAGAATACTGTCGTATTACACACAGATTAGGTCTTGCTGTTTAGTACGTCAAAACTCAGTTTTGTGGCATATTACTCACAAATTGGGTGTACTGAAGCTTACTACACTTGAATTGAGTGTATTCTGGCCTGTTACACATGACTTTGGTGTATTCTAGCTAACTACGTTAGAACTCGGTGTATTCTGTCATATTACTCACAAATTCCTTGTTTTGAAGCTTACTACACTTGAATTGAGTCTATTCTGGCCTATTATACATCATTTCATAGTAATGCAGCATAATACGTCAGAATACTGTCGTATTACACACAAATTAGGTCTTGCTGTTTAGTACGTCAAAACTCAGTGTTTTGTGGCATATTACTCACAAATTGGGTGTACTGAAGCTTACTACACTTGAATTGAATGTATTCTGGCCTGTTACACATGACTTCGTTGTTTTGCAGCTTAATAACTAAGAACACTGGCTAATTATACACAAATTAGGTCTCTTGCTGTTTAGTACGTCAAAACTCCGTGTTCTGTGGCATATTACTCACAAATTGGGTGTACTGCAGCTTACTACACCAGAAATTGCAGTCTGGACACACGAATTTGGTGTATTCTCGCTTACTACGTTAGAACTCGGTGTATTCTGGCATATTACTCACAAGTTCATTGTTCTGAAGCTTACTACTATTGAATTGAGTCTATTCTGGCCTATTATACATCATTTCGTAGTAATGCAGCATAATACGTCAGAATACTGTCGTATTATAGAGTGTATTCTGGCCTTTTATACATGACTTCGTTGTTTTGCAGCTTAATAACTAAGAACACTGGCGAATTATACACAAATTAGGTCTCTTGCTGTTCAGTACGTCAAAACTCAGTGTTCTATGGCATATTACTCACAAATTGGGTGTACTGCAGCTTACTACACCAGAAATTGCAGTCTGGACACACGAATTTGGTGCATTCTACCTTACTACGTTAGAACTCGGTGTATTCTGTCATATTACTCACAAGTTCATTGTTCTGAAGCTTACTACACTTGAATTGAGTCTATTCTGGCATATTATACATCATTTCGTTTTAATGCAGCATAATACGTCAGAATACTGTCGTATTACACACAAATTAGGTCTTGCTGTTTAGTACGTCAAAACTCAGTGTTTTGTGGCATATTACTCACAAATTGGGTGTACTGAAGCTTACTACATTTGAATTGAGTGTATTCTGGCCTGTTACACATGACTTCGTTGTTTTGCAGCTTAATAACCAAGAACACTGGCGAATTATACACAAATTAGGTCTCTTGCTGTTTAGTACGTCAGAACTCAGTGTTCTATGGCATATTACTGACAAATTGGGTGTACTGCAGCTTACTACACCAGAAATTGCAGTCTGGACACACGAATGTGGTGTATTCTAGCTTACTACGTTAGAACTCGGTGTATTCTGGCATATTACTCACAAGTTCATTGTTCTGAAGCTTACTACTATTGAATTTAGTCTATTCTGGCCTATTATACATCATTTCGTAGTAATGCAGCAAAATACGTCAGAATACTGTCGTATTACACACACATTAGGTCTTGCTGTTTAGTACGTCAAAACTGAGTGTTTTGTGGCATATTACTCACAAATTGGGTGTACTGAAGCTTACTACACTTGAATTGAGTGTATTCTGGCCTGTTACACATGACTTCGTTGTTATGCAGCTTAATAACTAAGAACACTGGCGAATTATACACAAATTAGGTCTCTTGCTGTTTAGTACGTCAAAACTCAGTGTTCTATTGCATATTACTCACAAATTGGGTGTACTGCAGCTTACTACACCAGAAATTGCAGTCTGGACACACGAATTTGGTGTATTCTAGCTTACTACGTTAGAACTCGGTGTATTCTGGCATATTACTCACAAGTTCATTGTTCTGAAGCTTACTACATAAGAAGTGAGTGTATTCTGGCCTATTATACATCATTTCGTTGTATTGCAGCATAATACGTCAGAATACTGTCGTATTACACACAGATCAGATCTTGCTGTTTAGTACGTCAAAACTCAGTGTTCTATGGCATATTACTCACAAATTGGGTGTACTGCAGCTTACTACACCAGAAATTGCAGTCTGGACACACGAATTTGGTGTATTCTAGCTTACTACGTTAGAACTCGGTGTATTCTGGCATATTACTCACGTTCATTGTTCTGAAGCTTACTACACATGAATTGAGTCTATTCTGGCCTATTATACATCATTTCGTAGTAATGCAGCATAATACGTCAGAATACTGTCGTATTACACACAAATTAGGTCTTGTTGTTTAGTACGTCAAAACTCAGTGTTTTGTGGCATATTACTCACAAATTGGGTGTACTGAAGCTTACTACACTTGAATTGAGTGTATTCTGGCCTGTTACACATGACTTCGTTGTTTTGCAGCTTAATAACTAAGAACACTGGCGAATTATACACAAATTAGGTCTCTTGCTGTTTAGTACGTCAAAACTCATTGTTCTATTGCATATTACTCACAAATTGGGTGTACTGAAGCTTACTACACTTGAATTGAGTGTACTCTGACGTTACACATGACTGTTGTTGTGCAGCTTAATAACTAAGAACACTGGCGAATTATACACAAATTAGGTCTCTTGCTGTTTAGTACGTCAAAACTCAGTGTTCTATTGCATATTACTCACAAATTGGGTGTACTGCAGCTTACTACACCAGAAATTGCAGTCTGGACACACGAATTTGGTGTATTCTAGCTTACTACGTTAGAACTCGGTGTATTCTGGCATATTACTCACAAGTTCATTGTTCTGAAGCTTACTACACTTGAATTGAGTCTATTCTGGCCTATTATACATCATTTCGTAGTAATGCAGCATAATACGTCAGAATACTGTCGTATTACACACAAATTAGGTCTTGCTGTTTAGTACGTCAAAACTCAGTGTTTTGTGGCATATTACTCACAAATTGGGTGTACAAGCTTACTACACATGAATTGAGTGTATTCTGACTTGTTACACATGACTGTTGTTTTGCAGCTTAATAACTAAGAACACTGGCGAATTATACACAAATTAGGTCTCTTGCTGTTTAGTACGTCAAAACTCAGTGTTCTATGGCATATTACTCACAAATTGGGTGTACTGCAGCTTACTAATCCAGAAATTGCAGTCTGGACACACGAATTTGGTGTATTCTAGCTAACTACGTTAGAACTCGGTGTATTCTGTCATATTACTCACAAATTCATTGTTCTGAAGCTTACTACACTTGAATTGAGTCTATTCTGGCCTATTATACATCATTTCATAGTAATGCAGCATAATACGTCAGAATACTGTCGTATTACACACAAATTAGGTCTTGCTGTTTAGTACGTCAAAACTCAGTGTTTTGTGGCATATTACTCACAAATTGGGTGTACTGAAGCTTACTACACTTGAATTGTGTATTCTGGCCTGTTACACATGACTTCGTTGTTTTGGAGCTTAATAACTAAGAACACTGGCTAATTATACACAAATTAGGTCTCTTGCTGTTTAGTACGTCAAAACTCCGTGTTCTATGGCATATTACTCACAAATTGGGTGTACTGCAGCTTACTACACCAGAAATTGCAGTCTGGACACACGAATTGGGTGTATTCCAGTTTAGTACGCCAAAACTCGTTGTATTCTGGCATATTACTCACAAATTCATTGTACTGAAGCATACTACACTAGAATTGAGTGTATTCTGGCCTGTTACATATGACTTCGTTGTTTTGCAGCTTAATAACTAAGAACACTGGCTAATTATACACAAATTAGGTCTCTTGCTGTTTAGTACGTCAAAACTCAGTGTTTTGTGGCATATTACTCACAAATTGGGTGTACAAGCTTACTACACTTGAATTGAGTGTATTCTGACTTGTTACACATGACTGTTGTTTTGCAGCTTAATAACTAAGAACACTGGCGAATTATACACAAATTAGGTCTCTTGCTGTTTAGAACGTCAAAACTCAGTGTTCTATGGCATATTACTCACAAATTGGGTGTACTGCAGCTTACTACACCAGAAATTGCAGTCTGGACACACGAATTTGGTGTATTCTAGCTTACTACGTTAGAACTCGGTGTATTCTGGCATATTACTCACAAGTTCATTGTTCTGAAGCTTACTACATAAGAAGTGAGTGTATTCTGGCCTATTATACATCATTTCGTTGTATTGCAGCATAATACGTCAGAATACTGTCGTATTACACACAGATCAGATCTTGCTGTTTAGTACGTCAAAACTCAGTGTTCTATTGCATATTACTCACAAATTGGGTGTACTGCAGCTTACTACTCCAGAAATTGCAGTCTGGACACACGAATTTGGTGTATTCTAGCTAACTACGTTAGAACTCGGTGTATTCTGTCATATTACAAATTCATTGTTCTGAAGCTGACTACACTTGAATTGAGTCTATTCTGGCCTATTATACATCATTTCATAGTAATGCAGCATAATACGTCAGAATACTGTCGTATTACACACAAATTAGGTCTTGCTGTTTAGTACGTCAAAACTCCGTGTTCTATGGCATATTACTCACAAATTGGGTGTACTGAAGCTTACTACACTTGAATTGAGTGTATTCTGGCCTGTTACACATGACTTCGTTGTTTTGGAGCTTAATAACTAAGAACACTGGCTAATTATACACAAATTAGGTCTCTTGCTGTTTAGTACGTCAAAACTCCGTGTTCTATGGCATATTACTCACAAATTGGGTGTACTGCAGCATACTACACCAGAAATTGCAGTCTGGACACACGAATTGGGTGTATTCCAGTTTAGTACTCCAAAACTCGTTGTATTCTGGCATATTACTCACAAATTCATTGTACTGAAGCATACTACACTAGAATTGAGTGTATTCTGGCCTGTTACACGACTTCGTTGTTTTGCAGCTTAATAACTAAGAACACTGGCGAATTATACACAAATTAGGTCTCTTGCTGTTTAGTACGTCAAAACTCAGTGTTCTATTGCATATTACTCACATATTGGGTGTACTGCAGCTTACTACACCAGAAATTGCAGTCTGGACACACGAATTTGGTGTATTCTAGCTTACTACGTTAGAAGGTGAATTCTGGCATATTACTCACAAGTTCATTGTTCTGAAGCTTACTACATTAGAAGTGAGTGTATTCTGGCCTATTATACATCATTTCGTTGTATTTTAGCATAATACGTCAGAATACTGTCGTATTACACACAGATTAGATCTTGCTGTTTAGTACGTCAAAACTCAGTGTTTTGTGGCATATTACTCACAAATTGGGTGTACTGAAGCTTACTACACTTGAATTGAGTGTATTCTGGCCTGTTACACATGACTTTGGTGTATTCTAGCTAACTAGGTTAGAACTCGGTGTATTCTGTCATATTACTCACAAATTCATTGTTCTGAAGCTTACTTCACTTGAATTGAGTCTATTCTGGCCTATTATACATCATTTCATAGTAATGCAGCATAATACGTCAGAATACTGTCGTATTACACACAAATTAGGTCTTGCTGTTTAGTACGTCAAAACTGAGTGTTTTGTGGCATATTACTCACAAATTGGGTGTACTGAAGCTTACTACACTTGAATTGAGTGTATTCTGGCCTGTTACACATGACTTCGTTGTTTTGGAGCTTAATAACTAAGAACACTGGCTAATTATACACAAATTAGGTCTCTTGCTGTTTAGTACGTCAAAACTCAGTTCTATGGCATATTACTCACAAATTGGGTGTACTGCAGCTTACTACACTTGAATTGAATGTATTCTGGCCTGTTACACATGACTTCGTTGTTTTGCAGCTTAATAACTAAGAACACTGGCTAATTATACACAAATTAGGTCTCTTGCTGTTTAGTACGTCAAAACTCAGTGTTCTGTGGCATATTACTCACAAATTGGGTGTACTACAGCTTACTACACCAGAAATTGCAGTCTGGACAAACGAATTTGGTGTATTCTAGCTTACTACGTTAGAACTCGGTGTATTCTGTCATATTACTCACACGTTCATTGTTCTGAAGCTTACTACACTTGAATTGAGTCTATTCTGGCCTATTATACATCATTTCGTAGTAATGCAGCATAATACGTCAGAATACTGTCGTATTACACACAAATTAGGTCTTGCTGTTTAGTACGTCAAAACTCAGTGTTTTGTGCATATTACTCACAAATTGGGTGTACTGAAGCTTACTACATTTGAATCGAGTGTATTCTGGCCTGTTACACATGACTTCGTTGTTTTGCAGCTTAATAACTAAGAACACTGGCGAATTATACACAAATTAGGTCTCTTGCTGTTTAGTACGTCAAAACTCAGTGTTCTATGTCATATTACTCACAAATTGGGTAAAGTTCAGCTTACTACACCAGAAATTGCAGTCTGGACACACGAATTTGGTGTATTCTAGCTTACTACGTTAGAACTCGGTGTATTCTGGCATATTACTCACAAGTTCATTGTTCTGAAGCTTACTACACTTGAATTTAGTCTATTCTGGCCTATTATACATCATTTCGTAGTAATGCAGCATAATACGTCAGAATACTGTCGTATTACACACAAATTAGGTCTTGCTGTTTAGTACGTCACAACTTAGTGTTTTGTGGCATATTACTCACAAATTGGGTGTACTGAAGCTTACTACATTTGAATTGAGTGTATTCTGGCCTGTTACACATGACTTCGTTGTTTTGCAGCTTAATAACTAAGAACACTGGCGAATTATACACAAATTAGGTCTCTTGCTGTTTAGTACGTCAGAACTCCGTGTTCTATGGCATATTACTGACAAATTGGGTGTACTGCAGCTTACTACACCAGAAATTGCAGTCTGGACACACGAATTTGGTGTATTCTAGCTTACTACGTTAGAACTCGGTGTATTCTGGCATATTACTCACAAGTTCATTGTTCTGAAGCTTACTACTATTGAATTTAGTCTATTCTGGCCTATTATACATCATTTCGTAGTAATGCAGCAAAATACGTCAGAATACTGTCGTATTACACACACATTAGGTCTTGCTGTTTAGTACGTCAAAACTGAGTGTTTTGTGGCATATTACTCACAAATTGGGTGTACTGAAGCTTACTACACTTGAATTGAGTGTATTCTGGCCTGTTACACATGACTTCGTTGTTTTGCAGCTTAATAACTAAGAACACTGGCGAATTATACACAAATTAGGTCTCTTGCTGTTTAGTACGTCAAAACTCAGTGTTCTATTGCATATTACTCACAAATTGGGTGTACTGCAGCTTACTACACCAGAAATTGCAGTCTGGACACACGAATTTGGTGTATTCTAGCTTACTACGTTAGAACGGTGTATTCTGGCATATTACTCACAAGTTCATTGTTCTGAAGCTTACTACACATGAATTGAGTCTATTCTGGCCTATTATACATCATTTCGTAGTAATGCAGCATAATACATCAGAATACTGTCGTATTATAGAGTGTATTCTGGCCTTTTACACATGACTTCGTTGTTTTGCAGCTTAATAACTAAGAACACTGGCGAATTATACACAAATTAGGTCTCTTGCTGTTCAGTACGTCAAAACTCAGTGTTCTATGGCATATTACTCACAAATTGAGTGTACTGCAGCTTACTACACCAGAAATTGCAGTCTGGACACACGAATTTGGTGCATTCTACCTTACTACGTTAGAACTCGGTGTATTCTGGCATATTACTCACAAGTTCATTGTTCTGAAGCTTACTACACTTGAATTGAGTCTATTCTGGCCTATTATACATCATTTCGTAGTAATGCAGCATAATACGTCAGAATACTGTCGTATTACACACAAATTAGGTCTTGCTGTTTAGTACGTCAAAACTCAGTGTTTTGTGGCATATTACTCACAAATTGGGTGTACAAGCTTACTACACTTGAATTGAGTGTATTCTGTTACACATGACTGTTGTTTTGCAGCTTAATAACTAAGAACACTGGCGAATTATACACAAATTAGGTCTCTTGCTGTTTAGTACGTCAAAACTCAGTGTTCTATGGCATATTACTCACAAATTGGGTGTACTGCAGCTTACTAATCCAGAAATTGCAGTCTGGACACACGAATTTGGTGTATTCTAGCTAACTACGTTAGAACTCGGTGTATTCTGTCATATTACTCACAAATTCATTGTTCTGAAGCTTACTACACTTGAATTGAGTCTATTCTGGCCTATTATACATCATTTCATAGTAATGCAGCATAATACGTCAGAATACTGTCGTATTACACACAAATTAGGTCTTGCTGTTTAGTACGTCAAAACTCAGTGTTTTGTGGCATATTACTCACAAATTGGGTGTACTGAAGCTTACTACACTTGAATTGTGTATTCTGGCCTGTTACACATGACTTCGTTGTTTTGGAGCTTAATAACTAAGAACACTGGCTAATTATACACAAATTAGGTCTCTTGCTGTTTAGTACGTCAAAACTCCGTGTTCTATGGCATATTACTCACAAATTGGGTGTACTGCAGCTTACTACACCAGAAATTGCAGTCTGGACACACGAATTGGGTGTATTCCAGTTTAGTACGCCAAAACTCGTTGTATTCTGGCATATTACTCACAAATTCATTGTACTGAAGCATACTACATTAGAATTGAGTGTATTCTGGCCTGTTACACATGACTTCGTTGTTTTGCAGCTTAATAACTAAGAACACTGGCTAATTATACACAAATTAGGTCTCTTGCTGTTTAGTACGTCAAAACTCAGTGTTTTGTGGCATATTACTCACAAATTGGGTGTACAAGCTTACTACACTTGAATTGAGTGTATTCTGACTTGTTACACATGACTGTTGTTTTGCAGCTTAATAACTAAGAACACTGGCGAATTATACACAAATTAGGTCTCTTGCTGTTTAGTACGTCAAAACTCAGTGTTCTATGGCATATTACTCACAAATTGGGTGTACTGCAGCTTACTACACCAGAAATTGCAGTCTGGACACACGAATTTGGTGTATTCTAGCTTACTACGTTAGAACTCGGTGTATTCTGGCATATTACTCACAAGTTCATTGTTCTGAAGCTTACTACATAAGAAGTGAGTGTATTCTGGCCTATTATACATCATTTCGTTGTATTGCAGCATAATACGTCAGAATACTGTCGTATTACACACAGATCAGATCTTGCTGTTTAGTACGTCAAAACTCAGTGTTCTATTGCATATTACTCACAAATTGGGTGTACTGCAGCTTACTACTCCAGAAATTGCAGTCTGGACACACGAATTTGGTGTATTCTAGCTAACTACGTTAGAACTCGGTGTATTCTGTCATATTACAAATTCATTGTTCTGAAGCTGACTACACTTGAATTGAGTCTATTCTGGCCTATTATACATCATTTCATAGTAATGCAGCATAATACGTCAGAATACTGTCGTATTACACACAAATTAGGTCTTGCTGTTTAGTACGTCAAAACTCCGTGTTCTATGGCATATTACTCACAAATTGGGTGTACTGAAGCTTACTACACTTGAATTGAGTGTATTCTGGCCTGTTACACATGACTTCGTTGTTTTGGAGCTTAATAACTAAGAACACTGGCTAATTATACACAAATTAGGTCTCTTGCTGTTTAGTACGTCAAAACTCCGTGTTCTATGGCATATTACTCACAAATTGGGTGTACTGCAGCATACTACACCAGAAATTGCAGTCTGGACACACGAATTGGGTGTATTCCAGTTTAGTACTCCAAAACTCGTTGTATTCTGGCATATTACTCACAAATTCATTGTACTGAAGCATACTACACTAGAATTGAGTGTATTCTGGCCTGTTACACATGACTTCGTTGTTTTGCAGCTTAATAACTAAGAACACTGGCGAATTATACACAAATTAGGTCTCTTGCTGTTTAGTACGTCAAAACTCAGTGTTCTATTGCATATTACTCACATATTGGGTGTACTGCAGCTTACTACACCAGAAATTGCAGTCTGGACACACGAATTTGGTGTATTCTAGCTTACTACGTTAGAAGGTGAATTCTGGCATATTACTCACAAGTTCATTGTTCTGAAGCTTACTACATTAGAAGTGAGTGTATTCTGGCCTATTATACATCATTTCGTTGTATTTTAGCATAATACGTCAGAATACTGTCGTATTACACACAGATTAGATCTTGCTGTTTAGTACGTCAAAACTCAGTGTTTTGTGGCATATTACTCACAAATTGGGTGTACTGAAGCTTACTACACTTGAATTGAGTGTATTCTGGCCTGTTACACATGACTTTGGTGTATTCTAGCTAACTAGGTTAGAACTCGGTGTATTCTGTCATATTACTCACAAATTCATTGTTCTGAAGCTTACTTCACTTGAATTGAGTCTATTCTGGCCTATTATACATCATTTCATAGTAATGCAGCATAATACGTCAGAATACTGTCGTATTACACACAAATTAGGTCTTGCTGTTTAGTACGTCAAAACTGAGTGTTTTGTGGCATATTACTTACAAATTGGGTGTACTGAAGCTTACTACACTTGAATTGAGTGTATTCTGGCCTGTTACACATGACTTCGTTGTTTTGGAGCTTAATAACTAAGAACACTGGCTAATTATACACAAATTAGGTCTCTTGCTGTTTAGTACGTCAAAACTCAGTTCTATGGCATATTACTCACAAATTGGGTGTACTGCAGCTTACTACACTTGAATTGAATGTATTCTGGCCTGTTACACATGACTTCGTTGTTTTGCAGCTTAATAACTAAGAACACTGGCTAATTATACACAAATTAGGTCTCTTGCTGTTTAGTACGTCAAAACTCAGTGTTCTGTGGCATATTACTCACAAATTGGGTGTACTGCAGCTTACTACACCAGAAATTGCAGTCTGGACAAACGAATTTGGTGTATTCTAGCTTACTACGTTAGAACTCGGTGTATTCTGTCATATTACTCACACGTTCATTGTTCTGAAGCTTACTACACTTGAATTGAGTCTATTCTGGCCTATTATACATCATTTCGTAGTAATGCAGCATAATACGTCAGAATACTGTCGTATTACACACAAATTAGGTCTTGCTGTTTAGTACGTCAAAACTCAGTGTTTTGTGCATATTACTCACAAATTGGGTGTACTGAAGCTTACTACATTTGAATCGAGTGTATTCTGGCCTGTTACACATGACTTCGTTGTTTTGCAGCTTAATAACTAAGAACACTGGCGAATTATACACAAATTAGGTCTCTTGCTGTTTAGTACGTCAAAACTCAGTGTTCTATGTCATATTACTCACAAATTGGGTAAAGTTCAGCTTACTACACCAGAAATTGCAGTCTGGACACACGAATTTGGTGTATTCTAGCTTACTACGTTAGAACTCGGTGTATTCTGGCATATTACTCACAAGTTCATTGTTCTGAAGCTTACTACACTTGAATTTAGTCTATTCTGGCCTATTATACATCATTTCGTAGTAATGCAGCATAATACGTCAGAATACTGTCGTATTACACACAAATTAGGTCTTGCTGTTTAGTACGTCACAACTTAGTGTTTTGTGGCATATTACTCACAAATTGGGTGTACTGAAGCTTACTACATTTGAATTGAGTGTATTCTGGCCTGTTACACATGACTTCGTTGTTTTGCAGCTTAATAACTAAGAACACTGGCGAATTATACACAAATTAGGTCTCTTGCTGTTTAGTACGTCAGAACTCCGTGTTCTATGGCATATTACTGACAAATTGGGTGTACTGCAGCTTACTACACCAGAAATTGCAGTCTGGACACACGAATTTGGTGTATTCTAGCTTACTACGTTAGAACTCGGTGTATTCTGGCATATTACTCACAAGTTCATTGTTCTGAAGCTTACTACTATTGAATTTAGTCTATTCTGGCCTATTATACATCATTTCGTAGTAATGCAGCAAAATACGTCAGAATACTGTCGTATTACACACACATTAGGTCTTGCTGTTTAGTACGTCAAAACTGAGTGTTTTGTGGCATATTACTCACAAATTGGGTGTACTGAAGCTTACTACACTTGAATTGAGTGTATTCTGGCCTGTTACACATGACTTCGTTGTTTTGCAGCTTAATAACTAAGAACACTGGCGAATTATACACAAATTAGGTCTCTTGCTGTTTAGTACGTCAAAACTCAGTGTTCTATTGCATATTACTCACAAATTGGGTGTACTGCAGCTTACTACACCAGAAATTGCAGTCTGGACACACGAATTTGGTGTATTCTAGCTTACTACGTTAGAACGGTGTATTCTCGCATATTACTCACAAGTTCATTGTTCTGAAGCTTACTACACATGAATTGAGTCTATTCTGGCCTATTATACATCATTTCGTTTTAATGCAGCATAATACGTCAGAATACTGTCGTATTACACACAAATTAGGTCTTGCTGTTTAGTACGTCAAAACTCAGTGTTTTGTGGCATATTACTCACAAATTGGGTGTACTGAAGCTTACTACATTTGAATTGAGTGTATTCTGGCCTGTTACACATGATTTCGTTGTTTTGCAGCTTAATAACTAAGACCACTGGCGAATTATACACAAATTAGGTCTCTTGCTGTTTAGTACGTCAGAACTCAGTGTTCTATGGCATATTACTGACAAATTGGGTGTACTGCAGCTTACTACACCAGAAATTGCAGTCTGGACACACGAATTTGGTGTATTCTAGCTTACTACGTTAGAACTCGGTGTATTCTGGCATATTACTCACAAGTTCATTGTTCTGAAGCTTACTACATAAGAAGTGAGTGTATTCTGGCCTATTATACATCATTTCGTTGTATTGCAGCATAATACGTCAGAATACTGTCGTATTACACACAGATCAGATCTTGCTGTTTAGTACGTCAAAACTCAGTGTTCTATTGCATATTACTCACAAATTGGGTGTACTGCAGCTTACTACACCAGAAATTGCAGTCTGGACACACGAATTTGGTGTATTCTAGCTTACTACGTTAGAACTCGGTGTATTCTGGCATATTACTCACAAGTTCATTGTTCTGAAGCTTACTACACTTGAATTGAGTCTATTCTGGCCTATTATACATCATTTCGTAGTAATGCAGCATAATACGTCAGAATACTGTCGTATTACACACAAATTAGGTCTTGCTGTTTAGTACGTCAAAACTCAGTGTTTTGTGGCATATTACTCACAAATTGTGTGTACAAGCTTACTACACTTGAATTGAGTGTATTCTGACTTGTTACACATGACTGTTGTTTTGCAGCTTAATAACTAAGAACACTGGCGAATTATACACAAATTAGGTCTCTTGCTGTTTAGTACGTCAAAACTCATTGTTCTATTGCATATTACTCACAAATTGGGTGTACTGAAGCTTACTACACTTGAATTGAGTGTATTCTGACTTGTTACACATGACTGTTGTTGTGCAGCTTAATAACTAAGAACACTGGCGAATTATACACAAATTAGGTCTCTTGCTGTTTAGTACGTCAAAACTCAGTGTTCTATTGCATATTACTCACAAATTGGGTGTACTGCAGCTTACTACACCAGACATTGCAGTCTGGACACACGAATTTGGTGTATTCTAGCTTACTACGTTAGAACTCGGTGTATTCTGGCATATTACTCACAAGTTCATTGTTCTGAAGCTTACTACACTTGAATTGAGTCTATTCTGGCCTATTATACATCATTTCGTAGTAATGCAGCATAATACGTCAGAATACTGTCGTATTACACACAAATTAGGTCTTGCTGTTTAGTACGTCAAAACTCAGTGTTTTGTGGCATATTACTCACAAATTGGGTGTACAAGCTTACTACACTTGAATTGAGTGTATTCTGACTTGTTACACATGACTGTTGTTTTGCATCTTAATAACTAAGAACACTGGCGAATTATACACAAATTAGGTCTCTTGCTGTTTAGTACGTCAAAACTCCTTGTTCTATGGCATATTACTCACAAATTGGGTGTACTGCAGCTTACTACACCAGAAATTGCAGTCTGGACACACGAATTGGGTGTGTTCCAGTTTAGTACGCCAAAACTCGTTGTATTCTGGCATATTACTCACAAATTCATTGTACTGAAGCATACTACACTAGAATTGAGTGTATTCTGGCCTGTTACACATGACTTCGTTGTTTTGCAGCTTAATAACTAAGAACACTGGCGAATTATACACAAATTAGGTCTCTTTCTGTTTAGTACGTCAAAACTCAGTGTTCTATTGCATATTACTCACATATTGGGTGTACTGCAGCTTACTACACCAGAAATTGCAGTCTGGACACACGAATTTGGTGTATTCTAGCTTACTACGTTAGAACTCGGTGATTTCTGGCATATTACTCACAAGTTCATTGTTCTGAAGCTTACTACATTAGAAGTGAGTGTATTCTGGCCTATTATACATCATTTCGTTGTATTTTAGCATAATACGTCAGAATACTGTCGTATTACACACATATTAGATCTTGCTGTTTAGTACGTCAAAACTCAGTGTTTTGGTGCATATTACTCACAAATTGGGTGTACTGAAGCTTACTACACTTGAATTGAGTGTATTCTGGCCTGTTACACATGACTTTGGTGTATTCTAGCTAACTACGTTAGAACTCGGTGTATTCTGTCATATTACTCACAAATTCATTGTTCTGAAGCTTACTACACTTGAATTGAGTCTATTCTGGCCTATTATACATCATTTCATAGTAATGCAGCATAATACGTCAGAATACTGTCGTATTACACACAAATTAGGTCTTGCTGTTTAGTACGTCAAAACTCAGTGTTCTATGTCATATTACTCACAAATTGGGTGTATCGAAGCTTACTACACTTGAATTGAGTGTATTCTGGCCTGTTACACATGACTTCGTTGTTTTGCAGCTTAATAACTAAGAACACTGGCTAATTATACACAAATTAGGTCTCTTGCTGTTTAGTACGTCAAAACTCAGTGTTCTATGTCATATTACTCACAAATTGGGTAAAGTTCAGCTTACTACACCAGAAATTGCAGTCTGGACACACGAATTTGGTGTATTCTAGCTTACTACGTTAGAACTCGGTGTATTCTGGCATATTACTCACAAGTTCATTGTTCTGAAGCTTACTACTATTGAATTGAGTCTATTCTGGCCTATTATACATCATTTCGTAGTAATGCAGCATAATACGTCAGAATACTGTCGTATTACACACAAATTAGGTCTTGCTGTTTAGTACATCAAAACTCAGTGTTTTGTGGCATATTACTCACAAATTGGGTGTACTGAAGCTTACTACACTTGAATTGAGTGTATTCTGGCCTGTTACACATGACTTCGTTGTTTTGCAGCTTAATAACTAAGAACACTGGCGAATTATACACAAATTAGGTCTCTTGCTGTTTAGTACGTCAAAACTCAGTGTTCTATTGCATATTACTCACAAATTGGGTGTACTGCAGCTTACTACACCAGAAATTGCAGTCTGGACAAACGAATTTGGTGTATTCTAGCTTACTACTCACAAGTTCATTGTTCTGAAGCTTACTACATAAGAAGTGAGTGTATTCTGGCCTATTATACATCATTTCGTTGTATTGCAGCATAATACGTCAGAATACTGTCGTATTACACACAGATCAGATCTTTCTGTTTAGTACGTCAAAACTCAGTGTTCTATTGCATATTACTCACAAATTGGGTGTACTGCAGCTTACTACACCAGAAATTGCAGTCTGGACACACGAATTTGGTGTATTTTAGCTTACTACGTTAGAACTCGGTGTATTCTGGCATATTACTCACAAGTTCATTGTTCTGAAGCTTACTACACTTGAATTGAGTCTATTCTGGCCTATTATACATCATTTCGTAGTAATGCAGCATAATACGTCAGAATACTGTCGTATTACACACAAATTAGGACTTGCTGTTTAGTACGTCAAAACTCAGTGTTTTGTGGCATATTACTCACAAATTGGGTGTACAAGCTTACTACACTTGAATTGAGTGTATTCTGACTTGTTACACATGACTGTTGTTTTGCAGCTTAATAACTAAGAACACTGGCGAATTATACACAAATTAGGTCTCTTGCTGTTTAGTACGTCAAAACTCCGTGTTCTATGGCATATTACTCACAAATTGGGTGTACTGCAGCTTACTACACCAGAAATTGCAGTCTGGACACACGAATTGGGTGTATTCCAGTTTAGTACGCCAAAACTCGTTGTATTCTGGCATATTACTCACAAATTCATTGTACTGAAGCATACACTAGAATTGAGTGTATTCTGGCCTGTTACACATGACTTCGTTGTTTTGCAGCTTAATAACTAAGAACACTGGCTAATTATACACAAATTAGGTCTCTTGCTGTTTAGTACGTCAAAACTCATTGTTCTATTGCATATTACTCACAGATTGGGTGTACTGAAGCTTACTACACTTGAATTGAGTGTATTCTGACTTGTTACACATGACTCTTGTTTTGCAGCTTAATAACTAAGAACACTGGCGAATTATACACAAATTAGGTCTCTTGCTGTTTAGTACGTCAAAACTCAGTGTTCTATTGCATATTACTCACAAATTGGGTGTACTGCAGCTTACTACACCAGAAATTGCAGTCTGGACACACGAATTTGGTGTATTCTAGCTTACTACGTTAGAACTCGGTGTATTCTGGCATATTACTCACAAGTTCATTGTTCTGAAGCTTACTACACTTGAATTGAGTCTATTCTGGCCTATTATACATCATTTCGTAGTAATGCAGCATAATACGTCAGAATACTGTCGTATTACACACAAATTAGGTGTTGCTGTTTAGTACGTCAAAACTCAGTGTTTTGTGGCATATTACTCACAAATTGGGTGTACAAGCTTACTACACTTGAATTGAGTGTATTCTGACTTGTTACACATGACTGTTGTTTTGCAGCTTAATAACTAAGAACACTGGCGAATTATACACAAATTAGGTCTCTTGCTGTTTAGTACGTCAAAACTCAGTGTTCTATGGCATATTACTCACAAATTGGGTGTACTGCAGCTTACTAATCCAGAAATTGCAGTCTGGACACACGAATTTGGTGTATTCTAGCTAACTACGTTAGAACTCGGTGTATTCTGTCATATTACTCACAAATTCATTGTTCTGAAGCTTACTACACTTGAATTGAGTCTATTCTGGCCTATTATACATCATTTCATAGTAATGCAGCATAATACGTCAGAATACTGTCGTATTACACACAAATTAGGTCTTGCTGTTTAGTACGTCAAAACTCAGTGTTTTGTGGCATATTACTCACAAATTGGGTGTACGGAAGCTTACTACACTTGAATTGAGTGTATTCTGGCCTGTTACACATGACTTCGTTGTTTTGGAGCTTAATAACTAAGAACACTGGCTAATTATACACAAATTAGGTCTCTTGCTGTTTAGTACGTCAAAACTCCGTGTTCTATGGCATATTACTCACAAATTGGGTGTACTGCAGCTTACTACACCAGAAATTGCAGTCTGGACACACGAATTGGGTGTATTCCAGTTTAGTACGCCAAAACTCGTTGTATTCTGGCATATTACTCACAAATTCATTGTACTGAAGCATACTACACTAGAATTGAGTGTATTCTGGCCTGTTACACATGACTTCGTTGTTTTGCAGCTTAATAACTAAGAACACTGGCGAATTATACACAAATTAGGTCTCTTGCTGTTTAGTACGTCAAAACTCAGTGTTCTGTGGCATATTACTCACAAATTGGGTGTACTGCAGCTTACTACACCAGAAATTGCAGTCTGGACACACGAATTTGGTGTATTCTAGCTTACTACGTTAGAACTCGGTGTATTCTGGCATATTACTCACAAGTTCATTGTTCTGAAGCTTACTACACTTGAATTGAGTCTATTCTGGCCTATTATACATCATTTCGTAGTAATGCAGCATAATACGTCAGAATACTGTCGTATTACACACAAATTAGGTCTTGCTGTTTAGTACGTCAAAACTCAGTGTTTTGTGGCATATTACTCACAAATTGGGTGTACTGAAGCTTACTACATTTGAATTGAGTGTATTCTGGCCTGTTACACATGACTTCGTTGTTTTGCAGCTTAATAAGAACACTGGCGAATTATACACAAATTAGGTCTCTTGCTGTTTAGTACGTCAAAACTCAGCGTTCTATGTCATATTACTCACAAATTGGGTAAAGTTCAGCTTACTACACCAGAAATTGCAGTCTGGACACACGAATTTGGTGTATTCTAGCTTACTACGTTAGAACTCGGTGTATTCTGGCATATTACTCACGTTCATTGTTCTGAAGCTTACTACACATGAATTGAGTCTATTCTGGCCTATTATACATCATTTCGTAGTAATGCAGCATAATACGTCAGAATACTGTCGTATTACACACAAATTAGGTCTTGCTGTTTAGTACGTCAAAACTCAGTGTTTTGTGGCATATTACTCACAAATTGGGTGTACTGAAGCTTACTACACTTCAATTGAGTCTATTCTGGCCTGTTACACATGACTTTGGTGTATTCTAGCTAACTACGTTAGAACTCGGTGTATTCTGTCATATTACTCACAAATTCATTGTTCTGAAGCTTACTACACTTGAATTGAGTCTATTCTGGCCTATTATACATCATTTCATACTAATGCAGCATAATACGTCAGAATACTGTCGTATTACACACAAATTAGGTCTTGCTGTTTAGTACGTCAAAACTCAGTGTTTTGTGGCATATTACTCACAAATTGGGTGTACTGAAGCTTACTACACTTGAATTGAGTGTATTCTGGCCTGTTACACATGACTTCGTTGTTTTGCAGCTTAATAACTAAGAACACTGGCTAATTATACACAAATTAGGTCTCTTGCTGTTTAGTACGTCAAAACTCAGTGTTCTGTGGCATATTACTCACAAATTGGGTGTACTGCAGCTTACTACACCAGAAATTGCAGTCTGGACACACGAATTTGGTGTATTCTAGCTTACTACGTTAGAACTCGGTGTATTCTGTCATATTACTCACACGTTCATTGTTCTGAAGCTTACTACACTTGAATTGAGTCTATTCTGGCCTATTATACATCATTTCGTAGTAATGCAGCATAATACGTCAGAATACTGTCGTATTACACACAAATTAGGTCTTCCTGTTTAGTACGTCAAAACTCCGTGTTCTATGGCATATTACTCACAAATTGGGTGTACTGCAGCTTACTACACCAGAAATTGCAGTCTGGACACACGAATTGGGTGTATTCCAGTTTAGTACGCCAAAACTCGTTGTATTCTGGCATATTACTCACAAATTCATTGTACTGAAGCATACTACACTAGAATTGAGTGTATTCTGGCCTGTTACACATGACTTCGTTGTTTTGCAGCTTAATAACTAAGAACACTGGCGAATTATACACAAATTAGGTTTCTTGCTGTTTAGTACGTCAAAACTCAGTGTTCTGTGGCATATTACTCACAAATTGGGTGTACTGCAGCTTACTACACCAGAAATTGCAGTCTGGACACACGAATTTGGTGTATTCTAGCTTACTACGTTAGAACTCGGTGTATTCTGGCATATTACTCACAAGTTCATTGTTCTGAAGCTTACTACACTTGAATTGAGTCTATTCTGGCCTATTATACATCATTTCGTAGTAATGCAGCATAATACGTCAGAATACTGTCGTATTACACACAAATTAGGTCTTGCTGTTTAGTACGTCAAAACTCAGTGTTTTGTGGCATATTACTCACAAATTGGGTGTACTGAAGCTTACTACACTTGAATTGAGTGTATTCTGGCCTGTTACACATGACTTCGTTGTTTTGCAGCTTAATAACTAAGAACACTGGCTAATTATACACAAATTAGGTCTCTTGCTGTTTAGTACGTCAAAACTCAGTGTTCTGTGGCATATTACTCACAAATTGGGTGTACTGCAGCTTACTACACCAGAAATTGCAGTCTGGACACACGAATTTGGTGTATTCTAGCTTACTACGTTAGAACTCGGTGTATTCTACCATATTACTCACAAGTTCATTGTTCTGAAGCTTACTACACTTGAATTGAGTCTATTCTGGCCTATTATACATCATTTCGTAGTAATGCAGCATAATACGTCAGAATACTGTCGTATTACACACAAATTAGGTCTTGCTGTTTAGTACGTCAAAACTCAGTGTTTTGTGCATATTACTCACAAATTGGGTGTACTGAAGCTTACTACATTTGAATTGAGTGTATTCTGGCCTGTTACACATGACTTCGTTGTTTTGCTGCTTAATAACTAAGAACACTGGCGAATTATACACAAATTAGGTCTCTTGCTGTTTAGTACGTCAAAACTCAGCGTTCTATGTCATATTACTCACAAATTGGGTAAAGTTCAGCTTACTACACCAGAAATTGCAGTCTGGACACACGAATTTGGTGTATTCTAGCTTACTACGTTAGAACTCGGTGTATTCTGGCATATTACTCACGTTCATTGTTCTGAAGCTTACTACACATGAATTGAGTCTATTCTGGCCTATTATACATCATTTCGTAGTAATGCAGCATAATACGTCAGAATACTGTCGTATTACACACAAATTAGGTCTTGCTGTTTAGTACGTCAAAACTCAGTGTTTTGTGGCATATTACTCACAAATTGGGTGTACTGAAGCTTACTACACTTCAATTGAGTCTATTCTGGCCTGTTACACATGACTTTGGTGTATTCTAGCTAACTACGTTAGAACTCGGTGTATTCTGTCATATTACTCACAAATTCATTGTTCTGAAGCTTACTACACTTGAATTGAGTCTATTCTGGCCTATTATACATCATTTCATACTAATGCAGCATAATACGTCAGAATACTGTCGTATTACACACAAATTAGGTCTTGCTGTTTAGTACGTCAAAACTCAGTGTTTTGTGGCATATTACTCACAAATTGGGTGTACTGAAGCTTACTACACTTGAATTGAGTGTATTCTGGCCTGTTACACATGACTTCGTTGTTTTGCAGCTTAATAACTAAGAACACTGGCTAATTATACACAAATTAGGTCTCTTGCTGTTTAGTACGTCAAAACTCAGTGTTCTGTGGCATATTACTCACAAATTGGGTGTACTGCAGCTTACTACACCAGAAATTGCAGTCTGGACACACGAATTTGGTGTATTCTAGCTTACTACGTTAGAACTCGGTGTATTCTGTCATATTACTCACACGTTCATTGTTCTGAAGCTTACTACACTTGAATTGAGTCTATTCTGGCCTATTATACATCATTTCGTAGTAATGCAGCATAATACGTCAGAATACTGTCGTATTACACACAAATTAGGTCTTCCTGTTTAGTACGTCAAAACTCAGTGTTTTGTGCATATTACTCACAAATTGGGTGTACTGAAGCTTACTACATTTGAATTGAGTGTATTCTGGCCTGTTACACATGACTTCGTTGTTTTGCAGCTTAATAACTAAGAACACTGGCGAATTATACACAAATTAAGTCTCTTGCTGTTTAGTACGTCAAAACTCCGTGTTCTATGTCATATTACTCACAAATTGGGTAAAGTTCAGCTTACTACACCAGAAATTGCAGTCTGGACACGAATTTGGTGTATTCTAGCTTACTACGTTAGAACTCGGTGTATTCTGGCATATTACTCACGTTCATTGTTCTGAAGCTTACTACACTTCAATTGAGTCTATTCTGGCCTATTATACATCATTTCGTTGTATTGCAGCATAATACGTCAGAATACTGTCGTATTACACACAAATTAGGTCTTGTTGTTTAGTACGTCAAAACTCAGTGTTTTGTGGCATATTACTCACAAATTGGGTGTACTGAAGCTTACTACACTTGAATTGAGTGTATTCTGGCCTGTTACACATGACTTCGTTGTTTTGCAGCTTAATAACTAAGAACACTGGCGAATAATACACAAATTAGGTCTCTTGCTGTTTAGTACGTCAAAACTCATTGTTCTATTGCATATTACTCACAAATTGGGTGTACTGAAGCTTACTACACTTGAATTGAGTGTATTCTGACTTGTTACACATGACTCTTGTTTTGCAGCTTAATAACTAAGAACACTGGCGAATTATACACAAATTAGGTCTCTTGCTGTTTAGTACGTCAAAACTCAGTGTTCTATTGCATATTACTCACAAATTGGGTGTACTGCAGCTTACTACACCAGAAATTGCAGTCTGGACACACGAATTTGGTGTATTCTAGCTTACTACGTTAGAACTCGGTGTATTCTGGCATATTACTCACAAGTTCATTGTTCTGAAGCTTACTACACTTGAATTGAGTCTATTCTGGCCTATTATACATCATTTCGTAGTAATGCAGCATAATACGTCAGAATACTGTCGTATTACACACATATTAGGTCTTGCTGTTTAGTACGTCAAAACTCAGTGTTTTGTGGCATATTACTCACAAATTGGGTGTACTGAAGCTTACTACACTTGAATTGAGTGTATTCTGGCCTGTTACACATGACTTCGTTGTTTTGCAGCTTAATAACTAAGAACACTGGCTAATTATACACAAATTAGGTCTCTTGCTGTTTAGTACGTCAAAACTCAGTGTTCTGTGGCATATTACTCACAAATTGGGTGTACTGCAGCTTACTACACCAGAAATTGCAGTCTGGACACACGAATTTGGTGTATTCTAGCTTACTACATTAGAACTCGGTGTATTCTACCATATTACTCACAAGTTCATTGTTCTGAAGCTTACTACACTTGAATTGAGTCTATTCTGGCCTATTATACATCATTTCGTAGTAATGCAGCATAATACGTCAGAATACTGTCGTATTACACACAAATTAGGTCTTCCTGTTTAGTACGTCAAAACTCAGTGTTCTATTGCATATTACTCACAAATTGGGTGTACTGCAGCTTACTACACCAGAAATTGCAGTCTGGACACACGAATTTGGTGTATTCTAGCTTACTACGTTAGAACTCGGTGTATTCTGGCATATTACTCACAAGTTCATTGTTCTGAAGCTTACTACACTTGAATTGAGTCTATTCTGGCCTATTATACATCATTTCGTAGTAATGCAGCATAATACGTCAGAATACTGTCGTATTACACACAAATTAGGTCTTGCTGTTTAGTACGTCAAAACTCAGTGTTTTGTGGCATATTACTCACAAATTGGGTGTACTGAAGCTTACTACACTTGAATTGAGTGTATTCTGGCCTGTTACACATGACTTCGTTGTTTTGCAGCTTAATAACTAAGAACACTGGCTAATTATACACAAATTAGGTCTCTTGCTGTTTAGTACGTCAAAACTCAGTGTTCTGTGGCATATTACTCACAAATTGGGTGTACTGCAGCTTACTACACCAGAAATTGCAGTCTGGACACACGAATTTGGTGTATTCTAGCTTACTACATTAGAACTCGGTGTATTCTACCATATTACTCACAAGTTCATTGTTCTGAAGCTTACTACACTTGAATTGAGTCTATTCTGGCCTATTATACATCATTTCGTAGTAATGCAGCATAATACGTCAGAATACTGTCGTATTACACACAAATTAGGTCTTGCTGTTTAGTACGTCAAAACTCAGTGTTTTGTGCATATTACTCACAAATTGGGTGTACTGAAGCTTACTACATTTGAATTGAGTGTATTCTGGCCTGTTACACATGACTTCGTTGTTTTGCTGCTTAATAACTAAGAACACTGGCGAATTATACACAAATTAGGTCTCTTGCTGTTTAGTACGTCAAAACTCATTGTTCTATTGCATATTACTCACAAATTGGGTGTACTGAAGCTTACTACACTTGAATTGAGTGTATTCTGACTTGTTACACATGACTCTTGTTTTGCAGCTTAATAACTAAGAACACTGGCGAATTATACACAAATTAGGTCTCTTGCTGTTTAGTACGTCAAAACTCAGTGTTCTATTGCATATTACTCACAAATTGGGTGTACTGCAGCTTACTACACCAGAAATTGCAGTCTGGACACACGAATTTGGTGTATTCTAGCTTACTACGTTAGAACTCGGTGTATTCTGGCATATTACTCACAAGTTCATTGTTCTGAAGCTTACTACACGTGAATTGAGTCTATTCTGGCCTATTATACATCATTTCGTAGTAATGCAGCATAATACGTCAGAATACTGTCGTATTACACACAAATTAGGTCTTGCTGTTTAGTACGTCAAAACTCAGTGTTTTGTGGCATATTACTCACAAATTGGGTGTACTGAAGCTTACTACACTTGAATTGAGTGTATTCTGGCCTGTTACACATGACTTCGTTGTTTTGCAGCTTAATAACTAAGAACACTGGCTAATTATACACAAATTAGGTCTCTTGCTGTTTAGTACGTCAAAACTCAGTGTTCTGTGGCATATTACTCACAAATTGGGTGTACTGCAGCTTACTACACCAGAAATTGCAGTCTGGACACACGAATTTGGTGTATTCTAGCTTACTACGTTAGAACTCGGTGTATTCTACCATATTACTCACAAGTTCATTGTTCTGAAGCTTACTACACTTGAATTGAGTCTATTCTTACCTATTATACATCATTTCGTAGTAATGCAGCATAATACGTCAGAATACTGTCGTATTACACACAAATTAGGTCTTGCTGTTTAGTACGTCAAAACTCAGTGTTTTGTGGCATATTACTCACAAATTGGGTGTACTGAAGCTTACTACACTTGAATTGAGTGTATTCTGGCCTGTTACACATGACTTCGTTGTTTTGCAGCTTAATAACTAAGAACACTGGCTAATTATACACAAATTAGGTCTCTTGCTGTTTAGTACGTCAAAACTCAGTGTTCTGTGGCATATTACTCACAAATTGGGTGTACTGCAGCTTACTACACCAGAAATTGCAGTCTGGACACACGAATTTGGTGTATTCTAGCTTACTACATTAGAACTCGGTGTATTCTACCATATTACTCACAAGTTCATTGTTCTGAAGCTTACTACACTTGAATTGAGTCTATTCTGGCCTATTATACATCATTTCGTAGTAATGCAGCATAATACGTCAGAATACTGTCGTATTACACACAAATTAGGTCTTGCTGTTTAGTACGTCAAAACTCAGTGTTTTGTGCATATTACTCACAAATTGGGTGTACTGAAGCTTACTACATTTGAATTGAGTGTATTCTGGCCTGTTACACATGACTTCGTTGTTTTGCTGCTTAATAACTAAGAACACTGGCGAATTATACACAAATTAGGTCTCTTGCTGTTTAGTACGTCAAAACTCAGTGTTCTATTGCATATTACTCACAAATTGGGTGTACTGCAGCTTACTACACCAGAAATTGCAGTCTGGACACACGAATTTGGTGTATTCTAGCTTACTACGTTAGAACTCGGTGTATTCTGGCATATTACTCACAAGTTCATTGTTCTGAAGCTTACTACACGTGAATTGAGTCTATTCTGGCCTATTATACATCATTTCGTAGTAATGCAGCATAATACGTCAGAATACTGTCGTATTACACACAAATTAGGTCTTGCTGTTTAGTACGTCAAAACTCAGTGTTTTGTGGCATATTACTCACAAATTGGGTGTACTGAAGCTTACTACACTTGAATTGAGTGTATTCTGGCCTGTTACACATGACTTCGTTGTTTTGCAGCTTAATAACTAAGAACACTGGCTAATTATACACAAATTAGGTCTCTTGCTGTTTAGTACGTCAAAACTCAGTGTTCTGTGGCATATTACTCACAAATTGGGTGTACTGCAGCTTACTACACCAGAAATTGCAGTCTGGACACACGAATTTGGTGTATTCTAGCTTACTACGTTAGAACTCGGTGTATTCTACCATATTACTCACAAGTTCATTGTTCTGAAGCTTACTACACTTGAATTGAGTCTATTCTTACCTATTATACATCATTTCGTAGTAATGCAGCATAATACGTCAGAATACTGTCGTATTACACACAAATTAGGTCTTGCTGTTTAGTACGTCAAAACTCAGTGTTTTGTGCATATTACTCACAAATTGGGTGTACTGAAGCTTACTACATTTGAATTGAGTGTATTCTGGCCTGTTACACATGACTTCGTTGTTTTGCTGCTTAATAACTAAGAACACTGGCGAATTATACACAAATTAGGTCTCTTGCTGTTTAGTACGTCAAAACTCAGTGTTCTATGTCATATTACTCACAAATTGGGTAAAGTTCAGCTTACTACACCAGAAATTGCAGTCTGGACACACGAATTTGGTGTATTCTAGCTTACTACGTTAGAACTCGGTGTATTCTGGCATATTACTCACGTTCATTGTTCTGAAGCTTACTACACATGAATTGAGTCTATTCTGGCCTATTATACATCATTTCGTAGTAATGCAGCATAATACGTCAGAATACTGTCGTATTACACACAAATTAGGTCTTGCTGTTTAGTACGTCAAAACTCAGTGTTTTGTGGCATATTACTCACAAATTGGGTGTACTGAAGCTTACTACACTTCAATTGAGTCTATTCTGGCCTGTTACACATGACTTTGGTGTATTCTAGCTAACTACGTTAGAACTCGGTGTATTCTGTCATATTACTCACAAATTCATTGTTCTGAAGCTTACTACACTTGAATTGAGTCTATTCTGGCCTATTATACATCATTTCATACTAATGCAGCATAATACGTCAGAATACTGTCGTATTACACACAAATTAGGTCTTGCTGTTTAGTACGTCAAAACTCAGTGTTTTGTGGCATATTACTCACAAATTGGGTGTACTGAAGCTTACTACACTTGAATTGAGTGTATTCTGGCCTGTTACACATGACTTCGTTGTTTTGCAGCTTAATAACTAAGAACACTGGCTAATTATACACAAATTAGGTCTCTTGCTGTTTAGTACGTCAAAACTCAGTGTTCTGTGGCATATTACTCACAAATTGGGTGTACTGCAGCTTACTACACCAGAAATTGCAGTCTGGACACACGAATTTGGTGTATTCTAGCTTACTACGTTAGAACTCGGTGTATTCTGTCATATTACTCACACGTTCATTGTTCTGAAGCTTACTACACTTGAATTGAGTGTATTCTGGCCTATTATACATCATTTCGTAGTAATGCAGCATAATACGTCAGAATACTGTCGTATTACACACAAATTAGGTCTTGCTGTTTAGTACGTCAAAACTCAGTGTTTTGTGGCATATTACTCACAAATTGGGTGTACTGAAGCTTACTACACTTGAATTGAGTGTATTCTGGCCTGTTACACATGACTTCGTTGTTTTGCAGCTTAATAACTAAGAACACTGGCTAATTATACACAAATTAGGTCTCTTGCTGTTTAGTACGTCAAAACTCAGTGTTCTGTGGCATATTACTCACAAATTGGGTGTACTGCAGCTTACTACACCAGAAATTGCAGTCTGGACACACGAATTTGGTGTATTCTAGCTTACTACATTAGAACTCGGTGTATTCTACCATATTACTCACAAGTTCATTGTTCTGAAGCTTACTACACTTGAATTGAGTCTATTCTGGCCTATTATACATCATTTCGTAGTAATGCAGCATAATACGTCAGAATACTGTCGTATTACACACAAATTAGGTCTTGCTGTTTAGTACGTCAAAACTCAGTGTTTTGTGCATATTACTCACAAATTGGGTGTACTGAAGCTTACTACATTTGAATTGAGTGTATTCTGGCCTGTTACACATGACTTCGTTGTTTTGCTGCTTAATAACTAAGAACACTGGCGAATTATACACAAATTAGGTCTCTTGCTGTTTAGTACGTCAAAACTCAGTGTTCTATGTCATATTACTCACAAATTGGGTAAAGTTCAGCTTACTACACCAGAAATTGCAGTCTGGACACACGAATTTGGTGTATTCTAGCTTACTACGTTAGAACTCGGTGTATTCTGGCATATTACTCACGTTCATTGTTCTGAAGCTTACTACACATGAATTGAGTCTATTCTGGCCTATTATACATCATTTCGTAGTAATGCAGCATAATACGTCAGAATACTGTCGTATTACACACAAATTAGGTCTTGTTGTTTAGTACGTCAAAACTCAGTGTTTTGTGGCATATTACTCACAAATTGGGTGTACTGAAGCTTACTACACTTGAATTGAGTGTATTCTGGCCTGTTACACATGACTTCGTTGTTTTGCAGCTTAATAACTAAGAACACTGGCGAATAATACACAAATTAGGTCTCTTGCTGTTTAGTACGTCAAAACTCATTGTTCTATTGCATATTACTCACAAATTGGGTGTACTGAAGCTTACTACACTTGAATTGAGTGTATTCTGACTTGTTACACATGACTCTTGTTTTGCAGCTTAATAACTAAGAACACTGGCGAATTATACACAAATTAGGTCTCTTGCTGTTTAGTACGTCAAAACTCAGTGTTCTATTGCATATTACTCACAAATTGGGTGTACTGCAGCTTACTACACCAGAAATTGCAGTCTGGACACACGAATTTGGTGTATTCTAGCTTACTACGTTAGAACTCGGTGTATTCTGGCATATTACTCACAAGTTCATTGTTCTGAAGCTTACTACACTTGAATTGAGTCTATTCTGGCCTATTATACATCATTTCGTAGTAATGCAGCATAATACGTCAGAATACTGTCGTATTACACACATATTAGGTCTTGCTGTTTAGTACGTCAAAACTCAGTGTTTTGTGGCATATTACTCACAAATTGGGTGTACTGAAGCTTACTACACTTGAATTGAGTGTATTCTGGCCTGTTACACATGACTTCGTTGTTTTGCAGCTTAATAACTAAGAACACTGGCTAATTATACACAAATTAGGTCTCTTGCTGTTTAGTACGTCAAAACTCAGTGTTCTGTGGCATATTACTCACAAATTGGGTGTACTGCAGCTTACTACACCAGAAATTGCAGTCTGGACACACGAATTTGGTGTATTCTAGCTTACTACATTAGAACTCGGTGTATTCTACCATATTACTCACAAGTTCATTGTTCTGAAGCTTACTACACTTGAATTGAGTCTATTCTGGCCTATTATACATCATTTCGTAGTAATGCAGCATAATACGTCAGAATACTGTCGTATTACACACAAATTAGGTCTTGCTGTTTAGTACGTCAAAACTCAGTGTTCTATTGCATATTACTCACAAATTGGGTGTACTGCAGCTTACTACACCAGAAATTGCAGTCTGGACACACGAATTTGGTGTATTCTAGCTTACTACGTTAGAACTCGGTGTATTCTGGCATATTACTCACAAGTTCATTGTTCTGAAGCTTACTACACTTGAATTGAGTCTATTCTGGCCTATTATACATCATGTCGTAGTAATGCAGCATAATACGTCAGAATACTGTCGTATTACACACAAATTAGGTCTTGCTGTTTAGTACGTCAAAACTCAGTGTTTTGTGGCATATTACTCACAAATTGGGTGTACTGAAGCTTACTACACTTGAATTGAGTGTATTCTGGCCTGTTACACATGACTTCGTTGTTTTGCAGCTTAATAACTAAGAACACTGGCTAATTATACACAAATTAGGTCTCTTGCTGTTTAGTACGTCAAAACTCAGTGTTCTATGTCATATTACTCACAAATTGGGTAAAGTTCAGCTTACTACACCAGAAATTGCAGTCTGGACACACGAATTTGGTGTATTCTAGCTTACTACGTTAGAACTCGGTGTATTCTGGCATATTACTCACAAGTTCATTGTTCTGAAGCTTACTACACATGAATTGAGTCTATTCTGGCCTATTATACATCATTTCGTAGTAATGCAGCATAATACGTCAGAATACTGTCGTATTACACACAAATTAGGTCTTGTTGTTTAGTACGTCAAAACTCAGTGTTTTGTGGCATATTACTCACAAATTGGGTGTACTGAAGCTTACTACACTTGAATTGAGTGTATTCTGGCCTGTTACACATGACTTCGTTGTTTTGCAGCTTAATAACTAAGAACACTGGCGAATAATACACAAATTAGGTCTCTTGCTGTTTAGTACGTCAAAACTCATTGTTCTATTGCATATTACTCACAAATTGGGTGTACTGAAGCTTACTACACTTGAATTGAGTGTATTCTGACTTGTTACACATGACTCTTGTTTTGCAGCTTAATAACTAAGAACACTGGCGAATTATACACAAATTAGGTCTCTTGCTGTTTAGTACGTCAAAACTCATTGTTCTATTGCATATTACTCACAAATTGGGTGTACTGCAGCTTACTACACCAGAAATTGCAGTCTGGACACACGAATTTGGTGTATTCTAGCTTACTACGTTAGAACTCGGTGTATTCTGGCATATTACTCACAAGTTCATTGTTCTGAAGCTTACTACACTTGAATTGAGTCTATTCTGGCCTATTATACATCATTTCGTAGTAATGCAGCATAATACGTCAGAATACTGTCGTATTACACACATATTAGGTCTTGCTGTTTAGTACGTCAAAACTCAGTGTTTTGTGGCATATTACTCACAAATTGGGTGTACAAGCTTACTACACTTGAATTGAGTGTATTCTGACTTGTTACACATGACTGTTGTTTTGCAGCTTAATAACTAAGAACACTGGCGAATTATACACAAATTAGGTCTCTTGCTGTTTAGTACGTCAAAACTCAGTGTTCTATTGCATATTACTCACAAATTGGGTGTACTGCAGCTTACTACACCAGAAATTGCAGTCTGGACACACGAATTTGGTGTATTCTAGCTTACTACGTTAGAACTCGGTGTATTCTGGCATATTACTCACGTTCATTGTTCTGAAGCTTACTACACATGAATTGAGTCTATTCTGGCCTATTATACATCATTTCGTAGTAATGCAGCATAATACGTCAGAATACTGTCGTATTACACACAAATTAGGTCTTGTTGTTTAGTACGTCAAAACTCAGTGTTTTGTGGCATATTACTCACAAATTGGGTGTACTGAAGCTTACTACACTTGAATTGAGTGTATTCTGGCCTGTTACACATGACTTCGTTGTTTTGCAGCTTAATAACTAAGAACACTGGCGAATAATACACAAATTAGGTCTCTTGCTGTTTAGTACGTCAAAACTCATTGTTCTATTGCATATTACTCACAAATTGGGTGTACTGAAGCTTACTACACTTGAATTGAGTGTATTCTGACTTGTTACACATGACTCTTGTTTTGCAGCTTAATAACTAAGAACACTGGCGAATTATACACAAATTAGGTCTCTTGCTGTTTAGTACGTCAAAACTCAGTGTTCTATTGCATATTACTCACAAATTGGGTGTACTGCAGCTTACTACACCAGAAATTGCAGTCTGGACACACGAATTTGGTGTATTCTAGCTTACTACGTTAGAACTCGGTGTATTCTGGCATATTACTCACAAGTTCATTGTTCTGAAGCTTACTACACTTGAATTGAGTCTATTCTGGCCTATTATACATCATTTCGTAGTAATGCAGCATAATACGTCAGAATACTGTCGTATTACACACATATTAGGTCTTGCTGTTTAGTACGTCAAAACTCAGTGTTTTGTGGCATATTACTCACAAATTGGGTGTACAAGCTTACTACACTTGAATTGAGTGTATTCTGACTTGTTACACATGACTGTTGTTTTGCAGCTTAATAACTAAGAACACTGGCGAATTATACACAAATTAGGTCTCTTGCTGTTTAGTACGTCAAAACTCAGTGTTCTATTGCATATTACTCACAAATTGGGTGTACTGCAGCTTACTACACCAGAAATTGCAGTCTGGACACACGAATTTGGTGTATTCTAGCTTACTACGTTAGAACTCGGTGTATTCTGGCATATTACTCACGTTCATTGTTCTGAAGCTTACTACACATGAATTGAGTCTATTCTGGCCTATTATACATCATTTCGTAGTAATGCAGCATAATACGTCAGAATACTGTCGTATTACACACAAATTAGGTCTTGTTGTTTAGTACGTCAAAACTCAGTGTTTTGTGGCATATTACTCACAAATTGGGTGTACTGAAGCTTACTACACTTGAATTGAGTGTATTCTGGCCTGTTACACATGACTTCGTTGTTTTGCAGCTTAATAACTAAGAACACTGGCGAATAATACACAAATTAGGTCTCTTGCTGTTTAGTACGTCAAAACTCATTGTTCTATTGCATATTACTCACAAATTGGGTGTACTGAAGCTTACTACACTTGAATTGAGTGTATTCTGACTTGTTACACATGACTCTTGTTTTGCAGCTTAATAACTAAGAACACTGGCGAATTATACACAAATTAGGTCTCTTGCTGTTTAGTACGTCAAAACTCAGTGTTCTATTGCATATTACTCACAAATTGGGTAAAGTTCAGCTTACTACACCAGAAATTGCAGTCTGGACACGAATTTGGTGTATTCTAGCTTACTACGTTAGAACTCGGTGTATTCTGGCATATTACTCACAAGTTCATTGTTCTGAAGCTTACTACACTTCAATTGAGTCTATTCTGGCCTATTATACATCATTTCGTTGTATTGCAGCATAATACGTCAGAATACTGTCGTATTACACACAGATCAGATCTTGCTGTTTAGTACGTCAAAACTCAGTGTTCTATTGCATATTACTCACAAATTGGGTGTACTGCAGCTTACTACACCAGAAATTGCAGTCTGGACACACGAATTTGGTGTATTCTAGCTTACTACGTTAGAACTCGGTGTATTCTGGCATATTACTCACAAGTTCATTGTTCTGAAGCTTACTACACTTGAATTGAGTCTATTCTGGCCTATTATACATCATTTCGTAGTAATGCAGCATAATACGTCAGAATACTGTCGTATTACACACAAATTAGGTCTTGCTGTTTAGTACGTCAAAACTCAGTGTTTTGTGGCATATTACTCACAAATTGGGTGTACTGAAGCTTACTACACTTGAATTGAGTGTATTCTGGCCTGTTACACATGACTTCGTTGTTTTGCAGCTTAATAACTAAGAACACTGGCTAATTATACACAAATTAGGTCTCTTGCTGTTTAGTACGTCAAAACTCAGTGTTCTGTGGCATATTACTCACAAATTGGGTGTACTGCAGCTTACTACACCAGAAATTGCAGTCTGGACACACGAATTTGGTGTATTCTAGCTTACTACGTTAGAACTCGGTGTATTCTACCATATTACTCACAAGTTCATTGTTCTGAAGCTTACTACACTTGAATTGAGTCTATTCTGGCCTATTATACATCATTTCGTAGTAATGCAGCATAATACGTCAGAATACTGTCGTATTACACACAAATTAGGTCTTGCTGTTTAGTACGTCAAAACTCAGTGTTTTGTGCATATTACTCACAAATTGGGTGTACTGAAGCTTACTACATTTGAATTGAGTGTATTCTGGCCTGTTACACATGACTTCGTTGTTTTGCTGCTTAATAACTAAGAACACTGGCGAATTATACACAAATTAGGTCTCTTGCTGTTTAGTACGTCAAAACTCAGTGTTCTATGTCATATTACTCACAAATTGGGTAAAGTTCAGCTTACTACACCAGAAATTGCAGTCTGGACACACGAATTTGGTGTATTCTAGCTTACTACGTTAGAACTCGGTGTATTCTGGCATATTACTCACGTTCATTGTTCTGAAGCTTACTACACATGAATTGAGTCTATTCTGGCCTATTATACATCATTTCGTAGTAATGCAGCATAATACGTCAGAATACTGTCGTATTACACACAATTTAGGACTTGCTGTTTAGTACGTCAAAACTCAGTGTTTTGTGGCATATTACTCACAAATTGGGTGTACTGAAGCTTACTACACTTCAATTGAGTCTATTCTGGCCTGTTACACATGACTTTGGTGTATTCTAGCTAACTACGTTAGAACTCGGTGTATTCTGTCATATTACTCACAAATTCATTGTTCTGAAGCTTACTACACTTGAATTGAGTCTATTCTGGCCTATTATACATCATTTCATACTAATGCAGCATAATACGTCAGAATACTGTCGTATTACACACAAATTAGGTCTTGCTGTTTAGTACGTCAAAACTCAGTGTTTTGTGGCATATTACTCACAAATTGGGTGTACTGAAGCTTACTACACTTGAATTGAGTGTATTCTGGCCTGTTACACATGACTTCGTTGTTTTGCAGCTTAATAACTAAGAACACTGGCTAATTATACACAAATTAGGTCTCTTGCTGTTTAGTACGTCAAAACTCAGTGTTCTGTGGCATATTACTCACAAATTGGGTGTACTGCAGCTTACTACACCAGAAATTGCAGTCTGGACACACGAATTTGGTGTATTCTAGCTTACTACGTTAGAACTCGGTGTATTCTGTCATATTACTCACACGTTCATTGTTCTGAAGCTTACTACACTTGAATTGAGTCTATTCTGGCCTATTATACATCATTTCGTAGTAATGCAGCATAATACGTCAGAATACTGTCGTATTACACACAAATTAGGTCTTGCTGTTTAGTACGTCAAAACTCAGTGTTTTGTGGCATATTACTCACAAATTGGGTGTACTGAAGCTTACTACATTTGAATTGAGTGTATTCTGGCCTGTTACACATGACTTCGTTGTTTTGCAGCTTAATAGTTATTAATTAGTAAGCTTCAGTACACCCAATTTGTGAGTAATATGCCACAAAACACTGAGTTTTGACGTACTAAACAGCAAGACCTAATTTGTGTGTAATACGACAGTATTCTGACGTATTATGCTGCATTAGTATTAGTAATGCAGCATAATACGTCAGAATACTGGCGAATTATACACAAATTAAGTCTCTTGCTGTTTAGTACGTCAAAACTCCGTGTTCTATGTCATATTACTCACAAATTGGGTAAAGTTCAGCTTACTACACCAGAAATTGCAGTCTGGACACGAATTTGGTGTATTCTAGCTTACTACGTTAGAACTCGGTGTATTCTGGCATATTACTCACAAGTTCATTGTTCTGAAGCTTACTACACTTCAATTGAGTCTATTCTGGCCTATTATACATCATTTCGTTGTATTGCAGCATAATACGTCAGAATACTGTCGTATTACACACAGATCAGATCTTGCTGTTTAGTACGTCAAAACTCAGTGTTCTATTGCATATTACTCACAAATTGGGTGTACTGCAGCTTACTACACCAGAAATTGCAGTCTGGACACACGAATTTGGTGTATTCTAGCTTACTACGTTAGAACTCGGTGTATTCTGGCATATTACTCACAAGTTCATTGTTCTGAAGCTTACTACACTTGAATTGAGTCTATTCTGGCCTATTATACATCATTTCGTAGTAATGCAGCATAATACGTCAGAATACTGTCGTATTACACACAAATTAGGTCTTGCTGTTTAGTACGTCAAAACTCAGTGTTTTGTGGCATATTACTCACAAATTGGGTGTACTGAAGCTTACTACACTTGAATTGAGTGTATTCTGGCCTGTTACACATGACTTCGTTGTTTTGCAGCTTAATAACTAAGAACACTGGCTAATTATACACAAATTAGGTCTCTTGCTGTTTAGTACGTCAAAACTCAGTGTTCTGTGGCATATTACTCACAAATTGGGTGTACTGCAGCTTACTACACCAGAAATTGCAGTCTGGACACACGAATTTGGTGTATTCTAGCTTACTACATTAGAACTCGGTGTATTCTACCATATTACTCACAAGTTCATTGTTCTGAAGCTTACTACACTTGAATTGAGTCTATTCTGGCCTATTATACATCATTTCGTAGTAATGCAGCATAATACGTCAGAATACTGTCGTATTACACACAAATTAGGTCTTGCTGTTTAGTACGTCAAAACTCAGTGTTTTGTGCATATTACTCACAAATTGGGTGTACTGAAGCTTACTACATTTGAATTGAGTGTATTCTGGCCTGTTACACATGACTTCGTTGTTTTGCTGCTTAATAACTAAGAACACTGGCGAATTATACACAAATTAGGTCTCTTGCTGTTTAGTACGTCAAAACTCAGTGTTCTATGTCATATTACTCACAAATTGGGTAAAGTTCAGCTTACTACACCAGAAATTGCAGTCTGGACACACGAATTTGGTGTATTCTAGCTTACTACGTTAGAACTCGGTGTATTCTGGCATATTACTCACGTTCATTGTTCTGAAGCTTACTACACATGAATTGAGTCTATTCTGGCCTATTATACATCATTTCGTAGTAATGCAGCATAATACGTCAGAATACTGTCGTATTACACACAAATTAGGTCTTGTTGTTTAGTACGTCAAAACTCAGTGTTTTGTGGCATATTACTCACAAATTGGGTGTACTGAAGCTTACTACACTTGAATTGAGTGTATTCTGGCCTGTTACACATGACTTCGTTGTTTTGCAGCTTAATAACTAAGAACACTGGCGAATAATACACAAATTAGGTCTCTTGCTGTTTAGTACGTCAAAACTCATTGTTCTATTGCATATTACTCACAAATTGGGTGTACTGAAGCTTACTACACTTGAATTGAGTGTATTCTGACTTGTTACACATGACTCTTGTTTTGCAGCTTAATAACTAAGAACACTGGCGAATTATACACAAATTAGGTCTCTTGCTGTTTAGTACGTCAAAACTCAGTGTTCTATTGCATATTACTCACAAATTGGGTGTACTGCAGCTTACTACACCAGAAATTGCAGTCTGGACACACGAATTTGGTGTATTCTAGCTTACTACGTTAGAACTCGGTGTATTCTGGCATATTACTCACAAGTTCATTGTTCTGAAGCTTACTACACTTCAATTGAGTCTATTCTGGCCTATTATACATCATTTCGTTGTATTGCAGCATAATACGTCAGAATACTGTCGTATTACACACAGATCAGATCTTGCTGTTTAGTACGTCAAAACTCAGTGTTCTATTGCATATTACTCACAAATTGGGTGTACTGCAGCTTACTACACCAGAAATTGCAGTCTGGACACACGAATTTGGTGTATTCTAGCTTACTACGTTAGAACTCGGTGTATTCTGGCATATTACTCACAAGTTCATTGTTCTGAAGCTTACTACACTTGAATTGAGTCTATTCTGGCCTATTATACATCATTTCGTAGTAATGCAGCATAATACGTCAGAATACTGTCGTATTACACACAAATTAGGTCTTGCTGTTTAGTACGTCAAAACTCAGTGTTTTGTGGCATATTACTCACAAATTGGGTGTACTGAAGCTTACTACACTTGAATTGAGTGTATTCTGGCCTGTTACACATGACTTCGTTGTTTTGCAGCTTAATAACTAAGAACACTGGCTAATTATACACAAATTAGGTCTCTTGCTGTTTAGTACGTCAAAACTCAGTGTTCTGTGGCATATTACTCACAAATTGGGTGTACTGCAGCTTACTACACCAGAAATTGCAGTCTGGACACACGAATTTGGTGTATTCTAGCTTACTACATTAGAACTCGGTGTATTCTACCATATTACTCACAAGTTCATTGTTCTGAAGCTTACTACACTTGAATTGAGTCTATTCTGGCCTATTATACATCATTTCGTAGTAATGCAGCATAATACGTCAGAATACTGTCGTATTACACACAAATTAGGTCTTGCTGTTTAGTACGTCAAAACTCAGTGTTTTGTGCATATTACTCACAAATTGGGTGTACTGAAGCTTACTACATTTGAATTGAGTGTATTCTGGCCTGTTACACATGACTTCGTTGTTTTGCTGCTTAATAACTAAGAACACTGGCGAATTATACACAAATTAGGTCTCTTGCTGTTTAGTACGTCAAAACTCAGTGTTCTATGTCATATTACTCACAAATTGGGTAAAGTTCAGCTTACTACACCAGAAATTGCAGTCTGGACACACGAATTTGGTGTATTCTAGCTTACTACGTTAGAACTCGGTGTATTCTGGCATATTACTCACGTTCATTGTTCTGAAGCTTACTACACATGAATTGAGTCTATTCTGGCCTATTATACATCATTTCGTAGTAATGCAGCATAATACGTCAGAATACTGTCGTATTACACACAAATTAGGTCTTGTTGTTTAGTACGTCAAAACTCAGTGTTTTGTGGCATATTACTCACAAATTGGGTGTACTGAAGCTTACTACACTTGAATTGAGTGTATTCTGGCCTGTTACACATGACTTCGTTGTTTTGCAGCTTAATAACTAAGAACACTGGCGAATAATACACAAATTAGGTCTCTTGCTGTTTAGTACGTCAAAACTCATTGTTCTATTGCATATTACTCACAAATTGGGTGTACTGAAGCTTACTACACTTGAATTGAGTGTATTCTGACTTGTTACACATGACTCTTGTTTTGCAGCTTAATAACTAAGAACACTGGCGAATTATACACAAATTAGGTCTCTTGCTGTTTAGTACGTCAAAACTCAGTGTTCTATTGCATATTACTCACAAATTGGGTGTACTGCAGCTTACTACACCAGAAATTGCAGTCTGGACACACGAATTTGGTGTATTCTAGCTTACTACGTTAGAACTCGGTGTATTCTGGCATATTACTCACAAGTTCATTGTTCTGAAGCTTACTACACTTGAATTGAGTCTATTCTGGCCTATTATACATCATTTCGTAGTAATGCAGCATAATACGTCAGAATACTGTCGTATTACACACAAATTAGGTCTTGCTGTTTAGTACGTCAAAACTCAGTGTTTTGTGGCATATTACTCACAAATTGGGTGTACTGAAGCTTACTACACTTGAATTGAGTGTATTCTGGCCTGTTACACATGACTTCGTTGTTTTGCAGCTTAATAACTAAGAACACTGGCTAATTATACACAAATTAGGTCTCTTGCTGTTTAGTACGTCAAAACTCAGTGTTCTGTGGCATATTACTCACAAATTGGGTGTACTGCAGCTTACTACACCAGAAATTGCAGTCTGGACACACGAATTTGGTGTATTCTAGCTTACTACGTTAGAACTCGGTGTATTCTACCATATTACTCACAAGTTCATTGTTCTGAAGCTTACTACACTTGAATTGAGTCTATTCTGGCCTATTATACATCATTTCGTAGTAATGCAGCATAATACGTCAGAATACTGTCGTATTACACACAAATTAGGTCTTGCTGTTTAGTACGTCAAAACTCAGTGTTTTGTGCATATTACTCACAAATTGGGTGTACTGAAGCTTACTACATTTGAATTGAGTGTATTCTGGCCTGTTACACATGACTTCGTTGTTTTGCTGCTTAATAACTAAGAACACTGGCGAATTATACACAAATTAGGTCTCTTGCTGTTTAGTACGTCAAAACTCAGTGTTCTATGTCATATTACTCACAAATTGGGTAAAGTTCAGCTTACTACACCAGAAATTGCAGTCTGGACACACGAATTTGGTGTATTCTAGCTTACTACGTTAGAACTCGGTGTATTCTGGCATATTACTCACGTTCATTGTTCTGAAGCTTACTACACATGAATTGAGTCTATTCTGGCCTATTATACATCATTTCGTAGTAATGCAGCATAATACGTCAGAATACTGTCGTATTACACACAAATTAGGTCTTGCTGTTTAGTACGTCAAAACTCAGTGTTTTGTGGCATATTACTCACAAATTGGGTGTACTGAAGCTTACTACACTTCAATTGAGTCTATTCTGGCCTGTTACACATGACTTTGGTGTATTCTAGCTAACTACGTTAGAACTCGGTGTATTCTGTCATATTACTCACAAATTCATTGTTCTGAAGCTTACTACACTTGAATTGAGTCTATTCTGGCCTATTATACATCATTTCATACTAATGCAGCATAATACGTCAGAATACTGTCGTATTACACACAAATTAGGTCTTGCTGTTTAGTACGTCAAAACTCAGTGTTTTGTGGCATATTACTCACAAATTGGGTGTACTGAAGCTTACTACACTTGAATTGAGTGTATTCTGGCCTGTTACACATGACTTCGTTGTTTTGCAGCTTAATAACTAAGAACACTGGCTAATTATACACAAATTAGGTCTCTTGCTGTTTAGTACGTCAAAACTCAGTGTTCTGTGGCATATTACTCACAAATTGGGTGTACTGCAGCTTACTACACCAGAAATTGCAGTCTGGACACACGAATTTGGTGTATTCTAGCTTACTACGTTAGAACTCGGTGTATTCTGTCATATTACTCACACGTTCATTGTTCTGAAGCTTACTACACTTGAATTGAGTCTATTCTGGCCTATTATACATCATTTCGTAGTAATGCAGCATAATACGTCAGAATACTGTCGTATTACACACAAATTAGGTCTTGCTGTTTAGTACGTCAAAACTCAGTGTTTTGTGGCATATTACTCACAAATTGGGTGTACTGAAGCTTACTACACTTGAATTGAGTGTATTCTGGCCTGTTACACATGACTTCGTTGTTTTGCAGCTTAATAACTAAGAACACTGGCTAATTATACACAAATTAGGTCTCTTGCTGTTTAGTACGTCAAAACTCAGTGTTCTGTGGCATATTACTCACAAATTGGGTGTACTGCAGCTTACTACACCAGAAATTGCAGTCTGGACACACGAATTTGGTGTATTCTAGCTTACTACATTAGAACTCGGTGTATTCTACCATATTACTCACAAGTTCATTGTTCTGAAGCTTACTACACTTGAATTGAGTCTATTCTGGCCTATTATACATCATTTCGTAGTAATGCAGCATAATACGTCAGAATACTGTCGTATTACACACAAATTAGGTCTTGCTGTTTAGTACGTCAAAACTCAGTGTTTTGTGCATATTACTCACAAATTGGGTGTACTGAAGCTTACTACATTTGAATTGAGTGTATTCTGGCCTGTTACACATGACTTCGTTGTTTTGCTGCTTAATAACTAAGAACACTGGCGAATTATACACAAATTAGGTCTCTTGCTGTTTAGTACGTCAAAACTCAGTGTTCTATGTCATATTACTCACAAATTGGGTAAAGTTCAGCTTACTACACCAGAAATTGCAGTCTGGACACACGAATTTGGTGTATTCTAGCTTACTACGTTAGAACTCGGTGTATTCTGGCATATTACTCACGTTCATTGTTCTGAAGCTTACTACACATGAATTGAGTCTATTCTGGCCTATTATACATCATTTCGTAGTAATGCAGCATAATACGTCAGAATACTGTCGTATTACACACAAATTAGGTCTTGCTGTTTAGTACGTCAAAACTCAGTGTTTTGTGGCATATTACTCACAAATTGGGTGTACTGAAGCTTACTACACTTGAATTGAGTGTATTCTGGCCTGTTACACATGACTTCGTTGTTTTGCAGCTTAATAACTAAGAACACTGGCGAATAATACACAAATTAGGTCTCTTGCTGTTTAGTACGTCAAAACTCATTGTTCTATTGCATATTACTCACAAATTGGGTGTACTGAAGCTTACTACACTTGAATTGAGTGTATTCTGACTTGTTACACATGACTCTTGTTTTGCAGCTTAATAACTAAGAACACTGGCGAATTATACACAAATTAGGTCTCTTGCTGTTTAGTACGTCAAAACTCAGTGTTCTATTGCATATTACTCACAAATTGGGTGTACTGCAGCTTACTACACCAGAAATTGCAGTCTGGACACACGAATTTGGTGTATTCTAGCTTACTACGTTAGAACTCGGTGTATTCTGGCATATTACTCACAAGTTCATTGTTCTGAAGCTTACTACACTTGAATTGAGTCTATTCTGGCCTATTATACATCATTTCGTAGTAATGCAGCATAATACGTCAGAATACTGTCGTATTACACACATATTAGGTCTTGCTGTTTAGTACGTCAAAACTCAGTGTTTTGTGGCATATTACTCACAAATTGGGTGTACTGAAGCTTACTACACTTGAATTGAGTGTATTCTGGCCTGTTACACATGACTTCGTTGTTTTGCAGCTTAATAACTAAGAACACTGGCTAATTATACACAAATTAGGTCTCTTGCTGTTTAGTACGTCAAAACTCAGTGTTCTGTGGCATATTACTCACAAATTGGGTGTACTGCAGCTTACTACACCAGAAATTGCAGTCTGGACACACGAATTTGGTGTATTCTAGCTTACTACATTAGAACTCGGTGTATTCTACCATATTACTCACAAGTTCATTGTTCTGAAGCTTACTACACTTGAATTGAGTCTATTCTGGCCTATTATACATCATTTCGTAGTAATGCAGCATAATACGTCAGAATACTGTCGTATTACACACAAATTAGGTCTTGCTGTTTAGTACGTCAAAACTCAGTGTTCTATTGCATATTACTCACAAATTGGGTGTACTGCAGCTTACTACACCAGAAATTGCAGTCTGGACACACGAATTTGGTGTATTCTAGCTTACTACGTTAGAACTCGGTGTATTCTGGCATATTACTCACAAGTTCATTGTTCTGAAGCTTACTACACTTGAATTGAGTCTATTCTGGCCTATTATACATCATTTCGTAGTAATGCAGCATAATACGTCAGAATACTGTCGTATTACACACAAATTAGGTCTTGCTGTTTAGTACGTCAAAACTCAGTGTTTTGTGGCATATTACTCACAAATTGGGTGTACTGAAGCTTACTACACTTGAATTGAGTGTATTCTGGCCTGTTACACATGACTTCGTTGTTTTGCAGCTTAATAACTAAGAACACTGGCTAATTATACACAAATTAGGTCTCTTGCTGTTTAGTACGTCAAAACTCAGTGTTCTGTGGCATATTACTCACAAATTGGGTGTACTGCAGCTTACTACACCAGAAATTGCAGTCTGGACACACGAATTTGGTGTATTCTAGCTTACTACATTAGAACTCGGTGTATTCTACCATATTACTCACAAGTTCATTGTTCTGAAGCTTACTACACTTGAATTGAGTCTATTCTGGCCTATTATACATCATTTCGTAGTAATGCAGCATAATACGTCAGAATACTGTCGTATTACACACAAATTAGGTCTTGCTGTTTAGTACGTCAAAACTCAGTGTTTTGTGCATATTACTCACAAATTGGGTGTACTGAAGCTTACTACATTTGAATTGAGTGTATTCTGGCCTGTTACACATGACTTCGTTGTTTTGCTGCTTAATAACTAAGAACACTGGCGAATTATACACAAATTAGGTCTCTTGCTGTTTAGTACGTCAAAACTCAGTGTTCTATGTCATATTACTCACAAATTGGGTAAAGTTCAGCTTACTACACCAGAAATTGCAGTCTGGACACACGAATTTGGTGTATTCTAGCTTACTACGTTAGAACTCGGTGTATTCTGACATATTACTCACGTTCATTGTTCTGAAGCTTACTACACATGAATTGAGTCTATTCTGGCCTATTATACATCATTTCGTAGTAATGCAGCATAATACGTCAGAATACTGTCGTATTACACACAAATTAGGTCTTGTTGTTTAGTACGTCAAAACTCATTGTTCTATTGCATATTACTCACAAATTGGGTGTACTGAAGCTTACTACACTTGAATTGAGTGTATTCTGGCCTGTTACACATGACTTCGTTGTTTTGCAGCTTAATAACTAAGAACACTGGCGAATAATACACAAATTAGGTCTCTTGCTGTTTAGTACGTCAAAACTCATTGTTCTATTGCATATTACTCACAAATTGGGTGTACTGAAGCTTACTACACTTGAATTGAGTGTATTCTGACTTGTTACACATGACTCTTGTTTTGCAGCTTAATAACTAAGAACACTGGCGAATTATACACAAATTAGGTCTCTTGCTGTTTAGTACGTCAAAACTCAGTGTTCTATTGCATATTACTCACAAATTGGGTGTACTGCAGCTTACTACACCAGAAATTGCAGTCTGGACACACGAAATTGGTGTATTCTAGCTTACTACGTTAGAACTCGGTGTATTCTGGCATATTACTCACAAGTTCATTGTTCTGAAGCTTACTACACTTGAATTGAGTCTATTCTGGCCTATTATACATCATTTCGTAGTAATGCAGCATAATACGTCAGAATACTGTCGTATTACACACAAATTAGGTCTTGCTGTTTAGTACGTCAAAACTCAGTGTTTTGTGGCATATTACTCACAAATTGGGTGTACTGAAGCTTACTACACTTGAATTGAGTGTATTCTGGCCTGTTACACATGACTTCGTTGTTTTGCAGCTTAATAACTAAGAACACTGGCTAATTATACACAAATTAGGTCTCTTGCTGTTTAGTACGTCAAAACTCAGTGTTCTGTGGCATATTACTCACAAATTGGGTGTACTGCAGCTTACTACACCAGAAATTGCAGTCTGGACACACGAATTTGGTGTATTCTAGCTTACTACGTTAGAACTCGGTGTATTCTACCATATTACTCACAAGTTCATTGTTCTGAAGCTTACTACACTTGAATTGAGTCTATTCTGGCCTATTATACATCATTTCGTAGTAATGCAGCATAATACGTCAGAATACTGTCGTATTACACACAAATTAGGTCTTGCTGTTTAGTACGTCAAAACTCAGTGTTTTGTGCATATTACTCACAAATTGGGTGTACTGAAGCTTACTACATTTGAATTGAGTGTATTCTGGCCTGATACACATGACTTCGTTGTTTTGCTGCTTAATAACTAAGAACACTGGCGAATTATACACAAATTAGGTCTCTTGCTGTTTAGTACGTCAAAACTCAGTGTTCTATGTCATATTACTCACAAATTGGGTAAAGTTCAGCTTACTACACCAGAAATTGCAGTCTGGACACACGAATTTGGTGTATTCTAGCTTACTACGTTAGAACTCGGTGTATTCTGGCATATTACTCACGTTCATTGTTCTGAAGCTTACTACACATGAATTGAGTCTATTCTGGCCTATTATACATCATTTCGTAGTAATGCAGCATAATACGTCAGAATACTGTCGTATTACACACAAATTAGGTCTTGCTGTTTAGTACGTCAAAACTCAGTGTTTTGTGGCATATTACTCACAAATTGGGTGTACTGAAGCTTACTACACTTCAATTGAGTCTATTCTGGCCTGTTACACATGACTTTGGTGTATTCTAGCTAACTACGTTAGAACTCGGTGTATTCTGTCATATTACTCACAAATTCATTGTTCTGAAGCTTACTACACTTGAATTGAGTCTATTCTGGCCTATTATACATCATTTCATACTAATGCAGCATAATACGTCAGAATACTGTCGTATTACACACAAATTAGGTCTTGCTGTTTAGTACGTCAAAACTCAGTGTTTTGTGGCATATTACTCACAAATTGGGTGTACTGAAGCTTACTACACTTGAATTGAGTGTATTCTGGCCTGTTACACATGACTTCGTTGTTTTGCAGCTTAATAACTAAGAACACTGGCTAATTATACACAAATTAGGTCTCTTGCTGTTTAGTACGTCAAAACTCAGTGTTCTGTGGCATATTACTCACAAATTGGGTGTACTGCAGCTTACTACACCAGAAATTGCAGTCTGGACACACGAATTTGGTGTATTCTAGCTTACTACGTTAGAACTCGGTGTATTCTGTCATATTACTCACACGTTCATTGTTCTGAAGCTTACTACACTTGAATTGAGTCTATTCTGGCCTATTATACATCATTTCGTAGTAATGCAGCATAATACGTCAGAATACTGTCGTATTACACACAAATTAGGTCTTCCTGTTTAGTACGTCAAAACTCAGTGTTTTGTGCATATTACTCACAAATTGGGTGTACTGAAGCTTACTACATTTGAATTGAGTGTATTCTGGCCTGTTACACATGACTTCGTTGTTTTGCAGCTTAATAACTAAGAACACTGGCGAATTATACACAAATTAAGTCTCTTGCTGTTTAGTACGTCAAAACTCCGTGTTCTATGTCATATTACTCACAAATTGGGTAAAGTTCAGCTTACTACACCAGAAATTGCAGTCTGGACACGAATTTGGTGTATTCTAGCTTACTACGTTAGAACTCGGTGTATTCTGGCATATTACTCACAAGTTCATTGTTCTGAAGCTTACTACACTTCAATTGAGTCTATTCTGGCCTATTATACATCATTTCGTTGTATTGCAGCATAATACGTCAGAATACTGTCGTATTACACACAGATCAGATCTTGCTGTTTAGTACGTCAAAACTCAGTGTTCTATTGCATATTACTCACAAATTGGGTGTACTGCAGCTTACTACACCAGAAATTGCAGTCTGGACACACGAATTTGGTGTATTCTAGCTTACTACGTTAGAACTCGGTGTATTCTGGCATATTACTCACAAGTTCATTGTTCTGAAGCTTACTACACTTGAATTGAGTCTATTCTGGCCTATTATACATCATTTCGTAGTAATGCAGCATAATACGTCAGAATACTGTCGTATTACACACAAATTAGGTCTTGCTGTTTAGTACGTCAAAACTCAGTGTTTTGTGGCATATTACTCACAAATTGGGTGTACTGAAGCTTACTACACTTGAATTGAGTGTATTCTGGCCTGTTACACATGACTTCGTTGTTTTGCAGCTTAATAACTAAGAACACTGGCTAATTATACACAAATTAGGTCTCTTGCTGTTTAGTACGTCAAAACTCAGTGTTCTGTGGCATATTACTCACAAATTGGGTGTACTGCAGCTTACTACACCAGAAATTGCAGTCTGGACACACGAATTTGGTGTATTCTAGCTTACTACATTAGAACTCGGTGTATTCTACCATATTACTCACAAGTTCATTGTTCTGAAGCTTACTACACTTGAATTGAGTCTATTCTGGCCTATTATACATCATTTCGTAGTAATGCAGCATAATACGTCAGAATACTGTCGTATTACACACAAATTAGGTCTTGCTGTTTAGTACGTCAAAACTCAGTGTTTTGTGCATATTACTCACAAATTGGGTGTACTGAAGCTTACTACATTTGAATTGAGTGTATTCTGGCCTGTTACACATGACTTCGTTGTTTTGCTGCTTAATAACTAAGAACACTGGCGAATTATACACAAATTAGGTCTCTTGCTGTTTAGTACGTCAAAACTCAGTGTTCTATGTCATATTACTCACAAATTGGGTAAAGTTCAGCTTACTACACCAGAAATTGCAGTCTGGACACACGAATTTGGTGTATTCTAGCTTACTACGTTAGAACTCGGTGTATTCTGGCATATTACTCACGTTCATTGTTCTGAAGCTTACTACACATGAATTGAGTCTATTCTGGCCTATTATACATCATTTCGTAGTAATGCAGCATAATACGTCAGAATACTGTCGTATTACACACAAATTAGGTCTTGTTGTTTAGTACGTCAAAACTCAGTGTTTTGTGGCATATTACTCACAAATTGGGTGTACTGAAGCTTACTACACTTGAATTGAGTGTATTCTGGCCTGTTACACATGACTTCGTTGTTTTGCAGCTTAATAACTAAGAACACTGGCGAATAATACACAAATTAGGTCTCTTGCTGTTTAGTACGTCAAAACTCATTGTTCTATTGCATATTACTCACAAATTGGGTGTACTGAAGCTTACTACACTTGAATTGAGTGTATTCTGACTTGTTACACATGACTCTTGTTTTGCAGCTTAATAACTAAGAACACTGGCGAATTATACACAAATTAGGTCTCTTGCTGTTTAGTACGTCAAAACTCAGTGTTCTATTGCATATTACTCACAAATTGGGTGTACTGCAGCTTACTACACCAGAAATTGCAGTCTGGACACACGAATTTGGTGTATTCTAGCTTACTACGTTAGAACTCGGTGTATTCTGGCATATTACTCACAAGTTCATTGTTCTGAAGCTTACTACACTTGAATTGAGTCTATTCTGGCCTATTATACATCATTTCGTAGTAATGCAGCATAATACGTCAGAATACTGTCGTATTACACACATATTAGGTCTTGCTGTTTAGTACGTCAAAACTCAGTGTTTTGTGGCATATTACTCACAAATTGGGTGTACAAGCTTACTACACTTGAATTGAGTGTATTCTGACTTGTTACACATGACTGTTGTTTTGCAGCTTAATAACTAAGAACACTGGCGAATTATACACAAATTAGGTCTCTTGCTGTTTAGTACGTCAAAACTCCGTGTTCTATTGCATATTACTCACAAATTGGGTGTACTGCAGCTTACTACACCAGAAATTGCAGTCTGGACACACGAATTGGGTGTATTCCAGTTTAGTACGCCAAAACTCGTTGTATTCTGGCATATTACTCACAAATTCATTGTACTGAAGCATACTACACTAGAATTGAGTGTATTCTGGCCTGTTACACATGACTTCGTTGTTTTGCAGCTTAATAACTAAGAACACTGGCGAATTATACACAAATTAGGTCTCTTGCTGTTTAGTACGTCAAAACTCAGTGTTCTATTGCATATTACTCACAAATTGGGTAAAGTTCAGCTTACTACACCAGAAATTGCAGTCTGGACACGAATTTGGTGTATTCTAGCTTACTACGTTAGAACTCGGTGTATTCTGGCATATTACTCACAAGTTCATTGTTCTGAAGCTTACTACACTTCAATTGAGTCTATTCTGGCCTATTATACATCATTTCGTTGTATTGCAGCATAATACGTCAGAATACTGTCGTATTACACACAGATCAGATCTTGCTGTTTAGTACGTCAAAACTCAGTGTTCTATTGCATATTACTCACAAATTGGGTGTACTGCAGCTTACTACACCAGAAATTGCAGTCTGGACACACGAATTTGGTGTATTCTAGCTTACTACGTTAGAACTCGGTGTATTCTGGCATATTACTCACAAGTTCATTGTTCTGAAGCTTACTACACTTGAATTGAGTCTATTCTGGCCTATTATACATCATTTCGTAGTAATGCAGCATAATACGTCAGAATACTGTCGTATTACACACAAATTAGGTCTTGCTGTTTAGTACGTCAAAACTCAGTGTTTTGTGGCATATTACTCACAAATTGGGTGTACTGAAGCTTACTACACTTGAATTGAGTGTATTCTGGCCTGTTACACATGACTTCGTTGTTTTGCAGCTTAATAACTAAGAACACTGGCTAATTATACACAAATTAGGTCTCTTGCTGTTTAGTACGTCAAAACTCAGTGTTCTGTGGCATATTACTCACAAATTGGGTGTACTGCAGCTTACTACACCAGAAATTGCAGTCTGGACACACGAATTTGGTGTATTCTAGCTTACTACGTTAGAACTCGGTGTATTCTACCATATTACTCACAAGTTCATTGTTCTGAAGCTTACTACACTTGAATTGAGTCTATTCTGGCCTATTATACATCATTTCGTAGTAATGCAGCATAATACGTCAGAATACTGTCGTATTACACACAAATTAGGTCTTGCTGTTTAGTACGTCAAAACTCAGTGTTTTGTGCATATTACTCACAAATTGGGTGTACTGAAGCTTACTACATTTGAATTGAGTGTATTCTGGCCTGTTACACATGACTTCGTTGTTTTGCTGCTTAATAACTAAGAACACTGGCGAATTATACACAAATTAGGTCTCTTGCTGTTTAGTACGTCAAAACTCAGTGTTCTATGTCATATTACTCACAAATTGGGTAAAGTTCAGCTTACTACACCAGAAATTGCAGTCTGGACACACGAATTTGGTGTATTCTAGCTTACTACGTTAGAACTCGGTGTATTCTGGCATATTACTCACGTTCATTGTTCTGAAGCTTACTACACATGAATTGAGTCTATTCTGGCCTATTATACATCATTTCGTAGTAATGCAGCATAATACGTCAGAATACTGTCGTATTACACACAAATTAGGTCTTGCTGTTTAGTACGTCAAAACTCAGTGTTTTGTGGCATATTACTCACAAATTGGGTGTACTGAAGCTTACTACACTTGAATTGAGTGTATTCTGGCCTGTTACACATGACTTCGTTGTTTTGCAGCTTAATAACTAAGAACACTGGCTAATTATACACAAATTAGGTCTCTTGCTGTTTAGTACGTCAAAACTCAGTGTTCTGTGGCATATTACTCACAAATTGGGTGTACTGCAGCTTACTACACCAGAAATTGCAGTCTGGACACACGAATTTGGTGTATTCTAGCTTACTACGTTAGAACTCGGTGTATTCTGTCATATTACTCACACGTTCATTGTTCTGAAGCTTACTACACTTGAATTGAGTGTATTCTGGCCTATTATACATCATTTCGTAGTAATGCAGCATAATACGTCAGAATACTGTCGTATTACACACAAATTAGGTCTTCCTGTTTAGTACGTCAAAACTCAGTGTTTTGTGCATATTACTCACAAATTGGGTGTACTGAAGCTTACTACATTTGAATTGAGTGTATTCTGGCCTGTTACACATGACTTCGTTGTTTTGCAGCTTAATAACTAAGAACACTGGCGAATTATACACAAATTAAGTCTCTTGCTGTTTAGTACGTCAAAACTCCGTGTTCTATGTCATATTACTCACAAATTGGGTAAAGTTCAGCTTACTACACCAGAAATTGCAGTCTGGACACGAATTTGGTGTATTCTAGCTTACTACGTTAGAACTCGGTGTATTCTGGCATATTACTCACAAGTTCATTGTTCTGAAGCTTACTACACTTCAATTGAGTCTATTCTGGCCTATTATACATCATTTCGTTGTATTGCAGCATAATACGTCAGAATACTGTCGTATTACACACAGATCAGATCTTGCTGTTTAGTACGTCAAAACTCAGTGTTCTATTGCATATTACTCACAAATTGGGTGTACTGCAGCTTACTACACCAGAAATTGCAGTCTGGACACACGAATTTGGTGTATTCTAGCTTACTACGTTAGAACTCGGTGTATTCTGGCATATTACTCACAAGTTCATTGTTCTGAAGCTTACTACACTTGAATTGAGTCTATTCTGGCCTATTATACATCATTTCGTAGTAATGCAGCATAATACGTCAGAATACTGTCGTATTACACACAAATTAGGTCTTGCTGTTTAGTACGTCAAAACTCAGTGTTTTGTGGCATATTACTCACAAATTGGGTGTACTGAAGCTTACTACACTTGAATTGAGTGTATTCTGGCCTGTTACACATGACTTCGTTGTTTTGCAGCTTAATAACTAAGAACACTGGCTAATTATACACAAATTAGGTCTCTTGCTGTTTAGTACGTCAAAACTCAGTGTTCTGTGGCATATTACTCACAAATTGGGTGTACTGCAGCTTACTACACCAGAAATTGCAGTCTGGACACACGAATTTGGTGTATTCTAGCTTACTACATTAGAACTCGGTGTATTCTACCATATTACTCACAAGTTCATTGTTCTGAAGCTTACTACACTTGAATTGAGTCTATTCTGGCCTATTATACATCATTTCGTAGTAATGCAGCATAATACGTCAGAATACTGTCGTATTACACACAAATTAGGTCTTGCTGTTTAGTACGTCAAAACTCAGTGTTCTATTGCATATTACTCACAAATTGGGTGTACTGCAGCTTACTACACCAGAAATTGCAGTCTGGACACACGAATTTGGTGTATTCTAGCTTACTACGTTAGAACTCGGTGTATTCTGGCATATTACTCACAAGTTCATTGTTCTGAAGCTTACTACACTTGAATTGAGTCTATTCTGGCCTATTATACATCATTTCGTAGTAATGCAGCATAATACGTCAGAATACTGTCGTATTACACACAAATTAGGTCTTGCTGTTTAGTACGTCAAAACTCAGTGTTTTGTGGCATATTACTCACAAATTGGGTGTACTGAAGCTTACTACACTTGAATTGAGTGTATTCTGGCCTGTTACACATGACTTCGTTGTTTTGCAGCTTAATAACTAAGAACACTGGCTAATTATACACAAATTAGGTCTCTTGCTGTTTAGTACGTCAAAACTCAGTGTTCTGTGGCATATTACTCACAAATTGGGTGTACTGCAGCTTACTACACCAGAAATTGCAGTCTGGACACACGAATTTGGTGTATTCTAGCTTACTACGTTAGAACTCGGTGTATTCTACCATATTACTCACAAGTTCATTGTTCTGAAGCTTACTACACTTGAATTGAGTCTATTCTGGCCTATTATACATCATTTCGTAGTAATGCAGCATAATACGTCAGAATACTGTCGTATTACACACAAATTAGGTCTTGCTGTTTAGTACGTCAAAACTCAGTGTTTTGTGCATATTACTCACAAATTGGGTGTACTGAAGCTTACTACATTTGAATTGAGTGTATTCTGGCCTGTTACACATGACTTCGTTGTTTTGCTGCTTAATAACTAAGAACACTGGCGAATTATACACAAATTAGGTCTCTTGCTGTTTAGTACGTCAAAACTCAGTGTTCTATGTCATATTACTCACAAATTGGGTAAAGTTCAGCTTACTACACCAGAAATTGCAGTCTGGACACACGAATTTGGTGTATTCTAGCTTACTACGTTAGAACTCGGTGTATTCTGGCATATTACTCACGTTCATTGTTCTGAAGCTTACTACACATGAATTGAGTCTATTCTGGCCTATTATACATCATTTCGTAGTAATGCAGCATAATACGTCAGAATACTGTCGTATTACACACAAATTAGGTCTTGCTGTTTAGTACGTCAAAACTCAGTGTTTTGTGGCATATTACTCACAAATTGGGTGTACTGAAGCTTACTACACTTCAATTGAGTCTATTCTGGCCTGTTACACATGACTTTGGTGTATTCTAGCTAACTACGTTAGAACTCGGTGTATTCTGTCATATTACTCACAAATTCATTGTTCTGAAGCTTACTACACTTGAATTGAGTCTATTCTGGCCTATTATACATCATTTCATACTAATGCAGCATAATACGTCAGAATACTGTCGTATTACACACAAATTAGGTCTTGCTGTTTAGTACGTCAAAACTCAGTGTTTTGTGGCATATTACTCACAAATTGGGTGTACTGAAGCTTACTACACTTGAATTGAGTGTATTCTGGCCTGTTACACATGACTTCGTTGTTTTGCAGCTTAATAACTAAGAACACTGGCTAATTATACACAAATTAGGTCTCTTGCTGTTTAGTACGTCAAAACTCAGTGTTCTGTGGCATATTACTCACAAATTGGGTGTACTGCAGCTTACTACACCAGAAATTGCAGTCTGGACACACGAATTTGGTGTATTCTAGCTTACTACGTTAGAACTCGGTGTATTCTGTCATATTACTCACACGTTCATTGTTCTGAAGCTTACTACACTTGAATTGAGTCTATTCTGGCCTATTATACATCATTTCGTAGTAATGCAGCATAATACGTCAGAATACTGTCGTATTACACACAAATTAGGTCTTGCTGTTTAGTACGTCAAAACTCAGTGTTTTGTGGCATATTACTCACAAATTGGGTGTACTGAAGCTTACTACACTTGAATTGAGTGTATTCTGGCCTGTTACACATGACTTCGTTGTTTTGCAGCTTAATAACTAAGAACACTGGCTAATTATACACAAATTAGGTCTCTTGCTGTTTAGTACGTCAAAACTCAGTGTTCTGTGGCATATTACTCACAAATTGGGTGTACTGCAGCTTACTACACCAGAAATTGCAGTCTGGACACACGAATTTGGTGTATTCTAGCTTACTACGTTAGAACTCGGTGTATTCTACCATATTACTCACAAGTTCATTGTTCTGAAGCTTACTACACTTGAATTGAGTCTATTCTGGCCTATTATACATCATTTCGTAGTAATGCAGCATAATACGTCAGAATACTGTCGTATTACACACAAATTAGGTCTTGCTGTTTAGTACGTCAAAACTCAGTGTTTTGTGCATATTACTCACAAATTGGGTGTACTGAAGCTTACTACATTTGAATTGAGTGTATTCTGGCCTGTTACACATGACTTCGTTGTTTTGCTGCTTAATAACTAAGAACACTGGCGAATTATACACAAATTAGGTCTCTTGCTGTTTAGTACGTCAAAACTCAGTGTTCTATGTCATATTACTCACAAATTGGGTAAAGTTCAGCTTACTACACCAGAAATTGCAGTCTGGACACACGAATTTGGTGTATTCTAGCTTACTACGTTAGAACTCGGTGTATTCTGGCATATTACTCACGTTCATTGTTCTGAAGCTTACTACACATGAATTGAGTCTATTCTGGCCTATTATACATCATTTCGTAGTAATGCAGCATAATACGTCAGAATACTGTCGTATTACACACAAATTAGGTCTTGCTGTTTAGTACGTCAAAACTCAGTGTTTTGTGGCATATTACTCACAAATTGGGTGTACTGAAGCTTACTACACTTCAATTGAGTCTATTCTGGCCTGTTACACATGACTTCGTTGTTTTGCAGCTTAATAACTAAGAACACTGGCTAATTATACACAAATTAGGTCTCTTGCTGTTTAGTACGTCAAAACTCAGTGTTCTGTGGCATATTACTCACAAATTGGGTGTACTGCAGCTTACTACACCAGAAATTGCAGTCTGGACACACGAATTTGGTGTATTCTAGCTTACTACGTTAGAACTCGGTGTATTCTGTCATATTACTCACACGTTCATTGTTCTGAAGCTTACTACACTTGAATTGAGTCTATTCTGGCCTATTATACATCATTTCGTAGTAATGCAGCATAATACGTCAGAATACTGTCGTATTACACACAAATTAGGTCTTCCTGTTTAGTACGTCAAAACTCAGTGTTTTGTGCATATTACTCACAAATTGGGTGTACTGAAGCTTACTACATTTGAATTGAGTGTATTCTGGCCTGTTACACATGACTTCGTTGTTTTGCAGCTTAATAACTAAGAACACTGGCGAATTATACACAAATTAAGTCTCTTGCTGTTTAGTACGTCAAAACTCCGTGTTCTATGTCATATTACTCACAAATTGGGTAAAGTTCAGCTTACTACACCAGAAATTGCAGTCTGGACACGAATTTGGTGTATTCTAGCTTACTACGTTAGAACTCGGTGTATTCTGGCATATTACTCACAAGTTCATTGTTCTGAAGCTTACTACACTTCAATTGAGTCTATTCTGGCCTATTATACATCATTTCGTTGTATTGCAGCATAATACGTCAGAATACTGTCGTATTACACACAGATCAGATCTTGCTGTTTAGTACGTCAAAACTCAGTGTTCTATTGCATATTACTCACAAATTGGGTGTACTGCAGCTTACTACACCAGAAATTGCAGTCTGGACACACGAATTTGGTGTATTCTAGCTTACTACGTTAGAACTCGGTGTATTCTGGCATATTACTCACAAGTTCATTGTTCTGAAGCTTACTACACTTGAATTGAGTCTATTCTGGCCTATTATACATCATTTCGTAGTAATGCAGCATAATACGTCAGAATACTGTCGTATTACACACAAATTAGGTCTTGCTGTTTAGTACGTCAAAACTCAGTGTTTTGTGGCATATTACTCACAAATTGGGTGTACTGAAGCTTACTACACTTGAATTGAGTGTATTCTGGCCTGTTACACATGACTTCGTTGTTTTGCAGCTTAATAACTAAGAACACTGGCTAATTATACACAAATTAGGTCTCTTGCTGTTTAGTACGTCAAAACTCAGTGTTCTGTGGCATATTACTCACAAATTGGGTGTACTGCAGCTTACTACACCAGAAATTGCAGTCTGGACACACGAATTTGGTGTATTCTAGCTTACTACATTAGAACTCGGTGTATTCTACCATATTACTCACAAGTTCATTGTTCTGAAGCTTACTACACTTGAATTGAGTCTATTCTGGCCTATTATACATCATTTCGTAGTAATGCAGCATAATACGTCAGAATACTGTCGTATTACACACAAATTAGGTCTTGCTGTTTAGTACGTCAAAACTCAGTGTTCTATTGCATATTACTCACAAATTGGGTGTACTGCAGCTTACTACACCAGAAATTGCAGTCTGGACACACGAATTTGGTGTATTCTAGCTTACTACGTTAGAACTCGGTGTATTCTGGCATATTACTCACAAGTTCATTGTTCTGAAGCTTACTACACTTGAATTGAGTCTATTCTGGCCTATTATACATCATTTCGTAGTAATGCAGCATAATACGTCAGAATACTGTCGTATTACACACAAATTAGGTCTTGCTGTTTAGTACGTCAAAACTCAGTGTTTTGTGGCATATTACTCACAAATTGGGTGTACTGAAGCTTACTACACTTGAATTGAGTGTATTCTGGCCTGTTACACATGACTTCGTTGTTTTGCAGCTTAATAACTAAGAACACTGGCTAATTATACACAAATTAGGTCTCTTGCTGTTTAGTACGTCAAAACTCAGTGTTCTGTGGCATATTACTCACAAATTGGGTGTACTGCAGCTTACTACACCAGAAATTGCAGTCTGGACACACGAATTTGGTGTATTCTAGCTTACTACATTAGAACTCGGTGTATTCTACCATATTACTCACAAGTTCATTGTTCTGAAGCTTACTACACTTGAATTGAGTCTATTCTGGCCTATTATACATCATTTCGTAGTAATGCAGCATAATACGTCAGAATACTGTCGTATTACACACAAATTAGGTCTTGCTGTTTAGTACGTCAAAACTCAGTGTTTTGTGGCATATTACTCACAAATTGGGTGTACTGAAGCTTACTACACTTGAATTGAGTGTATTCTGGCCTGTTACACATGACTTCGTTGTTTTGCAGCTTAATAACTAAGAACACTGGCTAATTATACACAAATTAGGTCTCTTGCTGTTTAGTACGTCAAAACTCAGTGTTCTGTGGCATATTACTCACAAATTGGGTGTACTGCAGCTTACTACACCAGAAATTGCAGTCTGGACACACGAATTTGGTGTATTCTAGCTTACTACATTAGAACTCGGTGTATTCTACCATATTACTCACAAGTTCATTGTTCTGAAGCTTACTACACTTGAATTGAGTCTATTCTGGCCTATTATACATCATTTCGTAGTAATGCAGCATAATACGTCAGAATACTGTCGTATTACACACAAATTAGGTCTTGCTGTTTAGTACGTCAAAACTCAGTGTTCTATTGCATATTACTCACAAATTGGGTGTACTGCAGCTTACTACACCAGAAATTGCAGTCTGGACACACGAATTTGGTGTATTCTAGCTTACTACGTTAGAACTCGGTGTATTCTGGCATATTACTCACAAGTTCATTGTTCTGAAGCTTACTACACTTGAATTGAGTCTATTCTGGCCTATTATACATCATTTCGTAGTAATGCAGCATAATACGTCAGAATACTGTCGTATTACACACAAATTAGGTCTTGCTGTTTAGTACGTCAAAACTCAGTGTTTTGTGGCATATTACTCACAAATTGGGTGTACTGAAGCTTACTACACTTGAATTGAGTGTATTCTGGCCTGTTACACATGACTTCGTTGTTTTGCAGCTTAATAACTAAGAACACTGGCTAATTATACACAAATTAGGTCTCTTGCTGTTTAGTACGTCAAAACTCAGTGTTCTGTGGCATATTACTCACAAATTGGGTGTACTGCAGCTTACTACACCAGAAATTGCAGTCTGGACACACGAATTTGGTGTATTCTAGCTTACTACATTAGAACTCGGTGTATTCTACCATATTACTCACAAGTTCATTGTTCTGAAGCTTACTACACTTGAATTGAGTCTATTCTGGCCTATTATACATCATTTCGTAGTAATGCAGCATAATACGTCAGAATACTGTCGTATTACACACAAATTAGGTCTTGCTGTTTAGTACGTCAAAACTCAGTGTTTTGTGCATATTACTCACAAATTGGGTGTACTGAAGCTTACTACATTTGAATTGAGTGTATTCTGGCCTGTTACACATGACTTCGTTGTTTTGCTGCTTAATAACTAAGAACACTGGCGAATTATACACAAATTAGGTCTCTTGCTGTTTAGTACGTCAAAACTCAGTGTTCTATGTCATATTACTCACAAATTGGGTAAAGTTCAGCTTACTACACCAGAAATTGCAGTCTGGACACACGAATTTGGTGTATTCTAGCTTACTACGTTAGAACTCGGTGTATTCTGGCATATTACTCACGTTCATTGTTCTGAAGCTTACTACACATGAATTGAGTCTATTCTGGCCTATTATACATCATTTCGTAGTAATGCAGCATAATACGTCAGAATACTGTCGTATTACACACAAATTAGGTCTTGTTGTTTAGTACGTCAAAACTCAGTGTTTTGTGGCATATTACTCACAAATTGGGTGTACTGAAGCTTACTACACTTGAATTGAGTGTATTCTGGCCTGTTACACATGACTTCGTTGTTTTGCAGCTTAATAACTAAGAACACTGGCGAATAATACACAAATTAGGTCTCTTGCTGTTTAGTACGTCAAAACTCATTGTTCTATTGCATATTACTCACAAATTGGGTGTACTGAAGCTTACTACACTTGAATTGAGTGTATTCTGACTTGTTACACATGACTCTTGTTTTGCAGCTTAATAACTAAGAACACTGGCGAATTATACACAAATTAGGTCTCTTGCTGTTTAGTACGTCAAAACTCAGTGTTCTATTGCATATTACTCACAAATTGGGTGTACTGCAGCTTACTACACCAGAAATTGCAGTCTGGACACACGAATTTGGTGTATTCTAGCTTACTACGTTAGAACTCGGTGTATTCTGGCATATTACTCACAAGTTCATTGTTCTGAAGCTTACTACACTTGAATTGAGTCTATTCTGGCCTATTATACATCATTTCGTAGTAATGCAGCATAATACGTCAGAATACTGTCGTATTACACACATATTAGGTCTTGCTGTTTAGTACGTCAAAACTCAGTGTTTTGTGGCATATTACTCACAAATTGGGTGTACAAGCTTACTACACTTGAATTGAGTGTATTCTGACTTGTTACACATGACTGTTGTTTTGCAGCTTAATAACTAAGAACACTGGCGAATTATACACAAATTAGGTCTCTTGCTGTTTAGTACGTCAAAACTCCGTGTTCTATTGCATATTACTCACAAATTGGGTGTACTGCAGCTTACTACACCAGAAATTGCAGTCTGGACACACGAATTGGGTGTATTCCAGTTTAGTACGCCAAAACTCGTTGTATTCTGGCATATTACTCACAAATTCATTGTACTGAAGCATACTACACTAGAATTGAGTGTATTCTGGCCTGTTACACATGACTTCGTTGTTTTGCAGCTTAATAACTAAGAACACTGGCGAATTATACACAAATTAGGTCTCTTGCTGTTTAGTACGTCAAAACTCAGTGTTCTATTGCATATTACTCACAAATTGGGTGTACTGCAGCTTACTACACCAGAAATTGCAGTCTGGACACACGAATTTGGTGTATTCTAGCTTACTACGTTAGAACTCGGTGTATTCTGGCATATTACTCACAAGTTCATTGTTCTGAAGCTTACTACACTTGAATTGAGTCTATTCTGGCCTATTATACATCATTTCGTAGTAATGCAGCATAAAACGTCAGAATACTGTCGTATTACACACAAATTAGGTCTTGCTGTTTAGTACGTCAAAACTCAGTGTTTTGTGGCATATTACTCACAAATTGGGTGTACTGAAGCTTACTACACTTGAATTGAGTGTATTCTGGCCTGTTACACATGACTTCGTTGTTTTGCAGCTTAATAACTAAGAACACTAGCTAATTATACACAAATTAGGTCTCTTGCTGTTTAGTACGTCAAAACTCAGTGTTCTGTGGCATATTACTCACAAATTGGTTGTACTGCAGCTTACTACACCAGAAATTGCAGTCTGGACACACGAATTTGGTGTATTCTAGCTTACTACGTTAGAACTCGGTGTATTCTACCATATTACTCACAAGTTCATTGTTCTGAAGCTTACTACACTTGAATTGAGTCTATTCTGGCCTATTATACATCATTTCGTAGTAATGCAGCATAATACGTCAGAATACTGTCGTATTACACACAAATTAGGTCTTGCTGTTTAGTACGTCAAAACTCAGTGTTTTGTGCATATTACTCACAAATTGGGTGTACTGAAGCTTACTACATTTGAATTGAGTGTATTCTGGCCTGTTACACATGACTTCGTTGTTTTGCTGCTTAATAACTAAGAACACTGGCGAATTATACACAAATTAGGTCTCTTGCTGTTTAGTACGTCAAAACTCAGTGTTCTATGTCATATTACTCACAAATTGGGTAAAGTTCAGCTTACTACACGAGAAATTGCAGTCTGGACACACGAATTTGGTGTATTCTAGCTTACTACGTTAGAACTCGGTGTATTCTGGCATATTACTCACAAGTTCATTGTTCTGAAGCTTACTACACATGAATTGAGTCTATTCTGGCCTATTATACATCATTTCGTAGTAATGCAGCATAATACGTCAGAATACTGTCGTATTACACACAAATTAGGTCTTGCTGTTTAGTACGTCAAAACTCAGTGTTTTGTGGCATATTACTCACAAATTGGGTGTACTGAAGCTTACTACACTTCAATTGAGTCTATTCTGGCCTGTTACACATGACTTTGGTGTATTCTAGCTAACTACGTTAGAACTCGGTGTATTCTGTCATATTACTCACAAATTCATTGTTCTGAAGCTTACTACACTTGAATTGAGTCTATTCTGGCCTATTATACATCATTTCATACTAATGCAGCATAATACGTCAGAATACTGTCGTATTACACACAAATTAGGTCTTGCTGTTTAGTACGTCAAAACTCAGTGTTTTGTGGCATATTACTCACAAATTGGGTGTACTGAAGCTTACTACACTTGAATTGAGTGTATTCTGGCCTGTTACACATGACTTCGTTGTTTTGCAGCTTAATAACTAAGAACACTGGCTAATTATACACAAATTAGGTCTCTTGCTGTTTAGTACGTCAAAACTCAGTGTTCTGTGGCATATTACTCACAAATTGGGTGTACTGCAGCTTACTACACCAGAAATTGCAGTCTGGACACACGAATTTGGTGTATTCTAGCTTACTACGTTAGAACTCGGTGTATTCTGTCATATTACTCACACGTTCATTGTTCTGAAGCTTACTACACTTGAATTGAGTCTATTCTGGCCTATTATACATCATTTCGTAGTAATGCAGCATAATACGTCAGAATACTGTCGTATTACACACAAATTAGGTCTTCCTGTTTAGTACGTCAAAACTCAGTGTTTTGTGCATATTACTCACAAATTGGGTGTACTGAAGCTTACTACATTTGAATTGAGTGTATTCTGGCCTGTTACACATGACTTCGTTGTTTTGCAGCTTAATAACTAAGAACACTGGCGAATTATACACAAATTAAGTCTCTTGCTGTTTAGTACGTCAAAACTCCGTGTTCTATGTCATATTACTCACAAATTGGGTAAAGTTCAGCTTACTACACCAGAAATTGCAGTCTGGACACGAATTTGGTGTATTCTAGCTTACTACGTTAGAACTCGGTGTATTCTGGCATATTACTCACAAGTTCATTGTTCTGAAGCTTACTACACTTCAATTGAGTCTATTCTGGCCTATTATACATCATTTCGTTGTATTGCAGCATAATACGTCAGAATACTGTCGTATTACACACAGATCAGATCTTGCTGTTTAGTACGTCAAAACTCAGTGTTCTATTGCATATTACTCACAAATTGGGTGTACTGCAGCTTACTACACCAGAAATTGCAGTCTGGACACACGAATTTGGTGTATTCTAGCTTACTACGTTAGAACTCGGTGTATTCTGGCATATTACTCACAAGTTCATTGTTCTGAAGCTTACTACACTTGAATTGAGTCTATTCTGGCCTATTATACATCATTTCGTAGTAATGCAGCATAATACGTCAGAATACTGTCGTATTACACACAAATTAGGTCTTGCTGTTTAGTACGTCAAAACTCAGTGTTTTGTGGCATATTACTCACAAATTGGGTGTACTGAAGCTTACTACACTTGAATTGAGTGTATTCTGGCCTGTTACACATGACTTCGTTGTTTTGCAGCTTAATAACTAAGAACACTGGCTAATTATACACAAATTAGGTCTCTTGCTGTTTAGTACGTCAAAACTCAGTGTTCTGTGGCATATTACTCACAAATTGGGTGTACTGCAGCTTACTACACCAGAAATTGCAGTCTGGACACACGAATTTGGTGTATTCTAGCTTACTACATTAGAACTCGGTGTATTCTACCATATTACTCACAAGTTCATTGTTCTGAAGCTTACTACACTTGAATTGAGTCTATTCTGGCCTATTATACATCATTTCGTAGTAATGCAGCATAATACGTCAGAATACTGTCGTATTACACACAAATTAGGTCTTGCTGTTTAGTACGTCAAAACTCAGTGTTCTATTGCATATTACTCACAAATTGGGTGTACTGCAGCTTACTACACCAGAAATTGCAGTCTGGACACACGAATTTGGTGTATTCTAGCTTACTACGTTAGAACTCGGTGTATTCTGGCATATTACTCACAAGTTCATTGTTCTGAAGCTTACTACACTTGAATTGAGTCTATTCTGGCCTATTATACATCATTTCGTAGTAATGCAGCATAATACGTCAGAATACTGTCGTATTACACACAAATTAGGTCTTGCTGTTTAGTACGTCAAAACTCAGTGTTTTGTGGCATATTACTCACAAATTGGGTGTACTGAAGCTTACTACACTTGAATTGAGTGTATTCTGGCCTGTTACACATGACTTCGTTGTTTTGCTGCTTAATAACTAAGAACACTGGCGAATTATACACAAATTAGGTCTCTTGCTGTTTAGTACGTCAAAACTCAGTGTTCTATGTCATATTACTCACAAATTGGGTAAAGTTCAGCTTACTACACCAGAAATTGCAGTCTGGACACACGAATTTGGTGTATTCTAGCTTACTACGTTAGAACTCGGTGTATTCTGGCATATTACTCACGTTCATTGTTCTGAAGCTTACTACACATGAATTGAGTCTATTCTGGCCTATTATACATCATTTCGTAGTAATGCAGCATAATACGTCAGAATACTGTCGTATTACACACAAATTAGGTCTTGTTGTTTAGTACGTCAAAACTCAGTGTTTTGTGGCATATTACTCACAAATTGGGTGTACTGAAGCTTACTACACTTGAATTGAGTGTATTCTGGCCTGTTACACATGACTTCGTTGTTTTGCAGCTTAATAACTAAGAACACTGGCGAATAATACACAAATTAGGTCTCTTGCTGTTTAGTACGTCAAAACTCATTGTTCTATTGCATATTACTCACAAATTGGGTGTACTGAAGCTTACTACACTTGAATTGAGTGTATTCTGACTTGTTACACATGACTCTTGTTTTGCAGCTTAATAACTAAGAACACTGGCGAATTATACACAAATTAGGTCTCTTGCTGTTTAGTACGTCAAAACTCAGTGTTCTATTGCATATTACTCACAAATTGGGTGTACTGCAGCTTACTACACCAGAAATTGCAGTCTGGACACACGAATTTGGTGTATTCTAGCTTACTACGTTAGAACTCGGTGTATTCTGGCATATTACTCACAAGTTCATTGTTCTGAAGCTTACTACACTTGAATTGAGTCTATTCTGGCCTATTATACATCATTTCGTAGTAATGCAGCATAATACGTCAGAATACTGTCGTATTACACACATATTAGGTCTTGCTGTTTAGTACGTCAAAACTCAGTGTTTTGTGGCATATTACTCACAAATTGGGTGTACAAGCTTACTACACTTGAATTGAGTGTATTCTGACTTGTTACACATGACTGTTGTTTTGCAGCTTAATAACTAAGAACACTGGCGAATTATACACAAATTAGGTCTCTTGCTGTTTAGTACGTCAAAACTCCGTGTTCTATTGCATATTACTCACAAATTGGGTGTACTGCAGCTTACTACACCAGAAATTGCAGTCTGGACACACGAATTGGGTGTATTCCAGTTTAGTACGCCAAAACTCGTTGTATTCTGGCATATTACTCACAAATTCATTGTACTGAAGCATACTACACTAGAATTGAGTGTATTCTGGCCTGTTACACATGACTTCGTTGTTTTGCAGCTTAATAACTAAGAACACTGGCGAATTATACACAAATTAGGTCTCTTGCTGTTTAGTACGTCAAAACTCAGTGTTCTATTGCATATTACTCACAAATTGGGTGTACTGCAGCTTACTACACCAGAAATTGCAGTCTGGACACACGAATTTGGTGTATTCTAGCTTACTACGTTAGAACTCGGTGTATTCTGGCATATTACTCACAAGTTCATTGTTCTGAAGCTTACTACACTTGAATTGAGTCTATTCTGGCCTATTATACATCATTTCGTAGTAATGCAGCATAAAACGTCAGAATACTGTCGTATTACACACAAATTAGGTCTTGCTGTTTAGTACGTCAAAACTCAGTGTTTTGTGGCATATTACTCACAAATTGGGTGTACTGAAGCTTACTACACTTGAATTGAGTGTATTCTGGCCTGTTACACATGACTTCGTTGTTTTGCAGCTTAATAACTAAGAACACTAGCTAATTATACACAAATTAGGTCTCTTGCTGTTTAGTACGTCAAAACTCAGTGTTCTGTGGCATATTACTCACAAATTGGTTGTACTGCAGCTTACTACACCAGAAATTGCAGTCTGGACACACGAATTTGGTGTATTCTAGCTTACTACGTTAGAACTCGGTGTATTCTACCATATTACTCACAAGTTCATTGTTCTGAAGCTTACTACACTTGAATTGAGTCTATTCTGGCCTATTATACATCATTTCGTAGTAATGCAGCATAATACGTCAGAATACTGTCGTATTACACACAAATTAGGTCTTGCTGTTTAGTACGTCAAAACTCAGTGTTTTGTGCATATTACTCACAAATTGGGTGTACTGAAGCTTACTACATTTGAATTGAGTGTATTCTGGCCTGTTACACATGACTTCGTTGTTTTGCTGCTTAATAACTAAGAACACTGGCGAATTATACACAAATTAGGTCTCTTGCTGTTTAGTACGTCAAAACTCAGTGTTCTATGTCATATTACTCACAAATTGGGTAAAGTTCAGCTTACTACACGAGAAATTGCAGTCTGGACACACGAATTTGGTGTATTCTAGCTTACTACGTTAGAACTCGGTGTATTCTGGCATATTACTCACAAGTTCATTGTTCTGAAGCTTACTACACATGAATTGAGTCTATTCTGGCCTATTATACATCATTTCGTAGTAATGCAGCATAATACGTCAGAATACTGTCGTATTACACACAAATTAGGTCTTGCTGTTTAGTACGTCAAAACTCAGTGTTTTGTGGCATATTACTCACAAATTGGGTGTACTGAAGCTTACTACACTTCAATTGAGTCTATTCTGGCCTGTTACACATGACTTTGGTGTATTCTAGCTAACTACGTTAGAACTCGGTGTATTCTGTCATATTACTCACAAATTCATTGTTCTGAAGCTTACTACACTTGAATTGAGTCTATTCTGGCCTATTATACATCATTTCATACTAATGCAGCATAATACGTCAGAATACTGTCGTATTACACACAAATTAGGTCTTGCTGTTTAGTACGTCAAAACTCAGTGTTTTGTGGCATATTACTCACAAATTGGGTGTACTGAAGCTTACTACACTTGAATTGAGTGTATTCTGGCCTGTTACACATGACTTCGTTGTTTTGCAGCTTAATAACTAAGAACACTGGCTAATTATACACAAATTAGGTCTCTTGCTGTTTAGTACGTCAAAACTCAGTGTTCTGTGGCATATTACTCACAAATTGGGTGTACTGCAGCTTACTACACCAGAAATTGCAGTCTGGACACACGAATTTGGTGTATTCTAGCTTACTACGTTAGAACTCGGTGTATTCTGTCATATTACTCACACGTTCATTGTTCTGAAGCTTACTACACTTGAATTGAGTCTATTCTGGCCTATTATACATCATTTCGTAGTAATGCAGCATAATACGTCAGAATACTGTCGTATTACACACAAATTAGGTCTTCCTGTTTAGTACGTCAAAACTCAGTATTTTGTGCATATTACTCACAAATTGGGTGTACTGAAGCTTACTACATTTGAATTGAGTGTATTCTGGCCTGTTACACATGACTTCGTTGTTTTGCAGCTTAATAACTAAGAACACTGGCGAATTATACACAAATTAAGTCTCTTGCTGTTTAGTACGTCAAAACTCCGTGTTCTATGTCATATTACTCACAAATTGGGTAAAGTTCAGCTTACTACACCAGAAATTGCAGTCTGGACACGAATTTGGTGTATTCTAGCTTACTACGTTAGAACTCGGTGTATTCTGGCATATTACTCACAAGTTCATTGTTCTGAAGCTTACTACACTTCAATTGAGTCTATTCTGGCCTATTATACATCATTTCGTTGTATTGCAGCATAATACGTCAGAATACTGTCGTATTACACACAGATCAGATCTTGCTGTTTAGTACGTCAAAACTCAGTGTTCTATTGCATATTACTCACAAATTGGGTGTACTGCAGCTTACTACACCAGAAATTGCAGTCTGGACACACGAATTTGGTGTATTCTAGCTTACTACGTTAGAACTCGGTGTATTCTGGCATATTACTCACAAGTTCATTGTTCTGAAGCTTACTACACTTGAATTGAGTCTATTCTGGCCTATTATACATCATTTCGTAGTAATGCAGCATAATACGTCAGAATACTGTCGTATTACACACAAATTAGGTCTTGCTGTTTAGTACGTCAAAACTCAGTGTTTTGTGGCATATTACTCACAAATTGGGTGTACTGAAGCTTACTACACTTGAATTGAGTGTATTCTGGCCTGTTACACATGACTTCGTTGTTTTGCAGCTTAATAACTAAGAACACTGGCTAATTATACACAAATTAGGTCTCTTGCTGTTTAGTACGTCAAAACTCAGTGTTCTGTGGCATATTACTCACAAATTGGGTGTACTGCAGCTTACTACACCAGAAATTGCAGTCTGGACACACGAATTTGGTGTATTCTAGCTTACTACATTAGAACTCGGTGTATTCTACCATATTACTCACAAGTTCATTGTTCTGAAGCTTACTACACTTGAATTGAGTCTATTCTGGCCTATTATACATCATTTCGTAGTAATGCAGCATAATACGTCAGAATACTGTCGTATTACACACAAATTAGGTCTTGCTGTTTAGTACGTCAAAACTCAGTGTTTTGTGCATATTACTCACAAATTGGGTGTACTGAAGCTTACTACATTTGAATTGAGTGTATTCTGGCCTGTTACACATGACTTCGTTGTTTTGCTGCTTAATAACTAAGAACACTGGCGAATTATACACAAATTAGGTCTCTTGCTGTTTAGTACGTCAAAACTCAGTGTTCTATGTCATATTACTCACAAATTGGGTAAAGTTCAGCTTACTACACCAGAAATTGCAGTCTGGACACACGAATTTGGTGTATTCTAGCTTACTACGTTAGAACTCGGTGTATTCTGGCATATTACTCACGTTCATTGTTCTGAAGCTTACTACACATGAATTGAGTCTATTCTGGCCTATTATACATCATTTCGTAGTAATGCAGCATAATACGTCAGAATACTGTCGTATTACACACAAATTAGGTCTTGTTGTTTAGTACGTCAAAACTCAGTGTTTTGTGGCATATTACTCACAAATTGGGTGTACTGAAGCTTACTACACTTGAATTGAGTGTATTCTGGCCTGTTACACATGACTTCGTTGTTTTGCAGCTTAATAACTAAGAACACTGGCGAATAATACACAAATTAGGTCTCTTGCTGTTTAGTACGTCAAAACTCATTGTTCTATTGCATATTACTCACAAATTGGGTGTACTGAAGCTTACTACACTAGAATTGAGTGTATTCTGACTTGTTACACATGACTCTTGTTTTGCAGCTTAATAACTAAGAACACTGGCGAATTATACACAAATTAGGTCTCTTGCTGTTTAGTACGTCAAAACTCAGTGTTCTATTGCATATTACTCACAAATTGGGTGTACTGCAGCTTACTACACCAGAAATTGCAGTCTGGACACACGAATTTGGTGTATTCTAGCTTAATACGTTAGAACTCGGTGTATTCTGGCATATTACTCACAAGTTCATTGTTCTGAAGCTTACTACACTTGAATTGAGTCTATTCTGGCCTATTATACATCATTTCGTAGTAATGCAGCATAATACGTCAGAATACTGTCGTATTACACACATATTAGGTCTTGCTGTTTAGTACGTCAAAACTCAGTGTTTTGTGGCATATTACTCACAAATTGGGTGTACAAGCTTACTACACTTGAATTGAGTGTATTCTGACTTGTTACACATGACTGTTGTTTTGCAGCTTAATAACTAAGAACACTGGCGAATTATACACAAATTAGGTCTCTTGCTGTTTAGTACGTCAAAACTCCGTGTTCTATTGCATATTACTCACAAATTGGGTGTACTGCAGCTTACTACACCAGAAATTGCAGTCTGGACACACGAATTGGGTGTATTCCAGTTTAGTACGCCAAAACTCGTTGTATTCTGGCATATTACTCACAAATTCATTGTTCTGAAGCTTACTACACTTGAATTGAGTCTATTCTGGCCATCATTTCGTAGTAATGCAGCATAATACGTCAGAATACTGTCGTATTACACACAAATTAGGTCTTGCTGTTTAGTACGTCAAAACTCAGTGTTCTATGTCATATTACTCACAAATTGGGTAAAGTTCAGCTTACTACACCAGAAATTGCAGTCTGGACACACGAATTTGGTGTATTCTAGCTTACTACGTTAGAACTCGGTGTATTCTGGCATATTACTCACGTTCATTGTTCTGAAGCTTACTACACATGAATTGAGTCTATTCTGGCCTATTATACATCATTTCGTAGTAATGCAGCATAATACGTCAGAATACTGTCGTATTACACACAAATTAGGTCTTGTTGTTTAGTACGTCAAAACTCAGTGTTTTGTGGCATATTACTCACAAATTGGGTGTACTGAAGCTTACTACACTTGAATTGAGTGTATTCTGGCCTGTTACACATGACTTCGTTGTTTTGCAGCTTAATAACTAAGAACACTGGCGAATTATACACAAATTAGGTCTCTTGCTGTTTAGTACGTCAAAACTCAGTGTTTTGTGGCATATTACTCACAAATTGGGTGTACTGAAGCTTACTACATTTGAATTGAGTGTATTCTGGCCTGTTACACATGACTTCGTTGTTTTGCTGCTTAATAACTAAGAACACTGGCGAATTATACACAAATTAGGTCTCTTGCTGTTTAGTACGTCAAAACTCAGTGTTCTATGTCATATTACTCACAAATTGGGTAAAGTTCAGCTTACTACACCAGAAATTGCAGTCTGGACACACGAATTTGGTGTATTCTAGCTTACTACGTTAGAACTCGGTGTATTCTGGCATATTACTCACGTTCATTGTTCTGAAGCTTACTACACATGAATTGAGTCTATTCTGGCCTATTATACATCATTTCGTAGTAATGCAGCATAATACGTCAGAATACTGTCGTATTACACACAAATTAGGTCTTGTTGTTTAGTACGTCAAAACTCAGTGTTTTGTGGCATATTACTCACAAATTGGGTGTACTGAAGCTTACTACATTTGAATTGAGTGTATTCTGGCCTGTTACACATGACTTCGTTGTTTTGCAGCTTAATAAGAACACTGGCGAATTATACACAAATTAGGTCTCTTGCTGTTTAGTACGTCAAAACTCAGTGTTCTATGTCATATTACTCACAAATTGGGTGTACTGCAGCTTACTAATCCAGAAATTGCAGTCTGGACACACGAATTTGGTGTATTCTAGCTAACTACGTTAGAACTCGGTGTATTCTGTCATATTACTCACAAATTCATTGTTCTGAAGCTTACTACACTTGAATTGAGTCTATTCTGGCCTATTATACATCATTTCATAGTAATGCAGCATAATACGTCAGAATACTGTCGTATTACACACAAATTAGGTCTTGCTGTTTAGTACTTCAAAACTCAGTGTTTTGTGGCATATTACTCACAAATTGGGTGTACTGAAGCTTACTACACTTGAATTGAGTGTATTCTGGCCTGTTACACATGACTTCGTTGTTTTGGAGCTTAATAACTAAGAACACTGGCTAATTATACACAAATTAGGTCTCTTGCTGTTTAGTACGTCAAAACTCCGTGTTCTATGGCATATTACTCACAAATTGGGTGTACTGCAGCTTACTACACCAGAAATTGCAGTCTGGACACACGAATTGGGTGTATTCCAGTTTAGTACGCCAAAACTCGTTGTATTCTGGCATATTACTCACAAATTCATTGTACTGAAGCATACTACACTAGAATTGAGTGTATTCTGGCCTGTTACACATGACTTCGTTGTTTTGCAGCTTAATAACTAAGAACACTGGCGAATTATACACAAATTAGGTCTCTTGCTGTTTAGTACGTCAAAACTCAGTGTTCTATGGAATATTACTGACAAATTGGGTGTACTGCAGCTTACTACACCAGAAATTGCAGTCTGGACACACGAATTTGGTGTATTCTAGCTTACTACGTTAGAACTCGGTGTATTCTGGCATATTACTCACAAGTTCATTGTTCTGAAGCTTACTACTATTGAATTGAGTCTATTCTGGCCTATTATACATCATTTCGTAGTAATGCAGCAAAATACGTCAGAATACTGTCGTATTACACACACATTAGGTCTTGCTGTTTAGTACGTCAAAACTGAGTGTTTTGTGGCATATTACTCACAAATTGGGTGTACTGAAGCTTACTACACTTGAATTGAGTGTATTCTGGCCTGTTACACATGACTTCGTTGTTTTGCAGCTTAATAACTAAGAACACTGGCGAATTATACACAAATTAGGTCTCTTGCTGTTTAGTACGTCAAAACTCAGTGTTCTATTGCATATTACTCACATATTGGGTGTACTGCAGCTTACTACACCAGAAATTGCAGTCTGGACACACAAATTTGGTGTATTCTAGCTTACTACGTTAGAACTCGGTGAATTCTGGCATATTACTCACAAGTTCATTGTTCTGAAGCTTACTACATTAGAATTGAGTGTATTCTGGCCTATTATAAATCATTTCGTTGTATTTTAGCATAATACGTCAGAATACTGTCGTATTACACACAGATTAGATCTTGCTGTTTAGTACGTCAAAACTCATTGTTTTGTGGCATATTACTCACAAATTGGGTGTACTGAAGCTTACTACACTTGAATTGAGTGTATTCTGACTTGTTACACATGACTGTTGTTTTGCAGCTTAATAACTAAGAACACTGGCGAATTATACATAAATTAGGTCTCTTGCTGTTTAGTACGTCAAAACTCAGTGTTCTATTGCATATTACTCACAAATTGGGTGTACTGCAGCTTACTACACCAGAAATTGCAGTCTGGACACACGAATTTGGTGTATTCTAGCTTACTACGTTAGAACTCGGTGTATTCTGGCATATTACTCACAAGTTCATTGTTCTGAAGCTTACTACACTTGAATTGAGTCTATTCTGGCCTATTATACATCATTTCGTAGTAATGCAGCATAATACGTCAGAATACTGTCGTATTACACACAAATTAGGTCTTGCTGTTTAGTACGTCAAAACTCAGTGTTTTGTGGCATATTACTCACAAATTGGGTGTACTGAAGCTTACTACACTTGAATTGAGTGTATTCTGGCCTGTTACACATGACTTCGTTGTTTTGCAGCTTAATAACTAAGAACACAGGCTAATTATACACAAATTAGGTCTCTTGCTGTTTAGTACGTCAAAACTCAGTGTTCTGTGGCATATTACTCACAAATTGGGTGTACTGCAGCTTACTACACCAGAAATTGCAGTCTGGACACACGAATTTGGTGTATTCTAGCTTACTACGTTAGAACTCGGTGTATTCTACCATATTACTCACAAGTTCATTGTTCTGAAGCTTACTACACTTGAATTGAGTCTATTCTGGCCATCATTTCGTAGTAATGCAGCATAATACGTCAGAATACTGTCGTATTACACAAATTAGGTCTTGCTGTTTAGTACGTCAAAACTCAGTGTTTTGTGGCATATTACTCACAAATTGGGTGTACTGAAGCTTACTACATTTGAATTGAGTGTATTCTGGCCTGTTACACATGACTTCGTTGTTTTGCTGCTTAATAACTAAGAACACTGGCGAATTATACACAAATTAGGTCTCTTGCTGTTTAGTACGTCAAAACTCAGTGTTCTATGTCATATTACTCACAAATTGGGTAAAGTTCAGCTTACTACACCAGAAATTGCAGTCTGGACACACGAATTTGGTGTATTCTAGCTTACTACGTTAGAACTCAGTGTATTCTGGCATATTACTCACGTTCATTGTTCTGAAGCTTACTACACATGAATTGAGTCTATTCTGGCCTATTATACATCATTTCGTAGTAATGCAGCATAATACGTCAGAATACTGTCGTATTACACACAAATTAGGTCTTGTTGTTTAGTACGTCAAAACTCAGTGTTTTGTGGCATATTACTCACAAATTGGGTGTACTGAAGCTTACTACACTTGAATTGAGTGTATTCTGGCCTGTTACACATGACTTCGTTGTTTTGCAGCTTAATAACTAAGAACACTGGCGAATTATACACAAATTAGGTCTCTTGCTGTTTAGTACGTCAAAACTCATTGTTCTATTGCATATTACTCACAAATTGGGTGTACTGAAGCTTACTACACTTGAATTGAGTGTATTCTGACTTGTTACACATGACTGTTGTTTTGCAGCTTAATAACTAAGAACACTGGCGAATTATACACAAATTAGGTCTCTTGCTGTTTAGTACGTCAAAACTCAGTGTTCTATTGCATATTACTCACAAATTGGGTGTACTGCAGCTTACTACACCAGAAATTGCAGTCTGGACACACGAATTTGGTGTATTCTAGCTTACTACGTTAGAACTCGGTGTATTCTGGCATATTACTCACAAGTTCATTGTTCTGAAGCTTACTACACTTGAATTGAGTCTATTCTGGCCTATTATACATCATTTCGTAGTAATGCAGCATAATACGTCAGAATACTGTCGTATTACACACATATTAGGTCTTGCTGTTTAGTACGTCAAAACTCAGTGTTTTGTGGCATATTACTCACAAATTGGGTGTACAAGCTTACTACACTTGAATTGAGTGTATTCTGACTTGTTACACATGACTGTTGTTTTGCAGCTTAATAACTAAGAACACTGGCGAATTATACACAAATTAGGTCTCTTGCTGTTTAGTACGTCAAAACTCAGTGTTCTATGGCATATTACTCACAAATTGGGTGTACTGCAGCTTACTAATCCAGAAATTGCAGTCTGGACACACGAATTTGGTGTATTCTAGCTAACTACGTTAGAACTCGGTGTATTCTGTCATATTACTCACAAATTCATTGTTCTGAAGCTTACTACACTTGAATTGAGTCTATTCTGGCCTATTATACATCATTTCATAGTAATGCAGCATAATACGTCAGAATACTGTCGTATTACACACAAATTAGGTCTTGCTGTTTAGTACGTCAAAACTCAGTGTTTTGTGGCATATTACTCACAAATTGGGTGTACTGAAGCTTACTACACTTGAATTGAGTGTATTCTGGCCTGTTACACATGACTTCGTTGTTTTGCAGCTTAATAACTAAGAACACTGGCGAATTATACACAAATTAGGTCTCTTGCTGTTTAGTACGTCAAAACTCAGTGTTCTATTGCATATTACTCACATATTGGGTGTACTGCAGCTTACTACACCAGAAATTGCAGTCTGGACACACAAATTTGGTGTATTCTAGCTTACTACGTTAGAACTCGGTGAATTCTGGCATATTACTCACAAGTTCATTGTTCTGAAGCTTACTACATTAGAATTGAGTGTATTCTGGCCTATTATAAATCATTTCGTTGTATTTTAGCATAATACGTCAGAATACTGTCGTATTACACACAGATTAGATCTTGCTGTTTAGTACGTCAAAACTCATTGTTTTGTGGCATATTACTCACAAATTGGGTGTACTGAAGCTTACTACACTTGAATTGAGTGTATTCTGACTTGTTACACATGACTGTTGTTTTGCAGCTTAATAACTAAGAACACTGGCGAATTATACATAAATTAGGTCTCTTGCTGTTTAGTACGTCAAAACTCAGTGTTCTATTGCATATTACTCACAAATTGGGTGTACTGCAGCTTACTACACCAGAAATTGCAGTCTGGACACACGAATTTGGTGTATTCTAGCTTACTACGTTAGAACTCGGTGTATTCTGGCATATTACTCACAAGTTCATTGTTCTGAAGCTTACTACACTTGAATTGAGTCTATTCTGGCCTATTATACATCATTTCGTAGTAATGCAGCATAATACGTCAGAATACTGTCGTATTACACACAAATTAGGTCTTGCTGTTTAGTACGTCAAAACTCAGTGTTTTGTGGCATATTACTCACAAATTGGGTGTACTGAAGCTTACTACACTTGAATTGAGTGTATTCTGGCCTGTTACACATGACTTCGTTGTTTTGCAGCTTAATAACTAAGAACACAGGCTAATTATACACAAATTAGGTCTCTTGCTGTTTAGTACGTCAAAACTCAGTGTTCTGTGGCATATTACTCACAAATTGGGTGTACTGCAGCTTACTACACCAGAAATTGCAGTCTGGACACACGAATTTGGTGTATTCTAGCTTACTACGTTAGAACTCGGTGTATTCTACCATATTACTCACAAGTTCATTGTTCTGAAGCTTACTACACTTGAATTGAGTCTATTCTGGCCATCATTTCGTAGTAATGCAGCATAATACGTCAGAATACTGTCGTATTACACAAATTAGGTCTTGCTGTTTAGTACGTCAAAACTCAGTGTTTTGTGGCATATTACTCACAAATTGGGTGTACTGAAGCTTACTACATTTGAATTGAGTGTATTCTGGCCTGTTACACATGACTTCGTTGTTTTGCTGCTTAATAACTAAGAACACTGGCGAATTATACACAAATTAGGTCTCTTGCTGTTTAGTACGTCAAAACTCAGTGTTCTATGTCATATTACTCACAAATTGGGTAAAGTTCAGCTTACTACACCAGAAATTGCAGTCTGGACACACGAATTTGGTGTATTCTAGCTTACTACGTTAGAACTCAGTGTATTCTGGCATATTACTCACGTTCATTGTTCTGAAGCTTACTACACATGAATTGAGTCTATTCTGGCCTATTATACATCATTTCGTAGTAATGCAGCATAATACGTCAGAATACTGTCGTATTACACACAAATTAGGTCTTGTTGTTTAGTACGTCAAAACTCAGTGTTTTGTGGCATATTACTCACAAATTGGGTGTACTGAAGCTTACTACACTTGAATTGAGTGTATTCTGGCCTGTTACACATGACTTCGTTGTTTTGCAGCTTAATAACTAAGAACACTGGCGAATTATACACAAATTAGGTCTCTTGCTGTTTAGTACGTCAAAACTCATTGTTCTATTGCATATTACTCACAAATTGGGTGTACTGAAGCTTACTACACTTGAATTGAGTGTATTCTGACTTGTTACACATGACTGTTGTTTTGCAGCTTAATAACTAAGAACACTGGCGAATTATACACAAATTAGGTCTCTTGCTGTTTAGTACGTCAAAACTCAGTGTTCTATTGCATATTACTCACAAATTGGGTGTACTGCAGCTTACTACACCAGAAATTGCAGTCTGGACACACGAATTTGGTGTATTCTAGCTTACTACGTTAGAACTCGGTGTATTCTGGCATATTACTCACAAGTTCATTGTTCTGAAGCTTACTACACTTGAATTGAGTCTATTCTGGCCTATTATACATCATTTCGTAGTAATGCAGCATAATACGTCAGAATACTGTCGTATTACACACATATTAGGTCTTGCTGTTTAGTACGTCAAAACTCAGTGTTTTGTGGCATATTACTCACAAATTGGGTGTACAAGCTTACTACACTTGAATTGAGTGTATTCTGACTTGTTACACATGACTGTTGTTTTGCAGCTTAATAACTAAGAACACTGGCGAATTATACACAAATTAGGTCTCTTGCTGTTTAGTACGTCAAAACTCAGTGTTCTATGGCATATTACTCACAAATTGGGTGTACTGCAGCTTACTAATCCAGAAATTGCAGTCTGGACACACGAATTTGGTGTATTCTAGCTAACTACGTTAGAACTCGGTGTATTCTGTCATATTACTCACAAATTCATTGTTCTGAAGCTTACTACACTTGAATTGAGTCTATTCTGGCCTATTATACATCATTTCATAGTAATGCAGCATAATACGTCAGAATACTGTCGTATTACACACAAATTAGGTCTTGCTGTTTAGTACGTCAAAACTCAGTGTTTTGTGGCATATTACTCACAAATTGGGTGTACTGAAGCTTACTACACTTGAATTGAGTGTATTCTGGCCTGTTACACATGACTTCGTTGTTTTGGAGCTTAATAACTAAGAACACTGGCTAATTATACACAAATTAGGTCTCTTGCTGTTTAGTACGTCAAAACTCCGTGTTCTATGGCATATTACTCACAAATTGGGTGTACTGCAGCTTACTACACCAGAAATTGCAGTCTGGACACACGAATTGGGTGTATTCCAGTTTAGTACGCCAAAACTCGTTGTATTCTGGCATATTACTCACAAATTCATTGTACTGAAGCATACTACACTAGAATTGAGTGTATTCTGGCCTGTTACACATGACTTCGTTGTTTTGCAGCTTAATAACTAAGAACACTGGCGAATTATACACAAATTAGGTCTCTTGCTGTTTAGTACGTCAAAACTCAGTGTTCTATGGAATATTACTGACAAATTGGGTGTACTGCAGCTTACTACACCAGAAATTGCAGTCTGGACACACGAATTTGGTGTATTCTAGCTTACTACGTTATAACTCGGTGTATTCTGGCATATTACTCACAAGTTCATTGTTCTGAAGCTTACTACTATTGAATTGAGTCTATTCTGGCCTATTATACATCATTTTGTAGTAATGCAGCAAAATACGTCAGAATACTGTCGTATTACACACACATTAGGTCTTGCTGTTTAGTACGTCAAAACTGAGTGTTTTGTGGCATATTACTCACAAATTGGGTGTACTGAAGCTTACTACACTTGAATTGAGTGTATTCTGGCCTGTTACACATGACTTTGGTGTATTCTAGCTAACTACGTTAGAACTCGGTGTATTCTGTCATATTACTCACAAATTCATTGTTCTGAAGCTTACTACACTTGAATTGAGTCTATTCTGGCCTATTATAATTCATTTCATAGTAATGCAGCATAATACGTCAGAATACTGTCGTATTACACACAAATTAGGTCTTGTTGTTTAGTACGTCAAAACTCAGTGTTTTGTGGCATATTACTCACAAATTGGGTGTACTGAAGCTTACTACACTTGAATTGAGTGTATTCTGACTTGTTACACATGACTTGTTTTGCAGCTTAATAACTAAGAACACTGGCGAATTATACATAAATTAGGTCTCTTGCTGTTTAGTACGTCAAAACTCAGTGTTCTATGGCATATTACTAACAAATTGGGTGTACTGCAGCTTACTACACCAGAAATTGCAGTCTGGACACACGAATTGGGTGTATTCCAGTTTAGTACGCCAAAACTCGTTGTATTCTGGCATATTACTCACAAATTCATTGTACTGAAGCTTACTACACTAGAATTGAGTCTATTCTGGCCTATTATACATCATGTCGTAGTAATGCAGCAAAATACGTCAGAATACTGTCGTATTACACACAAATTAGGTCTTGCTGTTTAGTACGTCAAAACTGAGTGTTTTGTGGCATATTACTCACAAAATGGGTGTACTGAAGCTTACTACACTTGAATTGAGTGTATTCTGGCCTGTTACACATGACTTCGTTGTTTTCCAGCTTAATAACTAAGAACACTGGCGAATTATACACAAATTAGGTCTCTTGCTGTTTAGTACGTCAAAACTCATTGTTCTATTGCATATTACTCACAAATTGGGTGTACTGAAGCTTACTACACTTGAATTGAGTGTATTCTGACTTGTTACACATGACTGTTGTTTTGCAGCTTAATAACTAAGAACACTGGCGAATTATACACAAATTAGGTCTCTTGCTGTTTAGTACGTCAAAACTCAGTGTTCTATGGCATATTACTCACAAATTGGGTGTACTGCAGCTTACTACACCAGAAATTGCAGTCTGGACACACGAATTTGGTGTATTCTAGCTTACTACGTTAGAACTCGGTGTATTCTGGCATATTACTCACAAGTTCATTGTTCTGAAGCTTACTACACTTGAATTGAGTGTATTCTGGCCTGTTACACATGACTTCGTCGTTTTGCAGCTTAATAACTAAGAACACTGGCGAATTATACACAAAGTAGGTCTCTTGCTGTTTAGTACGTCAAAACTCAGTGTTCTATTGCATATTACTCACATATTGGGTGTACTGCAGCTTACTACACCAGAAATTGCAGTCTGGACACACAAATTTGGTGTATTCTAGCTTACTACGTTAGAACTCGGTGAATTCTGGCATATTACTCATTGTTCTGAAGCTTACTACATTAGAATTGAGTGTATTCTGGCCTATTATACATCATTTCGTTGTATTTTAGCATAATACGTCAGAATACTGTCGTATTACACACAGATTAGATCTTGCTGTTTAGTACGTCAAAACTCAGTGTTTTGTGGCATATTACTCACAAATTGGGTGTACTGAAGCTTACTACACTTGAATTGAGTGTATTCTGGCCTGTTACACATGACTTTGGTGTATTCTAGCTAACTACGTTAGAACTCGGTGTATTCTGTCATATTACTCACAAATTCATTGTTCTGAAGCTTACTACACTTGAATTGAGTCTATTCTGGCCTATTATAATTCATTTCATAGTAATGCAGCATAATACGTCAGAATAATGTCGTATTACACACAAATTAGGTCTTGCTGTTTAGTGCGTCAAAACTCAGTGTTTTGTGGCATATTACTCACAAATTGGGTGTACTGAAGCTTACTACATTTGAATTGAGTGTATTCTGGCCTGTTACACATGACTTCGTTGTTTTGCAGCTTAATAAGAACACTGGCGAATTATACACAAATTAGGTCTCTTGCTGTTTAGTACGTCAAAACTCAGTGTTCTATGTCATATTACTCACAAATTGGGTAAAGTTCAGCTTACTACACCAGAAATTGCAGTCTGGACACACGAATTTGGTGTATTCTAGCTTACTACGTTAGAACTCGGTGTATTCTGGCATATTACTCACGTTCATTGTTCTGAAGCTTACTACACATGAATTGAGTCTATTCTGGCCTATTATACATCATTTCGTAGTAATGCAGCATAATACGTCAGAATACTGTCGTATTACAAATTAGGTCTTGTTGTTTAGTACGTCAAAACTCAGTGTTTTGTGGCATATTACTCACAAATTGGGTGTACTGAAGCTTACTACACTTGAATTGAGTGTATTCTGACTTGTTACACATGACTCTTGTTTTGCAGCTTAATAACTAAGAACACTGGCGAATTATACACAAATTAGGTCTCTTGCTGTTTAGTACGTCAAAACTCAGTGTTCTATTGCATATTACTCACAAATTGGGTGTACTGCAGCTTACTACACCAGAAATTGCAGTCTGGACACACGAATTTGGTGTATTCTAGCTTACTACGTTAGAACTCGGTGTATTCTGGCATATTACTCACAAGTTCATTGTTCTGAAGCTTACTACACTTGAATTGAGTCTATTCTGGCCTATTATACATCATTTCGTAGTAATGCAGCATAATACGTCAGAATACTGTCGTATTACACACAAATTAGGTCTTGCTGTTTAGTACGTCAAAACTCAGTGTTTTGTGGCATATTACTCACAAATTGGGTGTACAAGCTTACTACACTTGAATTGAGTGTATTCTGACTTGTTACACATGACTGTTGTTTTGAAGCTTAATAACTAAGAACACTGGCGAATTATACACAAATTAGGTCTCTTGCTGTTTAGTACGTCAAAACTCAGTGTTCTATGGCATATTACTCACAAATTGGGTGTACTGCAGCTTACTAATCCAGAAATTGCAGTCTGGACACACAAATTTGGTGTATTCTAGCTTACTACGTTAGAACTCGGTGAATTCTGGCATATTACTCACATGTTCATTGTTCTGAAGCTTACTACATTAGAATTGAGTGTATTCTGGCCTATTATACATCATTTCGTTGTATTTTAGCATAATACGTCAGAATACTGTCGTATTACACACAGATTAGATCTTGCTGTTTAGTACGTCAAAACTCAGTGTTTTGTGGCATATTACTCACAAATTGGGTGTACTGAAGCTTACTACACTTGAATTGAGTGTATTCTGGCCTGTTACACATGACTTTGGTGTATTCTAGCTAACTACGTTAGAACTCGGTGTATTCTGTCATACTACTCACAAATTCATTGTTCTGAAGCTTACTACACTTGAATTGAGTCTATTCTGGCCTATTATAATTCATTTCATAGTAATGCAGCATAAAACGTCAGAATACTGTCGTATTACACACAAATTAGGTCTTGCTGTTTAGTACGTCAAAACTCAGTGTTTTGTGGCATATTACTCACAAATTGGGTGTACTGAAGCTTACTACATTTGAATTGAGTGTATTCTGACTTGTTACACATGACTGTTGTTTTGCAGCTTAATAACTAAGAACACTGGCGAATTATACATAAATTAGGTCTCTTGCTGTTTAGTACGTCAAAACTCAGTGTTCTATGGCATATTACTTACAAATTGGGTGTACTGCAGCTTACTACACCAGAAATTGCAGTCTGGACACACGAATTGGGTGTATTCCAGTTTAGTACGCCAAAACTCGTTGTATTCTGGCATATTACAAATTCATTGTACTGAAGCATACTACACTAGAATTGAGTGTATTCTGGCCTGTTACACATGACTTCGTTGTTTTGCAGCTTAATAACTAAGAACACTGGCGAATTATACACAAATTAGGTATCTTGCTGCTTAGTACGTCAAAACTCATTGTTCTATTGCATATTACTCACAAATTGGGTGTACTGAAGCTTACTACACTTGAATTGAGTGTATTCTGACTTGTTACACATGACTGTTGTTTTGCAGCTTAATAACTAAGAACACTGGCGAATTATACACAAATTAGGTCTCTTGCTGTTTAGTACGTCAAAACTCAGTGTTCTATGGCATATTACTCACAAATTGGGTGTACTGCAGCTTACTACACCAGAAATTGCAGTCTGGACACACGAATTTGGTGTATTCTAGCTTACTACGTTAGAACTCGGTGTATTCTGGCATATTACTCACAAGTTCATTGTTCTGAAGCTTACTACACTTGAATTGAGTCTATTCTGGCCTATTATACATCATTTCGTAGTAATGCAGCATAATACGTCAGAATACTGTCGTATTACACACAAATTAGGTCTTGCTGTTTAGTACGTCAAAACTCAGTGTTTTGTGGCATATTACTCACAAATTGGGTGTACTGAAGCTTACTACATTTGAATTGAGTGTATTCTGGCCTGTTACACATGACTTCGTTGTTTTGCAGCTTAATAAGAACACTGGCGAATTATACACAAATTAGGTCTCTTGCTGTTTAGTACGTCAAAACTCAGTGTTCTATGTCATATTACTCACAAATTGGGTAAAGTTCAGCTTACTACACCAGAAATTGCAGTCTGGACACACGAATTTGGTGTATTCTAGCTTACTACGTTAGAACTCGGTGTATTCTGGCATATTACTCACGTTCATTGTTCTGAAGCTTACTACACATGAATTGAGTCTATTCTGGCCTATTATACATCATTTCGTAGTAATGCAGCATAATACGTCAGAATACTGTCGTATTACAAATTAGGTCTTGTTGTTTAGTACGTCAAAACTCAGTGTTTTGTGGCATATTACTCACAAATTGGGTGTACTGAAGCTTACTACACTTGAATTGAGTGTATTCTGACTTGTTACACATGACTGTTGTTTTGCAGCTTAATAACTAAGAACACTGGCGAATTATACACAAATTAGGTCTCTTGCTGTTTAGTACGTCAAAACTCAGTGTTCTATGGCATATTACTCACAAATTGGGTGTACTGCAGCTTACTACACCAGAAATTGCAGTCTGGACACACGAATTTGGTGTATTCTAGCTTACTACGTTAGAACTCGGTGTATTCTGGCATATTACTCACAAGTTCATTGTTCTGAAGCTTACTACACTTGAATTGAGTGTATTCTGGCCTGTTACACATGACTTCGTCGTTTTGCAGCTTAATAACTAAGAACACTGGCGAATTATACACAAAGTAGGTCTCTTGCTGTTTAGTACGTCAAAACTCAGTGTTCTATTGCATATTACTCACATATTGGGTGTACTGCAGCTTACTACACCAGAAATTGCAGTCTGGACACACAAATTTGGTGTATTCTAGCTTACTACGTTAGAACTCGGTGAATTCTGGCATATTACTCATTGTTCTGAAGCTTACTACATTAGAATTGAGTGTATTCTGGCCTATTATACATCATTTCGTTGTATTTTAGCATAATACGTCAGAATACTGTCGTATTACACACAGATTAGATCTTGCTGTTTAGTACGTCAAAACTCAGTGTTTTGTGGCATATTACTCACAAATTGGGTGTACTGAAGCTTACTACACTTGAATTGAGTGTATTCTGGCCTGTTACACATGACTTTGGTGTATTCTAGCTAAATACGTTAGAACTCGGTGTATTCTGTCATATTACTCACAAATTCATTGTTCTGAAGCTTACTACACTTGAATTGAGTCTATTCTGGCCTATTATAATTCATTTCATAGTAATGCAGCATAATACGTCAGAATAATGTCGTATTACACAAAAATTAGGTCTTGCTGTTTAGTGCGTCAAAACTCAGTGTTTTGTGGCATATTACTCACAAATTGGGTGTACTGAAGCTTACTACATTTGAATTGAGTGTATTCTGGCCTGTTACACATGACTTCGTTGTTTTGCAGCTTAATAAGAACACTGGCGAATTATACACAAATTAGGTCTCTTGCTGTTTAGTACGTCAAAACTCAGTGTTCTATGTCATATTACTCACAAATTGGGTAAAGTTCAGCTTACTACACCAGAAATTGCAGTCTGGACACACGAATTTGGTGTATTCTAGCTTACTACGTTAGAACTCGGTGTATTCTGGCATATTACTCACGTTCATTGTTCTGAAGCTTACTACACATGAATTGAGTCTATTCTGGCCTATTATACATCATTTCGTAGTAATGCAGCATAATACGTCAGAATACTGTCGTATTACAAATTAGGTCTTGTTGTTTAGTACGTCAAAACTCAGTGTTTTGTGGCATATTACTCACAAATTGGGTGTACTGAAGCTTACTACACTTGAATTGAGTGTATTCTGACTTGTTACACATGACTCTTGTTTTGCAGCTTAATAACTAAGAACACTGGCGAATTATACACAAATTAGGTCTCTTGCTGTTTAGTACGTCAAAACTCAGTGTTCTATTGCATATTACTCACAAATTGGGTGTACTGCAGCTTACTACACCAGAAATTGCAGTCTGGACACACGAATTTGGTGTATTCTAGCTTACTACGTTAGAACTCGGTGTATTCTGGCATATTACTCACAAGTTCATTGTTCTGAAGCTTACTACACTTGAATTGAGTCTATTCTGGCCTATTATACATCATTTCGTAGTAATGCAGCATAATACGTCAGAATACTGTCGTATTACACACAAATTAGGTCTTGCTGTTTAGTACGTCAAAACTCAGTGTTTTGTGGCATATTACTCACAAATTGGGTGTACAAGCTTACTACACTTGAATTGAGTGTATTCTGACTTGTTACACATGACTGTTGTTTTGAAGCTTAATAACTAAGAACACTGGCGAATTATACACAAATTAGGTCTCTTGCTGTTTAGTACGTCAAAACTCAGTGTTCTATGGCATATTACTCACAAATTGGGTGTACTGCAGCTTACTAATCCAGAAATTGCAGTCTGGACACACAAATTTGGTGTATTCTAGCTTACTACGTTAGAACTCGGTGAATTCTGGCATATTACTCACAAGTTCATTGTTCTGAAGCTTACTACATTAGAATTGAGTGTATTCTGGCCTATTATACATCATTTCGTTGTATTTTAGCATAATACGTCAGAATACTGTCGTATTACACACAGATTAGATCTTGCTGTTTAGTACGTCAAAACTCAGTGTTTTGTGGCATATTACTCACAAATTGGGTGTACTGAAGCTTACTACACTTGAATTGAGTGTATTCTGGCCTGTTACACATGACTTTGGTGTATTCTAGCTAACTACGTTAGAACTCGGTGTATTCTGTCATACTACTCACAAATTCATTGTTCTGAAGCTTACTACACTTGAATTGAGTCTATTCTGGCCTATTATAATTCATTTCATAGTAATGCAGCATAAAACGTCAGAATACTGTCGTATTACACACAAATTAGGTCTTGCTGTTTAGTACGTCAAAACTCAGTGTTTTGTGGCATATTACTCACAAATTGGGTGTACTGAAGCTTACTACATTTGAATTGAGTGTATTCTGACTTGTTACACATGACTGTTGTTTTGCAGCTTAATAACTAAGAACACTGGCGAATTATACATAAATTAGGTCTCTTGCTGTTTAGTACGTCAAAACTCAGTGTTCTATGGCATATTACTTACAAATTGGGTGTACTGCAGCTTACTACACCAGAAATTGCAGTCTGGACACACGAATTGGGTGTATTCCAGTTTAGTACGCCAAAACTCGTTGTATTCTGGCATATTACAAATTCATTGTACTGAAGCATACTACACTAGAATTGAGTGTATTCTGGCCTGTTACACATGACTTCGTTGTTTTGCAGCTTAATAACTAAGAACACTGGCGAATTATACACAAATTAGGTATCTTGCTGCTTAGTACGTCAAAACTCATTGTTCTATTGCATATTACTCACAAATTGGGTGTACTGAAGCTTACTACACTTGAATTGAGTGTATTCTGACTTGTTACACATGACTGTTGTTTTGCAGCTTAATAACTAAGAACACTGGCGAATTATACACAAATTAGGTCTCTTGCTGTTTAGTACGTCAAAACTCAGTGTTCTATTGCATATTACTCACAAATTGGGTGTACTGCAGCTTACTACACCAGAAATTGCAGTCTGGACACACGAATTTGGTGTATTCTAGCTTACTACGTTAGAACTCGGTGTATTCTGGCATATTACTCACAAGTTCATTGTTCTGAAGCTTACTACACTTGAATTGAGTCTATTCTGGCCTATTATACATCATTTCGTAGTAATGCAGCATAATACGTCAGAATACTGTCGTATTACACACAAATTAGGTCTTGCTGTTTAGTACGTCAAAACTCAGTGTTTTGTGGCATATTACTCACAAATTGGGTGTACTGAAGCTTACTACATTTGAATTGAGTGTATTCTGGCCTGTTACACATGACTTCGTTGTTTTGCAGCTTAATAAGAACACTGGCGAATTATACACAAATTAGGTCTCTTGCTGTTTAGTACGTCAAAACTCAGTGTTCTATGTCATATTACTCACAAATTGGGTAAAGTTCAGCTTACTACACCAGAAATTGCAGTCTGGACACACGAATTTGGTGTATTCTAGCTTACTACGTTAGAACTCGGTGTATTCTGGCATATTACTCACGTTCATTGTTCTGAAGCTTACTACACATGAATTGAGTCTATTCTGGCCTATTATACATCATTTCGTAGTAATGCAGCATAATACGTCAGAATACTGTCGTATTACAAATTAGGTCTTGTTGTTTAGTACGTCAAAACTCAGTGTTTTGTGGCATATTACTCACAAATTGGGTGTACTGAAGCTTACTACACTTGAATTGAGTGTATTCTGACTTGTTACACATGACTCTTGTTTTGCAGCTTAATAACTAAGAACACTGGCGAATTATACACAAATTAGGTCTCTTGCTGTTTAGTACGTCAAAACTCAGTGTTCTATTGCATATTACTCACAAATTGGGTGTACTGCAGCTTACTACACCAGAAATTGCAGTCTGGACACACGAATTTGGTGTATTCTAGCTTACTACGTTAGAACTCGGTGTATTCTGGCATATTACTCACAAGTTCATTGTTCTGAAGCTTACTACACTTGAATTGAGTCTATTCTGGCCTATTATACATCATTTCGTAGTAATGCAGCATAATACGTCAGAATACTGTCGTATTACACACAAATTAGGTCTTGCTGTTTAGTACGTCAAAACTCAGTGTTTTGTGGCATATTACTCACAAATTGGGTGTACAAGCTTACTACACTTGAATTGAGTGTATTCTGACTTGTTACACATGACTGTTGTTTTGAAGCTTAATAACTAAGAACACTGGCGAATTATACACAAATTAGGTCTCTTGCTGTTTAGTACGTCAAAACTCAGTGTTCTATGGCATATTACTCACAAATTGGGTGTACTGCAGCTTACTAATCCAGAAATTGCAGTCTGGACACACAAATTTGGTGTATTCTAGCTTACTACGTTAGAACTCGGTGAATTCTGGCATATTACTCACAAGTTCATTGTTCTGAAGCTTACTACATTAGAATTGAGTGTATTCTGGCCTATTATACATCATTTCGTTGTATTTTAGCATAATACGTCAGAATACTGTCGTATTACACACAGATTAGATCTTGCTGTTTAGTACGTCAAAACTCAGTGTTTTGTGGCATATTACTCACAAATTGGGTGTACTGAAGCTTACTACACTTGAATTGAGTGTATTCTGGCCTGTTACACATGACTTTGGTGTATTCTAGCTAACTACGTTAGAACTCGGTGTATTCTGTCATACTACTCACAAATTCATTGTTCTGAAGCTTACTACACTTGAATTGAGTCTATTCTGGCCTATTATAATTCATTTCATAGTAATGCAGCATAAAACGTCAGAATACTGTCGTATTACACACAAATTAGGTCTTGCTGTTTAGTACGTCAAAACTCAGTGTTTTGTGGCATATTACTCACAAATTGGGTGTACTGAAGCTTACTACATTTGAATTGAGTGTATTCTGACTTGTTACACATGACTGTTGTTTTGCAGCTTAATAACTAAGAACACTGGCGAATTATACATAAATTAGGTCTCTTGCTGTTTAGTACGTCAAAACTCAGTGTTCTATGGCATATTACTTACAAATTGGGTGTACTGCAGCTTACTACACCAGAAATTGCAGTCTGGACACACGAATTGGGTGTATTCCAGTTTAGTACGCCAAAACTCGTTGTATTCTGGCATATTACAAATTCATTGTACTGAAGCATACTACACTAGAATTGAGTGTATTCTGGCCTGTTACACATGACTTCGTTGTTTTGCAGCTTAATAACTAAGAACACTGGCGAATTATACACAAATTAGGTATCTTGCTGCTTAGTACGTCAAAACTCATTGTTCTATTGCATATTACTCACAAATTGGGTGTACTGAAGCTTACTACACTTGAATTGAGTGTATTCTGACTTGTTACACATGACTGTTGTTTTGCAGCTTAATAACTAAGAACACTGGCGAATTATACACAAATTAGGTCTCTTGCTGTTTAGTACGTCAAAACTCAGTGTTCTATTGCATATTACTCACAAATTGGGTGTACTGCAGCTTACTACACCAGAAATTGCAGTCTGGACACACGAATTTGGTGTATTCTAGCTTACTACGTTAGAACTCGGTGTATTCTGGCATATTACTCACAAGTTCATTGTTCTGAAGCTTACTACACTTGAATTGAGTCTATTCTGGCCTATTATACATCATTTCGTAGTAATGCAGCATAATACGTCAGAATACTGTCGTATTACACACAAATTAGGTCTTGCTGTTTAGTACGTCAAAACTCAGTGTTTTGTGGCATATTACTCACAAATTGGGTGTACTGAAGCTTACTACACTTGAATTGAGTGTATTCTGGCCTGTTACACATGACTTCGTTGTTTTGCAGCTTAATAACTAAGAACACTGGCTAATAATACACAAAGTAGGTCTCTTGCTGTTTAGTACGTCAAAACTCAGTGTTCTATTGCATATTACTCACATATTGGGTGTACTGCAGCTTACTACACCAGAAATTGCAGTCTGGACACACAAATTTGGTGTATTCTAGCTTACTACGTTAGAACTCGGTGAATTCTGGCATATTACTCACAAGTTCATTGTTCTGAAGCTTACTACATTAGAATTGAGTGTATTCTGGCCTATTATACATCATTTCGTTGTATTTTAGCATAATACGTCAGAATACTGTCGTATTACACACAGATTAGATCTTGCTGTTTAGTACGTCAAAACTCAGTGTTTTGTGGCATATTACTCACAAATTGGGTGTACTGAAGCTTACTACACTTGAATTGAGTGTATTCTGGCCTGTTACACATGACTTTGGTGTATTCTAGCTAACTACGTTAGAACTCGGTGTATTCTGTCATATTACTCACAAATTCATTGTTCTGAAGCTTACTACACTTGAATTGAGTCTATTCTGGCCTATTATAATTCATTTCATAGTAATGCAGCATAATACGTCAGAATACTGTCGTATTACACACAAATTAGGTCTTGCTGTTTAGTACGTCAAAACTCAGTGTTTTGTGGCATATTACTCACAAATTGGGTGTACTGAAGCTTACTACATTTGAATTGAGTGTATTCTGACTTGTTACACATGACTGTTGTTTTGCAGCTTAATAACTAAGAACACTGGCGAATTATACATAAATTAGGTCTCTTGCTGTTTAGTACGTCAAAACTCAGTGTTCTATTGCATATTACTTACAAATTGGGTGTACTGCAGCTTACTACACCAGAAATTGCAGTCTGGACACACGAATTGGGTGTATTCCAGTTTAGTACGCCAAAACTCGTTGTATTCTGGCATATTACTCACAAATTCATTGTACTGTAGCTTACTACACTAGAATTGAGTGTATTCTGGCCTGTTACAGATGACTTCGTTGTTTTGCAGCTTAATAACTAAGAACACTGGCGAATTATACACAAATTAGGTCTCTTGCTGTTTAGTACGTCAAAACTCAGTGTTCTATGGCATATTACTCACAAATTGGGTGTACTGAAGCTTACTACATTTGAATTGAGTGTATTCTGGCCTGTTACACATGTCTTCGTTGTTTTGCAGCTTAATAACTAAGAACACTGGCGAATTATACACAAATTAGGTCTCTTGCTGTTTAGTACGTCAAAACTCAGTGTTCTATAGCATATTACTCAGAAATTGGGTGTACTGCAGCTTACTACACCAGAAATTGCAGTCTGGACACACGATTTTGGTGTATTCTAGCTTACTACGTTAGAACTCGGTGTATTCTGGCATATTACTCACAAGTTCATTGTTCTGAAGCTTACTACACTTGAATTGAGTCTATTCTGGCCTATTATACATCATGTCGTAGTAATGCAGCAAAATACGTCAGAATACTGTCGTATTACACACAAATTAGGTCTTGCTGTTTAGTACGTCAAAACTGAGTGTTTTGTGGCATATTACTCACAAAATGGGTGTACTGAAGCTTACTACACTTGAATTGAGTGTATTCTGGCCTGTTACACATGACTTCGTTGTTTTCCAGCTTAATAACTAAGAACACTGGCGAATTATACACAAATTAGGTCTCTTGCTGTTTAGTACGTCAAAACTCATTGTTCTATTGCATATTACTCACAAATTGGGTGTACTGAAGCTTACTACACTTGAATTGAGTGTATTCTGACTTGTTACACATGACTGTTGTTTTGCAGCTTAATAACTAAGAACACTGGCGAATTATACACAAATTAGGTCTCTTTCTGTTTAGTACGTCAAAACTCAGTGTTCTATGGCATATTACTCACAAATTGGGTGTACTGCAGCTTACTACACCAGAAATTGCAGTCTCGACACACGAATTTGGTGTATTCTAGCTTACTACGTTAGAACTCGGTGTATTCTGGCATATTACTCACAAGTTCATTGTTCTGAAGCTTACTACACTTGAATTGAGTCTATTCTGGCCTATTATACATCATTTCGTAGTAATGCAGCATAATACGTCAGAATAATGTCGTATTACACACAAATTAGGTCTTGCTGTTTAGTACGTCAAAACTCAGTGTTTTGTGGCATATTACTCACAAATTGGGTGTACTGAAGCTTACTACATTTGAATTGAGTGTATTCTGGCCTGTTACACATGACTTCGTTGTTTTGCAGCTTAATAAGAACACTGGCGAATTATACACAAATTAGGTCTCTTGCTGTTTAGTACGTCAAAACTCAGTGTTCTATGTCATATTACTCACAAATTGGGTAAAGTTCAGCTTACTACACCAGAAATTGCAGTCTGGACACACGAATTTGGTGTATTCTAGCTTACTACGTTAGAACTCGGTGTATTCTGGCATATTACTCACGTTCATTGTTCTGAAGCTTACTACACATGAATTGAGTCTATTCTGGCCTATTATACATCATTTCGTAGTAATGCAGCATAATACGTCAGAATACTGTCGTATTACACACAAATTAGGTCTTGTTGTTTAGTACGTCAAAACTCAGTGTTTTGTGGCATATTACTCACAAATTGGGTGTACTGAAGCTTACTACACTTGAATTGAGTGTATTCTGACTTGTTACACATGACTCTTGTTTTGCAGCTTAATAACTAAGAACACTGGCGAATTATACACAAATTAGGTCTCTTGCTGTTTAGTACGTCAAAACTCAGTGTTCTATGGCATATTACTCACAAATTGGGTGTACTGCAACTTACTAATCCAGAAATTGCAGTCTGGACACACGAATTTGGTGTATTCTAGCTAACTACGTTAGAACTCGGTGTATTCTATCATATTACTCACAAATTCATTGTTCTGAAGCTTACTACACTTGAATTGAGTCTATTCTGGCCTATTATACATCATTTCATAGTAATGCAGCATAATACGTCAGAATACTGTCGTATTACACACAAATTAGGTCTTGCTGTTTAGTACGTCAAAACTCAGTGTTTTGTGGCATATTACTCACAAATTGGGTGTACTGAAGCTTACTACACTTGAATTGAGTGTATTCTGGCCTGTTACACATGACGTCGTTGTTTTGGAGCTTAATAACTAAGAACACTGGCTAATTATACACAAATTAGGTCTCTTGCTGTTTAGTAAGTCAAAACTCCGTGTTCTATGGCATATTACTCACAAATTGGGTGTACTGCAGCTTACTACACCAGAAATTGCAGTCTGGACACACGAATTGGGTGTATTCCAGTTTAGTACGCCAAAACTCGTTGTATTCTGGCATATTACTCACAAATTCATTGTACTGAAGCATACTACACTAGAATTGAGTGTATTCTGGCCTGTTACACATGACTTCGTTGTTTTGCAGCTTAATAACTAAGAACACTGGCGAATTATACACAAATTAGGTCTCTTGCTGTTTAGTACGTCAAAACTCAGTGTTCTATGGAATATTACTGACAAATTGGGTGTACTGCAGCTTACTACACCAGAAATTGCAGTCTGGACACACGAATTTGGTGTATTCTAGCTTACTACGTTAGAACTCGGTGTATTCTGGCATTACTCACAAGTTCATTGTTCTGAAGCTTACTACTATTGAATTGAGTCTATTCTGGCCTATTATACATCATTTCGTAGTAATGCAGCATAATACGTCAGAATACTGTCGTATTACACACAAATTAGGTCTTGTTGTTTAGTACGTCAAAACTCAGTGTTTTGTGGCATATTACTGACAAATTGGGTGTACTGAAGCTTACTACACTTGAATTCAGTGTATTCTGGCCTGTTACACATGACTTCGTTGTTTTGCAGCTTAATAACTAAGAACACTGGCGAATTATACACAAATTAGGTCTCTTGCTGCTTAGTACGTCAAAACTCAGTGTTTTGTGGCATATTACTCACAAATTGGGTGTACTGAAGCTTACTACACTTGAATTGAGTGTATTCTGGCCTGTTACACATGACTTCGTTGTTTTGCAGCTTAATAACTAAGAACACTGGCTAATTATACACAAATTAGGTCTCTTGCTGTTTAGTACGTCAAAACTCAGTGTTCTGTGGCATATTACTCACAAATTGGGTGTACTGCAGCTTACTACACCAGAAATTGCAGTCTGGACACACGAATTTGGTGTATTCTAGCTTACTACGTTAGAACTCGGTGTATTCTACCATATTACTCACAAGTTCATTGTTTTGAAGCTTACTACTTGAATTGAGTCTATTCTGGCCTATTATACATCATTTCGTAGTAATGCAGCATAATACGTCAGAATACTGTCGTATTACACACAAATTAGGTCTTGCTGTTTAGTACGTCAAAACTCAGTGTTTTGTGGCATATTACTCACAAATTGGGTGTACTGAAGCTTACTACATTTGAATTGAGTGTATTCTGGCCTGTTACACATGACTTCGTTGTTTTGCAGCTTAATAACTAAGAACACTGGCGAATTATACACAAATTAGGTCTCTTGCTGTTTAGTACGTCAAAACTCAGTGTTCTATGGAATATTACTGACAAATTGGGTGTACTGCAGCTTACTACACCAGAAATTGCAGTCTGGACACACGAATTTGGTGTATTCTAGCTTACTACGTTAGAACTCGGTGTATTCTGGCATATTACTCACAAGTTCATTGTTCTGAAGCTTACTACTATTGAATTGAGTCTATTCTGGCCTATTATACATCATTTCGTAGTAATGCAGCAAAATACGTCAGAATACTGTCATATTACACACACATTAGGTCTTGCTGTTTAGTACGTCAAAACTGAGTGTTTTGTGGCATATTACTCACAAATTGGGTGTACTGAAGCTTACTACACTTGAATTGAGTGTATTCTGGCCTGTTACACATGACTTCGTTGTTTTGCAGCTTAATAACTAAGAACACTGGCGAATTATACACAAATTAGGTCTCTTGCTGTTTAGTACGTCAAAACTCAGTGTTCTATTGCATATTACTCACATATTGGGTGTACTGCAGCTTACTACACCAGAAATTGCAGTCTGGACACACAAATTTGGTGTATTCTAGCTTACTACGTTAGAACTCGGTGAATTCTGGCATATTACTCACAAGTTCATTGTTCTGAAGCTTACTACATTAGAATTGAGTGTATTCTGGCCTATTATACATCATTTCGTTGTATTTTAGCATAATACGTCAGAATACTGTCGTATTACACACAGATTAGATCTTGCTGTTTAGTACGTCAAAACTCAGTGTTTTGTGGCATATTACTCACAAATTGGGTGTACTGAAGCTTACTACACTTGAATTGAGTGTATTCTGGCCTGTTACACATGACTTTGGTGTATTCTAGCTAACTACGTTAGAACTCGGTGTATTCTGTAATATTACTCACAAATTCATTGTTCTGAAGCTTACTAAACTTGAATTGAGTCTATTCTGGCCTATTATAATTCATTTCATAGTAATGCAGCATAATACGTCAGAATACTGTCGTATTACACACAAATTAGGTCTTGCTGTTTAGTACGTCAAAACTCAGTGTTTTGTGGCATATTACTCACAAATTGGGTGTACTGAAGCTTACTACACTTGAATTGAGTGTATTCTTACTTGTTACACATGACTGTTGTTTTGCAGCTTAATAACTAAGAACACTGGCGAATTATACATAAATTAGGTCTCTTGCTGTTTAGTACGTCAAAACTCAGTGTTCTATGGCATATTACTTACAAATTGGGTGTACTGCAGCTTACTACACCAGAAATTGCAGTCTGGACACACGAATTGGGTGTATTCCAGTTTAGTACGCCAAAACTCGTTGTATTCTGGCATATTACTCACAAATTCATTGTACTGAAGCTTACTACACTAGAATTGAGTGTATTCTGGCCTGTTACAGATGACTTCGTTGTTTTGCAGCTTAATAACTAAGAACACTGGCGAATTATACACAAATTAGGTCTCTTGCTGTTTAGTACGTCAAAACTCAGTGTTCTATGGCATATTACTCACAAATTGGGTGTACTGAAGCTTACTACATTTGAATTGAGTGTATTCTGGCCTGTTACACATGTCTTCGTTGTTTTGCAGCTTAATAACTAAGAACACTGGCGAATTATACACAAATTAGGTCTCTTGCTGTTTAGTACGTCAAAACTCAGTGTTCTATGGAATATTACTGACAAATTGGGTGTACTGCAGCTTACTACACCAGAAATTGCAGTCTGGACACACGAATTTGGTGTATTCTAGCTTACTACGTTAGAACTCGGTGTATTCTGGCATATTACTCACAAGTTCATTGTTCTGAAGCTTACTACTATTGAATTGAGTCTATTCGGGCCTATTATACATCATTTCGTAGTAATGCAGCAAAATTCGTCAGAATACTGTCATATTACACACACATTAGGTCTTGCTGTTTAGTACGTCAAAACTGAGTGTTTTGTGGCATATTACTCACAAATTGGGTGTACTGAAGCTTACTACACTTGAATTGAGTGTATTCTTGCCTGTTACACATGACTTCGTTGTTTTGCAGCTTAATAACTAAGAACACTGGCGAATTATACACAAATTAGGTCTCTTGCTGTTTAGTACGTCAAAACTCAGTGTTCTATTGCATATTACTCACATATTGGGTGTACTGCAGCTTACTACACCAGAAATTGCAGTCTGGACACACAAATTTGGTGTATTCTAGCTTACTACGTTAGAACTCGGTGAATTCTGGCATATTACTCACAAGTTCATTGTTCTGAAGCTTACTACATTAGAATTGAGTGTATTCTGGCCTATTATACATCATTTCGTTGTATTTTAGCATAATACGTCAGAATACTGTCGTATTACACACAGATTAGATCTCGCTGTTTAGTACGTCAAAACTCAGTGTTTTGTGGCATATTACTCACAAATTGGGTGTACTGAAGCTTACTACACTTGAATTGAGTGTATTCTGGCCTGTTACACATGACTTTGGTGTATTCTAGCTAACTACGTTAGAACTCGGTGTATTCTGTCATATTACTCACAAATTCATTGTTCTGAAGCTTACTACACTTGAATTGAGTATATTCTGGCCTATTATAATTCATTTCATAGTAATGCAGCATAATACGTCAGAATACTGTCGTATTACACACAAATTAGGTCTTGCTGTTTAGTACGTCAAAACTCAGTGTTTTGTGGCATATTACTCACAAATTGGGTGTACTGAAGCTTACTACATTTGAATTGAGTGTATTCTGACTTGTTACACATGACTGTTGTTTTGCAGCTTAATAACTAAGAACACTGGCGAATTATACATAAATTAGGTCTCTTGCTGTTTAGTACGTCAAAACTCAGTGTTCTATGGCATATTACTTACAAATTGGGTGTACTGCAGCTTACTACACCTGAAATTGCAGTCTGGACACACGAATTGGGTGTATTCCAGTTTAGTACGCCAAAACTCGTTGTATTCTGGCATATTACTCACAAATTCATTGTACTGAAGCTTACTACACTAGAATTGAGTGTATTCTGGCCTGCTACAGATGACTTCGTTGTTTTGCAGCTTAATAACTAAGAACACTGGCGAATTATACACAAATTAGGTCTCTTGCTGTTTAGTACGTCAAAACTCAGTGTTCTATGGCATATTACTCACAAATTGGGTGTACTGAAGCTTACTACATTTGAATTGAGTGTATTCTGGCCTGTTACACATGTCTTCGTTGTTTTGCAGCTTAATAACTAAGAACACTGGCGAATTATACACAAATTAGGTCTCTTGCTGTTTAGTACGTCAAAACTCATTGTTCTATTGCATATTACTCACAAATTGGGTGTACTGAAGCTTACTACACTTGAATTGAGTGTATTCTGACTTGTTACACATGACTGTTGTTTTGCAGCTTAATAACTAAGAACACTGGCGAATTATACACAAATTAGGTCTCTTGCTGTTTAGTACGTCAAAACTCAGTGTTCTATGGCATATTACTCACAAATTGGGTGTACTGCAGCTTACTACACCAGAAATTGCAGTCTGGACACACGAATTTGGTGTATTCTAGCTTACTACGTTAGAACTCGGTGTATTCTGGCATATTACTCACAAGTTCATTGTTCTGAAGCTTACTACACTTGAATTGAGTCTATTCTGGCCTATTATACATCATTTCGTAGTAATGCAGCAAAATACGTCAGAATACTGTCATATTACACACACATTAGGTCTTGCTGTTTAGTACGTCAAAACTGAGTGTTTTGTGGCATATTACTCACAAATTGGGTGTACTGAAGCTTACTACACTTGAATTGAGTGTATTCTGGCCTGTTACACATGACTTCGTTGTTTTGCAGCTTAATAACTAAGAACACTGGCGAATTATACACAAATTAGGTCTCTTGCTATTTAGTACGTCAAAACTCAGTGTTCTATTGCATATTACTCACATATTGGGTGTACTGCAGCTTACTACACCAGAAATTGCAGTCTGGACACACAAATTTGGTGTATTCTAGCTTACTACGTTAGAACTCGGTGAATTCTGGCATATTACTCACAAGTTCATTGTTCTGAAGCTTACTACATTAGAATTGAGTGTATTCTGGCCTATTATACATCATTTCGTTGTATTTTAGCATAATACGTCAGAATACTGTCGTATTACACACAGATTAGATCTTGCTGTTTAGTACGTCAAAACTCAGTGTTTTGTGGCATATTACTCACAAATTGGGTGTACTGAAGCTTACTACACTTGAATTGAGTGTATTCTGGCCTGTTACACATGACTTTGGTGTATTCTAGCTAACTACTTTAGAACTCGGTGTATTCTGTCATATTACTCACAAATTCATTGTTCTGAAGCTTACTACACTTGAATTGAGTATATTCTGGCCTATTATAATTCATTTCATAGTAATGCAGCATAATACGTCAGAATACTGTCGTATTACACACAAATTAGGTCTTGCTGTTTAGTACGTCAAAACTCAGTGTTTTGTGGCATATTACTCACAAATTGGGTGTACTGAAGCTTACTACATTTGAATTGAGTGTATTCTGACTTGTTACACATGACTGTTGTTTTGCAGCTTAATAACTAAGAACACTGGCGAATTATACATAAATTAGGTCTCTTGCTGTTTAGTACGTCAAAACTCAGTGTTCTATGGCATATTACTTACAAATTGGGTGTACTGCAGCTTACTACACCAGAAATTGCAGTCTGGACACACGAATTGGGTGTATTCCAGTTTAGTACGCCAAAACTCGTTGTATTCTGGCATATTACTCACAAATTCATTGTACTGAAGCTTACTACACTAGAATTGAGTGTATTCTGGCCTGTTACAGATGACTTCGTTGTTTTGCAGCTTAATACGTCAGAATAATGTCGTATTACACACAAATTAGGTCTTGCTGTTTAGTACGTCAAAACTCAGTGTTTTGTGGCATATTACTCACAAATTGGGTGTACTGAAGCTTACTACATTTGAATTGAGTGTATTCTGGCCTGTTACACATGACTTCGTTGTTTTGCAGCTTAATAAGAACACTGGCGAATTATACACAAATTATGTCGCTTGCTGTTTAGTACGTCAAAACTCAGTGTTCTATGTCATATTACTCACAAATTGGGTAAAGTTCAGCTTACTACACCAGAAATTGCAGTCTGGACACACGAATTTGGTGTATTCTAGCTTACTACGTTAGAACTCGGTGTATTCTGGCATATTACTCACGTTCATTGTTCTGAAGCTTACTACACATGAATTGAGTCTATTCTGGCCTATTATACATCATTTCGTAGTAATGCAGCATAATACGTCAGAATACTGTCGTATTACACACAAATTAGGTCTTGTTGTTTAGTACGTCAAAACTCAGTGTTTTGTGGCATATTACTCACAAATTGGGTGTACTGAAGCTTACTACACTTGAATTGAGTGTATTCTGACTTGTTACACATGACTCTTGTTTTGCAGCTTAATAACTAAGAACACTGGCGAATTATACACAAATTAGGTCTCTTGCTGTTTAGTACGTCAAAACTCAGTGTTCTATTGCATATTACTCACAAAGTGGGTGTACTGCAGCTTACTACACCAGAAATTGCAGTCTGGACACACGAATTTGGTGTATTCTAGCTTACTACGTTAGAACTCGGTGTATTCTGGCATATTACTCACAAGTTCATTGTTCTGAAGCTTACTACACTTGAATTGAGTCTATTCTGGCCTATTATACATCATTTCGTAGTAATGCAGCATAATACGTCAGAATACTGTCGTATTACACACAAATTAGGTCTTGCTGTTTAGTACGTCAAAACTCAGTGTTTTGTGGCATATTACTCACAAATTGGGTGTACAAGCTTACTACACTTGAATTGAGTGTATTCTGACTTGTTACACATGACTGTTGTTTTGCAGCTTAATAACTAAGAACACTGGCGAATTATACACAAATTAGGTCTCTTGCTGTTTAGTACGTCAAAACTCAGTGTTCTATGGCATATTACTCACAAATTGGGTGTACTGCAGCTTACTAATCCAGAAATTGCAGTCTGGACACACGAATTTGGTGTATTCTAGCTAACTACGTTAGAACTCGGTGTATTCTATCATATTACTCACAAATTCATTGTTCTGAAGCTTACTACACTTGAATTGAGTCTATTCTGGCCTATTATACATCATTTCATAGTAATGCAGCATAATACGTCAGAATACTGTCGTATTACACACAAATTAGGTCTTGCTGTTTAGTACGTCAAAACTCAGTGTTTTGTGAAATATTACTCACAAATTGGGTGTACTGAAGCTTACTACACTTGAATTGAGTGTATTCTGGCCTGTTACACATGACGTCGTTGTTTTGGAGCTTAATAACTAAGAACACTGGCTAATTATACACAAATTAGGTCTCTTGCTGTTTAGTAAGTCAAAACTCCGTGTTCTATGGCATATTACTCACAAATTGGGTGTACTGCAGCTTACTACACCAGAAATTGCAGTCTGGACACACGAATTGGGTGTATTCCAGTTTAGTACGCCAAAACTCGTTGTATTCTGGCATATTACTCACAAATTCATTGTACTGAAGCATACTACACTAGAATTGAGTGTATTCTGGCCTGTTACACATGACTTCGTTGTTTTGCAGCTTAATAACTAAGAACACTGGCGAATTATACACAAATTAGGTCTCTTGCTGTTTAGTACGTCAAAACTCAGTGTTCTATGGAATATTACTGACAAATTGGGTGTACTGCAGCTTACTACACCAGAAATTGCAGTCTGGACACACGAATTTGGTGTATTCTAGCTTACTACGTTAGAACTCGGTGTATTCTGGCATATTACTCACAAGTTCATTGTTCTGAAGCTTACTACTATTGAATTGAGTCTATTCTGGCCTATTATACATCATTTCGTAGTAATGCAGCATAATACGTCAGAATACTGTCGTATTACACACAAATTAGGTCTTGTTGTTTAGTAAGTGAAAACTCAGTGTTTTGTGGCATATTACTGACAAATTGGGTGTACTGAAGCTTACTACACTTGAATTCAGTGTATTCTGGCCTGTTACAGATGACTTCGTTGTTTTGCAGCTTAATAACTAAGAACACTGGCGAATTATACACAAATTAGGTCTCTTGCTGTTTAGTACGTCAAAACTCAGTGTTCTATGGCATATTACTTACAAATTGGGTGTACTGCAGCTTACTACACCAGAAATTGCAGTCTGGACACACGAATTGGGTGTATTCCAGTTTAGTACACCAAAACTCGTTGTATTCTGGCATATTACTCACAAATTCATTGTACTGAAGCTTACTACACTAGAATTGAGTGTATTCTGGCCTGTTACAGATGACTTCGTTGTTTTGCAGCTTAATAACTAAGAACACTGGCGAATTATACACAAATTAGGTCTCTTGCTGTTTAGTACGTCAAAACTCAGTGTTCTATGGCATATTACTCACAAATTGGGTGTACTGAAGCTTACTACATTTGAATTGAGTGTATTCTGGCCTGTTACACATGTCTTCGTTGTTTTGCAGCTTAATAACTAAGAACACTGGCGAATTATACACAAATTAGGTCTCTTGCTGTTTAGTACGTCAAAACTCAGTGTTCTATAGCATATTACTCAGAAATTGGGTGTACTGCAGCTTACTACACCAGAAATTGCAGTCTGGACACACGATTTTGGTGTATTCTAGCTTACTACGTTAGAACTCGGTGTATTCTGGCATATTACTCACAAGTTCATTGTTCTGAAGCTTACTACACTTGAATTGAGTCTATTCTGGCCTATTATACATCATGTCGTAGTAATGCAGCAAAATACGTCAGAATACTGTCGTATTACACACAAATTAGGTCTTGCTGTTTAGTACGTCAAAACTGAGTGTTTTGTGGCATATTACTCACAAAATGGGTGTACTGAAGCTTACTACACTTGAATTGAGTGTATTCTGGCCTGTTACACATGACTTCGTTGTTTTCCAGCTTAATAACTAAGAACACTGGCGAATTATACACAAATTAGGTCTCTTGCTGTTTAGTACGTCAAAACTCATTGTTCTATTGCATATTACTCACAAATTGGGTGTACTGAAGCTTACTACACTTGAATTGAGTGTATTCTGACTTGTTACACACGACTGTTGTTATGCAGCTTAATAACTAAGAACACTGGCGAATTATACACAAATTAGGTCTCTTGCTGTTTAGTACGTCATAACTCAGTGTTCTATGGCATATTACTCACAAATTGGGTGTACTGCAGCTTACTACACCAGAAATTGCAGTCTGGACACACGAATTTTGGTGTATTCTAGCTTACTACGTTAGAACTCGGTGTATTCTGGCATATTACTCACAAGTTCATTGTTCTGAAGCTTACTACACTTGAATTGAGTCTGTTCTGGCCTATTATACATCATTTCGTAGTAATGCAGCATAATACGTCAGAATAATGTCGTATTACACACAAATTAGGTCTTGCTGTTTAGTAAGTCAAAACTCAGTGTTTTGTGGCATATTACTCACAAATTGGGTGTACTGAAGCTTAATACATTTGAATTGAGTGTATTCTGGCCTGTTACACATGACTTCGTTGTTTTGCAGCTTAATAAGAACACTGGCGAATTATACACAAATTAGGTCTCTTGCTGTTTAGTACGTCAAAACTCAGTGTTCTATGGCATATTACTCACAAATTGGGTGTACTGCAGCTTACTACACCAGAAATTGCAGTCTGGACACACGAATTTGGTGCATTCTAGCTTACTACGTTAGAACTCGGTGTATTCTGGCATATTACTCACAAGTTCATTGTTCTGAAGCTTACTACACTTGAATTGAGTCTATTCTGGCCTATTATACATCATTTCGTAGTAATGCAGCATAATACGTCAGAATACTGTCGTATTACACACAAATTAGGTCTTGCTGTTTAGTACGTCAAAACTCAGTGTTTTGTGGCATATTACTCACAAATTGGGTGTACTGAAGCTTACTACATTTGAATTGAGTGTATTCTGGCCTGTTACACATGACTTCGTTGTTTTGCAGCTTAATAACTAAGAACACTGGCGAATTATACACAAATTAGGTCTCTTGCTGTTTAATACGTCAAAACTCATTGTTCTATTGCATATTACTCACAAATTGGGTGTACTGCAGCTTACTACACCAGAAATTGCAGTCTGGACACACGAATTTGGTGTATTCTAGCTTACTACGTTAGAACTCGGTGTATTCTGGCATATTACTCACAAGTTCATTGTTCTGAAGCTTACTACACTTGGATTGTGTCTATTCTGGCCTATTATACATCATGTCGTAGTAATGCAGCAAAATACGTCAGAATACTGTCGTATTACACACAAATTAGATCTTGCTGTTTAGTACGTCAAAACTGAGTGTTTTGTGGCATATTACTCACAAAATGGGTGTACTGAAGCTTACTACACTTGAATTGAGTGTATTCTGGCCTGTTACACATGACTTCGTTGTTTTCCAGCTTAATAACTAAGAACACTGGCGAATTATACACAAATTAGGTCTCTTGCTGTTTAGTACGTCAAAACTCATTGTTCTATTGCACATTACTCACAAATTGGGTGTACTGCAGCTTACTACACCAGAAATTGCAGTCTGGAAACACGATTTTGGTGTATTCTAGCTTACTACGTTAGAACTCGGTGTATTCTGGCATATTACTCACAAGTTCATTGTTCTGAAGCTTACTACACTTGAATTGAGTCTATTCTGGCCTATTATACATCATGTCGTAGTAATGCAGCAAAATACGTCAGAATACTGTCGTATTACACACAAATTAGGTCTTGCTGTTTAGTACGTCAAAACTGAGTGTTTTGTGGCATATTACTCACAAAATGGGTGTACTGAAGCTTACTACACTTGAATTGAGTGTATTCTGGCCTGTTACACATGACTTCGTTGTTTTCCAGCTTAATAACTAAGAACACTGGCGAATTATACACAAATTAGGTCTCTTGCTGTTTAGTACGTCAAAACTCATTGTTCTATTGCATATTACTCACAAATTGGGTGTACTGAAGCTTACTACACCAGAAATTGCAGTCTGGACACACGAATTTGGTGTATTCTAGCTTACTACGTTAGAACTCGGTGTATTCTGGCATATTACTCACAAGTTCATTGTTCTGAAGCTTACTACTATTGAATTGAGTCTATTCTGGCCTATTATACATCATTTCGTAGTAATGCAGCAAAATACGTCAGAATACTGTCGTATTACACACACATTAGGTCTTGCTGTTTAGTACGTCAAAACTGAGTGTTTTGTGGCATATTACTCACAAATTGGGTGTACTGAAGCTTACTACACTTGAATTGAGTGTATTCTGGCCTGTTACACATGACTTCGTTGTTTTGCAGCTTAATAACTAAGAACACTGGCGAATTATACACAAATTAGGTCTCTTGCTGTTTAGTACGTCAAAACTCAGTGTTCTATTGCATATTACTCACATATTGGGTGTACTGCAGCTTACTACACCAGAAATTGCAGTCTGGACACACAAATTTGGTGTATTCTAGCTTACTACGTTAGAACTCGGTGAATTCTGGCATATTACTCACAAGTTCATTGTTCTGAAGCTTACTACATTAGAATTGAGTGTATTCTGGCCTATTATACATCATTTCGTTGTATTTTAGCATAATACGTCAGAATACTGTCGTATTACACACAGATTAGATCTTGCTGTTTAGTACGTCAAAACTCAGTGTTTTGTGGCATATTACTCACAAATTGGGTGTACTGAAGCTTACTACACTTGAATTGAGTGTATTCTGGCCTGTTACACATGACTTTGGTGTATTCTAGCTAACTACGTTAGAACTCGGTGTATTCTGTAATATTACTCACAAATTCATTGTTCTGAAGCTTACTACACTTGAATTGAGTCTATTCTCGCCTATTATAATTCATTTCATAGTAATGCAGCATAATACGTCAGAATACTGTCGTATTACACACAAATTAGGTCTTGCTGTTTAGTACGTCAAAACTCAGTGTATTGTGGCATATTACTCACAAATTGGGTGTACTGAAGCTTACTACACTTGAATTGAGTGTATTCTTACTTGTTACACATGACTGTTGTTTTGCAGCTTAATAACTAAGAACACTGGCGAATTATACATAAATTAGGTCTCTTGCTGTTTAGTACGTCAAAACTCAGTGTTCTATGGCATATTACTTACAAATTGGGTGTACTGCAGCTTACTACACCAGAAATTGCAGTCTGGACACACGAATTGGGTGTATTCCAGTTTAGTACGCCAAAACTCGTTGTATTCTGGCATATTACTCACAAATTCATTGTACTGAAGCTTACTACACTAGAATTGAGTGTATTCTGGCCTGTTACAGATGACTTCGTTGTTTTGCAGCTTAATAACTAAGAACACTGGCGAATTATACACAAATTAGGTCTCTTGCTGTTTAGTACGTCAAAACTCAGTGTTCTATGGAATATTACTCACAAATTGGGTGTACTGAAGCTTACTACATTTGAATTGAGTGTATTCTGGCCTGTTACACATGTCTTCGTTGTTTTGCAGCTTAATAACTAAGAACACTGGCGAATTATACACAAATTAGGTCTCTTGCTGTTTAGTACGTCAAAACTCAGTGTTCTATAGCATATTACTCAGAAATTGGGTGTACTGCAGCTTACTACACCAGAAATTGCAGTCTGGACACACGATTTTGGTGTATTCTAGCTTACTACGTTAGAACTCGGTGTATTCTGGCATATTACTCACAAGTTCATTGTTCTGAAGCTTACTACACTTGAATTGAGTCTATTCTGGCCTATTATACATCATGTCGTAGTAATGCAGCAAAATACGTCAGAATACTGTCGTATTACACACAAATTAGGTTTTGCTGTTTAGTACGTCAAAACTGAGTGTTTTGTGGCATATTACTCACAAAATGGGTGTACTGAAGCTTACTACACTTGAATTGAGTGTATTCTGGCCTGTTACACATGACTTCGTTGTTTTCCAGCTTAATAACTAAGAACACTGGCGAATTATACACAAATTAGGTCTCTTGCTGTTTAGTACGTCAAAACTCATTGTTCTATTGCATATTACTCACAAATTGGGTGTACTGAAGCTTACTACACTTGAATTGAGTGTATTCTGACTTGTTACACATGACTGTTGTTTTGCAGCTTAATAACTAAGAACACTGGTGAATTATACACAAATTAGGTCTCTTGCTGTTTAGTACGTCAAAACTCAGTGTTCTATGGCATATTACTCACAAATTGGGTGTACTGCAGCTTACTACACCAGAAATTGCAGTCTGGACACACGAATTTGGTGTATTCTAGCTTACTACGTTAGAACTCGGTGTATTCTGGCATATTACTCACAAGTTCATTGTTCTGAAGCTTACTACACTTGAATTGAGTCTATTCTGGCCTATTATACATCATTTCGTAGTAATGCAGTATAATACGTCAGAATAATGTCGTATTACACACAAATTAGGTCTTGCTGTTTAGTACGTCAAAACTCAGTGTTTTGTGGCATATTACTCACAAATTGGGTGTACTGAAGCTTAATACATTTGAATTGAGTGTATTCTGGCCTGTTACACATGACTTCGTTGTTTTGCAGCTTAATAAGAACACTGGCGAATTATACACAAATTAGGTCTCTTGCTGTTTAGTACGTCAAAACTCAGTGTTCTATGGCATATTACTCACAAATTGGGTGTACTGCAGCTTACTACACCAGAAATTGCAGTCTGGACACACGAATTTGGTGCATTCTAGCTTACTACGTTAGAACTCGGTGTATTCTGGCATATTACTCACAAGTTCATTGTTCTGAAGCTTACTACACTTGGATTGAGTCTATTCTGGCCTATTATACATCATGTCGTAGTAATGCAGCAAAATACGTCAGAATACTGTCGTATTACACACAAATTAGGTCTTGCTGTTTAGTACGTCAAAACTGAGTGTTTTGTGGCATATTACTCACAAAATGGGTGTACTGAAGCTTACTACACTTGAATTGAGTGTATTCTGGCCTGTTACACATGACTTCGTTGTTTTCCAGCTTAATAACTAAGAACACTGGCGAATTATACACAAATTAGGTCTCTTGCTGTTTAGTACGTCAAAACTCATTGTTCTATTGCACATTACTCACAAATTGGGTGTACTGCAGCTTACTATACCAGAAATTGCAGTCTGGACACACGATTTTGGTGTATTCTAGCTTACTACGTTAGAACTCGGTGTATTCTGGCATATTACTCACAAGTTCATTGTTCTGAAGCTTACTACACTTGAATTGAGTCTATTCTGGCCTATTATACATCATGTCGTAGTAATGCAGCAAAATACGTCAGAATACTGTCGTATTACACACAAATTAGGTCTTGCTGTTTAGTACGTCAAAACTGAGTGTTTTGTGGCATATTACTCACAAAATGGGTGTACTGAAGCTTACTACACTTGAATTGAGTGTATTCTGGCCTGTTACACATGACTTTGGTGTATTCTAGCTAACTACGTTAGAACTCGGTGTATTCTGTAATATTACTCACAAATTCATTGTTCTGAAGCTTACTACACTTGAATTGAGTCTATTCTCGCCTATTATAATTCATTTCATAGTAATGCAGCATAATACGTCAGAATACTGTCGTATTACACACAAATTAGGTCTTGCTGTTTAGTACGTCAAAACTCAGTGTATTGTGGCATATTACTCACAAATTGGGTGTACTGAAGCTTACTACACTTGAATTGAGTGTATTCTTACTTGTTACACATGACTGTTGTTTTGCAGCTTAATAACTAAGAACACTGGCGAATTATACATAAATTAGGTCTCTTGCTGTTTAGTACGTCAAAACTCAGTGTTTTGTGGCATATTACTCACAAAATGGGTGTACTGAAGCTTACTACACTTGAATTGAGTGTATTCTGGCCTGTTACACATGACTTTGGTGTATTCTAGCTAACTACGTTAGAACTCGGTGTATTCTGTAATATTACTCACAAATTCATTGTTCTGAAGCTTACTACACTTGAATTGAGTCTATTCTCGCCTATTATAATTCATTTCATAGTAATGCAGCATAATACGTCAGAATACTGTCGTATTACACACAAATTAGGTCTTGCTGTTTAGTACGTCAAAACTCAGTGTATTGTGGCATATTACTCACAAATTGGGTGTACTGAAGCTTACTACACTTGAATTGAGTGTATTCTTACTTGTTACACATGACTGTTGTTTTGCAGCTTAATAACTAAGAACACTGGCGAATTATACATAAATTAGGTCTCTTGCTGTTTAGTACGTCAAAACTCAGTGTTCTATGGCATATTACTTACAAATTGGGTGTACTGCAGCTTACTACACCAGAAATTGCAGTCTGGACACACGAATTGGGTGTATTCCAGTTTAGTACGCCAAAACTCGTTGTATTCTGGCATATTACTCACAAATTCATTGTACTGAAGCTTACTACACTAGAATTGAGTGTATTCTGGCCTGTTACAGATGACTTCGTTGTTTTGCAGCTTAATAACTAAGAACACTGGCGAATTATACACAAATTAGGTCTCTTGCTGTTTAGTACGTCAAAACTCAGTGTTCTATGGAATATTACTCACAAATTGGGTGTACTGAAGCTTACTACATTTGAATTGAGTGTATTCTGGCCTGTTACACATGTCTTCGTTGTTTTGCAGCTTAATAACTAAGAACACTGGCGAATTATACACAAATTAGGTCTCTTGCTGTTTAGTACGTCAAAACTCAGTGTTCTATAGCATATTACTCAGAAATTGGGTGTACTGCAGCTTACTACACCAGAAATTGCAGTCTGGACACACGATTTTGGTGTATTCTAGCTTACTACGTTAGAACTCGGTGTATTCTGGCATATTACTCACAAGTTCATTGTTCTGAAGCTTACTACACTTGAATTGAGTCTATTCTGGCCTATTATACATCATGTCGTAGTAATGCAGCAAAATACGTCAGAATACTGTCGTATTACACACAAATTAGGTTTTGCTGTTTAGTACGTCAAAACTGAGTGTTTTGTGGCATATTACTCACAAAATGGGTGTACTGAAGCTTACTACACTTGAATTGAGTGTATTCTGGCCTGTTACACATGACTTCGTTGTTTTCCAGCTTAATAACTAAGAACACTGGCGAATTATACACAAATTAGGTCTCTTGCTGTTTAGTACGTCAAAACTCATTGTTCTATTGCATATTACTCACAAATTGGGTGTACTGAAGCTTACTACACTTGAATTGAGTGTATTCTGACTTGTTACACATGACTGTTGTTTTGCAGCTTAATAACTAAGAACACTGGCGAATTATACACAAATTAGGTCTCTTGCTGTTTAGTACGTCAAAACTCAGTGTTCTATGGCATATTACTCACAAATTGGGTGTACTGCAGCTTACTACACCAGAAATTGCAGTCTGGACACACGAATTTGGTGTATTCTAGCTTACTACGTTAGAACTCGGTGTATTCTGGCATATTACTCACAAGTTCATTGTTCTGAAGCTTACTACACTTGAATTGAGTCTATTCTGGCCTATTATACATCATTTCGTAGTAATGCAGTATAATACGTCAGAATAATGTCGTATTACACACAAATTAGGTCTTGCTGTTTAGTACGTCAAAACTCAGTGTTTTGTGGCATATTACTCACAAATTGGGTGTACTGAAGCTTAATACATTTGAATTGAGTGTATTCTGGCCTGTTACACATGACTTCGTTGTTTTGCAGCTTAATAAGAACACTGGCGAATTATACACAAATTAGGTCTCTTGCTGTTTAGTACGTCAAAACTCAGTGTTCTATGGCATATTACTCACAAATTGGGTGTACTGCAGCTTACTACACCAGAAATTGCAGTCTGGACACACGAATTTGGTGCATTCTAGCTTACTACGTTAGAACTCGGTGTATTCTGGCATATTACTCACAAGTTCATTGTTCTGAAGCTTACTACACTTGGATTGAGTCTATTCTGGCCTATTATACATCATGTCGTAGTAATGCAGCAAAATACGTCAGAATACTGTCGTATTACACACAAATTAGGTCTTGCTGTTTAGTACGTCAAAACTGAGTGTTTTGTGGCATATTACTCACAAAATGGGTGTACTGAAGCTTACTACACTTGAATTGAGTGTATTCTGGCCTGTTACACATGACTTCGTTGTTTTCCAGCTTAATAACTAAGAACACTGGCGAATTATACACAAATTAGGTCTCTTGCTGTTTAGTACGTCAAAACTCATTGTTCTATTGCACATTACTCACAAATTGGGTGTACTGCAGCTTACTACACCAGAAATTGCAGTCTGGACACACGATTTTGGTGTATTCTAGCTTACTACGTTAGAACTCGGTGTATTCTGGCATATTACTCACAAGTTCATTGTTCTGAAGCTTACTACACTTGAATTGAGTCTATTCTGGCCTATTATACATCATGTCGTAGTAATGCAGCAAAATACGTCAGAATACTGTCGTATTACACACAAATTAGGTCTTGCTGTTTAGTACGTCAAAACTGAGTGTTTTGTGGCATATTACTCACAAAATGGGTGTACTGAAGCTTACTACACTTGAATTGAGTGTATTCTGGCCTGTTACACATGACTTCGTTGTTTTCCAGCTTAATAACTAAGAACACTGGCGAATTATACACAAATTAGGTCTCTTGCTGTTTAGTACGTCAAAACTCATTGTTCTATTGCATATTACTCACAAATTGGGTGTACTGAAGCTTACTACACCAGAAATTGCAGTCTGGACACACGAATTTGGTGTATTCTAGCTTACTACGTTAGAACTCGGTGTATTCTGGCATATTACTCACAAGTTCATTGTTCTGAAGCTTACTACTATTGAATTGAGTCTATTCTGGCCTATTATACATCATTTCGTAGTAATGCAGCAAAATACGTCAGAATACTGTCGTATTACACACAAATTAGGTCTTGCTGTTTAGTACGTCAAAACTGAGTGTTTTGTGGCATATTACTCACAAAATGGGTGTACTGAAGCTTACTACACTTGAATTGAGTGTATTCTGGCCTGTTACACATGACTTCGATGTTTTCCAGCTTAATAACTAAGAACACTGGCGAATTATACACAAATTAGGTCTCTTGCTGTTTAGTACGTCAAAACTCATTGTTCTATTGCATATTACTCACAAATTGGGTGTACTGAAGCTTACTACACCAGAAATTGCAGTCTGGACACACGAATTTGGTGTATTCTAGCTTACTACGTTAGAACTCGGTGTATTCTGGCATATTACTCACAAGTTCATTGTTCTGAAGCTTACTACTATTGAATTGAGTCTATTCTGGCCTATTATACATCATTTCGTAGTAATGCAGCAAAATACGTCAGAATACTGTCGTATTACACACACATTAGGTCTTGCTGTTTAGTACGTCAAAACTGAGTGTTTTGTGGCATATTACTCACAAATTGGGTGTACTGAAGCTTACTACACTTGAATTGAGTGTATTCTGGCCTGTTACACATGACTTCGTTGTTTTGCAGCTTAATAACTAAGAACACTGGCGAATTATACACAAATTAGGTCTCTTGCTGTTTAGTACGTCAAAACTCAGTGTTCTATTGCATATTACTCACATATTGGGTGTACTGCAGCTTACTACACCAGAAATTGCAGTCTGGACACACAAATTTGGTGTATTCTAGCTTACTACGTTAGAACTCGGTGAATTCTGGCATATTACTCACAAGTTCATTGTTCTGAAGCTTACTACATTAGAATTGAGTGTATTCTGGCCTATTATACATCATTTCGTTGTATTTTAGCATAATACGTCAGAATACTGTCGTATTACACACAGATTAGATCTTGCTGTTTAGTACGTCAAAACTCAGTGTTTTGTGGCATATTACTCACAAATTGGGTGTACTGAAGCTTACTACACTTGAATTGAGTGTATTCTGGCCTGTTACACATGACTTTGGTGTATTCTATCTAACTACGTTAGAACTCGGTGTATTCTGTAATATTACTCACACATTCATTGTTCTGAAGCTTACTACACTTGAATTGAGTCTATTCTGGCCTATTATAATTCATTTCATAGTAATGCAGCATAATACGTCAGAATACTGTCGTATTACACACAAATTAGGTCTTGCTGTTTAGTACGTCAAAACTCAGTGTATTGTGGCATATTACTCACAAATTGGGTGTACTGAAGCTTACTACACTTGAATTGAGTGTATTCTTACTTGTTACACATGACTGTTGTTTTGCAGCTTAATAACTAAGAACACTGGCGAATTATACACAAATTAGGTCTCTTGCTGTTTAGTACGTCAAAACTCAGTGTTCTATGGCATATTACTCACAAATTGGGTGTACTGAAGCTTACTACATTTGAATTGAGTGTATTCTGGCCTGTTACACATGTCTTCGTTGTTTTGCAGCTTAATAACTAAGAACACTGGCGAATTATACACAAATTAGGTCTCTTGCTGTTTAGTACGTCAAAACTCAGTGTTCTATAGCATATTACTCAGAAATTGGGTGTACTGCAGCTTACTACACCAGAAATTGCAGTCTGGACACACGATTTTGGTGTATTCTAGCTTACTACGTTAGAACTCGGTGTATTCTGGCATATTACTCACAAGTTCATTGTTCTGAAGCTTACTACACTTGAATTGAGTCTATTCTGGCCTATTATACATCATGTCGTAGTAATGCAGCAAAATACGTCAGAGTACTGTCGTATTACACACAAATTAGGTCTTGCTGTTTAGTACGTCAAAACTGAGTGTTTTGTGGCATATTACTCACAAAATGGGTGTACTGAAGCTTACTACACTTGAATTGAGTGTATTCTGGCCTGTTACACATGACTTCGTTGTTTTCCAGCTTAATAACTAAGAACACTGGCGAATTATACACAAATTAGGTCTCTTGCTGTTTAGTACGTCAAAACTCATTGTTCTATTGCATATTACTCACAAATTGGGTGTACTGAAGCTTACTACACTTGAATTGAGTGTATTCTGGCCTGTTACACATGACTTCGTTGTTTTGCAGCTTAATAAGAACACTGGCGAATTATACACAAATTAGGTCTCTTGCTGTTTAGTACGTCAAAACTCAGTGTTCTATGGCATATTACTCACAAATTGGGTGTACTGCAGCTTACTACACCAGAAATTGCAGTCTGGACACACGAATTTGGTGCATTCTAGCTTACTACGTTAGAACTCGGTGTATTCTGGCATATTACTCACAAGTTCATTGTTCTGAAGCTTACTACACTTGAATTGAGTCTATTCTGGCCTATTATACATCATTTCGTAGTAATGCAGCATAATACGTCAGAATACTGTCGTATTACACACAAATTAGGTCTTGCTGTTTAGTACGTCAAAACTCAGTGTTTTGTGGCATATTACTCACAAATTGGGTGTACTGAAGCTTACTACATTTGAATTGAGTGTATTCTTGCCTGTTACACATGACTTCGTTGTTTTGCAGCTTAATAACTAAGAACACTGGCGAATTATACACAAATTAGGTCTCTTGCTGTTTAATACGTCAAAACTCATTGTTCTATTGCATATTACTCACAAATTGGGTGTACTGCAGCTTACTACACCAGAAATTGCAGTCTGGACACACGAATTTGGTGTATTCTAGCTTACTACGTTAGAACTCGGTGTATTCTGGCATATTACTCACAAGTTCATTGTTCTGAAGCTTACTACACTTGGATTGAGTCTATTCTGGCCTATTATACATCATGTCGTAGTAATGCAGCAAAATACGTCAGAATACTGTCGTATTACACACAAATTAGGTCTTGCTGTTTAGTACGTCAAAACTGAGTGTTTTGTGGCATATTACTCACAAAATGGGTGTACTGAAGCTTACTACACTTGAATTGAGTGTATTCTGGCCTGTTACACATGACTTCGTTGTTTTCCAGCTTAATAACTAAGAACACTGGCGAATTATACACAAATTAGGTCTCTTGCTGTTTAGTACGTCAAAACTCATTGTTCTATTGCATATTACTCACAAATTGGGTGTACTGAAGCTTACTACACCAGAAATTGCAGTCTGGACACACGAATTTGGTGTATTCTAGCTTACTACGTTAGAACTCGGTGTATTCTGGCATATTACTCACAAGTTCATTGTTCTGAAGCTTACTACTATTGAATTGAGTCTATTCTGGCCTATTATACATCATTTCGTAGTAATGCAGCAAAATACGTCAGAATACTGTCGTATTACACACACATTAGGTCTTGCTGTTTAGTACGTCAAAACTGAGTGTTTTGTGGCATATTACTCACAAATTGGGTGTACTGAAGCTTACTACACTTGAATTGAGTGTATTCTGGCCTGTTACACATGACTTCGTTGTTTTGCAGCTTAATAACTAAGAACACTGGCGAATTATACACAAATTAGGTCTCTTGCTGTTTAGTACGTCAAAACTCAGTGTTCTATTGCATATTACTCACATATTGGGTGTACTGCAGCTTACTACACCAGAAATTGCAGTCTGGACACACAAATTTGGTGTATTCTAGCTTACTACGTTAGAACTCGGTGAATTCTGGCATATTACTCACAAGTTCATTGTTCTGAAGCTTACTACATTAGAATTGAGTGTATTCTGGCCTATTATACATCATTTCGTTGTATTTTAGCATAATACGTCAGAATACTGTCGTATTACACACAGATTAGATCTTGCTGTTTAGTACGTCAAAACTCAGTGTTTTGTGGCATATTACTCACAAATTGGGTGTACTGAAGCTTACTACACTTGAATTGAGTGTATTCTGGCCTGTTACACATGACTTTGGTGTATTCTAGCTAACTACGTTAGAACTCGGTGTATTCTGTAATATTACTCACAAATTCATTGTTCTGAAGCTTACTACACTTGAATTGAGTCTATTCTGGCCTATTATAATTCATTTCATAGTAATGCAGCATAATACGTCAGAATACTGTCGTATTACACACAAATTAGGTCTTGCTGTTTAGTACGTCAAAACTCAGTGTTTTGTGGCATATTACTCACAAATTGGGTGTACTGAAGCTTACTACACTTGAATTGAGTGTATTCTTACTTGTTACACATGACTGTTGTTTTGCAGCTTAATAACTAAGAACACTGGCGAATTATACATAAATTAGGTCTCTTGCTGTTTAGTACGTCAAAACTCAGTGTTCTATGGCATATTACTTACAAATTGGGTGTACTGCAGCTTACTACACCAGAAATTGCAGTCTGGACACACGAATTGGGTGTATTCCAGTTTAGTACGCCAAAACTCGTTGTATTCTGGCATATTACTCACAAATTCATTGTACTGAAGCTTACTACACTAGAATTGAGTGTATTCTGGCCTGTTACAGATGACTTCGTTGTTTTGCAGCTTAATAACTAAGAACACTGGCGAATTATACACAAATTAGGTCTCTTGCTGTTTAGTACGTCAAAACTCAGTGTTCTATGGCATATTACTCACAAATTGGGTGTACTGAAGCTTACTACATTTGAATTGAGTGTATTCTGGCCTGTTACACATGTCTTCGTTGTTTTGCAGCTTAATAACTAAGAACACTGGCGAATTATACACAAATTAGGTCTCTTGCTGTTTAGTACGTCAAAACTCAGTGTTCTATAGCATATTACTCAGAAATTGGGTGTACTGCAGCTTACTACACCAGAAATTGCAGTCTGGACACACGATTTTGGTGTATTCTAGCTTACTACGTTAGAACTCGGTGTATTCTGGCATATTACTCACAAGTTCATTGTTCTGAAGCTTACTACACTTGAATTGAGTCTATTCTGGCCTATTATACATCATGTCGTAGTAATGCAGCAAAATACGTCAGAATACTGTCGTATTACACACAAATTAGGTCTTGCTGTTTAGTACGTCAAAACTGAGTGTTTTGTGGCATATTACTCACAAAATGGGTGTACTGAAGCTTACTACACTTGAATTGAGTGTATTCTGGCCTGTTACACATGACTTCGTTGTTTTCCAGCTTAATAACTAAGAACACTGGCGAATTATACACAAATTAGGTCTCTTGCTGTTTAGTACGTCAAAACTCATTGTTCTATTGCATATTACTCACAAATTGGGTGTACTGCAGCTTACTACACCAGAAATTGCAGTCTGGACACACGAATTTGGTGTATTCTAGCTTACTACGTTAGAACTCGGTGTATTCTGGCATATTACTCACAAGTTCATTGTTCTGAAGCTTACTACACTTGGATTGAGTCTATTCTGGCCTATTATACATCATGTCGTAGTAATGCAGCAAAATACGTCAGAATACTGTCGTATTACACACAAATTAGGTCTTGCTGTTTAGTACGTCAAAACTGAGTGTTTTGTGGCATATTACTCACAAAATGGGTGTACTGAAGCTTACTACACTTGAATTGAGTGTATTCTGGCCTGTTACACATGACTTCGTTGTTTTCCAGCTTAATAACTAAGAACACTGGCGAATTATACACAAATTAGGTCTCTTGCTGTTTAGTACGTCAAAACTCATTGTTCTATTGCATATTACTCACAAATTGGGTGTACTGAAGCTTACTACACCAGAAATTGCAGTCTGGACACACGAATTTGGTGTATTCTAGCTTACTACGTTAGAACTCGGTGTATTCTGGAATATTACTCACAAGTTCATTGTTCTGAAGCTTACTACTATTGAATTGAGTCTATTCTGGCCTATTATACATCATTTCGTAGTAATGCAGCAAAATACGTCAGAATACTGTCGTATTACACACATTAGGTCTTGCTGTTTAGTACGTCAAAACTGAGTGTTTTGTGGCATATTACTCACAAATTGGGTGTACTGAAGCTTACTACACTTGAATTGAGTGTATTCTGGCCTGTTACACATGACTTCGTTGTTTTGCAGCTTAATAACTAAGAACACTGGCGAATTATACACAAATTATGTCTCTTGCTGTTTAGTACGTCAAAACTCAGTGTTCTATTGCATATTACTCACATATTGGGTGTACTGCAGCTTACTACACCAGAAATTGCAGTCTGGACACACAAATTTGGTGTATTCTAGCTTACTACGTTAGAACTCGGTGAATTCTGGCATATTACTCACAAGTTCATTGTTCTGAAGCTTACTACATTAGAATTGAGTGTATTCTGGCCTATTATACATCATTTCGTTGTATTTTAGCATAATACGTCAGAATACTGTCGTATTACACACAGATTAGATCTTGCTGTTTAGTACGTCAAAACTCAGTGTTTTGTGGCATATTACTCACAAATTGGGTGTACTGAAGCTTACTACACTTGAAGTGAGTGTATTCTGGCCTGTTACACATGACTTTGGTGTATTCTAGCTAACTACGTTAGAACTCGGTGTATTCTGTAATATTACTCACAAATTCATTGTTCTGAAGCTTACTACACTTGAATTGAGTCTATTCTGGCCTATTATAATTCATTTCATAGTAATGCAGCATAATACGTCAGAATACTGTCGTATTACACACAAATTAGGTCTTGCTGTTTAGTACGTCAAAACTCAGTGTTTTGTGGCATATTACTCACAAATTGGGTGTACTGAAGCTTACTACACTTGAATTGAGTGTATTCTTACTTGTTACACATGACTGTTGTTTTGCAGCTTAATAACTAAGAACACTGGCGAATTATACATAAATTAGGTCTCTTGCTGTTTAGTACGTCAAAACTCAGTGTTCTATGGCATATTACTTACAAATTGGGTGTACTGCAGCTTACTACACCAGAAATTGCAGTCTGGACACACGAATTGGGTGTATTCCAGTTTAGTACGCCAAAACTCGTTGTATTCTGGCATATTACTCACAAATTCATTGTACTGAAGCTTACTACACTAGAATTGAGTGTATTCTGGCCTGTTACAGATGACTTCGTTGTTTTGCAGCTTAATAACTAAGAACTGGCGAATTATACACAAATTAGGTCTCTTGCTGTTTAGTACGTCAAAACTCAGTGTTCTATGGCATATTACTCACAAATTGGGTGTACTGAAGCTTACTACATTTGAATTGAGTGTATTCTGGCCTGTTACACATGTCTTCGTTGTTTTGCAGCTTAATAACTAAGAACACTGGCGAATTATACACAAATTAGGTCTCTTGCTGTTTAGTACGTCAAAACTCAGTGTTCTATAGCATATTACTCAGAAATTGGGTGTACTGCAGCTTACTACACCAGAAATTGCAGTCTGGACACGATTTTGGTGTATTCTAGCTTACTACGTTAGAACTCGGTGTATTCTGGCATATTACTCACAAGTTCATTGTTCTGAAGCTTACTACACTTGAATTGAGTCTATTCTGGCCTATTATACATCATGTCGTAGTAATGCAGCAAAATACGTCAGAATACTGTCGTATTACACACAAATTAGGTCTTGCTGTTTAGTACGTCAAAACTGAGTGTTTTGTGGCATATTACTCACAAAATGGGTGTACTGAAGCTTACTACACTTGAATTGAGTGTATTCTGGCCTGTTACACATGACTTCGTTGTTTTCCAGCTTAATAACTAAGAACACTGGCGAATTATACACAAATTAGGTCTCTTGCTGTTTAGTACGTCAAAACTCATTGTTCTAATGCATATTACTCACAAATTGGGTGTACTGAAGCTTACTACACTTGAATTGAGTGTATTCTGACTTGTTACACATGACTGTTGTTTTGCAGCTTAATAACTAAGAACACTGGCGAATTATACACAAATTAGGTCTCTTGCTGTTTAGTACGTCAAAACTCAGTGTTCTATGGCATATTACTCACAAATTGGGTGTACTGCAGCTTACTACACCAGAAATTGCAGTCTGCACACGAATTTGGTGTATTCTAGCTTACTACGTTAGAACTCGGTGTATTCTGGCATATTACTCACAAGTTCATTGTTCTGAAGCTTACTACACTTGAATTGAGTCTATTCTGGCCTATTATACATCATTTCGTAGTAATGCAGCATAATACGTCAGAATAATGTCGTATTACACACAAATTAGGTCTTGCTGTTTAGTACGTCAAAACTCAGTGTTTTGTGGCATATTACTCACAAATTGGGTGTACTGAAGCTTAATACATTTGAATTGAGTGTATTCTGGCCTGTTACACATGACTTCGTTGTTTTGCAGCTTAATAAGAACACTGGCGAATTATACACAAATTAGGTCTCTTGCTGTTTAGTACGTCAAAACTCAGTGTTCTATGGCATATTACTCACAAATTGGTTGTACTGCAGCTTACTACACCAGAAATTGCAGTCTGGACACACGAATTTGGTGCATTCTAGCTTACTACGTTAGAACTCGGTGTATTCTGGCATATTACTCACAAGTTCATTGTTCTGAAGCTTACTACACTTGAATTGAGTCTATTCTGGCATATTATACATCATTTCGTAGTAATGCAGCATAATACGTCAGAATACTGTCGTATTACACACAAATTAGGTCTTGCTGTTTAGTACGTCAAAACTCATTGTTCTATTGCATATTACTCACAAATTGGGTGTACTGAAGCTTACTACACTTGACTTGACTGTATTCTGACTTGTTACACATGACTGTTGTTTTGCAGCTTAATAACTAAGAACACTGGCGAATTATACACAAATTAGGTCTCTTGCTGTTTAGTACGTCAAAACTCAGTGTTCTATGGCATATTACTGACAAATTGGGTGTACTGCAGCTTACTACACCAGAAATTGCAGTCTGGACACACGAATTTGGTGTATTCTAGCTTACTACGTTAGAACTCGGTGTATTCTGGCATATTACTCACAAGTTCATTGTTCTGAAGCTTACTACACTTAAATTGAGTCTATTCTGGCCTATTATACATCATTTCGTAGTAATGCAGCATAATACGTCAGAATAATGTCGTATTACACACAAATTAGGTCTTGCTGTTTAGTACTTCAAAACTCAGTGTTTTGTGGCATATTACTCACAAATTGGGTGTACTGAAGCTTAATACATTTGAATTGAGTGTATTCTGGCCTGTTACACATGACTTCGTTGTTTTGCAGCTTAATAAGAACACTGGCGAATTATACACAAATTAGGTCTCTTGCTGTTTAGTACGTCAAAACTCAGTGTTCTATGGCATATTACTGACAAATTGGGTGTACTGCAGCTTACTACACTAGAAATTGCAGTCTGGACACACGAATTTGGTGTATTCTAGCTTACTACGTTAGAACTCGGTGTATTCTGGCATATTACTCACAAGTTCATTGTTCTGAACCTTACTACACTTGGATTGAGTCTATTCTGGCCTATTATACATCATGTCGTAGTAATGCAGCAAAATACGTCAGAATACTGTCGTATTACACACAAATTAGGTCTTGCTGTTTAGTACGTCAAAACTGAGTGTTTTGTGGCATATTACTCACAAAATGGGTGTACTGAAGCTTACTACACTTGAATTGAGTGTATTCTGGCCTGTTACACATGACTTCGTTGTTTTCCAGCTTAATAACTAAGAACACTGGCGAATTATACACAAATTAGGTCTCTTGCTGTTTAGTACGTCAAAACTCATTGTTCTATTGCACATTACTCACAAATTGGGTGTACTGAAGCTTACTACACTTGAATTGAGTGTATTCTGACTTGTTACACATGACTGTTGTTTTGCAGCTTAATAACTAAGAACACTGGCGAATTATACACAAATTAGGTCTCTTGCTGTTTAGTACGTCAAAACTCAGTGTTCTATGGCATATTACTCACAAATTGGGTGTACTGCAGCTTACTACACCAGAAATTGCAGTCTGGACACACGAATTTGGTGTATTCTAGCTTACTACGTTAGAACTCGGTGTATTCTGGCATATTACTCACAAGTTCATTGTTCTGAAGCTTACTACTATTGAATTGAGTCTATTCTGGCCTATTATACATCATTTCGTAGTAATGCAGCAAAATACGTCTGAATACTGTCGTATTACACACACATTAGGTCTTGCTGTTTAGTACGTCAAAACTGAGTGTTTTGTGGCATATTACTCACAAATTGGGTGTACTGAAGCTTACTACACTTGAATTGAGTGTATTCTGGCCTGTTACACATGACTTCGTTGTTTTGCAGCTTAATAATTAAGAACACTGGCGAATTATACACAAATTAGGTCTCTTGCTGTTTAGTACGTCAAAACTCAGTGTTCTATGGCATATTACTCACAAATTGGGTGTACTGCAGCTTACTACACCAGAAATTGCAGTCTGGACACACGAATTTGGTGTATTCTAGCTTACTACGTTAGAACTCGGTGTATTCTGGCATATTACTCACAAGTTCATTGTTCTGAAGCTTACTACTATTGAATTGAGTCTATGCTGGCCTATTATACATCATTTCGTAGTAATGCAGCAAAATACGTCTGAATACTGTCGTATTACACACACATTAGGTCTTGCTGTTTAGTACGTCAAAACTGAGTGTTTTGTGGCATATTACTCACAAATTGGGTGTACTGAAGCTTACTACACTTGAATTGAGTGTATTCTGACTTGTTACACATGACTGTTGTTTTGCAGCTTAATAACTAAGAACACTGGCGAATTATACATAAATTAGGTCTCTTGCTGTTTAGTACGTCAAAACTCAGTGTTCTATGGCATATTACATACAAATTGGGTGTACTGCAGCTTACTACACCAGAAATTGCAGTCTGGACACACGAATTGGGTGTATCCCAGTTTAGTACGCCAAAACTCGTTGTATTCTGGCATATTACTCACAAATTCATTGTACTGAAGCTTACTACACTAGAATTGAGTGTATTCTGGCCTGTTACAGATGACTTCGTTGTTTTGCAGCTTAATAACTAAGAACACTGGCGAATTATACACAAATTAGGTCTCTTGCTGTTTAGTACGTCAAAACTCAGTGTTCTATGGCATATTACTCACAAATTGGGTGTACTGAATCTTACTACATTTGAATTGAGTGTATTCTGGCCTGTTACACATGTCTTCGTTGTTTTGCAGCTTAATAACTAAGAACACTGGCGAATTATACACAAATTAGGTCTCTTGCTGTTTAGTACGTCAAAACTCAGTGTTCTATGGCATATTACTCAGAAATTGGGTGTACTGCAGCTTACTACACCAGAAATTGCAGTCTGGACACACGATTTTGGTGTATTCTAGCTTACTACGTTAGAACTCGGTGTATTCTGGCATATTACACAAGTTCATTGTTCTGAATTTTACTACACTTGAATTGAGTCTATTCTGGCCTATTATACATCATGTCGTAGTAATGCAGCAAAATACGTCAGAATACTGTCGTATTACACACAAATTAGGTCTTGCTGTTTAGTACGTCAAAACTGAGTATTTTGTGGCATATTACTCACAAAATGGTTGTACTGAAGCTTACTACACTTGAATTGAGTGTATTCTGGCCTGTTACACATGACTTCGTTGTTTTCCAGCTTAATAACTAAGAACACTGGAGAATTATACACAAATTAGGTCTCTTGCTGTTTAGTACGTCAAAACTCATTGTTCTATTGCATATTACTCACAAATTGGGTGTACTGAAGCTTACTACACTTGAATTGAGTGTATTCTGACTTGTTACACATGACTTCGTTGTTTTGCAGCTTAATAAGAACACTGGCGAATTATACACAAATTAGGTCTCTTGCTGTTTAGTACGTCAAAACTCAGTGTTCTATGGCATATTACTCACAAATTGGGTGTACTGCAGCTTACTACACCAGAAATTGCAGTCTGGACACACGAATTTGGTGCATTCTAGCTTACTACGTTAGAACTCGGTGTATTCTGGCATATTACTCACAAGTTAATTGTTCTGAAGCTTACTACACTTGAATTGAGTCTATTCTGGCATATTATACATCATTTCGTAGTAATGCAGCATAATACGTCAGAATAATGTCGTATTACACACAAATTAGGTCTTGCTGTTTAGTACGTCAAAACTCAGTGTTTTGTGGCATATTACTCACAAATTGGGTGTACTGAAGCTTACTACATTTGAATTGAGTGTATTCTGGCCTGTTACACATGACTTCGTTGTTTTGCAGCTTAATAACTAAGAACACTGGCGAATTATACACAAATTAGGTCTCTTGCTGTTTAGTACGTCAAAACTCATTGTTCTATTGCATATTACTCACAAATTGGGTGTACTGCAGCTTACTACACCAGAAATTGCAGTCTGGACACACGAATTTGGTGTATTCTAGCTTACTACGTTAGAACTCGGTGTATTCTGGCATATTACTCACAAGTTCATTGTTCTGAAGCTTACTACACTTGGATTGAGTCTATTCTGGCCTATTATACATCATGTCGTAGTAATGCAGCAAAATACGTCAGAATACTGTCGTATTACACACAAATTAGGTCTTGCTGTTTAGTACGTCAAAACTGAGTGTTTTGTGGCATATTACTCACAAAATGGGTGTACTGAAGCTTACTACACTTGAATTGAGTGTATTCTGACTTGTTACACATGACTGTTGTTTTGCAGCTTAATAACTAAGAACACTGGCGAATTATACACAAATTAGGTCTCTTGCTGTTTAGTACGTCAAAACTCAGTGTTCTATGGCATATTACTCACAAATTGGGTGTACTGCAGCTTACTACACCAGAAATTGCAGTCTGGACACACGAATTTGGTGTATTCTAGCTTACTACGTTAGAACTCGGTGTATTCTGGCATATTACTCACAAGTTCATTGTTCTGAAGCTTACTACTATTGAATTGAGTCTATTCTGGCCTATTATACATCATTTCGTAGTAATGCAGCAAAATACGTCTGAATACTGTCGTATTACACACACATTAGGTCTTGCTGTTTAGTACGTCAAAACTGAGTGTTTTGTGGCATATTACTCACAAATTGGGTGTACTGAAGCTTACTACACTTGAATTGAGTGTATTCTGGCCTGTTACACATGACTTCGTTGTTTTGCAGCTTAATAATTAAGAACACTGGCGAATTATACACAAATTAGGTCTCTTGCTGTTTAGTACGTCAAAACTCAGTGTTCTATGGCATATTACTCACAAATTGGGTGTACTGCAGCTTACTACACCAGAAATTGCAGTCTGGACACACGAATTTGGTGTATTCTAGCTTACTACGTTAGAACTCGGTGTATTCTGGCATATTACTCACAAGTTCATTGTTCTGAAGCTTACTACTATTGAATTGAGTCTATGCTGGCCTATTATACATCATTTCGTAGTAATGCAGCAAAATACGTCTGAATACTGTCGTATTACACACACATTAGGTCTTGCTGTTTAGTACGTCAAAACTGAGTGTTTTGTGGCATATTACTCACAAATTGGGTGTACTGAAGCTTACTACACTTGAATTGAGTGTATTCTGGCCTGTTACACATGACTTCGTTGTTTTGCAGCTTAATAACTAAGAACACTGGCGAATTATACACAAATTAGGTCTCTTGCTGTTTAGTACGTCAAAACTCAGTGTTCTATTGCATATTACTCACATATTGGGTGTACTGCAGCTTATTACACCAGAAATTGCAGTCTGGACACACGAATTTGGTGTATTCTAGCTTACTACGTTAGAACTCGGTGAATTCTGGCATATTACTCACAAGTTCATTGTTCTGAACCTTACTACACTTGGATTGAGTCTATTCTGGCCTATTATACATCATGTCGTAGTAATGCAGCAAAATACGTCAGAATACTGTCGTATTACACACAAATTAGGTCTTGCTGTTTAGTACGTCAAAACTGAGTGTTTTGTGGCATATTACTCACAAAATGGGTGTACTGAAGCTTACTACACTTGAATTGAGTGTATTCTGGCCTGTTACACATGACTTCGTTGTTTTCCAGCTTAATAACTAAGAACACTGGCGAATTATACACAAATTAGGTCTCTTGCTGTTTAGTACGTCAAAACTCATTGTTCTATTGCACATTACTCACAAATTGGGTGTACTGAAGCTTACTACACTTGAATTGAGTGTATTCTGACTTGTTACACATGACTGTTGTTTTGCAGCTTAATAACTAAGAACACTGGCGAATTATACACAAATTAGGTCTCTTGCTGTTTAGTACGTCAAAACTCAGTGTTCTATGGCATATTACTCACAAATTGGGTGTACTGCAGCTTACTACACCAGAAATTGCAGTCTGGACACACGAATTTGGTGTATTCTAGCTTACTACGTTAGAACTCGGTGTATTCTGGCATATTACTCACAAGTTCATTGTTCTGAAGCTTACTACTATTGAATTGAGTCTATTCTGGCCTATTATACATCATTTCGTAGTAATGCAGCAAAATACGTCTGAATACTGTCGTATTACACACACATTAGGTCTTGCTGTTTAGTACGTCAAAACTGAGTGTTTTGTGGCATATTACTCACAAATTGGGTGTACTGAAGCTTACTACACTTGAATTGAGTGTATTCTGGCCTGTTACACATGACTTCGTTGTTTTGCAGCTTAATAATTAAGAACACTGGCGAATTATACACAAATTAGGTCTCTTGCTGTTTAGTACGTCAAAACTCAGTGTTCTATGGCATATTACTCACAAATTGGGTGTACTGCAGCTTACTACACCAGAAATTGCAGTCTGGACACACGAATTTGGTGTATTCTAGCTTACTACGTTAGAACTCGGTGTATTCTGGCATATTACTCACAAGTTCATTGTTCTGAAGCTTACTACTATTGAATTGAGTCTATGCTGGCCTATTATACATCATTTCGTAGTAATGCAGCAAAATACGTCTGAATACTGTCGTATTACACACACATTAGGTCTTGCTGTTTAGTACGTCAAAACTGAGTGTTTTGTGGCATATTACTCACAAATTGGGTGTACTGAAGCTTACTACACTTGAATTGAGTGTATTCTGACTTGTTACACATGACTGTTGTTTTGCAGCTTAATAACTAAGAACACTGGCGAATTATACATAAATTAGGTCTCTTGCTGTTTAGTACGTCAAAACTCAGTGTTCTATGGCATATTACATACAAATTGGGTGTACTGCAGCTTACTACACCAGAAATTGCAGTCTGGACACACGAATTGGGTGTATCCCAGTTTAGTACGCCAAAACTCGTTGTATTCTGGCATATTACTCACAAATTCATTGTACTGAAGCTTACTACACTAGAATTGAGTGTATTCTGGCCTGTTACAGATGACTTCGTTGTTTTGCAGCTTAATAACTAAGAACACTGGCGAATTATACACAAATTAGGTCTCTTGCTGTTTAGTACGTCAAAACTCAGTGTTCTATGGCATATTACTCACAAATTGGGTGTACTGAATCTTACTACATTTGAATTGAGTGTATTCTGGCCTGTTACACATGTCTTCGTTGTTTTGCAGCTTAATAACTAAGAACACTGGCGAATTATACACAAATTAGGTCTCTTGCTGTTTAGTACGTCAAAACTCAGTGTTCTATGGCATATTACTCAGAAATTGGGTGTACTGCAGCTTACTACACCAGAAATTGCAGTCTGGACACACGATTTTGGTGTATTCTAGCTTACTACGTTAGAACTCGGTGTATTCTGGCATATTACACAAGTTCATTGTTCTGAATTTTACTACACTTGAATTGAGTCTATTCTGGCCTATTATACATCATGTCGTAGTAATGCAGCAAAATACGTCAGAATACTGTCGTATTACACACAAATTAGGTCTTGCTGTTTAGTACGTCAAAACTGAGTATTTTGTGGCATATTACTCACAAAATGGTTGTACTGAAGCTTACTACACTTGAATTGAGTGTATTCTGGCCTGTTACACATGACTTCGTTGTTTTCCAGCTTAATAACTAAGAACACTGGAGAATTATACACAAATTAGGTCTCTTGCTGTTTAGTACGTCAAAACTCATTGTTCTATTGCATATTACTCACAAATTGGGTGTACTGAAGCTTACTACACTTGAATTGAGTGTATTCTGACTTGTTACACATGACTTCGTTGTTTTGCAGCTTAATAAGAACACTGGCGAATTATACACAAATTAGGTCTCTTGCTGTTTAGTACGTCAAAACTCAGTGTTCTATGGCATATTACTCACAAATTGGGTGTACTGCAGCTTACTACACCAGAAATTGCAGTCTGGACACACGAATTTGGTGCATTCTAGCTTACTACGTTAGAACTCGGTGTATTCTGGCATATTACTCACAAGTTAATTGTTCTGAAGCTTACTACACTTGAATTGAGTCTATTCTGGCATATTATACATCATTTCGTAGTAATGCAGCATAATACGTCAGAATAATGTCGTATTACACACAAATTAGGTCTTGCTGTTTAGTACGTCAAAACTCAGTGTTTTGTGGCATATTACTCACAAATTGGGTGTACTGAAGCTTACTACATTTGAATTGAGTGTATTCTGGCCTGTTACACATGACTTCGTTGTTTTGCAGCTTAATAACTAAGAACACTGGCGAATTATACACAAATTAGGTCTCTTGCTGTTTAGTACGTCAAAACTCATTGTTCTATTGCATATTACTCACAAATTGGGTGTACTGCAGCTTACTACACCAGAAATTGCAGTCTGGACACACGAATTTGGTGTATTCTAGCTTACTACGTTAGAACTCGGTGTATTCTGGCATATTACTCACAAGTTCATTGTTCTGAAGCTTACTACACTTGGATTGAGTCTATTCTGGCCTATTATACATCATGTCGTAGTAATGCAGCAAAATACGTCAGAATACTGTCGTATTACACACAAATTAGGTCTTGCTGTTTAGTACGTCAAAACTGAGTGTTTTGTGGCATATTACTCACAAAATGGGTGTACTGAAGCTTACTACACTTGAATTGAGTGTATTCTGACTTGTTACACATGACTGTTGTTTTGCAGCTTAATAACTAAGAACACTGGCGAATTATACACAAATTAGGTCTCTTGCTGTTTAGTACGTCAAAACTCAGTGTTCTATGGCATATTACTCACAAATTGGGTGTACTGCAGCTTACTACACCAGAAATTGCAGTCTGGACACACGAATTTGGTGTATTCTAGCTTACTACGTTAGAACTCGGTGTATTCTGGCATATTACTCACAAGTTCATTGTTCTGAAGCTTACTACTATTGAATTGAGTCTATTCTGGCCTATTATACATCATTTCGTAGTAATGCAGCAAAATACGTCTGAATACTGTCGTATTACACACACATTAGGTCTTGCTGTTTAGTACGTCAAAACTGAGTGTTTTGTGGCATATTACTCACAAATTGGGTGTACTGAAGCTTACTACACTTGAATTGAGTGTATTCTGGCCTGTTACACATGACTTCGTTGTTTTGCAGCTTAATAATTAAGAACACTGGCGAATTATACACAAATTAGGTCTCTTGCTGTTTAGTACGTCAAAACTCAGTGTTCTATGGCATATTACTCACAAATTGGGTGTACTGCAGCTTACTACACCAGAAATTGCAGTCTGGACACACGAATTTGGTGTATTCTAGCTTACTACGTTAGAACTCGGTGTATTCTGGCATATTACTCACAAGTTCATTGTTCTGAAGCTTACTACTATTGAATTGAGTCTATGCTGGCCTATTATACATCATTTCGTAGTAATGCAGCAAAATACGTCTGAATACTGTCGTATTACACACACATTAGGTCTTGCTGTTTAGTACGTCAAAACTGAGTGTTTTGTGGCATATTACTCACAAATTGGGTGTACTGAAGCTTACTACACTTGAATTGAGTGTATTCTGGCCTGTTACACATGACTTCGTTGTTTTGCAGCTTAATAACTAAGAACACTGGCGAATTATACACAAATTAGGTCTCTTGCTGTTTAGTACGTCAAAACTCAGTGTTCTATTGCATATTACTCACATATTGGGTGTACTGCAGCTTATTACACCAGAAATTGCAGTCTGGACACACGAATTTGGTGTATTCTAGCTTACTACGTTAGAACTCGGTGAATTCTGGCATATTACTAACAAGTTCATTGTTCTGAAGCTTACTACATTAGAATTGAGTGTATTCTGGCCTATTATACATCATTTCGTTGTATTTTAGCATAATACGTCAGAATACTGTCGTGTTACACACTGATTAGATCTTGCTGTTTAGTACGTCAAAACTCAGTGTTTTGTAGCATATTACTCACAAATTGGGTGTACTGAAGCTTACTACACTTGAATTGAGTGTATTCTGACTTGTTACACATGACTGTTGTTTTGCAGCTTAATAACTAAGAACACTGGCGAATTATACATAAATTAGGTCTCTTGCTGTTTAGTACGTCAAAACTCAGTGTTCTATGGCATATTACTTACAAATTGGGTGTACTGCAGCTTACTACACCAGAAATTGCAGTCTGGACACACGAATTGGGTGTATCCCAGTTTAGTACGCCAAAACTCGTTGTATTCTGGCATATTACTCACAAATTCATTGTACTGAAGCTTACTACACTAGAATTGAGTGTATTCTGGCCTGTTACAGATGACTTCGTTGTTTTGCAGCTTAATAACTAAGAACACTGGCGAATTATACACAAATTAGGTCTCTTGCTGTTTAGTACGTCAAAACTCAGTGTTCTATGGCATATTACTCAGAAATTGGGTGTACTGCAGCTTACTACACCAGAAATTGCAGTCTGGACACACGATTTTGGTGTATTCTAGCTTACTACGTTAGAACTCGGTGTATTCTGGCATATTACTCACAAGTTCATTGTTCTGAATTTTACTACACTTGAATTGAGTCTATTCTGGCCTATTATACATCATGTCGTAGTAATGCAGCAAAATACGTCAGAATACTGTCGTATTACACACAAATTAGGTCTTGCTGTTTAGTACGTCAAAACTGAGTATTTTGTGGCATATTACTCACAAAATGGTTGTACTGAAGCTTACTACACTTGAATTGAGTGTATTCTGGCCTGTTACACATGACTTCGTTGTTTTCCAGCTTAATAACTAAGAACACTGGAGAATTATACACAAATTAGGTCTCTTGCTGTTTAGTACGTCAAAACTCATTGTTCTATTGCATATTACTCACAAATTGGGTGTACTGAAGCTTACTACACTTGAATTGAGTGTATTCTGACTTGTTACACATGACTGTTGTTTTGCAGCTTAATAACTAAGAACACTGGCGAATTATACACAAATTAGGTCTCTTGCTGTTTAGTACGTCAAAACTCAGTGTTCTATGGCATATTACTCACAAATTGGGTGTACTGCAGCTTACTACACCAGAAATTGCAGTCTGGACACACGAATTTGGTGTATTCTAGCTTACTACGTTAGAACTCGGTGTATTCTGGCATATTACTCACAAGTTAATTGTTCTGAAGCTTACTACACTTGAATTGAGTCTATTCTCGCCTATTATACATCATTTCGTAGTAATGCAGCATAATACGTCAGAATAATGTCGTATTACACACAAATTAGGTCTTGCTGTTTAGTACGTCAAAACTCAGTGTTTTGTGGCATATTACTCACAAATTGGGTGTACTGAAGCTTACTACATTTGAATTGAGTGTATTCTGGCCTGTTACACATGACTTCGTTGTTTTGCAGCTTAATAACTAAGAACACTGGCGAATTATACACAAATTAGGTCTCTTGCTGTTTAGTACGTCAAAACTCATTGTTCTATTGCATATTACTCACAAATTGGGTGTACTGCAGCTTACTACACCAGAAATTGCAGTCTGGACACACGAATTTGGTGTATTCTAGCTTACTACGTTAGAACTCGGTGTATTCTGGCATATTACTCACAAGTTCATTGTTCTGAAGCTTACTACACTTGGATTGAGTCTATTCTGGCCTATTATACATCATGTCGTAGTAATGCAGCAAAATACGTCAGAATACTGTCGTATTACACACAAATTAGGTCTTGCTGTTTAGTACGTCAAAACTGAGTGTTTTGTGGCATATTACTCACAAAATGGGTGTACTGAAGCTTACTACACTTGAATTGAGTGTATTCTGACTTGTTACACATGACTGTTGTTTTGCAGCTTAATAACTAAGAACACTGGCGAATTACACACAAATTAGGTCTTGCTGTTTAGTATGTGAAAACTCAGTGTTCTATTGCATATTACTCACAAATTGGGTGTACTGAAGCTTACTACACTTGAATTGAGTGTATTCTGACTTGTTACACATGACTGTTGTTTTGCAGCTTAATAACTAAGAACACTGGCGAATTATACACAAATTAGGTCTCTTGCTGTTTAGTACGTCAAAACTCAGTGTTCTATGGCATATTACTCACAAATTGGGTGTACTGCAGCTTACTACACCAGAAATTGCAGTCTGGACACACGAATTTGGTGCATTCTAGCTTACTACGTTAGAACTCGGTGTATTCTGGCATATTACTCACAAGTTAATTGTTCTGAAGCTTACTACACTTGAATTGAGTCTATTCTGGCATATTATACATCATTTCGTAGTAATGCAGCATAATACGTCAGAATAATGTCGTATTACACACAAATTAGGTCTTGCTGTTTAGTACGTCAAAACTCAGTGTTTTGTGGCATATTACTCACAAATTGGGTGTACTGAAGCTTACTACATTTGAATTGAGTGTATTCTGGCCTGTTACACATGACTTCGTTGTTTTGCAGCTTAATAACTAAGAACACTGGCGAATTATACACAAATTAGGTCTCTTGCTGTTTAGTACGTCAAAACTCATTGTTCTATTGCATATTACTCACAAATTGGGTGTACTGCAGCTTACTACACCAGAAATTGCAGTCTGGACACACGAATTTGGTGTATTCTAGCTTACTACGTTAGAACTCGGTGTATTCTGGCATATTACTCACAAGTTCATTGTTCTGAAGCTTACTACACTTGGATTGAGTCTATTCTGGCCTATTATACATCATGTCGTAGTAATGCAGCAAAATACGTCAGAATACTGTCGTATTACACACAAATTAGGTCTTGCTGTTTAGTACGTCAAAACTGAGTGTTTTGTGGCATATTACTCACAAAATGGGTGTACTGAAGCTTACTACACTTGAATTGAGTGTATTCTGGCCTGTTATACATGACTTCGTTGTTTTCCAGCTTAATAACAAAGAACACTGGCGAATTATACACAAATTAGGTCTCTTGCTGTTTAGTACGTCAAAACTCATTGTTCTATTGCATATTACTCACAAATTGGGTGTACTGAAGCTTACTACACTTGAATTGAGTGTATTCTGACTTGTTACACATGACTGTTGTTTTGCAGCTTAATAACTAAGAACACTGGCGAATTACACACAAATTAGGTCTTGCTGTTTAGTATGTGAAAACTCAGTGTTCTATTGCATATTACTCACAAATTGGGTGTACTGAAGCTTACTACACTTGAATTGAGTGTATTCTGACTTGTTACACATGACTGTTGTTTTGCAGCTTAATAACTAAGAACACTGGCGAATTATACACAAATTAGGTCTCTTGCTGTTTAGTACGTCAAAACTCAGTGTTCTATGGCATATTACTCACAAATTGGGTGTACTGCAGCTTACTACACCAGAAATTGCAGTCTGGACACACGAATTTGGTGTATTCTAGCTTACTACGTTAGAACTCGGTGTATTCTGGCATATTACTCACAAGTTCATTGTTCTGAAGCTTACTACACTTGAATTGAGTCTATTCTCGCCTATTATACATCATTTCGTAGTAATGCAGCATAATACGTCAGAATAATGTCGTATTACACACAAATTAGGTCTTGCTGTTTAGTACGTCAAAACTCAGTGTTTTGTGGCATATTACTCACAAATTGGGTGTACTGAAGCTTACTACATTTGAATTGTGTATTCTGGCCTGTTACACATGACTTCATTGTTTTGCAGCTTAATAAGAACACTGGCGAATTATACACAAATTAGGTATCTTGCTGTTTAGTACGTCAAAACTCAGTGTTCTATGGCATATTACTCACAAATTGGGTGTACTGCAGCTTACTACACCAGAAATTGCAGTCTGGACACACGAATTTGGTGCATTCTAGCTTACTACGTTAGAACTCGGTGTATTCTGGCATATTACTCACAAGTTCATTGTTCTGAAGCTTACTACACTTGAATTGAGTCTATTCTGGCATATTATACATCATTTCGTAGTAATGCAGCATAATACGTCAGAATAATGTCGTATTACACACAAATTAGGTCTTGCTGTTTAGTACGTCAAAACTCAGTGTTTTGTGGCATATTACTCACAAATTGGGTGTACTGAAGCTTACTACATTTGAATTGAGTGTATTCTGGCCTGTTACACATGACTTCGTTGTTTTGCAGCTTAATAACTAAGAACACTGGCGAATTATACACAAATTAGGTCTCTTGCTGTTTAGTACGTCAAAACTCATTGTTCTATTGCATATTACTCACAAATTGGGTGTACTGCAGCTTACTACACCAGAAATTGCAGTCTGGACACACGAATTTGGTGTATTCTAGCTTACTACGTTAGAACTCGGTGTATTCTGGCATATTACTCAAAAGTTCATTGTTCTGAAGCTTACTACACTTGGATTGAGTCTATTCTGGCCTATTATACATCATGTCGTAGTAATGCAGCAAAATACGTCAGAATACTGTCGTATTACACACAAATTAGGTCTTGCTGTTTAGTACGTCAAAACTGAGTGTTTTGTGGCATATTACTCACAAAATGGGTGTACTGAAGCTTAATACACTTGAATTGAGTGTATTCTGGCCTGTTACACATGACTTCGTTGTTTTCCAGCTTAATAACAAAGAACACTGGCGAATTATACACAAATTAGGTCTTGCTGTTTAGTATGTGAAAACTCAGTGTTTTGTGGCATATTACTCACAAATTGGGTGTACTGAAGCTTACTACATTTGAATTGAGTGTATTCTGGCCTGTTACACATGACGTCGTTGTTTTGCAGCTTAATAAATAAGAACACTGGCGAATTATACACAAATTAGGTCTCTTGCTGTTTAGTACGTCAAAACTCAGTGTTCTATGGCATATTACTGACAAATTGGGTGTACTGCAGCTTACTACACCAGAAATTGCAGTCTGGACACACGAATTTGGTGTATTCTAGCTTACTACGTTAGAACTCGGTGTATTCTGGCATATTACTCACAAGTTCATTGTTCTGAAACTTACTACACTTGAATTGAGTCTATTCTGGCCTATTATACATCATTTCGTAGTAATGCAGCATAATACGTCAGAATACTGTCGTATTACACACAAATTAGGTCCTGCTGTTTAGTACGTCAAAACTCAGTGTTTTGTGGCATATTACTCACAAATTGGGTGTACTGAAGCTTACTACACTTGAATTGAGTGTATTCTGACTTGTTACACATGACTGTTGTTTTGCAGATTAATAACTAAGAACACTGGCGAATTATACACAAATTAGGTCTCTTGCTGTTTAGTACGTCAAAACTCAGTGTTCTATGGCATATTACTCACAAATTGGGTGTACTGCAGCTTACTACACCAGAAATTGCAGTCTGGACACACGAATTTGGTGTATTCTAGCTTACTACGTTAGAACTCGGTGTATTCTGGCATATTACTCACAAGTTCATTGTTCTGAAGCTTACTACACTTGAATTGAGTCTATTCTGGCCTATTATACATCATTTCGTAGTAATGCAGCATAATACCTCAGAATAATGTCGTATTACACACAAATTAAGTCTTGCTGTTTAGTACGTCAAAACTCAGTTTTGTGGCATATTACTCACAAATTGGGTGTACTGAAGCTTACTACATTTGAATTGAGTGTATTCTGGCCTGCTACACATGACTTCGTTGTTTTGCAGCTTAATAAGAACACTGGCGAATTATACACAAATTAGGTCTCTTGCTGTTTAGTACGTCAAAACTCAGTGTTCTATGGCATATTACTCACAAATTGGGTGTACTGCAGCTTACTACACCAGAAATTGCAGTCTGGACACACGAATTTGGTGCATTCTAGCTTACTACGTTAGAACTCGGTGTATTCTGGCATATTACTCACAAGTTCATTGTTCTGAAGCTTACTACACTTGAATTGAGTCTATTCTGGCATATTATACATCATTTCGTAGTAATGCAGCATAATACGTCAGAATACTGTCGTATTACACACAAATTAGGTCTTGCTGTTTAGTACGTCAAAACTCAGTGTTTTGTGGCATATTACTCACAAATTGGGTGTACTGAAGCTCACTACATTTGAATTGAGTGTATTCTGGCCTGTTACACATGACTTAGTTGTTTTGCAGCTTAATAACTAAGAACACTGGCGAATTATACACAAATTAGGTCTCTTGCTGTTTAGTACGTCAAAACTCATTGTTCTATTGCATATTACTCACAAATTGTGTGTACTGCAGCTTACTACACCAGAAATTGCAGTCTGGACACACGAATTTGGTGTATTCTAGCTTACTACGTTAGAACTCGTTGTATTCTGGCATATTACTCACAAATTGGGTGTACGGAAGCTTACTACACTTGAATTGAGTCTATTCTGGCCTATTATACATCATTTCGTAGTAATGCAGCATAATACGTCAGAATACTGTCGTATTACACACAAATTAGGTCTTGCTGTTTAGTACGTCAAAACTCAGTGTTCTATTGCATATTACTCACAAATTGGGTGTACTGCAGCTTACTACACCAGAAATTGCAGTCTGGACACACGAATTTGGTGTATTCTATCTTACTACGTTAGAACTCGGTGTATTCTGGCATATTACTCACAAGTTCATTGTTCTGAAGCTTACTACATAAGAAGTGAGTGTATTCTGGCCTATTATACATCATTTCGTTGTATTGCAGCATAATACGTCAGAATACTGTCGTATTACACACAGATCAGATCTTGCTGTTTAGTACGTCAAAACTCAGTGTTCTATGGCATATTACTCACAAATTGGGTGTACTGCAGCTTAATACACCAGAAATTGCAGTCTGGACACACGAATTTGGTGTATTCTAGCTTACTTCGTTAGAACTCGGTGTATTCTGGCATATTACTCACGTTCATTGTTCTGAAGCTTACTACACATGAATTGAGTCTATTCTGGCCTATTATACATCATTTCGTAGTAATGCAGCATAATACGTCAGAATACTGTTGAATTACACACAAATTAGGTCTTGTTGTTTAGTACGTCAAAACTCAGTGTTTTGTGGCATATTACTCACAAATTGGGTGTACTGAAGCTTACTACACTTGAATTGAGTGTATTCTGGCCTGTTACACATGACTTCGTTGTTTTGCAGCTTAATAACTAAGAACACTGGCGAATTATACACAAATTAGGTCTCTTGCTGTTTAGTACGTCAAAACTCATTGTTCTATTGCATATTACTCACAAATTGGGTGTACTGAAGCTTACTACACTTGAATTGAGTGTATTCTGTCTTGTTACACATGACTGTTGTTGTGCAGCTTAATAACTAAGAACACTGGCTAATTATACACAAATTAGGTCTCTTGCTGTTTAGTACGTCAAAACTCAGTGTTCTATTGCATATTACTCACAAATTGGGTGTACTGCAGCATACTACACCAGAAATTGCAGTCTGGACACACGAATTTGGTGTATTCTAGCTTACTACGTTAGAACTCGGTGTATTCTGGCATATTACTCACAAGTTCATTGTTCTGAAGCTTACTACACTTGAATTGAGTCTATTCTGGCCTATTATACATCATTTCGTAGTAATGCAGCATAATACGTCAGAATACTGTCGTATTACACACAAATTAGGTCTTGCTGTTTAGTACGTCAAAACTCAGTGTTTTGTGGCATATTACTCACAAATTGGGTGTACAAGCTTACTACACTTGAATTGAGTGTATTCTGACTTGTTACACATGACTGTTGTTTTGCAGCTTAATAACTAAGAACACTGGCGAATTATACACAAATTAGGTCTCTTGCTGTTTAGTACGTCAAAACTCAGTGTTCTATGGCATATTACTCACAAATTGGGTGTACTGCAGCTTACTACTCCAGAAATTGCAGTCTGGACACACGAATTTGGTGTATTCTAGCTAACTACGTTAGAACTCGGTGTATTCTGTCATATTACTCACACATTCATTGTTCTGAAGCTTACTACACTTGAATTGAGTCTATTCTGGCCTATTATACATCATTTCATAGTAATGCAGCATAATACGTCAGAATACTGTCGTATTACACACAAATTAGGTCTTGCTGTTTAGTACGTCAAAACTCAGTGTTTTGTGGCATATTACTCACAAATTGGGTGTACTGAAGCTTACTACACTTGAATTGAGTGTATTCTGGCCTGTTACACATGACTTCGTTGTTTTGGAGCTTAATAACTAAGAACACTGGTTAATTATACACAAATTAGGTCTCTTGCTGTTTAGTACGTCAAAACTCCGTGTTCTATGGCATATTACTCACAAATTGGGTGTACTGCAGCTTACTACACCAGAAATTGCAGTCTGGACACACGAATTGGGTGTATTCCAGTTTAGTACGCCAAAAATCGTTGTATTCTGGCATATTACTCACAAATTCATTGTACTGAAGCATACTACACTAGAATTGAGTGTATTCTGGCCTGTTACACATGACTTAATTGTTTTGCAGCTTAATAACTAAGAACACTGGCGAATTATACACAAATTAGGTCTCTTGCTGTTTAGTACGTCAAAACTCAGTGTTCTATGGCATATTACTGACAAATTGGGTGTACTGCAGCTTACTACACCAGAAATTGCAGTCTGGACACACGAATTTGGTGTATTCTAGCTTACTACGTTAGAACTCGGTGTATTCTGGCATATTACTCACAAGTTCATTGTTCTGAAGCTTACTACTATTGAATTGAGTCTATTCTGGCCTATTATACATCATTTCGTAGTAATGCAGCAAAATACGTCAGAATACTGTCGTATTACACACATTAGGTCTTGCTGTTTAGTACGTCAAAACTGAGTGTTTTGTGGCATATTACTCACAAATTGGGTGTACTGAAGCTTACTACACTTGAATTGAGAGTATTCTGGCCTGTTACACATGACTTCGTTGTTTTGCAGCTTAATAACTAAGAACACTGGCGAATTATACACAAATTAGGTCTCTTGCTGTTTAGTACATCAAAACTCAGTGTTCTATTGCATATTACTCACATATTGGGTGTACTGCAGCTTACTACACCAGAAATTGCAGTCTGGACACACGAATTTGGTGTATTCTAGCTTACTACGTTAGAACTCGGTGTATTCTGGCATATTACTCACAAGTTCATTGTTCTGAAGCTTACTACACTTGAATTGAGTCGATTCTGGCATATTATACATCATTTCGTTTTAATGCAGCATAATACGTCAGAATACTGTCGTATTACACACAAATTAGGTCCTGCTGTTTAGTACGTCAAAACTCAGTGTTTTGTGGCATATTACTCACAAATTGGGTGTACTGAAGCTTACTACACTTGAATTGAGTGTATTCTGACTTGTTACACATGACTGTTTTTTTGCAGCTTAATAACTAAGAACACTGGCGAATTATACACAAATTATGTCTCTTGCTGTTTAGTACGTCAAAACTCAGTGTTCTATGGCATATTACTCACAAATTGGGTGTACTGCAGCTTACTACACCAGAAATTGCAGTCTGGACACACGAATTTGGTGTATTCTAGCTTACTACGTTAGAACTCGGTGTATTCTGGCATATTACTCACAAGTTCATTGTTCTGAAGCTTACTACACTTGAATTGAGTCTATTCTGGCCTATTATACATCATTTCGTAGTAATGCAGCATAATACGTCAGAATAATGTCGTATTATAGAGTGTATTCTGGCCTTTTACACATGACTTCGTTGTTTTGCAGCTTAATAACTAAGAACACTGGCGAATTATACACAAATTAGGTCTCTTGCTGTTCAGTACGTCAAAACTCAGTGTTCTATGGCATATTACTCACAAATTGGGTGTACTGCAGCTTACTACACCAGAAATTGCAGTCTGGACACACGAATTTGGTGTATTCTAGCTTACTACGTTAGAACTCGGTGTATTCTGGCATATTACTCACAAGTTCATTGTTCTGAAGCTTACTACATAAGAAGTGAGTGTATTCTGGCCTATTATACATCATTTCGTTGTATTGCAGCATAATACGTCAGAATACTGTCGTATTACACACAGATCAGATCTTGCTGTTTAGTACGTCAAAACTCAGTGTTCTATGGCATATTACTCACAAATTGGGTGTACTGCAGCTTACTACACTTGAATTGAGTGTATTCTGGCCTGTTACACATGACTTCGTTGTTTTGGAGCTTAATAACTAAGAACACTGGTTAATTATACACAAATTAGGTCTCTTGCTGTTTAGTACGTCCAAACTCCGTGTTCTATGGCATATTACTCACAAATTGGGTGTACTGCAGCTTACTACACCAGAAATTGCAGTCTGGACACACGAATTGGGTGTATTCCAGTTTAGTACGCCAAAACTCGTTGTATTCTGGCATATTACTCACAAATTCATTGTACTGAAGCATACTACACTAGAATTGAGTGTATTCTGGCCTGTTACACATGACTTCGTTGTTTTGCAGCTTAATAACTAAGAACACTGGCGAATTATACACAAATTAGGTCTCTTGCTGTTTAGTACGTCAAAACTCAGTGTTCTATGGCATATTACTGACAAATTGGGTGTACTGCAGCTTACTACACCAGAAATTGCAGTCTGGACACACGAATTTGGTGTATTCTAGCTTACTACGTTAGAACTCGGTGTATTCTGGCATATTACTCACAAGTTCATTGTTCTGAAGCTTACTACTATTGAATTGAGTCTATTCTGGCCTATTATACATCATTTCGTAGTAATGCAGCATAATACGTCAGAATACTGTCGTATTACACACAAATTAGGTCTTGCTGTTTAGTACGTCAAAACTCAGTGTTTTGTGGCATATTACTCACAAATTGGGTGTACTGCAGCTTACTACACCAGAAATTGCAGTCTGGACACACGAATTTAGTGTATTCTAGCTTACTACGTTAGAACTCGGTGTATTCTGGCATATTACTCACGTTCATTGTTCTGAAGCTTACTACACATGAATTGGTTCTATTCTGGCCTATTATACATCATTTCGTAGTAATGCAGCATAATACGTCAGAATACTGTCGTATTACACACAAATTAGGTCTTGCTGTTTAGTACGTCAAAACTCAGTGTTTTGTGGCATATTACTCACAAATTGGGTGTACTGAAGCTTACTACACTTGAATTGAGTGTATTCTGGCCTGTTACACATGACTTCGTTGTTTTGCAGCTTAATAACTAAGAACACTGGCGAATTATACACAAATTAGGTCTCTTGCTGTTTAGTACGTCAAAACTCAGTGTTCTATTGCATATTACTCACAAATTGGGTGTACTGCAGCTTACTACACCAGAAATTGCAGTCTGGACACACGAATTTGGTGTATTCTAGCTTACTACGTTAGAACTCGGTGTATTCTGGCATATTACTCACAAGTTCATTGTTCTGAAGCTTACTACACTTGAATTGAGTCTATTCTGGCCTATTATACATCATTTCGTAGTAATGCAGCATAATACGTCAGAATACTGTCGTATTACACACAAATTAGGTCTTGCTGTATAGTACGTCAAAACTCAGTGTTTTGTGGCATATTACTCACAAATTGGGTGTACAAGCTTACTACACTTGAATTTAGTGTATTCTGACTTGTTACACATGACTGTTGTTTTGCAGCTTAATAACTAAGAACACTGGCGAATTATACACAAATTAGGTCTCTTGCTGTTTAGTACGTCAAAACTCAGTGTTCTATGGCCTATTACACACAAATTGGGTGTACTGCAGCTTACTACTCCATAAATTGCAGTCTGGACACACGAATTTGGTGTATTCTAGCTAACTACGTTAGAACTCGGTGTATTCTGTCATATTACTCACACATTCATTGTTCTGAAGCTTACTACACTTGAATTGAGTCTATTCTGGCCTATTATACATCATTTCATAGTAATGCAGCATAATACGTCAGAATACTGTCGTATTACACACAAATTAGGTCTTGCTGTTTAGTACGTCAAAACTGAGTGTTTTGTGGCATATTACTCACAAATTGGGTGTACTGAAGCTTACTACACTTGAATTGAGTGTATTCTGGCCTGTTACACATGACTTCGTTGTTTTGGAGCTTAATAACTAAGAACACTGGTTAATTATACACAAATTGGGTCTCTTGCTGTTTAGTACGTCAAAACTCCGTGTTCTATGGCATATTACTCACAAATTGGGTGTACTGCAGATTACTACACCAGAAATTGCAGTCTGGACACACGAATTTGGTGTATTCTAGCTTACTACGTTAGAACTCGTTGTATTCTGGCATATTACTCACAAATTCATTGTACTGAAGCATACTACACTAGAATTGAGTGTATTCTGGCCTGTTACACATGACTTCGTTGTTTTGCAGCTTAATAACTAAGAACACTGGCGAATTATACACAAATTAGGTCTCTTGCTGTTTAGTACGTCAAAACTCAGTGTTCTATGGCATATTACTGACAAATTGGGTGTACTTCAGCTTACTACACCAGAAATTGCAGTCTGGACACACGAATTTGGTGTATTCTAGCTTACTACGTTAGAACTCGGTGTATTCTGGCATATTACTCACAAGTTCATTGTTCTGAAGCTTACTACTATTGAATTGAGTCTATTCTGGCCTATTATACATCATTTCGTAGTAATGCAGCATAGTACGTCAGAATAATGTCGTATTATAGAGTGTATTCTGGCCTTTTACACATGACTTCGTTGTTTTGCAGCTTAATAACTAAGAACACTGGCGAATTATACACAAATTAGGTCTCTTGCTGTTCAGTACGTCAAAACTCAGTGTTCTATGGCATATTACTCACAAATTGGGTGTACTGCAGCTTACTACACCAGAAATTGCAGTCTGGACACACGAATTTTGTGCATTCTACCTTACTACGTTAGAACTCGGTGTATTCTGGCATATTACTCCCAAGTTAATTGTTCTGAAGCTTACTACATAAGAAGTGAGTGTATTCTGGCCTATTATACATCATTTCGTTGTATTGCAGCATAATACGTCAGAATACTGTCGTATTACACACAGATCAGATCTTGCTGTTTAGTACGTCAAAACTCAGTGTTCTATGGCATATTACTCACAAATTGGGTGTACTGCAGCTTACTACACCAGAAATTGCAGTCTGGACACACGAATTTGGTGTATTCTAGCTTACTACGTTAGAACTCGGTGTATTCTGGCATATTACTCACGTTCATTGTTCTGAAGCTTACTACACATGAATTGAGTCTATTCTGGCCTATTATACATCATTTCGTAGTAATGCAGCATAATACGTCAGAATACTGTCGTATTACACACAAATTAGGTCTTGCTGTTTAGTACGTCAAAACTCAGTGTTTTGTGGCATATTACTCACAAATTGGGTGTACTGAAGCTTACTACACTTGAATTGAGTGTATTCTGGCCTGTTACACATGACTTCGTTGTTTTGCAGCTTAATAACTAAGAACACTGGCGAATTATACACAAATTAGGTCTCTTGCTGTTTAGTACGTCAAAACTCAGTGTTCTATTGCATATTACTGACAAATTGGGTGTACTGCAGCTTACTACACCAGAAATTGCAGTCTGGACACACGAATTTGGTGTATTCTAGCTTACTACGTTAGAACTCGGTGTATTCTGGCATATTACTCACAAGTTCATTGTTCTGAAGCTTACTACACTTGAATTGAGTATATTCTGGCATATTATACATCATTTCATTTTAATGCAGCATAATACGTCAGAATACTGTCGTATTACACACAAATTAGGTCTTGCTGTTTAGTACGTCAAAACTCAGTGTTTTGTGGCATATTACTCACAAATTGGGTGTACTGAAGCTTACTACATTTGAATTGAGTGTATTCTGGCCTGTTACACATGACTTCGTTGTTTTGCAGCTTAATAACTAAGAACACTGGCGAATTATACACAAATTAGGTCTCTTGCTGTTTAGTACGTCAAATTGTTCTATTGCATATTACTCACAAATTGGGTGTACTGCAGCTTACTACACCAGAAATTGCAGTCTGGACACACGAATTTGGTGTATTCTAGCTTACTACGTTAGAACTCGGTGTATTCTGGCATATTACTCACAAGTTCATTGTTCTGAAGCTTACTACACTTGGATTGAGTCTATTCTGGCCTATTATACATCATGTCGTAGTAATGCAGCAAAATACGTCAGAATACTGTCGTATTACACACAAATTAGGTCTTGCTGTTTAGTACGTCAAAACTGAGTGTTTTGTGGCATATTACTCACAAAATGGGTGTACTGAAGCTTACTACACTTGAATTGAGTTTATTCTGGCCTGTTACACATGACTTCGTTGTTTTCCAGCTTAATAACTAAGAACACTGGCGAATTATACACAAATTAGGTATCTTGCTGTTTAGTACGTCAAAACTCATTGTTCTATTGCATATTACTCACAAATTGGGTGTACTGAAGCTTACTACACTTGAATTGAGTGTATTCTGACTTGTTACACATGACTGTTGTTTTGCAGCTTAATAACTAAGAACACTGGCGAATTACAGACAAAGTAGGTCTTGCTGTTTAGTATGTGAAAACTCAGTGTTTTGTGGCATATTATTCACAAATTGGGTGTAATGAAGCTTACTACATTTGAATTGAGTGTATTCTGGCCTGTTACACATGACGTCGTTGTTTTGCAGCTTAATAAATAAGAACACTGGCGAATTATACACAAATTAGGTCTCTTGCTGTTTAGTACGTCAAAACTCAGTGTTCTATGGCATATTACTGACAAATTGGGTGTACTGCAGCTTACTACACCAGAAATTGCAGTCTGGACACACGAATTTGGTGTATTCTAGCTTACTACGTTAGAACTCGGTGTATTCTGGCATATTACTCACGTTCATTGTTCTGAAGCTTACTACACATGAATTGAGTCTATTCTGGCCTATTATACATCATTTCGTAGTAATGCAGCATAATACGTCAGAATACTGTTGTATTACACACAAATTAGGTCTTGCTGTTTAGTACGTCAAAACTCAGTGTTTTGTGGCATATTACTCACAAATTGGGTGTACTGAAGCTTACTACACTTGAATTGAGTGTATTCTGGCCTGTTACACATGACTTCGTTGTTTTGCAGCTTAATAACTAAGAACACTGGCGAATTATACACAAATTAGGTCTCTTGCTGTTTAGTACGTCAAAACTCAGTGTTCTATTGCATATTACTGACAAATTGGGTGTACTGCAGCTTACTACACCAGAAATTGCAGTCTGGACACACGAATTTGGTGTATTCTAGCTTACTACGTTAGAACTCGGTGTATTCTGGCATATTACTCACAAGTTCATTGTTCTGAAGCTTACTACATAAGAAGTGAGTGTATTCTGGCCTATTATACATCATTTCGTTGTATTGCAGCATAATACGTCAGAATACTGTCGTATTACACACAGATCAGATCTTGCTGTTTAGTACGTCAAAACTCCGTGTTCTATGGCATATTACTCACAAATTGGGTGTACTGCAGCTTACTACACCAGAAATTGCAGTCTGGACACACGAATTTGGTGTATTCTAGCTTACTACGTTAGAACTCGGTGTATTCTGGCATATTACTCACGTTCATTGTTCTGAAGCTTACTACACATGAATTGAGTCTATTCTGGCCTATTATACATCATTTCGTAGTAATGCAGCATAATACGTCAGAATACTGTCGTATTACACACAAATTAGGTCTTGCTGTTTAGTACGTCAAAACTCAGTGTTTTGTGGCATATTACTCACAAATTGGGTGTACTGAAGCTTACTACACTTGAATTGAGTGTATTCTGGCCTGTTACACATGACTTCGTTGTTTTGCAGCTTAATAACTAAGAACACTGGCGAATTATACACAAATTAGGTCTCTTGCTGTTTAGTACGTCAAATTGTTCTATTGCATATTACTCACAAATTGGGTGTACTGCAGCTTACTACACCAGAAATTGCAGTCTGGACACACGAATTTGGTGTATTCTAGCTTACTACGTTAGAACTCGGTGTATTCTGGCATATTACTCACAAGTTCATTGTTCTGAAGCTTACTACACTTGGATTGAGTCTATTCTGGCCTATTATACATCATGTCGTAGTAATGCAGCAAAATACGTCAGAATACTGTCGTATTACACACAAATTAGGTCTTGCTGTTTAGTACGTCAAAACTGAGTGTTTTGTGGCATATTACTCACAAAATGGGTGTACTGAAGCTTACTACACTTGAATTGAGTTTATTCTGGCCTGTTACACATGACTTCGTTGTTTTCCAGCTTAATAACTAAGAACACTGGCGAATTATACACAAATTAGGTCTCTTGCTGTTTAGTACGTCAAAACTCATTGTTCTATTGCATATTACTCACAAATTGGGTGTACTGAAGCTTACTACACTTGAATTGAGTGTATTCTGACTTGTTACACATGACTGTTGTTTTGCAGCTTAATAACTAAGAACACTGGCGAATTACAGACAAAATAGGTCTTGCTGTTTAGTATGTGAAAACTCAGTGTTTTGTGGCATATTATTCACAAATTGGGTGTAATGAAGCTTACTACATTTGAATTGAGTGTATTCTGGCCTGTTACACATGACTGTTGTTTTGCAGCTTAATAAATAAGAACACTGGCGAATTATACACAAATTAGGTCTCTTGCTGTTTAGTACGTCAAAACTCAGTGTTCTATGGCATATTACTGACAAATTGGGTGTACTGCAGCTTACTACACCAGAAATTGCAGTCTGGACACACGAATTTGGTGTATTCTAGCTTACTACGTTAGAACTCGGTGTATTCTGGCATATTACTCACGTTCATTGTTCTGAAACTTACTACACATGAATTGAGTCTATTCTGGCCTATTATACATCATTTCGTAGTAATGCAGCATAATACGTCAGAATACTGTCGTATTACACACAAATTAGGTCTTGCTGTTTAGTACGTCAAAACTCAGTGTTTTGTGGCATATTACTCACAAATTGGGTGTACTGAAGCTTACTACACTTGAATTGAGTGTATTCTGGCCTGTTACACATGACTTCGTTGTTTTGCAGCTTAATAACTAAGAACACTGGCGAATTATACACAAATTAGGTCTCTTGCTGTTTAGTACGTCAAAACTCAGTGTTCTATTGCATATTACTGACAAATTGGGTGTACTGCAGCTTACTACACCAGAAATTGCAGTCTGGACACACGAATTTGGTGTATTCTAGCTTACTACGTTAGAACTCGGTGTATTCTGGCATATTACTCACAAGTTCATTGTTCTGAAGCTTACTACATAAGAAGTGAGTGTATTCTGGCCTATTATACATCATTTCGTTGTATTGCAGCATAATACGTCAGAATACTGTCGTATTACACACAGATCAGATCTTGCTGTTTAGTACGTCAAAACTCCGTGTTCTATGGCATATTACTCACAAATTGGGTGTACTGCAGCTTACTACACCAGAAATTGCAGTCTGGACACACGAATTTGGTGTATTCTAGCTTACTACGTTAGAACTCGGTGTATTCTGGCATATTACTCACAAGTTCATTGTTCTGAAGCTTACTACACTTGAATTGAGTTTATTCTGGCCTGTTACACATGACTTCGTTGTTTTCCAGCTTAATAACTAAGAACACTGGCGAATTATACACAAATTAGGTATCTTGCTGTTTAGTACGTCAAAACTCATTGTTCTATTGCATATTACTCACAAATTGGGTGTACTGAAGCTTACTACACTTGAATTGAGTGTATTCTGACTTGTTACACATGACTGTTGTTTTGCAGCTTAATAACTAAGAACACTGGCGAATTATACACAAATTAGGTCTCTTGCTGTTTAGTACGTCAAAACTGAGTGTTCTATTGCATATTACTGACAAATTGGGTGTACTGCAGCTTACTACACCAGAAATTGCAGTCTGGACACACGAATTTGGTGTATTCTAGCTTACTACGTTAGAACTCGGTGTATTCTGGCATATTACTCACAATTTCATTGTTCTGAAGCTTACTACACTTGAATTGAGTATATTCTGGCATATTATACATCATTTCATTTTAATGCAGCATAATACGTCAGAATACTGTCGTATTACACACAAATTAGGTCTTGCTGTTTAGTACGTCAAAACTCAGTGTTTTGTGGCATATTACTCACAAATTGGGTGTACTGAAGCTTACTACATTTGAATTGAGTGTATTCTGGCCTGTTACACATGACTTCGTTGTTTTGCAGCTTAATAACTAAGAACACTGGCGAATTATACACAAATTAGGTCTCTTGCTGTTTAGTACGTCAAATTGTTCTATTGCATATTACTCACAAATTGGGTGTACTGCAGCTTACTACACCAGAAATTGCAGTCTGGACACACGAATTTGGTGTATTCTAGCTTACTACGTTAGAACTCGGTGTATTCTGGCATATTACTCACAAGTTCATTGTTCTGAAGCTTACTACACTTGGATTGAGTCTATTCTGGCCTATTATACATCATGTCGTAGTAATGCAGCAAAATACGTCAGAATACTGTCGTATTACACACAAATTAGGTCTTGCTGTTTAGTACGTCAAAACTGAGTGTTTTGTGGCATATTACTCACAAAATGGGTGTACTGAAGCTTACTACACTTGAATTGAGTTTATTCTGGCCTGTTACACATGACTTCGTTGTTTTCCAGCTTAATAACTAAGAACACTGGCGAATTATACACAAATTAGGTCTCTTGCTGTTTAGTACGTCAAAACTCATTGTTCTATTGCATATTACTCACAAATTGGGTGTACTGAAGCTTACTACACTTGAATTGAGTGTATTCTGACTTGTTACACATGACTGTTGTTTTGCAGCTTAATAACTAAGAACACTGGCGAATTACAGACAAAGTAGGTCTTGCTGTTTAGTATGTGAAAACTCAGTGTTTTGTGGCATATTACTCACAAATTGGGTGTAATGAAGCTTACTACATTTGAATTGAGTGTATTCTGGCCTGTTACACATGACGTCGTTGTTTTGCAGCTTAATAAATAAGAACACTGGCGAATTATACACAAATTAGGTCTCTTGCTGTTTAGTACGTCAAAACTCAGTGTTCTATGGCATATTACTGACAAATTGGGTGTACTGCAGCTTACTACACCAGAAATTGCAGTCTGGACACACGAATTTGGTGTATTCTAGCTTACTACGTTAGAACTCGGTGTATTCTGGCATATTACTCACGTTCATTGTTCTGAAGCTTACTACACATGAATTGAGTCTATTCTGGCCTATTATACATCATTTCGTAGTAATGCAGCATAATACGTCAGAATACTGTCGTATTACACACAAATTAGGTCTTGCTGTTTAGTACGTCAAAACTCAGTGTTTTGTGGCATATTACTCACAAATTGGGTGTACTGAAGCTTACTACACTTGAATTGAGTGTATTCTGGCCTGTTACACATGACTTCGTTGTTTTGCAGCTTAATAACTAAGAACACTGGCGAATTATACACAAATTAGGTCTCTTGCTGTTTAGTACGTCAAAACTCAGTGTTCTATTGCATATTACTGACAAATTGGGTGTACTGCAGCTTACTACACCAGAAATTGCAGTCTGGACACACGAATTTGGTGTATTCTAGCTTACTACGTTAGAACTCGGTGTATTCTGGCATATTACTCACAAGTTCATTGTTCTGAAGCTTACTACACTTGAATTGAGTCTATTCTGGCCTATTATACATCATGTCGTAGTAATGCAGCAAAATACGTCAGAATACTGTCGTATTACACACAAATTAGGTATTGCTGTTTAGTACGTCAAAACTGAGTGTTTTGTGGCATATTACTCACAAAATGGGTGTACTGAAGCTTACTACACTTGAATTGAGTGTATTCTGGCCTGTTACACATGACTTCGTTGTTTTCCAGCTTAATAACTAAGAACACTGGCGAATTATACACAAATTAGGTCTCTTGCTGTTTAGTACGTCAAAACTCAGTGTTCTATGGCATATTACTCACAAATTGGGTGTACTGCAGCTTACTACACCAGAAATTGCAGTCTGGACACACGAATTTTGTGCATTCTACCTTACTACGTTAGAACTCGGTGTATTCTGGCATATTACTCCCAAGTTCATTGTTCTGAAGCTTACTACATAAGAAGTGAGTGTATTCTGGCCTATTATACATCATTTCGTTGTATTGCAGCATAATACGTCAGAATACTGTCGTATTACACACAGATCAGATCTTGCTGTTTAGTACGTCAAAACTCAGTGTTCTATGGCATATTACTCACAAATTGGGTGTACTGCAGCTTACTACACCAGAAATTGCAGTCTGGACACACGAATTTGGTGTATTCTAGCTTACTACGTTAGAACTCGGTGTATTCTGGCATATTACTCACGTTCATTGTTCTGAAGCTTACTACACATGAATTGAGTCTATTCTGGCCTATTATACATCATTTCGTAGTAATGCAGCATAATACGTCAGAATACTGTCGTATTACACACAAATTAGGTCTTGCTGTTTAGTACGTCAAAACTCAGTGTTTTGTGGCATATTACTCACAAATTGGGTGTACTGAAGCTTACTACACTTGAATTGAGTGTATTCTGGCCTGTTACACATGACTTCGTTGTTTTGCAGCTTAATAACTAAGAACACTGGCGAATTATACACAAATTAGGTCTCTTGCTGTTTAGTACGTCAAAACTCAGTGTTCTATTGCATATTACTGACAAATTGGGTGTACTGCAGCTTACTACACCAGAAATTGCAGTCTGGACACACGAATTTGGTGTATTCTAGCTTACTACGTTAGAACTCGGTGTATTCTGGCATATTACTCACAAGTTCATTGTTCTGAAGCTTACTACACTTGAATTGAGTATATTCTGGCATATTATACATCATTTCATTTTAATGCAGCATAATACGTCAGAATACTGTCGTATTACACACAAATTAGGTCTTGCTGTTTAGTACGTCAAAACTCAGTGTTTTGTGGCATATTACTCACAAATTGGGTGTACTGAAGCTTACTACATTTGAATTGAGTGTATTCTGGCCTGTTACACATGACTTCGTTGTTTTGCAGCTTAATAACTAAGAACACTGGCGAATTATACACAAATTAGGTCTCTTGCTGTTTAGTACGTCAAATTGTTCTATTGCATATTACTCACAAATTGGGTGTACTGCAGCTTACTACACAAGAAATTGCAGTCTGGACACACGAATTTGGTGTATACTAGCTTACTACGTTAGAACTCGGTGTATTCTGGCATATTACTCACAAGTTCATTGTTCTGAAGCTTACTACACTTGGATTGAGTCTATTCTGGCCTATTATACATCATGTCGTAGTAATGCAGCAAAATACGTCAGAATACTGTCGTATTACACACAAATTAGGTCTTGCTGTTTAGTACGTCAAAACTGAGTGTTTTGTGGCATATTACTCACAAAATGGGTGTACTGAAGCTTACTACACTTGAATTGAGTGTATTCTGGCCTGTTACACATGACTTCGTTGTTTTCCAGCTTAATAACTAAGAACACTGGCGAATTATACACAAATTAGGTCTCTTGCTGTTTAGTACGTCAAAACTCATTGTTCTATTGCATATTACTCACAAATTGGGTGTACTGAAGCTTACTACACTTGAATTGAGTGTATTCTGACTTGTTACACATGACTGTTGTTTTGCAGCTTAATAACTAAGAACACTGGCGAATTACAGACAAAGTAGGTCTTGCTGTTTAGTATGTGAAAACTCAGTGTTTTGTGGCATATTACTCACAAATTGGGTGTACTGAAGCTTACTACATTTGAATTGAGTGTATTCTGGCCTGTTACACATGACGTCGTTGTTTTGCAGCTTAATAAATAAGAACACTGGCGAATTATACACAAATTAGGTCTCTTGCTGTTTAGTACGTCAAAACTCAGTGTTCTATGGCATATTACTGACAAATTGGGTGTACTGCAGCTTACTACACCAGAAATTGCAGTCTGGACACACGAATTTGGTGTATTCTAGCTTACTACGTTAGAACTCGGTGTATTCTGGCATATTACTCACAAGTTCATTGTTCTGAAACTTACTACACTTGAATTGAGTCTATTCTGGCCTATTATACATCATTTCGTAGTAATGCAGCATAATACGTCAGAATACTGTCGTATTACACACAAATTAGGTCCTGCTGTTTAGTACGTCAAAACTCAGTGTTTTGTGGCATATTACTCACAAATTGGGTGTACTGAAGCTTACTACACTTGAATTGAGTGTATTCTGACTTGTTACACATGACTGTTGTTTTGCAGCTTAATAACTAAGAACACTGGCGAATTATACACAAATTAGGTCTCTTGCTGTTTAGTACGTCAAAACTCAGTGTTCTATGGCATATTACTCACAAATTGGGTGTACTGCAGCTTACTACACCAGAAATTGCAGTCTGGACACACGAATTTGGTGTATTCTAGCTTACTACGTTAGAACTCGGTGTATTCTGGCATATTACTCACAAGTTCATTGTTCTGAAGCTTACTACACTTGAATTGAGTCTATTCTGGCCTATTATACATCATTTCGTAGTAATGCAGCATAATACGTCAGAATAATGTCGTATTACACACAAATTAGGTCTTGCTGTTTAGTACGTCAAAACTCAGTTTTGTGGCATATTACTCACAAATTGGGTGTACTGAAGCTTACTACATTTGAATTGAGTGTATTCTGGCCTGTTACACATGACTTCGTTGTTTTGCAGCTTAATAACTAAGAACACTGGCGAATTATACACAAATTAGGTCTCTTGCTGTTTAGTACGTCAAAACTATTGCATATTACTCACAAATTGGGTGTACTGCAGCTTACTACACCAGAAATTGCAGTCTGGACACACGAATTTGGTGTATTCTAGCTTACTACGTTAGAACTCGGTGTATTCTGGCATATTACTCACAAGTTCATTGTTCTGAAGCTTACTACACTTGAATTGAGTCTATTCTGGCCTATTATACATCATTTCGTAGTAATGCAGCATAATACGTCAGAATACTGTCGTATTACACACAAATTAGGTCCTGCTGTTTAGTACGTCAAAACTCAGTGTTTTGTGGCATATTACTCACAAATTGGGTGTACTGAAGCTTACTACACTTGAATTGAGTGTATTCTGACTTGTTACACATGACTGTTGTTTTGCAGCTTAATAACTAAGAACACTGGCGAATTATACACAAATTAGGTCTCTTGCTGTTCAGTACGTCAAAACTCAGTGTTCTATGGCATATTACTCACAAATTGGGTGTACTGCAGCTTACTACACCAGAAATTGCAGTCTGGACACACGAATTTGGTGTATTCTAGCTTACTACGTTAGAACTCGGTGTATTCTGGCATATTACTCACAAGTTCATTGTTCTGAAGCTTACTACTATTGAATTGAGTCTATTCTGGCCTATTATACATCATTTCGTAGTAATGCAGCAAAATACGTCTGAATACTGTCGTATTACACACACATTAGGGCTTGCTGTTTAGTACGTCAAAACTGAGTGTTTTGTGGCATATTACTCACAAATTGGGTGTACTGAAGCTTACTACACTTGAATTGAGTGTATTCTGGCCTGTTACACATGACTTCGTTGTTTTGCAGCTTAATAACTAAGAACACTGGCGAATTATACACAAATTAGGTCTCTTGCTGTTTAGTACGTCAAAACTCAGTGTTCTATTGCATATTACTCACATATTGGGTGTACTGCAGCTTACTACACCAGAAATTGCAGTCTGGACACACGAATTTGGTGTATTCTAGCTTACTACGTTAGAACTCGGTGAATTCTGGCATATTACTCACGTTCATTGTTCTGAAGCTTAATACATTAGAATTGAGTGTATTCTGGCCTATTATACATCATTTCGTTGTATTTTAGCATAATACGTCAGAATACTGTCGTATTACACACAGATTAGATCTTGCTGTTTAGTACGTCAAAACTCAGTATTTTGTGGCATATTACTCACAAATTGGGTGTACTGAAGCTTACTACACTTGAATTGAGTGTATTCTGGCCTGTTACACATGACTTTGGTGTATTCTAGCTAACTACGTTAGAACTCGGTGTATTCTGTCATATTACTCACAAATTCATTGTTCTGAAGCTTACTACACTTGAATTGAGTCTATTCTGGCCTATTATAATTCATTTCATAGTAATGCAGCATAATACGTCAGAATACTGTCGTATTACACACAAATTAGGTCTTGCTGTTTAGTACGTCAAAACTCAGTGTTTTGTGGCATATTACTCACAAATTGGGCGTACTGAAGCTTGCTACACTTGAATTGAGTGTATTCTGACTTGTTACACATGACTGTTGTTTTGCAGCTTAATAACTAAGAACACTGGCGAATTATACATAAATTAGGTCTCTTGCTGTTTAGTACGTCAAAACTCAGTGTTCTATGGCATATTACTTACAAATTGGGTGTACTGCAGCTTACTACACCAGAAATTGCAGTCTGGACACACGAATTGGGTGTATTCCAGTTTAGTACGCCAAAACTCGTTGTATTCTGGCATATTACTCACAAATTCATTGTACTGAAGCTTACTACACTAGAATTGAGTGTATTCTGGCCTGTTACAGATGACTTCGTTGTTTTGCAGCTTAATAACTAAGAACACTGGCGAATTATACACAAATTAGGTCTCTTGCTGTTTAGTACGTCAAAACTCAGTGTTCTATGGCATATTACTCACAAATTGGGTGTACTGAAGCTTACTACATTTGAATTGAGTGTATTCTGGCCTGTTACACATGTCTTCGTTGTTTTGCAGCTTAATAACTAAGAACACTGGCGAATTATACACAAATTAGGTCTCTTGCTGTTTAGTACGTCAAAACTCAGTGTTCTATGGCATATTACTCACATATTGGGTGTACTGCAGCTTACTACACCAGAAATTGCAGTCTGGACACACGAATTTGGTGTATTCTAGCTTACTACGTTAGAACTCGGTGTATTCTGGCATATTACTCACAAGTTCGTTGTTCTGAATCTTACTACACTTCAATTGAGTCTATTCTGGCCTATTACACATCATTTCGTAGTAATGCAGCATAATACGTCAGAATACTGTCGTATTACACACAAATTAGGTCCTGCTGTTTAGTACGTCAAAACTCAGTGTTTTGTGGCATATTACTCACAAATTGGGTGTACTGAAGCTTACTACACTTGAATTGAGTGTATTCTGACTTGTTACACATGACTGTTGTTTTGCAGCTTAATAACTAAGAACACTGGCGAATTATACACAAATTAGGTCTCTTGCTGTTTAGTACGTCAAAACTCAGTGTTCTATGGCATATTACTGACAAATTGGGTGTACTGCAGCTTACTACACCAGAAATTGCAGTCTGGACACACGAATTTGGTGTATTCTAGCTTACTACGTTAGAACTCGGTGTATTCTGGCATATTACTCACAAGTTCATTGTTCTGAAGCTTACTACACTTTAATTGAGTCTATTCTGGCCTATTATACATCATTTCGTAGTAATGCAGCATAATACGTCAGAATAATGTCGTATTACACACAAATTAGGTCTTGCTGTTTAGTACGTCAAAACTCAGTGTATTCTGGCATATTACTCACAAGTTAATTGTTCTGAAGCTTACTACATAAGAAGTGAGTGTATTCTGGCCTATTATACATCATTTCGTATTGCAGCATAATACGTCAGAATACTGTCGTATTACACACAGATCAGATCTTGCTGTTTAGTACGTCAAAACTCAGTGTTCTATGGCATATTACTCACAAATTGGGTGTACTGCAGCTTAATACACCAGAAATTGCAGTCTGGACACACGAATTTGGTGTATTCTAGCTTACTACGTTAGAACTCGGTGTATTCTGGCATATTACTCACGTTCATTGTTCTGAAGCTTACTACACATGAATTGAGTCTATTCTGGCCTATTATACATCATTTCGTTGTATTGCAGCATAATACGTCAGAATACTGTCGTATTACACACAGATCAGATCTTGCTGTTTAGTACGTCAAAACTCAGTGTTCTATGGCATATTACTCACAAATTGGGTGTACTGCAGCTTAATACACCAGAAATTGCAGTCTGGACACACGAATTTGGTGTATTCTAGCTTACTACGTTAGAACTCGGTGTATTCTGGCATATTACTCACGTTCATTGTTCTGAAGCTTACTACACATGAATTGAGTCTATTCTGGCCTATTATACATCATTTCGTAGTAATGCAGCAAAATACGTCAGAATACTGTCGTATTACACACACATTAGGTCTTGCTGTTTAGTACGTCAAAACTGAGTGTTTTGTGGCATATTACTCACAAATTGGGTGTACTGAAGCTTACTACACTTGAATTGAGTGTATTCTGGCTTGTTACACATGACTTCGTTGTTTTGCAGCTTAATAACTAAGAACACTGGCGAATTATACACAAATTAGGTCTCTTGCTGTTTAGTACGTCAAAACTCAGTGTTCTATTGCATATTACTCACATATTGGGTGTACTGCAGCTTACTACACCAGAAATTGCAGTCTGGACACACGAATTTGGTGTATTCTAGCTTACTACGTTAGAACTCGGTGTATTCTGGCATATTACTCACAAGTTCATTGTTCTGAAGCTTACTACACTTGAATTGAGTGTATTCTGGCCTGTTACAGATGACTTCGTTGTTTTGCAGCTTAATAACTAAGAACACTGGCGAATTATACACAAATTAGGTCTCTTGCTGTTTAGTACGTCAAAACTCAGTGTTTTGTGGCATATTACTCACAAATTGGGTGTACTGAAGCTTACTACACTTGAATTGAGTGTATTCTGACTTGTTACACATGACTGTTGTTTTGCAGCTTAATAACTAAGAACACTGGCGAATTATACACAAATTAGGTCTCTTGCTGTTTAGTACGTCAAAACTCAGTGTTTTGTGGCATATTACTCACAAATTGGGTGTACTGAAGCTTACGACATTTGAATTGAGTGTATTTTGGCCTGTTACACATGACTTCGTTGTTTTGCAGCTCAATAAGAACACTGGCGAATTATACACAAATTAGGTCTCTTGCTGTTCAGTACGTCAAAACTCAGTGTTCTATGGCATATTACTCACAAATTGGGTGTACTGCAGCTTACTACACCAGAAATTGCAGTCTGGACACACGAATTTAGTGCATTCTAGCTTACTACGTTAGAACTCGGTGTATTCTGGCATATTACTCACAAGTTCGTTGTTCTGAAGCTTACTACACTTGAATTGAGTCTATTCTGGCATATTATACATCATTTCGTAGTAATGCAGCATAATACGTCAGAATACTGTCGTATTACACACAAATTAGGTCTTGCTGTTTAGTACGTCAAAACTCAGTGTTTTGTGGCATATTACTCACAAATTGGGTGTACTGAAGCTTACTACACTTGAATTGAGTGTATTCTGGCCTGTTACACATGACTTCGTTGTTTTGCAGCTTAATAACTAAGAACACTGGCGAATTATACACAAATTAGGTCTCTTGCTGTTTAGTACGTCAAAATTCATTGTTCTATTGCATATTACTCACAAATTGGGTGTACTGAAGCTTACTACACTTGAATTGAGTGTATTCTGACTTGTTACACATGACTGTTGTTTTGCAGCTTAATAACTAAGAACACTGGCGAATTACACACAAATTAGGTCTTGCTGTTTAGTACGTCAAAACTCAGTGTTTTGTGGCATATTACTCACAAATTGGGTGTACTGAAGCTTACTACATTTGAATTGAGTGTATTTTGGCCTGTTACACATGACTTCGTTGTTTTGCAGCTCAATAAGAACACTGGCGAATTATACACAAATTAGGTCTCTTGCTGTTCAGTACGTCAAAACTCAGTGTTCTATGGCATATTACTCACAAATTGGGTGTACTGCAGCTTACTACACCAGAAATTGCAGTCTGGACACACGAATTTAGTGCATTCTAGCTTACTACGTTAGAACTCGGTGTATTCTGGCATATTACTCACAAGTTCGTTGTTCTGAAGCTTACTACACTTGAATTGAGTCTATTCTGGCATATTATACATCATTTCGTAGTAATGCAGCATAATACGTCAGAATACTGTCGTATTACACACAAATTAGGTCTTGCTGTTTAGTACGTCAAAACTCAGTGTTTTGTGGCATATTACTCACAAATTGGGTGTACTGAAGCTTACTACACTTGAATTGAGTGTATTCTGGCCTGTTACACATGACTTCGTTGTTTTGCAGCTTAATAACTAAGAACACTGGCGAATTATACACAAATTAGGTCTCTTGCTGTTTAGTACGTCAAAACTCATTGTTCTATTGCATATTACTCACAAATTGTGTGTACTGCAGCTTACTACACCAGAAATTGCAGTCTGGACACACGAATTTGGTGTATTCTAGCTTACTACGTTAGAACTCGGTGTATTCTGGCATATTACTCACAAATTGGGTGTACGGAAGCTTACTACACTTGAATTGAGTCTATTCTGGCCTATTATACATCATTTCGTAGTAATGCAGCATAATACGTCAGAATACTGTCGTATTACACACAAATTAGGTCTTGCTGTTTAGTACGTCAAAACTCAGTGTTCTATTGCATATTACTCACAAATTGGGTGTACTGCGGCTTACTACACCAGAAATTGCAGTCTGGACACACGAATTTGATGTATTCTAGCTTACTACGTTAGAACTCGGTGTATTCTGGCATATTACTCACAAGTTAATTGTTCTGAAGCTTACTACATAAGAAGTGAGTGTATTCTGGCCTATTATACATCATTTCGTATTGCAGCATAATACGTCAGAATACTGTCGTATTACACACAGATCAGATCTTGCTGTTTACGTCAAAACCCAGTGTTCTATGGCATATTACTCACAAATTGGGTGTACTGCAGCTTAATACACCAGAAATTGCAGTCTGGACACGAATTTGGTGTATTCTAGCTTACTACGTTAGAACTCGGTGTATTCTGGCATATTACTCACGTTCATTGTTCTGAAGCTTACTACACATGAATTGAGTCTATTCTGGCCTATTATACATCATTTCGTAGTAATGCAGCATAATACGTCAGAATACTGTTGTATTACACACAAATTAGGTCTTGTTGTTTAGTACGTCAAAACTCAGTGTTTTGTGGCATATTACTCACAAATTGGGTGTACTGAAGCTTACTACACTTGAATTGAGTGTATTCTGGCCTGTTACACATGACTTCGTTGTTTTGCAGCTTAATAACTAAGAACACTGGCGAATTATACACAAATTAGGTCTCTTGCTGTTTAGTACGTCAAAACTCATTGTTCTATTGCATATTACTCACAAATTGGGTGTACTGAAGCTTACGACATTTGAATTGAGTGTATTTTGGCCTGTTACACATGACTTCGTTGTTTTGCAGCTCAATAAGAACACTGGCGAATTATACACAAATTAGGTCTCTTGCTGTTCAGTACGTCAAAACTCAGTGTTCTATGGCATATTACTCACAAATTGGGTGTACTGCAGCTTACTACACCAGAAATTGCAGTCTGGACACACGAATTTAGTGCATTCTAGCTTACTACGTTAGAACTCGGTGTATTCTGGCATATTACTCACAAGTTCGTTGTTCTGAAGCTTACTACACTTGAATTGAGTCTATTCTGGCATATTATACATCATTTCGTAGTAATGCAGCATAATACGTCAGAATACTGTCGTATTACACACAAATTAGGTCTTGCTGTTTAGTACGTCAAAACTCAGTGTTTTGTGGCATATTACTCACAAATTGGGTGTACTGAAGCTTACTACACTTGAATTGAGTGTATTCTGGCCTGTTACACATGACTTCGTTGTTTTGCAGCTTAATAACTAAGAACACTGGCGAATTATACACAAATTAGGTCTCTTGCTGTTTAGTACGTCAAAATTCATTGTTCTATTGCATATTACTCACAAATTGGGTGTACTGAAGCTTACTACACTTGAATTGAGTGTATTCTGACTTGTTACACATGACTGTTGTTTTGCAGCTTAATAACTAAGAACACTGGCGAATTACACACAAATTAGGTCTTGCTGTTTAGTACGTCAAAACTCAGTGTTTTGTGGCATATTACTCACAAATTGGGTGTACTGAAGCTTACTACATTTGAATTGAGTGTATTTTGGCCTGTTACACATGACTTCGTTGTTTTGCAGCTCAATAAGAACACTGGCGAATTATACACAAATTAGGTCTCTTGCTGTTCAGTACGTCAAAACTCAGTGTTCTATGGCATATTACTCACAAATTGGGTGTACTGCAGCTTACTACACCAGAAATTGCAGTCTGGACACACGAATTTAGTGCATTCTAGCTTACTACGTTAGAACTCGGTGTATTCTGGCATATTACTCACAAGTTCGTTGTTCTGAAGCTTACTACACTTGAATTGAGTCTATTCTGGCATATTATACATCATTTCGTAGTAATGCAGCATAATACGTCAGAATACTGTCGTATTACACACAAATTAGGTCTTGCTGTTTAGTACGTCAAAACTCAGTGTTTTGTGGCATATTACTCACAAATTGGGTGTACTGAAGCTTACTACACTTGAATTGAGTGTATTCTGGCCTGTTACACATGACTTCGTTGTTTTGCAGCTTAATAACTAAGAACACTGGCGAATTATACACAAATTAGGTCTCTTGCTGTTTAGTACGTCAAAACTCATTGTTCTATTGCATATTACTCACAAATTGTGTGTACTGCAGCTTACTACACCAGAAATTGCAGTCTGGACACACGAATTTGGTGTATTCTAGCTTACTACGTTAGAACTCGGTGTATTCTGGCATATTACTCACAAATTGGGTGTACGGAAGCTTACTACACTTGAATTGAGTCTATTCTGGCCTATTATACATCATTTCGTAGTAATGCAGCATAATACGTCAGAATACTGTCGTATTACACACAAATTAGGTCTTGCTGTTTAGTACGTCAAAACTCAGTGTTCTATTGCATATTACTCACAAATTGGGTGTACTGCAGCTTACTACACCAGAAATTGCAGTCTGGACACACGAATTTGATGTATTCTAGCTTACTACGTTAGAACTCGGTGTATTCTGGCATATTACTCACAAGTTAATTGTTCTGAAGCTTACTACATAAGAAGTGAGTGTATTCTGGCCTATTATACATCATTTCGTATTGCAGCATAATACGTCAGAATACTGTCGTATTACACACAGATCAGATCTTGCTGTTTAGTACGTCAAAACCCAGTGTTCTATGGCATATTACTCACAAATTGGGTGTACTGCAGCTTAATACACCAGAAATTGCAGTCTGGACACACGAATTTGGTGTATTCTAGCTTACTACGTTAGAACTCGGTGTATTCTGGCATATTACTCACGTTCATTGTTCTGAAGCTTACTACACATGAATTGAGTCTATTCTGGCCTATTATACATCATTTCGTAGTAATGCAGCATAATACGTCAGAATACTGTTGTATTACACACAAATTAGGTCTTGTTGTTTAGTACGTCAAAACTCAGTGTTTTGTGGCATATTACTCACAAATTGGGTGTACTGAAGCTTACTACACTTGAATTGAGTGTATTCTGGCCTGTTACACATGACTTCGTTGTTTTGCAGCTTAATAACTAAGAACACTGGCGAATTATACACAAATTAGGTCTCTTGCTGTTTAGTACGTCAAAACTCATTGTTCTATTGCATATTACTCACAAATTGGGTGTACTGAAGCTTACTACACTTGAATTGAGTGTATTCTGACTTGTTACACATGACTGTTGTTGTGCAGCTTAATAACTAAGAACACTGGCGAATTATACACAAATTAGGTCTCTTGCTGTTTAGTACGTCAAAACTCCGTGTTCTATGGCATATTACTCACAAATTGGGTGTACTGCAGCTTACTACACCAGAAATTGCAGTCTGGACACACGAATTGGGTGTATTCCAGTTTAGTACGCCAAAACTCGTTGTATTCTGGCATATTACTCACAAATTCATTGTACTGAAGCATACTACACTAGAATTGAGTGTATTCTGGCCTGTTACACATGACTTCGTTGTTTTGCAGCTTAATAACTAAGAACACTGGCGAATTATACACAAATTAGGTCTCTTGCTGTTTAGTACGTCAAAACTCAGTGTTCTATGGCATATTACTGACAAATTGGGTGTACTGCAGCTTACTACACCAGAAATTGCAGTCTGGACACACGAATTTGGTGTATTCTAGCTTACTACGTTAGAACTCGGTGTATTCTGGCATATTACTCACAAGTTCATTGTTCTGAAGCTTACTACTATTGAATTGAGTCTATTATGGCCTATTATACATCATTTCGTAGTAATGCAGCAAAATACGTCAGAATACTGTCGTATTACACACACATTAGGTCTTGCTGTTTAGTACGTCAAAACTGAGTGTTTTGTGGCATATTACTCACAAATTGGGTGTACTGAAGCTTACTACACTTGAATTGAGTGTATTCTGGCTGGTTACACATGACTTCGTTGTTTTGCAGCTTAATAACTAAGAACACTGGCGAATTATACACAAATTAGGTCTCTTGCTGTTTAGTACGTCAAAACTCAGTGTTCTATTGCATATTACTCACATATTGGGTGTACTGCAGCTTACTACACCAGAAATTGCAGTCTGGACACACGAATTTGGTGTATTCTAGCTTACTACGTTAGAACTCGGTGTATTCTGGCATATTACTCACAAGTTCATTGTTCTGAAGCTTACTACACTTGAATTGAGTGTATTCTGGCCTGTTACAGATGACTTCGTTGTTTTGCAGCTTAATAACTAAGAACACTGGCGAATTATACACAAATTAGGTCTCTTGCTGTTTAGTACGTCAAAACTCAGTGTTCTATGGCATATTACTCACAAATTGGGTGTACTGCAGCTTACTACACCAGAAATTGCAGTCTGGACACACGAATTTGGTGTATTCTAGCTTACTACGTTAGAACTCGGTGTATTCTGGCATATTACTCACACGTTCATTGTTCTGAAGCTTACTACACTTGAATTGAGTCTATTCTGGCCTATTATACATCATTTCGTAGTAATGCAGCATAATACGTCAGAATACTGTTGTATTACACACAAATTAGGTCCTGCTGTTTAGTACGTCAAAACTCAGTGTTTTGTGGCATATTACTCACAAATTGGGTGTACTGAAGCTTACTACACTTGAATTGAGTGTATTCTGACTTGTTACACATGACTGTTGTTTTGCAGCTTAATAACTAAGAACACTGGCGAATTATACACAAATTAGGTCTCTTGCTGTTTAGTACGTCAAAACTCAGTGTTCTATGGCATATTACTCACAAATTGGGTGTACTGCAGCTTACTACACAAGAAATTGCAGTCTGGACACACGAATTTGGTGTATTCTAGCTTACTACGTTAGAACTCGGTGTATTCTGGCATATTACTCACAAGTTCATTGTTCTGAAGCTTACTACACTTGAATTGAGTCTATTCTGGCCTATTATACATCATTTCGTAGTAATGCAGCATAATACGTCAGAATAATGTCGTATTACACACAAATTAGGTCTTGCTGTTTAGTACGTCAAAACTCAGTGTTTTGTGGCATATTACTCACAAATTGGGTGTACTGAAGCTTACGACATTTGAATTGAGTGTATTTTGGCCTGTTACACATGACTTCGTTGTTTTGCAGCTCAATAAGAACACTGGCGAATTATACACAAATTAGGTCTCTTGCTGTTCAGTACGTCAAAACTCAGTGTTCTATGGCATATTACTCACAAATTGGGTGTACTGCAGCTTACTACACCAGAAATTGCAGTCTGGACACACGAATTTAGTGCATTCTAGCTTACTACGTTAGAACTCGGTGTATTCTGGCATATTACTCACAAGTTCGTTGTTCTGAAGCTTACTACACTTGAATTGAGTCTATTCTGGCATATTATACATCATTTCGTAGTAATGCAGCATAATACGTCAGAATACTGTCGTATTACACACAAATTAGGTCTTGCTGTTTAGTACGTCAAAACTCAGTGTTTTGTGGCATATTACTCACAAATTGGGTGTACTGAAGCTTACTACACTTGAATTGGGTGTATTCTGGCCTGTTACACATGACTTCGTTGTTTTGCAGCTTAATAACTAAGAACACTGGCGAATTATACACAAATTAGGTCTCTTGCTGTTTAGTACGTCAAAACTCATTGTTCTATTGCATATTACTCACAAATTGGGTGTACTGAAGCTTACTACACTTGAATTGAGTGTATTCTGACTTGTTACACATGACTGTTGTTTTGCAGCTTAATAACTAAGAACACTGGCGAATTACACACAAATTAGGTCTTGCTGTTTAGTATGTGAAAACTCAGTGTTTTGTGGCATATTACTCACAAATTGGGTGTACTGAAGCTTACTACATTTGAATTGAGTGTATTCTGGCCTGTTACACATGACGTCGTTGTTTTGCAGCTTAATAAATAAGAACACTGGCGAATTATACACAAATTAGGTCTCTTGCTGTTTAGTACGTCAAAACTCAGTGTTCTATGGCATATTACTGACAAATTGGGTGTACTGCAGCTTACTACACCAGAAATTGCAGTCTGGACACACGAATTTGGTGTATTCTAGCTTACTACGTTAGAACTCGGTGTATTCTGGCATATTACTCACAAGTTCATTGTTCTGAAACTTACTACACTTGAATTGAGTCTATTCTGGCCTATTATACATCATTTCGTAGTAATGCAGCATAATACGTCAGAATAATGTCGTATTACACACAAATTAGGTCTTGCTGTTTAGTACGTCAAAACTCCGTTTTGTGGCATATTACTCACAAATTGGGTGTACTGAAGCTTACTACATTTGAATTGAGTGTATTCTGGCCTGTTACACATGACTTCGTTGTTTTGCAGCTTAATAAGAACACTGGCGAATTATACACAAATTAGGTCTCTTGCTGTTTAGTACGTCAAAACTCAGTGTTCTATGGCATATTACTCACAAATTGGGTGTACTGCAGCTTACTACACCAGAAATTGCAGTCTGGACACACGAATTTGGTGCATTCTAGCTTACTACGTTAGAACTCGGTGTATTCTGGCATATTACTCACAAGTTCATTGTTCTGAAGCTTACTACACTTGAATTGAGTCTATTCTGGCATATTATACATCATTTCGTAGTAATGCAGCATAATACGTCAGAATACTGTCGTATTACACACAAATTAGGTCTTGCTGTTTAGTACGTCATAACTCAGTGTTTTGTGGCATATTACTCACAAATTGGGTGTACTGAAGCTTACTATATTTGAATTGAGTGTATTCTGGCCTGTTACACATGACTTCGTTGTTTTGCAGCTTAATAACTAAGAACACTGGCGAATTATACACAAATTAGGTCTCTTGCTGTTTAGTACGTCAAAACTATTGCATATTACTCACAAATTGGGTGTACTGCAGCTTACTACACCAGAAATTGCAGTCTGGACACACGAATTTGGTGTATTCTAGCTTACTACGTTAGAACTCGGTGTATTCTGGCATATTACTCACAAGTTCATTGTTCTGAAGCTTACTACACTTGAATTGAGTCTATTCTGGCCTATTATACATCATTTCGTAGTAATGCAGCATAATACGTCAGAATACTGTTGTATTACACACAAATTAGGTCCTGCTGTTTAGTACGTCAAAACTCAGTGTTTTGTGGCATATTACTCACAAATTGGGTGTACTGAAGCTTACTACACTTGAATTGAGTGTATTCTGACTTGTTACACATGACTGTTGTTTTGCAGCTTAATAACTAAGAACACTGGCGAATTATACACAAATTAGGTCTCTTGCTGTTCAGTACGTCAAAACTCAGTGTTCTATGGCATATTACTCACAAATTGGGTGTACTACAGCTTACTACACCAGAAATTGCAGTCTGGACACACGAATTTGGTGTATTCTAGCTTACTACGTTAGAACTCGGTGTATTCTGGCATATTACTCACAAGTTCATTGTTCTGAAGCTTACTACTATTGAATTGAGTCTATTCTGGCCTATTATACATCATTTCGTAGTAATGCAGCAAAATACGTCTGAATACTGTCGTATTACACACACATTAGGTCTTGCTGTTTAGTACGTCAAAACTGAGTGTTTTGTGGCATATTACTCACAAATTGGGTGTACTGAAGCTTACTACACTTGAATTGAGTGTATTCTGGCCTGTTACACATGACTTCGTTGTTTTGCAGCTTAATAACTAAGAACACTGGCGAATTATACACAAATTAGGTCTCTTGCTGTTTAGTACGTCAAAACTCAGTGTTCTATTGCATATTACTCACATATTGGGTGTACTGCAGCTTACTACACCAGAAATTGCAGTCTGGACACACGAATTTGGTGTATTCTAGCTTACTACGTTAGAACTCGGTGAATTCTGGCATATTACTCACGTTCATTGTTCTGAAGCTTACTACATTAGAATTGAGTGTATTCTGGCCTATTATACATCATTTCGTTGTATTTTAGCATAATACGTCAGAATACTGTCGTATTACACACAGATTAGATCTTGCTGTTTAGTACGTCAAAACTCAGTGTTTTGTGGCATATTACTCACAAATTGGGTGTACTGAAGCTTACTACACTTGAATTGAGTGTATTCTGGCCTGTTACACATGACTTTGGTGTATTCTAGCTAACTACGTTAGAACTCGGTGTATTCTGTCATATTACTCACAAATTCATTGTTCTGGAGCTTACTACACTTGAATTGAGTCTATTCTGGCCTATTATAATTCATTTCATAGTAATGCAGCATAATACGTCAGAATACTGTCGTATTACACACAAATTAGGTCTTGCTGTTTAGTACGTTAAAACTCAGTGTTTTGTGGCATATTACTCACAAATTGGGTGTACTGAAGCTTACTACACTTGAATTGAATGTATTCTGACTTGTTACACATGACTGTTGTTTTGCAGCTTAATAACTAAGAACACTGGCGAATTATACATAAATTAGGTCTCTTGCTGTTTAGTACGTCAAAACTCAGTGTTCTATGGCATATTACTTACAAATTGGGTGTACTGCAGCTTACTACACCAGAAATTGCAGTCTGGACACACGAATTGGGTGTATTCCAGTTTAGTACGCCAAAACTCGTTGTATTCTGGCATATTACTCACAAATTCATTGTACTGAAGCTTACTACACTAGAATTGAGTGTATTCTGGCCTGTTACAGATGACTTCGTTGTTTTGCAGCTTAATAACTAAGAACACTGGCGAATTATACACAAATTAGGTCTCTTGCTGTTTAGTACGTCAAAACTCAGTGTTCTATGGCATATTACTCACAAATTGGGTGTACTGAAGCTTACTACATTTGAATTGAGTGTATTCTGGCCTGTTACACATGTCTTCGTTGTTTTGCAGCTTAATAACTAAGAACACTGGCGAATTATACACAAATTAGGTCTCTTGCTGTTTAGTACGTCAAAACTCAGTGTTCTATTGCATATTACTCACAAATTGGGTGTACTGCAGCTTACTACACCAGAAATTGCAGTCTGGACACACGAATTTGGTGTATTCTAGCTTACTACGTTAGAACTCGGTGTATTCTGGCATATTACTCACAAGTTCATTGTTCTGAAGCTTACTACACTTGAATTGAGTCTATTCTGGCCTATTATACATCATTTCGTAGTAATGCAGCATAATACGTCAGAATACTGTTGTATTACACACAAATTAGGTCCTGCTGTTTAGTACGTCAAAACTCAGTGTTTTGTGGCATATTACTCACAAATTGGGTGTACTGAAGCTTACTACACTTGAATTGAGTGTATTCTGACTTGTTACACATGACTGTTGTTTTGCAGCTTAATAACTAAGAACACTGGCGAATTATACACAAATTAGGTCTCTTGCTGTTTAGTACGTCAAAACTCAGTGTTCTATGGCATATTACTCACAAATTGGGTGTACTGCAGCTTACTACAAAAGAAATTGCAGTCTGGACACACGAATTTGGTGTATTCTAGCTTACTACGTTAGAACTCGGTGTATTCTGGCATATTACTCACAAGTTCATTGTTCTGAAGCTTACTACACTTGAATTGAGTCTATTCTGGCCTATTATACATCATTTCGTAGTAATGCAGCATAATACGTCAGAATACTGTCGTATTACACACAAATTAGGTCCTGCTGTTTAGTACGTCAAAACTCAGTGTTTTGTGGCATATTACTCACAAATTGGGTGTACTGAAGCTTACTACACTTGAATTGAGTGTATTCTGACTTGTTACACATGACTGTTGTTTTGCAGCTTAATAACTAAGAACACTGGCGAATTATACACAAATTAGGTCTCTTGCTGTTCAGTACGTCAAAACTCAGTGTTCTATGGCATATTACTCACAAATTGGGTGTACTACAGCTTACTACACCAGAAATTGCAGTCTGGACACACGAATTTGGTGTATTCTAGCTTACTACGTTAGAACTCGGTGTATTCTGGCATATTACTCACAAGTTCATTGTTCTGAAGCTTACTACTATTGAATTGAGTCTATTCTGGCCTATTATACATCATTTCGTAGTAATGCAGCAAAATACGTCTGAATACTGTCGTATTACACACACATTAGGTCTTGCTGTTTAGTACGTCAAAACTGAGTGTTTTGTGGCATATTACTCACAAATTGGGTGTACTGAAGCTTACTACACTTGAATTGAGTGTATTCTGGCCTGTTACACATGACTTCGTTGTTTTGCAGCTTAATAACTAAGAACACTGGCGAATTATACACAAATTAGGTCTCTTGCTGTTTAGTACGTCAAAACTCAGTGTTCTATTGCATATTACTCACATATTGGGTGTACTGCAGCTTACTACACCAGAAATTGCAGTCTGGACACACGAATTTGGTGTATTCTAGCTTACTACGTTAGAACTCGGTGAATTCTGGCATATTACTCACGTTCATTGTTCTGAAGCTTACTACATTAGAATTGAGTGTATTCTGGCCTATTATACATCATTTCGTTGTATTTTAGCATAATACGTCAGAATACTGTCGTATTACACACAGATTAGATCTTGCTGTTTAGTACGTCAAAACTCAGTGTTTTGTGGCATATTACTCACAAATTGGGTGTACTGAAGCTTACTACACTTGAATTGAGTGTATTCTGGCCTGTTACACATGACTTTGGTGTATTCTAGCTAACTACGTTAGAACTCGGTGTATTCTGTCATATTACTCACAAATTCATTGTTCTGGAGCTTACTACACTTGAATTGAGTCTATTCTGGCCTATTATAATTCATTTCATAGTAATGCAGCATAATACGTCAGAATACTGTCGTATTACACACAAATTAGGTCTTGCTGTTTAGTACGTTAAAACTCAGTGTTTTGTGGCATATTACTCACAAATTGGGTGTACTGAAGCTTACTACACTTGAATTGAATGTATTCTGACTTGTTACACATGACTGTTGTTTTGCAGCTTAATAACTAAGAACACTGGCGAATTATACATAAATTAGGTCTCTTGCTGTTTAGTACGTCAAAACTCAGTGTTCTATGGCATATTACTTACAAATTGGGTGTACTGCAGCTTACTACACCAGAAATTGCAGTCTGGACACACGAATTGGGTGTATTCCAGTTTAGTACGCCAAAACTCGTTGTATTCTGGCATATTACTCACAAATTCATTGTACTGAAGCTTACTACACTAGAATTGAGTGTATTCTGGCCTGTTACAGATGACTTCGTTGTTTTGCAGCTTAATAACTAAGAACACTGGCGAATTATACACAAATTAGGTCTCTTGCTGTTTAGTACGTCAAAACTCAGTGTTCTATGGCATATTACTCACAAATTGGGTGTACTGAAGCTTACTACATTTGAATTGAGTGTATTCTGGCCTGTTACACATGTCTTCGTTGTTTTGCAGCTTAATAACTAAGAACACTGGCGAATTATACACAAATTAGGTCTCTTGCTGTTTAGTACGTCAAAACTCAGTGTTCTATTGCATATTACTCACAAATTGGGTGTACTGCAGCTTACTACACCAGAAATTGCAGTCTGGACACACGAATTTGGTGTATTCTAGCTTACTACGTTAGAACTCGGTGTATTCTGGCATATTACTCACAAGTTCATTGTTCTGAAGCTTACTACACTTGAATTGAGTCTATTCTGGCCTATTATACATCATTTCGTAGTAATGCAGCATAATACGTCAGAATACTGTTGTATTACACACAAATTAGGTCCTGCTGTTTAGTACGTCAAAACTCAGTGTTTTGTGGCATATTACTCACAAATTGGGTGTACTGAAGCTTACTACACTTGAATTGAGTGTATTCTGACTTGTTACACATGACTGTTGTTTTGCAGCTTAATAACTAAGAACACTGGCGAATTATACACAAATTAGGTCTCTTGCTGTTTAGTACGTCAAAACTCAGTGTTCTATGGCATATTACTCACAAATTGGGTGTACTGCAGCTTACTACACAAGAAATTGCAGTCTGGACACACGAATTTGGTGTATTCTAGCTTACTACGTTAGAACTCGGTGTATTCTGGCATATTACTCACAAGTTCATTGTTCTGAAGCTTACTACACTTGAATTGAGTCTATTCTGGCCTACTATACATCATTTCGTAGTAATGCAGCATAATACGTCAGAATACTGTCGTATTACACACAAATTAGGTCCTGCTGTTTAGTACGTCAAAACTCAGTGTTTTGTGGCATATTACTCACAAATTGGGTGTACTGAAGCTTACTACACTTGAATTGAGTGTATTCTGACTTGTTACACATGACTGTTGTTTTGCAGCTTAATAACTAAGAACACTGGCGAATTATACACAAATTAGGTCTCTTGCTGTTTAGTACGTCAAAACTCAGTGTTCTATGGCATATTACTGACAAATTGGGTGTACTGCAGCTTACTACACCAGAAATTGCAGTCTGGACACACGAATTTGGTGTATTCTAGCTTACTACGTTAGAACTCGGTGTATTCTGGCATATTACTCACAAGTTCATTGTTCTGAAGCTTACTACACTTGAATTGAGTCTATTCTGGCCTATTATACATCATTTCGTAGTAATGCAGCATAATACGTCAGAATAATGTCGTATTACACACAAATTAGGTCTTGCTGTTTAGTACGTCAAAACTCAGTGTTTTGTGGCATATTACTCACAAATTGGGTGTACTGAAGCTTACTACATTTGAATTGAGTGTATTTTCGCCTGTTACACATGACTTCGTTGTTTTGCAGCTCAATAAGAACACTGGCGAATTATACACAAATTAGGTCTCTTGCTGTTCAGTACGTCAAAACTCAGTGTTCTATGGCATATTACTCACAAATTGGGTGTACTGCAGCTTACTACACCAGAAATTGCAGTCTGGACACACGAATTTAGTGCATTCTAGCTTACTACGTTAGAACTCGGTCTATTCTGGCATATTGTACATCATTTCGTAGTAATGCAGCATAATACGTCAGAATACTGTCGTATTACACACAAATTAGGTCTTGCTGTTTAGTACGTCAAAACTCAGTGTTTTGTGGCATATTACTCACAAATTGGGTGTACTGAAGCTTACTACATTTGAATTGAGTGTATTTTCGCCTGTTACACATGACTTCGTTGTTTTGCAGCTCAATAAGAACACTGGCGAATTATACACAAATTAGGTCTCTTGCTGTTCAGTACGTCAAAACTCAGTGTTCTATGGCATATTACTCACAAATTGGGTGTACTGCAGCTTACTACACCAGAAATTGCAGTCTGGACACACGAATTTGGTGTATTCTAGCTTACTACGTTAGAACTCGGTGTATTCTGGCATATTACTCACAAGTTAATTGTTCTGAAGCTTACTACATAAGAAGTGAGTGTATTCTGGCCTATTATACATCATTTCGTTGTATTGCAGCATAATACGTCAGAATACTGTCGTATTACACACAGATCAGATCTTGCTGTTTAGTACGTCAAAACTCAGTGTTCTATGGCATATTACTCACAAATTGGGTGTACTGCAGCTTAATACACCAGAAATTGCAGTCTGGACACACGAATTTGGTGTATTCTAGCTTACTACGTTAGAACTCGGTGTATTCTGGCATATTACTCACGTTCATTGTTCTGAAGCTTACTACACATGAGTTGAGTCTATTCTGGCCTATTATACATCATTTCGTAGTAATGCAGCATAATACGTCAGAATACTGTTGTATTACACACAAATTAGGTCTTGTTGTTTAGTACGTCAAAACTCAGTGTTTTGTGGCATATTACTCACAAATTGGGTGTACTGAAGCTTACTACACTTGAATTGAGTGTATTCTGGCCTGTTACACATGACTTCGTTGTTTTGCAGCTTAATAACTAAGAACACTGGCGAATTATACACAAATTAGGTCTCTTGCTGTTTAGTACGTCAAAACTCATTGTTCTATTGCATATTACTCACAAATTGGGTGTACTGAAGCTTACTACACTTGAATTGAGTGTATTCTGACTTGTTACACATGACTGTTGTTGTGCAGCTTAATAACTAAGAACACTGGCGAATTATACACAAATTAGGTCTCTTGCTGTTTAGTACATCAAAACTCCGTGTTCTATGGCATATTACTCACAAATTGGGTGTACTGCAGCTTACTACACCAGAAATTGCAGTCTGGACACACGAATTGGGTGTATTCCAGTTTAGTACGCCAAAACTCGTTGTATTCTGGCATATTACTCACAAATTCATTGTACTGAAGCATACTACACAAGAATTGAGTGTATTCTGGCCTGTTACACATGACTTCGTTGTTTTGCAGCTTAATAACTAAGAACACTGGCGAATTATACACAAATTAGGTCTCTTGCTGTTTAGTACGTCAAAACTCAGTGTTCTAATGCATATTACTGACAAATTGGGTGTACTGTAGCTTACTACACCAGAAATTGCAGTCTGGACACACGAATTTGGTGTATTCTAGCTTACTACGTTAGAACTCGGTGTATTCTGGCATATTACTCACAAGTTCATTGTTCTGAAGCTTACTACTATTGAATTGAGTCTATTCTGGCCTATTATACATCATTTCGTAGTAATGCAGCAAAATACGTCAGAATACTGTCGTATTACACACACATTAGGTCTTGCTGTTTAGTACGTCAAAACTGAGTGTTTTGTGGCATATTACTCACAAATTGGGTGTACTGAAGCTTACTACACTTGAATTGAGTGTATTCTGGCTTGTTACACATGACTTCGTTGTTTTGCAGCTTAATAACTAAGAACACTGGCGAATTATACACAAATTAGGTCTCTTGCTGTTTAGTACGTCAAAACTCAGTGTTCTATTGCATATTACTCACATATTGGGTGTACTGCAGCTTACTACACCAGAAATTGCAGTCTGGACACACGAATTTGGTGTATTCTAGCTTACTACGTTAGAACTCGGTGTATTCTGGCATATTACTCACAAGTTCATTGTTCTGAAGCTTACTACACTTGAATTGAGTCTATTCTGGCCTATTATACATCATTTCGTAGTAATGCAGCATAATACGTCAGAATAATGTCGTATTACACACAAATTAGGTCTTGCTGTTTAGTACGTCAAAACTCAGTGTTTTGTGGCATATTACTCACAAATTGGGTGTACTGAAGCTTACTACATTTGAATTGAGTGTATTTTCGCCTGTTACACATGACTTCGTTGTTTTGCAGCTCAATAAGAACACTGGCGAATTATACACAAATTAGGTCTCTTGCTGTTCAGTACGTCAAAACTCAGTGTTCTATGGCATATTACTCACAAATTGGGTGTACTGCAGCTTACTACACCAGAAATTGCAGTCTGGACACACGAATTTAGTGCATTCTAGCTTACTACGTTAGAACTCGGTCTATTCTGGCATATTGTACATCATTTCGTAGTAATGCAGCATAATACGTCAGAATACTGTCGTATTACACACAAATTAGGTCTTGCTGTTTAGTACGTCAAAACTCAGTGTTTTGTGGCATATTACTCACAAATTGGGTGTACTGAAGCTTACTACATTTGAATTGAGTGTATTTTCGCCTGTTACACATGACTTCGTTGTTTTGCAGCTCAATAAGAACACTGGCGAATTATACACAAATTAGGTCTCTTGCTGTTCAGTACGTCAAAACTCAGTGTTCTATGGCATATTACTCACAAATTGGGTGTACTGCAGCTTACTACACCAGAAATTGCAGTCTGGACACACGAATTTAGTGCATTCTAGCTTACTACGTTAGAACTCGGTGTATTCTGGCATATTACTCACAAATTGGGTGTACGGAAGCTTACTACACTTGAATTGAGTCTATTCTGGCCTATTATACATCATTTCGTAGTAATGCAGCATAATACGTCAGAATACTGTCGTATTACACACAAATTAGGTCTTGCTGTTTAGTACGTCAAAACTCAGTGTTCTATTGCATATTACTCACAAATTGGGTGTACTGCAGCTTACTACACCAGAAATTGCAGTCTGGACACACGAATTTGGTGTATTCTAGCTTACTACGTTAGAACTCGGTGTATTCTGGCATATTACTCACAAGTTAATTGTTCTGAAGCTTACTACATAAGAAGTGAGTGTATTCTGGCCTATTATACATCATTTCGTTGTATTGCAGCATAATACGTCAGAATACTGTCGTATTACACACAGATCAGATCTTGCTGTTTAGTACGTCAAAACTCAGTGTTCTATGGCATATTACTCACAAATTGGGTGTACTGCAGCTTAATACACCAGAAATTGCAGTCTGGACACACGAATTTGGTGTATTCTAGCTTACTACGTTAGAACTCGGTGTATTCTGGCATATTACTCACGTTCATTGTTCTGAAGCTTACTACACATGAGTTGAGTCTATTCTGGCCTATTATACATCATTTCGTAGTAATGCAGCATAATACGTCAGAATACTGTTGTATTACACACAAATTAGGTCTTGTTGTTTAGTACGTCAAAACTCAGTGTTTTGTGGCATATTACTCACAAATTGGGTGTACTGAAGCTTACTACACTTGAATTGAGTGTATTCTGGCCTGTTACACATGACTTCGTTGTTTTGCAGCTTAATAACTAAGAACACTGGCGAATTATACACAAATTAGGTCTCTTGCTGTTTAGTACGTCAAAACTCATTGTTCTATTGCATATTACTCACAAATTGGGTGTACTGAAGCTTACTACACTTGAATTGAGTGTATTCTGACTTGTTACACATGACTGTTGTTGTGCAGCTTAATAACTAAGAACACTGGCGAATTATACACAAATTAGGTCTCTTGCTGTTTAGTACATCAAAACTCCGTGTTCTATGGCATATTACTCACAAATTGGGTGTACTGCAGCTTACTACACCAGAAATTGCAGTCTGGACACACGAATTGGGTGTATTCCAGTTTAGTACGCCAAAACTCGTTGTATTCTGGCATATTACTCACAAATTCATTGTACTGAAGCATACTACACAAGAATTGAGTGTATTCTGGCCTGTTACACATGACTTCGTTGTTTTGCAGCTTAATAACTAAGAACACTGGCGAATTATACACAAATTAGGTCTCTTGCTGTTTAGTACGTCAAAACTCAGTGTTCTAATGCATATTACTGACAAATTGGGTGTACTGTAGCTTACTACACCAGAAATTGCAGTCTGGACACACGAATTTGGTGTATTCTAGCTTACTACGTTAGAACTCGGTGTATTCTGGCATATTACTCACAAGTTCATTGTTCTGAAGCTTACTACTATTGAATTGAGTCTATTCTGGCCTATTATACATCATTTCGTAGTAATGCAGCAAAATACGTCAGAATACTGTCGTATTACACACACATTAGGTCTTGCTGTTTAGTACGTCAAAACTGAGTGTTTTGTGGCATATTACTCACAAATTGGGTGTACTGAAGCTTACTACACTTGAATTGAGTGTATTCTGGCTTGTTACACATGACTTCGTTGTTTTGCAGCTTAATAACTAAGAACACTGGCGAATTATACACAAATTAGGTCTCTTGCTGTTTAGTACGTCAAAACTCAGTGTTCTATTGCATATTACTCACATATTGGGTGTACTGCAGCTTACTACACCAGAAATTGCAGTCTGGACACACGAATTTGGTGTATTCTAGCTTACTACGTTAGAACTCGGTGTATTCTGGCATATTACTCACAAGTTCATTGTTCTGAAGCTTACTACACTTGAATTGAGTGTATTCTGGCCTGTTACAGATGACTTCGTTGTTTTGCAGCTTAATAACTAAGAACACTGGCGAATTATACACAAATTAGGTCTCTTGCTGTTTAGTACGTCAAAACTCAGTGTTCTATGGCATATTACTCACAAATTGGGTGTACTGAAGCTTACTACATTTGAATTGAGTGTATTCTGGCCTGTTACACATGTCTTCGTTGTTTTGCAGCTTAATAACTAAGAACACTGGCGAATTATACACAAATTAGGTCTCTTGCTGTTTAGTACGTCAAAACTCAGTGTTCTATTGCATATTACTCACAAATTGGGTGTACTGCAGCTTACTACACCAGAAATTGCAGTCTGGACACACGAATTTGGTGTATTCTAGCTTACTACGTTAGAACTCGGTGTATTCTGGCATATTACTCACAAGTTCATTGTTCTGAAGCTTACTACACTTGAATTGAGTCTATTCTGGCCTATTATACATCATTTCGTAGTAATGCAGCATAATACGTCAGAATACTGTCGTATTACACACAAATTAGGTCCTGCTGTTTAGTACGTCAAAACTCAGTGTTTTGTGGCATATTACTCACAAATTGGGTGTACTGAAGCTTACTACACTTGAATTGAGTGTATTCTGACTTGTTACACATGACTGTTGTTTTGCAGCTTAATAACTAAGAACACTGGCGAATTATACACAAATTAGGTCTCTTGCTGTTTAGTACGTCAAAACTCAGTGTTCTATGGCATATTACTGACAAATTGGGTGTACTGCAGCTTACTACACCAGAAATTGCAGTCTGGACACACGAATTTGGTGTATTCTATCTTACTAAGTTAGAACTCGGTGTATTCTGGCATATTACTCACAAGTTCATTGTTCTGAAGCTTACTACACTTGAATTGAGTCTATTCTGGCCTATTATACATCATTTCGTAGTAATGCAGCATAATACGTCAGAATAATGTCGTATTACACACAAATTAGGTCTTGCTGTTTAGTACGTCAAAACTCAGTGTTTTGTGGCATATTACTCACAAATTGGGTGTACTGAAGCTTACTACATTTGAATTGAGTGTATTTTCGCCTGTTACACATGACTTCGTTGTTTTGCAGCTCAATAAGAACACTGGCGAATTATACACAAATTAGGTCTCTTGCTGTTCAGTACGTCAAAACTCAGTGTTCTATGGCATATTACTCACAAATTGGGTGTACTGCAGCTTACTACACCAGAAATTGCAGTCTGGACACACGAATTTAGTGCATTCTAGCTTACTACGTTAGAACTCGGTGTATTCTGGCATATTACTCACAAGTTCGTTGTTCTGAAGCTTACTACACTTGAATTGAGTCTATTCTGGCATATTATACATCATTTCGTAGTAATGCAGCATAATACGTCAGAATAATGTCGTATTACACACAAATTAGGTCTTGCTGTTTAGTACGTCAAAACTCAGTGTTTTGTGGCATATTACTCACAAATTGGGTGTACTGAAGCTTACTACATTTGAATTGAGTGTATTTTCGCCTGTTACACATGACTTCGTTGTTTTGCAGCTCAATAAGAACACTGGCGAATTATACACAAATTAGGTCTCTTGCTGTTCAGTACGTCAAAACTCAGTGTTCTATGGCATATTACTCACAAATTGGGTGTACTGCAGCTTACTACACCAGAAATTGCAGTCTGGACACACGAATTTAGTGCATTCTAGCTTACTACGTTAGAACTCGGTGTATTCTGGCATATTACTCACAAGTTCGTTGTTCTGAAGCTTACTACACTTGAATTGAGTCTATTCTGGCATATTATACATCATTTCGTAGTAATGCAGCATAATACGTCAGAATACTGTCGTATTACACACAAATTAGGTCTTGCTGTTTAGTACGTCAAAACTCAGTGTTTTGTGGCATATTACTCACAAATTGGGTGTATAGAAGCTTACTACACTTGAATTGAGTGTATTCTGGCCTGTTACACATGACTTCGTTGTTTTGCAGCTTAATAACTAAGAACACTGGCGAATTATACACAAATTAGGTCTCTTGCTGTTTAGTACGTCAAAACTCATTGTTCTATTGCATATTACTCACAAATTGTGTGTACTGCAGCTTACTACACCAGAAATTGCAGTCTGGACACACGAATTTGGTGTATTCTAGCTTACTACGTTAGAACTCGGTGTATTCTGGCATATTACTCACAAATTGGGTGTACGGAAGCTTACTACACTTGAATTGAGTCTATTCTGGCCTATTATACATCATTTCGTAGTAATGCAGCATAATACGTCAGAATACTGTCGTATTACACACAAATTAGGTCTTGCTGTTTAGTACGTCAAAACTCAGTGTTCTATGGCATATTACTCACAAATTGGGTGTACTGCAGCTTACTACACCAGAAATTGCAGTCTGGACACACGAATTTGGTGTATTCTAGCTTACTACGTTAGAACTCGGTGTATTCTGGCATATTACTCACAAGTTAATTGTTCTGAAGCTTACTACATAAGAAGTGAGTGTATTCTGGCCTATTATACATCATTTCGTTGTATTGCAGCATAATACGTCAGAATACTGTCGTATTACACACAGATCAGATCTTGCTGTTTAGTACGTCAAAACTCAGTGTTCTATGGCATATTACTCACAAATTGGGTGTACTGCAGCTTACTACACCAGAAATTGCAGTCTGGACACACGAATTTAGTGCATTCTAGCTTACTACGTTAGAACTCGGTGTATTCTGGCATATTACTCACAAGTTCGTTGTTCTGAAGCTTACTACACTTGAATTGAGTCTATTCTGGCATATTATACATCATTTCGTAGTAATGCAGCATAATACGTCAGAATACTGTCGTATTACACACAAATTAGGTCTTGCTGTTTAGTACGTCAAAACTCAGTGTTTTGTGGCATATTACTCACAAATTGGGTGTACTGAAGCTTACTACACTTGAATTGAGTGTATTCTGGCCTGTTACACATGACTTCGTTGTTTTGCAGCTTAATAACTAAGAACACTGGCGAATTATACACAAATTAGGTCTCTTGCTGTTTAGTACGTCAAAACTCATTGTTCTATTGCATATTACTCACAAATTGTGTGTACTGCAGCTTACTACACCAGAAATTGCAGTCTGGACACACGAATTTGGTGTATTCTAGCTTACTACGTTAGAACTCGGTGTATTCTGGCATATTACTCACAAATTGGGTGTACGGAAGCTTACTACACTTGAATTGAGTCTATTCTGGCCTATTATACATCATTTCGTAGTAATGCAGCATAATACGTCAGAATACTGTCGTATTACACACAAATTAGGTCTTGCTGTTTAGTACGTCAAAACTCAGTGTTCTATTGCATATTACTCACAAATTGGGTGTAATGCAGCTTACTACACCAGAAATTGCAGTCTGGACACACGAATTTGGTGTATTCTAGCTTACTACGTTAGAACTTGGTGTATTCTGGCATATTACTCACAAGTTAATTGTTCTGAAGCTTACTACATAAGAAGTGAGTGTATTCTGGCCTATTATACATCATTTCGTTGTATTGCAGCATAATACGTCAGAATACTGTCGTATTACACACACATTAGGTCTTGCTGTTTAGTACGTCAAACCTCAGTGTTTTGTGGCATATTACTCACAAATTGGGTGTACTGAAGCTTACTACACTTGAATTGAGTGTATTCTGGCCTGTTACACATGACTTCGTTGTTTTGCAGCTTAATAACTAAGAACACTGGCGAATTATACACAAATTAGGTCTCTTGCTGTTTAGTACGTCAAAACTCATTGTTCTATTGCATATTACTCACAAATTGGGTGTACTGAAGCTTACTACACTTGAATTGAGTGTATTCTGACTTGTTACACATGACTGTTGTTGTGCAGCTTAATAACTAAGAACACTGGCGAATTATACACAAATTAGGTCTCTTGCTGTTTAGTACATCAAAACTCCGTGTTCTATGGCATATTACTCACAAATTGGGTGTACTGCAGCTTACTACACCAGAAATTGCAGTCTGGACACACGAATTGGGTGTATTCCAGTTTAGTACGCCAAAACTCGTTGTATTCTGGCATATTACTCACAAATTCATTGTACTGAAGCATACTACACAAGAATTGAGTGTATTCTGGCCTGTTACACATGACTTCGTTGTTTTGCAGCTTAATAACTAAGAACACTGGCGAATTATACACAAATTAGGTCTCTTGCTGTTTAGTACGTCAAAACTCAGTGTTCTAATGCATATTACTGACAAATTGGGTGTACTGTAGCTTACTACACCAGAAATTGCAGTCTGGACACACGAATTTGGTGTATTCTAGCTTACTACGTTAGAACTCGGTGTATTCTGGCATATTACTCACAAGTTCATTGTTCTGAAGCTTACTACTATTGAATTGAGTCTATTCTGGCCTATTATACATCATTTCGTAGTAATGCAGCAAAATACGTCAGAATACTGTCGTATTACACACACATTAGGTCTTGCTGTTTAGTACGTCAAAACTGAGTGTTTTGTGGCATATTACTCACAAATTGGGTGTACTGAAGCTTACTACACTTGAATTGAGTGTATTCTGGCTTGTTACACATGACTTCGTTGTTTTGCAGCTTAATAACTAAGAACACTGGCGAATTATACACAAATTAGGTCTCTTGCTGTTTAGTACGTCAAAACTCAGTGTTCTATTGCATATTACTCACATATTGGGTGTACTGCAGCTTACTACACCAGAAATTGCAGTCTGGACACACGAATTTGGTGTATTCTAGCTTACTACGTTAGAACTCGGTGTATTCTGGCATATTACTCACAAGTTCATTGTTCTGAAGCTTACTACACTTGAATTGAGTGTATTCTGGCCTGTTACAGATGACTTCGTTGTTTTGCAGCTTAATAACTAAGAACACTGGCGAATTATACACAAATTAGGTCTCTTGCTGTTTAGTACGTCAAAACTCAGTGTTCTATGGCATATTACTCACAAATTGGGTGTACTGCAGCTTACTACACCAGAAATTGCAGTCTGGACACACGAATTTGGTGTATTCTAGCTTACTACGTTAGAACTCGGTGTATTCTGGCATATTACTCACAAGTTCATTGTTCTGAAGCTTACTACACTTGAATTGAGTCTATTCTGGCCTATTATACATTATTTCTTAGTAATGCAGCATAATACGTCAGAATACTGTCGTATTACACACAAATTAGGTCCTGCTGTTTAGTACGTCAAAACTCAGTGTTTTGTGGCATATTACTCACAAATTGGGTGTACTGAAGCTTACTACACTTGAATTGAGTGTATTCTGACTTGTTACACATGACTGTTGTTTTGCAGCTTAATAACTAAGAACACTGGCGAATTATACACAAATTAGGTCTCTTGCTGTTTAGTACGTCAAAACTCAGTGTTCTATGGCATATTACTGACAAATTGGGTGTACTGCAGCTTACTACACCAGAAATTGCAGTCTGGACACACGAATTTGGTGTATTCTATCTTACTAAGTTAGAACTCGGTGTATTCTGGCATATTACTCACAAGTTCATTGTTCTGAAGCTTACTACACTTGAATTGAGTCTATTCTGGCCTATTATACATCATTTCGTAGTAATGCAGCATAATACGTCAGAATAATGTCGTATTACACACAAATTAGGTCTTGCTGTTTAGTACGTCAAAACTCAGTGTTTTGTGGCATATTACTCACAAATTGGGTGTACTGAAGCTTACTACATTTGAATTGAGTGTATTTTCGCCTGTTACACATGACTTCGTTGTTTTGCAGCTCAATAAGAACACTGGCGAATTATACACAAATTAGGTCTCTTGCTGTTCAGTACGTCAAAACTCAGTGTTCTATGGCATATTACTCACAAATTGGGTGTACTGCAGCTTACTACACCAGAAATTGCAGTCTGGACACACGAATTTAGTGCATTCTAGCTTACTACGTTAGAACTCGGTGTATTCTGGCATATTACTCACAAGTTAATTGTTCTGAAGCTTACTACATAAGAAGTGAGTGTATTCTGGCCTATTATACATCATTTCGTTGTATTGCAGCATAATACGTCAGAATACTGTCGTATTACACACACATTAGGTCTTGCTGTTTAGTACGTCAAACCTCAGTGTTTTGTGGCATATTACTCACAAATTGGGTGTACTGAAGCTTACTACACTTGAATTGAGTGTATTCTGGCCTGTTACACATGACTTCGTTGTTTTGCAGCTTAATAACTAAGAACACTGGCGAATTATACACAAATTAGGTCTCTTGCTGTTTAGTACGTCAAAACTCATTGTTCTATTGCATATTACTCACAAATTGGGTGTACTGAAGCTTACTACACTTGAATTGAGTGTATTCTGACTTGTTACACATGACTGTTGTTGTGCAGCTTAATAACTAAGAACACTGGCGAATTATACACAAATTAGGTCTCTTGCTGTTTAGTACATCAAAACTCCGTGTTCTATGGCATATTACTCACAAATTGGGTGTACTGCAGCTTACTACACCAGAAATTGCAGTCTGGACACACGAATTGGGTGTATTCCAGTTTAGTACGCCAAAACTCGTTGTATTCTGGCATATTACTCACAAATTCATTGTACTGAAGCATACTACACAAGAATTGAGTGTATTCTGGCCTGTTACACATGACTTCGTTGTTTTGCAGCTTAATAACTAAGAACACTGGCGAATTATACACAAATTAGGTCTCTTGCTGTTTAGTACGTCAAAACTCAGTGTTCTAATGCATATTACTGACAAATTGGGTGTACTGTAGCTTACTACACCAGAAATTGCAGTCTGGACACACGAATTTGGTGTATTCTAGCTTACTACGTTAGAACTCGGTGTATTCTGGCATATTACTCACAAGTTCATTGTTCTGAAGCTTACTACTATTGAATTGAGTCTATTCTGGCCTATTATACATCATTTCGTAGTAATGCAGCAAAATACGTCAGAATACTGTCGTATTACACACACATTAGGTCTTGCTGTTTAGTACGTCAAAACTGAGTGTTTTGTGGCATATTACTCACAAATTGGGTGTACTGAAGCTTACTACACTTGAATTGAGTGTATTCTGGCTTGTTACACATGACTTCGTTGTTTTGCAGCTTAATAACTAAGAACACTGGCGAATTATACACAAATTAGGTCTCTTGCTGTTTAGTACGTCAAAACTCAGTGTTCTATTGCATATTACTCACATATTGGGTGTACTGCAGCTTACTACACCAGAAATTGCAGTCTGGACACAAGAATTTGGTGTATTCTAGCTTACTACGTTAGAACTCGGTGTATTCTGGCATATTACTCACAAGTTCATTGTTCTGAAGCTTACTACACTTGAATTGAGTGTATTCTGGCCTGTTACAGATGACTTCGTTGTTTTGCAGCTTAATAACTAAGAACACTGGCGAATTATACACAAATTAGGTCTCTTGCTGTTTAGTACGTCAAAACTCAGTGTTCTATGGCATATTACTCACAAATTGGGTGTACTGAAGCTTACTACATTTGAATTGAGTGTATTCTGGCCTGTTACACATGTCTTCGTTGTTTTGCAGCTTAATAACTAAGAACACTGGCGAATTATACACAAATTAGGTCTCTTGCTGTTTAGTACGTCAAAACTCAGTGTTCTATTGCATATTACTCACAAATTGGGTGTACTGCAGCTTACTACACCAGAAATTGCAGTCTGGACACACGAATTTGGTGTATTCTAGCTTACTACGTTAGAACTCGGTGTATTCTGGCATATTACTCACAAGTTCATTGTTCTGAAGCTTACTACACTTGAATTGAGTCTATTCTGGCCTATTATACATCATTTCGTAGTAATGCAGCATAATACGTCAGAATAATGTCGTATTACACACAAATTAGGTCTTGCTGTTTAGTACGTCAAAACTCAGTGTTTTGTGGCATATTACTCACAAATTGGGTGTACTGAACCTTACTACATTTGAATTGAGTGTATTTTCGCCTGTTACACATGACTTCGTTGTTTTGCAGCTCAATAAGAACACTGGCGAATTATACACAAATTAGGTCTCTTGCTGTTCAGTACGTCAAAACTCAGTGTTCTATGGCATATTACTCACAAATTGGGTGTACTGCAGCTTACTACACCAGAAATTGCAGTCTGGACACACGAATTTAGTGCATTCTAGCTTACTACGTTAGAACTCGGTGTATTCTGGCATATTACTCACAAGTTCGTTGTTCTGAAGCTTACTACACTTGAATTGAGTCTATTCTGGCATATTATACATCATTTCGTAGTAATGCAGCATAATACGTCAGAATAATGTCGTATTACACACAAATTAGGTCTTGCTGTTTAGTACGTCAAAACTCAGTGTTTTGTGGCATATTACTCACAAATTGGGTGTACTGAAGCTTACTACATTTGAATTGAGTGTATTTTCGCCTGTTACACATGACTTCGTTGTTTTGCAGCTCAATAAGAACACTGGCGAATTATACACAAATTAGGTCTCTTGCTGTTCAGTACGTCAAAACTCAGTGTTCTATGGCATATTACTCACAAATTGGGTGTACTGCAGCTTACTACACCAGAAATTGCAGTCTGGACACACGAATTTAGTGCATTCTAGCTTACTACGTTAGAACTCGGTGTATTCTGGCATATTACTCACAAGTTCGTTGTTCTGAAGCTTACTACACTTGAATTGAGTCTATTCTGGCATATTATACATCATTTCGTAGTAATGCAGCATAATACGTCAGAATACTGTCGTATTACACACAAATTAGGTCTTGCTGTTTAGTACGTCAAAACTCAGTGTTTTGTGGCATATTACTCACAAATTGGGTGTATAGAAGCTTACTACACTTGAATTGAGTGTATTCTGGCCTGTTACACATGACTTCGTTGTTTTGCAGCTTAATAACTAAGAACACTGGCGAATTATACACAAATTAGGTCTCTTGCTGTTTAGTACGTCAAAACTCATTGTTCTATTGCATATTACTCACAAATTGTGTGTACTGCAGCTTACTACACCAGAAATTGCAGTCTGGACACACGAATTTGGTGTATTCTAGCTTACTACGTTAGAACTCGGTGTATTCTGGCATATTACTCACAAATTGGGTGTACGGAAGCTTACTACACTTGAATTGAGTCTATTCTGGCCTATTATACATCATTTCGTAGTAATGCAGCATAATACGTCAGAATACTGTCGTATTACACACAAATTAGGTCTTGCTGTTTAGTACGTCAAAACTCAGTGTTCTATGGCATATTACTCACAAATTGGGTGTACTGCAGCTTACTACACCAGAAATTGCAGTCTGGACACACGAATTTGGTGTATTCTAGCTTACTACGTTAGAACTCGGTGTATTCTGGCATATTACTCACAAGTTAATTGTTCTGAAGCTTACTACATAAGAAGTGAGTGTATTCTGGCCTATTATACATCATTTCGTTGTATTGCAGCATAATACGTCAGAATACTGTCGTATTACACACAGATCAGATCTTGCTGTTTAGTACGTCAAAACTCAGTGTTCTATGGCATATTACTCACAAATTGGGTGTACTGCAGCTTACTACACCAGAAATTGCAGTCTGGACACACGAATTTAGTGCATTCTAGCTTACTACGTTAGAACTCGGTGTATTCTGGCATATTACTCACAAGTTCGTTGTTCTGAAGCTTACTACACTTGAATTGAGTCTATTCTGGCATATTATACATCATTTCGTAGTAATGCAGCATAATACGTCAGAATACTGTCGTATTACACACAAATTAGGTCTTGCTGTTTAGTACGTCAAAACTCAGTGTTTTGTGGCATATTACTCACAAATTGGGTGTACTGAAGCTTACTACACTTGAATTGAGTGTATTCTGGCCTGTTACACATGACTTCGTTGTTTTGCAGCTTAATAACTAAGAACACTGGCGAATTATACACAAATTAGGTCTCTTGCTGTTTAGTACGTCAAAACTCATTGTTCTATTGCATATTACTCACAAATTGTGTGTACTGCAGCTTACTACACCAGAAATTGCAGTCTGGACACACGAATTTGGTGTATTCTAGCTTACTACGTTAGAACTCGGTGTATTCTGGCATATTACTCACAAATTGGGTGTACGGAAGCTTACTACACTTGAATTGAGTCTATTCTGGCCTATTATACATCATTTCGTAGTAATGCAGCATAATACGTCAGAATACTGTCGTATTACACACAAATTAGGTCTTGCTGTTTAGTACGTCAAAACTCAGTGTTCTATTGCATATTACTCACAAATTGGGTGTAATGCAGCTTACTACACCAGAAATTGCAGTCTGGACACACGAATTTGGTGTATTCTAGCTTACTACGTTAGAACTTGGTGTATTCTGGCATATTACTCACAAGTTAATTGTTCTGAAGCTTACTACATAAGAAGTGAGTGTATTCTGGCCTATTATACATCATTTCGTTGTATTGCAGCATAATACGTCAGAATACTGTCGTATTACACACACATTAGGTCTTGCTGTTTAGTACGTCAAACCTCAGTGTTTTGTGGCATATTACTCACAAATTGGGTGTACTGAAGCTTACTACACTTGAATTGAGTGTATTCTGGCCTGTTACACATGACTTCGTTGTTTTGCAGCTTAATAACTAAGAACACTGGCGAATTATACACAAATTAGGTCTCTTGCTGTTTAGTACGTCAAAACTCATTGTTCTATTGCATATTACTCACAAATTGGGTGTACTGAAGCTTACTACACTTGAATTGAGTGTATTCTGACTTGTTACACATGACTGTTGTTGTGCAGCTTAATAACTAAGAACACTGGCGAATTATACACAAATTAGGTCTCTTGCTGTTTAGTACGTCAAAACTCCGTGTTCTATGGCATATTACTCACAAATTGGGTGTACTGCAGCTTACTACACCAGAAATTGCAGTCTGGACACACGAATTGGGTGTATTCCAGTTTAGTACGCCAAAACTCGTTGTATTCTGGCATATTACTCACAAATTCATTGTACTGAAGCATACTACACTAGAATTGAGTGTATTCTGGCCTGTTACACATGACTTCGTTGTTTTGCAGCTTAATAACTAAGAACACTGGCGAATTATACACAAATTAGGTCTCTTGCTGTTTAGTACGTCAAAACTCAGTGTTCTATGGCATATTACTGACAAATTGGGTGTACTGCAGCTTACTACACCAGAAATTGCAGTCTGGACACACGAATTTGGTGTATTCTAGCTTACTACGTTAGAACTCGGTGTATTCTGGCATATTACTCACAAGTTCATTGTTCTGAAGCTTACTACTATTGAATTGAGTCTATTCTGGCCTATTATACATCATTTCGTAGTAATGCAGCAAAATACGTCAGAATACTGTCGTATTACACACACATTAGGTCTTGCTGTTTAGTACGTCAAAACTGAGTGTTTTGTGGCATATTACTCACAAATTGGGTGTACTGAAGCTTACTACACTTGAATTGAGTGTATTCTGGCTTGTTACACATGACTTCGTTGTTTTGCAGCTTAATAACTAAGAACACTGGCGAATTATACACAAATTAGGTCTCTTGCTGTTTAGTACGTCAAAACTCAGTGTTCTATTGCATATTACTCACATATTGGGTGTACTGCAGCTTACTACACCAGAAATTGCAGTCTGGACACACGAATTTGGTGTATTCTAGCTTACTACGTTAGAACTCGGTGTATTCTGGCATATTACTCACAAGTTCATTGTTCTGAAGCTTACTACACTTGAATTGAGTGTATTCTGGCCTGTTACAGATGACTTCGTTGTTTTGCAGCTTAATAACTAAGAACACTGGCGAATTATACACAAATTAGGTCTCTTGCTGTTTAGTACGTCAAAACTCAGTGTTCTATGGCATATTACTCACAAATTGGGTGTACTGAAGCTTACTACATTTGAATTGAGTGTATTCTGGCCTGTTACACATGTCTTCGTTGTTTTGCAGCTTAATAACTAAGAACACTGGCGAATTATACACAAATTAGGTCTCTTGCTGTTTAGTACGTCAAAACTCAGTGTTCTATTGCATATTACTCACAAATTGGGTGTACTGCAGCTTACTACACCAGAAATTGCAGTCTGGACACACGAATTTGGTGTATTCTAGCTTACTACGTTAGAACTCGGTGTATTCTGGCATATTACTCACAAGTTCATTATTCTGAAGCTTACTACACTTGAATTGAGTCTATTCTGGCCTATTATACATCATTTCGTAGTAATGCAGCATAATACGTCAGAATACTGTTGTATTACACACAAATTAGGTCCTGCTGTTTAGTACGTCAAAACTCAGTGTTTTGTGGCATATTACTCACAAATTGGGTGTACTGAAGCTTACTACACTTGAATTGAGTGTATTCTGACTTGTTACACATGACTGTTGTTTTGCAGCTTAATAACTAAGAACACTGGCGAATTATACACAAATTAGGTCTCTTGCTGTTTAGTACGTCAAAACTCAGTGTTCTATGGCATATTACTCACAAATTGGGTGTACTGCAGCTTACTACACAAGAAATTGCAGTCTGGACACACGAATTTGGTGTATTCTAGCTTACTACGTTAGAACTCGGTGTATTCTGGCATATTACTCACAAGTTCATTGTTCTGAAGCTTACTACACTTGAATTGAGTCTATTCTGGCCTATTATACATCATTTCGTAGTAATGCAGCATAATACGTCAGAATACTGTCGTATTACACACAAATTAGGTCCTGCTGTTTAGTACGTCAAAACTCAGTGTTTTGTGGCATATTACTCACAAATTGGGTGTACTGAAGCTTACTACACTTGAATTGAGTGTATTCTGACTTGTTACACATGACTGTTGTTTTGCAGCTTAATAACTAAGAACACTGGCGAATTATACACAAATTAGGTCTCTTGCTGTTTAGTACGTCAAAACTCAGTGTTCTATGGCATATTACTCACAAATTGGGTGTACTGCAGCTTACTACACCAGAAATTGCAGTCTGGACACACGAATTTGGTGTATTCTAGCTTACTACGTTAGAACTCGGTGTATTCTGGCATATTACTCACAAGTTCATTGTTCTGAAGCTTACTACACTTGAATTGAGTCTATTCTGGCCTATTATACATCATTTCGTAGTAATGCAGCATAATACGTCAGAATAATGTCGTATTACACACAAATTAGGTCTTGCTGTTTAGTACGTCAAAACTCAGTGTTTTGTGGCATATTACTCACAAATTGGGTGTACTGAAGCTTACTAAACTTGAATTGAGTGTATTCTGGCCTGTTACACATGACTTCGTTGTTTTGCAGCTTAATAACTAAGAACACTGGCGAATTATACACAAATTAGGTCTCTTGCTGTTTAGTACGTCAAAACTCATTGTTCTATTGCATATTACTCACAAATTGTGTGTACTGCAGCTTACTACACCAGAAATTGCAGTCTGGACACACGAATTTGGTGTATTCTAGCTTACTACGTTAGAACTCGGTGTATTCTGGCATATTACTCACAAATTGGGTGTACGGAAGCTTACTACACTTGAATTGAGTCTATTCTGGCCTATTATACATCATTTCGTAGTAATGCAGCATAATACGTTAGAATACTGTCGTATTACACACAAATTAGGTCTTGCTGTTTAGTACGTCAAAACTCAGTGTTCTATTGCATATTACTCACAAATTGGGTGTACTGCAGCTTACTACACCAGAAATTGCAGTCTGGACACACGAATTTGGTGTATTCTAGCTTACTACGTTAGAACTCGGTGTATTCTGGCATATTACTCACAAGTTAATTGTTCTGAAGCTTACTACATAAGAAGTGAGTGTATTCTGGCCTATTATACATCATTTCGTTGTATTGCAGCATAATACGTCAGAATACTGTCGTATTACACACAGATCAGATCTTGCTGTTTAGTACGTCAAAACTCAGTGTTCTATGGCATATTACTCACAAATTGGGTGTACTGCAGCTTAATACACCAGAAATTGCAGTCTGGACACACGAATTTGGTGTATTCTAGCTTACTACGTTAGAACTCGGTGTATTCTGGCATATTACTAACGTTCATTGTTCTGAAGCTTACTACACATGAATTGAGTCTATTCTGGCCTATTATACATCATTTCGTAGTAATGCAGCATAATACGTCAGAATACTGTTGTATTACACACAAATTAGGTCTTGTTGTTTAGTACGTCAAAACTCAGTGTTTTGTGGCATATTACTCACAAATTGGGTGTACTGAAGCTTACTACACTTGAATTGAGTGTATTCTGGCCTGTTACACATGACTTCGTTGTTTTGCAGCTTAATAACTAAGAGCACTGGCGAATTATACACAAATTAGGTCTCTTGCTGTTTAGTACGTCAAAACTCATTGTTCTATTGCATATTACTCACAAATTGGGTGTACTGAAGCTTACTACACAAGAAATTGCAGTCTGGACACACGAATTTGGTGTATTCTAGCTTACTACGTTAGAACTCGGTGTATTCTGGCATATTACTCACAAGTTCATTGTTCTGAAGCTTACTACACTTGAATTGAGTCTATTCTGGCCTATTATACATCATTTCGTAGTAATGCAGCATAATACGTCAGAATACTGTCGTATTACACACAAATTAGGTCCTGCTGTTTAGTACGTCAAAACTCAGTGTTTTGTGGCATATTACTCACAAATTGGGTGTACTGAAGCTTACTACATTTGAATTGAGTGTATTTTGGCCTGTTACACATGACTTCGTTGTTTTGCAGCTCAATAAGAACACTGGCGAATTATACACAAATTAGGTCTCTTGCTGTTCAGTACGTCAAAACTCAGTGTTCTATGGCATATTACTCACAAATTGGGTGTACTGCAGCTTACTACACCAGAAATTGCAGTCTGGACACACGAATTTAGTGCATTCTAGCTTACTACGTTAGAACTCGGTGTATTCTGGCATATTACTCACAAGTTCGTTGTTCTGAAGCTTACTACACTTGAATTGAGTCTATTCTGGCATATTATACATCATTTCGTAGTAATGCAGCATAATACGTCAGAATACTGTCGTATTACACACAAATTAGGTCTTGCTGTTTAGTACGTCAAAACTCAGTGTTTTGTGGCATATTACTCACAAATTGGGTGTACTGAAGCTTACTACACTTGAATTGAGTGTATTCTGGCCTGTTACACATGACTTCGTTGTTTTGCAGCTTAATAACTAAGAACACTGGCGAATTATACACAAATTAGGTCTCTTGCTGTTTAGTACGTCAAAACTCATTGTTCTATTGCATATTACTCACAAATTGTATGTACTGCAGCTTACTACACCAGAAATTGCAGTCTGGACACACGAATTTGGTGTATTCTAGCTTACTACGTTAGAACTCGGTGTATTCTGGCATATTACTCACAAATTGGGTGTACGGAAGCTTACTACACTTGAATTGAGTCTATTCTGGCCTATTATACATCATTTCGTAGTAATGCAGCATAATGCGTCAGAATACTGTCGTATTACACACAAATTAGGTCTTGCTGTTTAGTACGTCAAAACTCAGTGTTCTATTGCATATTACTCACAAATTGGGTGTACTGCAGCTTACTACACCAGAAATTGCAGTCTGGACACACGAATTGGGTGTATTCCAGTTTAGTACGCCAAAACTCGTTGTATTCTGGCATATTACTCACAAATTCATTGTACTGAAGCATACTACACTAGAATTGAGTGTATTCTGGCCTGTTACACATGACTTCGTTGTTTTGCAGCTTAATAACTAAGAACACTGGCGAATTATACACAAATTAGGTCTCTTGCTGTTTAGTACGTCAAAACTCAGTGTTCTATGGCATATTACTGACAAATTGGGTGTACTGCAGCTTACTACACCAGAAATTGCAGTCTGGACACACGAATTTGGTGTATTCTAGCTTACTACGTTAGAACTCGGTGTATTCTGGCATATTACTCACAAGTTAATTGTTCTGAAGCTTACTACATAAAAAGTGAGTGTATTCTGGCCTATTATACATCATTTCGTTGTATTGCAGCATAATACGTCAGAATACTGTCGTATTACACACAGATCAGATCTTGCTGTTTAGTACGTCAAAACTCAGTGTTCTATGGCATATTACTCACAAATTGGGTGTACTGCAGCTTAATACACCAGAAATTGCAGTCTGGACACACGAATTTGGTGTATTCTAGCTTACTACGTTAGAACTCGGTGTATTCTGGCATATTACTCACGTTCATTGTTTTGAAGCTTACTACACATGAATTGAGTCTATTCTGGCCTATTATAGATCATTTCGTTGTAATGCAGCATAATACGTCAGAATACTGTTGTATTACACACAAATTAGGTCTTGTTGTTTAGTACGTCAAAACTCAGTGTTTTGTGGCATATTACTCACAAATTGGGTGTACTGAAGCTTACCACACTTGAATTGAGTGTATTCTGGCCTGTTACACATGACTTCGTTGTTTTGCAGCTTAATAACTAAGAACACTGGCGAATTATACACAAATTAGGTCTCTTGCTGTTTAGTACGTCAAAACTCATTGTTCTATTGCATATTACTCACAAATTGGGTGTACTGAAGCTTACTACACTTGAATTGAGTGTATTCTGACTTGTTACACATGACTGTTGTTGTGCAGCTTAATAACTAAGAACACTGGCGAATTATACACAAATTAGGTCTCTTGCTGTTTAGTACGTCAAAACTCCGTGTTCTATGGCATATTACTCACAAATTGGGTGTACTGCAGCTTACTACACCAGAAATTGCAGTCTGGACACACGAATTGGGTGTATTCCAGTTTAGTACGCCAAAACTCGTTGTATTCTGGCATATTACTCACAAATTCATTGTACTGAAGCATACTACACTAGAATTGAGTGTATTCTGGCCTGTTACACATGACTTCGTTGTTTTGCAGCTTAATAACTAAGAACACTGGCGAATTATACACAAATTAGGTCTCTTGCTGTTTAGTACGTCAAAACTCAGTGTTCTATGGCATATTACTGACAAATTGGGTGTACTGCAGCTTACTACACCAGAAATTGCAGTCTGGACACACGAATTTGGTGTATTCTAGCTTACTACGTTAGAACTCGGTGTATTCTGGCATATTACTCACAAGTTCATTGTTCTGAAGCTTACTACTATTGAATTGAGTCTATTCTGGCCTATTATACATCATTTCGTAGTAATGCAGCAAAATACGTCAGAATACTGTCGTATTACACACACATTAGGTCTTGCTGTTTAGTACGTCAAAACTGAGTGTTTTGTGGCATATTACTCACAAATTGGGTGTACTCAAGCTTACTACACTTGAATTGAGTGTATTCTGGCTTGTTACACATGACTTCGTTGTTTTGCAGCTTAATAACTAAGAACACTGGCGAATTATACACAAATTAGGTCTCTTGCTGTTTAGTACGTCAAAACTCAGTGTTCTATTGCATATTACTCACATATTGGGTGTACTGCAGCTTACTACACCAGAAATTGCAGTCTGGACACACGAATTTGGTGTATTCTAGCTTACTACGTTAGAACTCGGTGTATTCTGGCATATTACTCACAAGTTCATTGTTCTGAAGCTTACTACACTTGTATTGAGTGTATTCTGGCCTGTTACAGATGACTTCGTTGTTTTGCAGCTTAATAACTAAGAACACTGGCGAATTATACACAAATTAGGTCTCTTGCTGTTTAGTACGTCAAAACTCAGTGTTCTATGGCATATTACTCACAAATTGGGTGTACTGAAGCTTACTACATTTGAATTGAGTGTATTCTGGCCTGTTACACATGTCTTCGTTGTTTTGCAGCTTAATAACTAAGAACACTGGCGAATTATACACAAATTAGGTCTCTTGCTGTTTAGTACGTCAAAACTCAGTGTTCTATTGCATATTACTCACACATTGGGTGTACTGCAGCTTACTACACCAGAAATTGCAGTCTGGACACACGAATTTGGTGTATTCTAGCTTACTACGTTAGAACTCGGTGTATTCTGGCATATTACTCACAAGTTCATTGTTCTGAAGCTTACTACACTTGAATTGAGTCTATTCTGGCCTATTATACATCATTTCGTAGTAATGCAGCATAATACGTCAGAATACTGTTGTATTACACACAAATTAGGTCCTGCTGTTTAGTACGTCAAAACTCAGTGTTCTATTGCATATTACTCACAAATTGGGTGTACTGCAGCTTACTACACCAGAAATTGCAGTCTGGACACACGAATTTGGTGTATTCTAGCTTACTACGTTAGAACTCGGTGTATTCTGGCATATTACTCACAAGTTCATTGTTCTGAAGCTTACTACACTTGTATTGAGTGTATTCTGGCCTGTTACAGATGACTTCGTTGTTTTGCAGCTTAATAACTAAGAACACTGGCGAATTATACACAAATTAGGTCTCTTGCTGTTTAGTACGTCAAAACTCAGTGTTCTATGGCATATTACTCACAAATTGGGTGTACTGAAGCTTACTACATTTGAATTGAGTGTATTCTGGCCTGTTACACATGTCTTCGTTGTTTTGCAGCTTAATAACTAAGAACACTGGCGAATTATACACAAATTAGGTCTCTTGCTGTTTAGTACGTCAAAACTCAGTGTTCTATTGCATATTACTCACACATTGGGTGTACTGCAGCTTACTACACCAGAAATTGCAGTCTGGACACACGAATTTGGTGTATTCTAGCTTACTACGTTAGAACTCGGTGTATTCTGGCATATTACTCACAAGTTCATTGTTCTGAAGCTTACTACACTTGAATTGAGTCTATTCTCGTCTATTATACATCATTTCGTAGTAATGCAGCATAATACGTCAGAATACTGTTGTATTACACACAAATTAGGTCCTGCTGTTTAGTACGTCAAAACTCAGTGTTCTATTGCATATTACTCACAAATTGGGTGTACTGCAGCTTACTACACCAGAAATTGCAGTCTGGACACACGAATTTGGTGTATTCTAGCTTACTACGTTAGAACTCGGTGTATTCTGGCATATTACTCACAAGTTAATTGTTCTGAAGCTTACTACATAAGAAGTGAGTGTATTCTGGCCTATTATACATCATTTCGTTGTATTGCAGCATAATACGTCAGAATACTGTCGTATTACACACAGATCAGATCTTGCTGTTTAGTACGTCAAAACTCAGTGTTCTATTGCATATTACTCACAAATTGGGTGTACTGCAGCTTACTATACCAGAAATTGCAGTCTGGACACACGAATTTGGTGTATTCTAGCTTACTACGTTAGAACTCGGTGTATTCTGGCATATTACTCACAAGTTAATTGTTCTGAAGCTTACTACATAAGAAGTGAGTGTATTCTGGCCTATTATACATCATTTCGTTGTATTGCAGCATAATACGTCAGAATACTGTCGTATTACACACAGATCAGATCTTGCTGTTTAGTACGTCAAAACTCAGTGTTCTATTGCATATTACTCACAAATTGGGTGTACTGAAGCTTACTACACTTGAATTGAGTGTATTCTGACTTGTTACACATGACTGTTGTTGTGCAGCTTAATAACTAAGAACACTGGCGAATTATACACAAATTAGGTCTCTTGCTGTTTAGTACGTCAAAACTCCGTGTTCTATGGCATATTACTCACAAATTGGGTGTACTGCAGCTTACTACACCAGAAATTGCAGTCTGGACACACGAATTGGGTGTATTCCAGTTTAGTACGCCAAAACTCGTTGTATTCTGGCATATTACTCACAAATTCATTGTACTGAAGCATACTACACTAGAATTGAGTGTATTCTGGCCTGTTACACATGACTTCGTTGTTTTGCAGCTTAATAACTAAGAACACTGGCGAATTATACACAAATTAGGTCTCTTGCTGTTTAGTACGTCAAAACTCAGTGTTCTATGGCATATTACTGACAAATTGGGTGTACTGCAGCTTACTACACCAGAAATTGCAGTCTGGACACACGAATTTGGTGTATTCTAGCTTACTACGTTAGAACTCGGTGTATTCTGGCATATTACTCACAAGTTCATTGTTCTGAAGCTTACTACTATTGAATTGAGTCTATTCTGGCCTATTATACATCATTTCGTAGTAATGCAGCAAAATACGTCAGAATACTGTCGTATTACACACACATTAGGTCTTGCTGTTTAGTACGTCAAAACTGAGTGTTTTGTGGCATATTACTCACAAATTGGGTGTACTCAAGCTTACTACACTTGAATTGAGTGTATTCTGGCTTGTTACACATGACTTCGTTGTTTTGCAGCTTAATAACTAAGAACACTGGCGAATTATACACAAATTAGGTCTCTTGCTGTTTAGTACGTCAAAACTCAGTGTTCTATTGCATATTACTCACATATTGGGTGTACTGCAGCTTACTACACCAGAAATTGCAGTCTGGACACACGAATTTGGTGTATTCTAGCTTACTACGTTAGAACTCGGTGTATTCTGGCATATTACTCACAAGTTCATTGTTCTGAAGCTTACTACACTTGTATTGAGTGTATTCTGGCCTGTTACAGATGACTTCGTTGTTTTGCAGCTTAATAACTAAGAACACTGGCGAATTATACACAAATTAGGTCTCTTGCTGTTTAGTACGTCAAAACTCAGTGTTCTATGGCATATTACTCACAAATTGGGTGTACTGAAGCTTACTACATTTGAATTGAGTGTATTCTGGCCTGTTACACATGTCTTCGTTGTTTTGCAGCTTAATAACTAAGAACACTGGCGAATTATACACAAATTAGGTCTCTTGCTGTTTAGTACGTCAAAACTCAGTGTTCTATTGCATATTACTCACACATTGGGTGTACTGCAGCTTACTACACCAGAAATTGCAGTCTGGACACACGAATTTGGTGTATTCTAGCTTACTACGTTAGAACTCGGTGTATTCTGGCATATTACTCACAAGTTCATTGTTCTGAAGCTTACTACACTTGAATTGAGTCTATTCTGGCCTATTATACATCATTTCGTAGTAATGCAGCATAATACGTCAGAATACTGTTGTATTACACACAAATTAGGTCCTGCTGTTTAGTACGTCAAAACTCAGTGTTCTATTGCATATTACTCACAAATTGGGTGTACTGCAGCTTACTACACCAGAAATTGCAGTCTGGACACACGAATTTGGTGTATTCTAGCTTACTACGTTAGAACTCGGTGTATTCTGGCATATTACTCACAAGTTCATTGTTCTGAAGCTTACTACACTTGTATTGAGTGTATTCTGGCCTGTTACAGATGACTTCGTTGTTTTGCAGCTTAATAACTAAGAACACTGGCGAATTATACACAAATTAGGTCTCTTGCTGTTTAGTACGTCAAAACTCAGTGTTCTATGGCATATTACTCACAAATTGGGTGTACTGAAGCTTACTACATTTGAATTGAGTGTATTCTGGCCTGTTACACATGTCTTCGTTGTTTTGCAGCTTAATAACTAAGAACACTGGCGAATTATACACAAATTAGGTCTCTTGCTGTTTAGTACGTCAAAACTCAGTGTTCTATTGCATATTACTCACACATTGGGTGTACTGCAGCTTACTACACCAGAAATTGCAGTCTGGACACACGAATTTGGTGTATTCTAGCTTACTACGTTAGAACTCGGTGTATTCTGGCATATTACTCACAAGTTCATTGTTCTGAAGCTTACTACACTTGAATTGAGTCTATTCTGGCCTATTATACATCATTTCGTAGTAATGCAGCATAATACGTCAGAATACTGTTGTATTACACACAAATTAGGTCCTGCTGTTTAGTACGTCAAAACTCAGTGTTCTATTGCATATTACTCACAAATTGGGTGTACTGCAGCTTACTACACCAGAAATTGCAGTCTGGACACACGAATTTGGTGTATTCTAGCTTACTACGTTAGAACTCGGTGTATTCTGGCATATTACTCACAAGTTAATTGTTCTGAAGCTTACTACATAAGAAGTGAGTGTATTCTGGCCTATTATACATCATTTCGTTGTATTGCAGCATAATACGTCAGAATACTGTCGTATTACACACAGATCAGATCTTGCTGTTTAGTACGTCAAAACTCAGTGTTCTATTGCATATTACTCACAAATTGGGTGTACTGCAGCTTACTATACCAGAAATTGCAGTCTGGACACACGAATTTGGTGTATTCTAGCTTACTACGTTAGAACTCGGTGTATTCTGGCATATTACTCACAAGTTAATTGTTCTGAAGCTTACTACATAAGAAGTGAGTGTATTCTGGCCTATTATACATCATTTCGTTGTATTGCAGCATAATACGTCAGAATACTGTCGTATTACACACAGATCAGATCTTGCTGTTTAGTACGTCAAAACTCAGTGTTCTATGGCATATTACTCACAAATTGGGTGTACTGCAGCTTAATACACCAGAAATTGCAGTCTGGACACACGAATTTGGTGTATTCTAGCTTACTACGTTAGAACTCGGTGTATTCTGGCATATTACTCACGTTCATTGTTCTGAAGCTTACTACACATGAATTGAGTCTATTCTGGCCTATTATACATCATTTCGTAGTAATGCAGCATAATACGTCAGAATACTGTTGTATTACACACAAATTAGGTCTTGTTGTTTAGTACGTCAAAACTCAGTGTTTTGTGGCATATTACTCACAAATTGGGTGTACTGAAGCTTACTACACTTGAATTGAGTGTATTCTGACTTGTTACACATGACTGTTGTTGTGCAGCTTAATAACTAAGAACACTGGCGAATTATACACAAATTAGGTCTCTTGCTGTTTAGTACGTCAAAACTCCGTGTTCTATGGCATATTACTCACAAATTGGGTGTACTGCAGCTTACTACACCAGAAATTGCAGTCTGGACACACGAATTGGGTGTATTCCAGTTTAGTACGCCAAAACTCGTTGTATTCTGGCATATTACTCACAAATTCATTGTACTGAAGCATACTACACTAGAATTGAGTGTATTCTGGCCTGTTACACATGACTTCGTTGTTTTGCAGCTTAATAACTAAGAACACTGGCGAATTATACACAAATTAGGTCTCTTGCTGTTTAGTACGTCAAAACTCAGTGTTCTATGGCATATTACTGACAAATTGGGTGTACTGCAGCTTACTACACCAGAAATTGTAGTCTGGACACACGAATTTGGTGTATTCTAGCTTACTACGTTAGAACTCGGTGTATTCTGGCATATTACTCACAAGTTCATTGTTCTGAAGCTTACTACTATTGAATTGAGTCTATTCTGGCCTATTATACATCATTTCGTAGTAATGCAGCAAAATACGTCAGAATACTGTCGTATTACACACACATTAGGTCTTGCTGTTTAGTACGTCAAAACTGAGTGTTTTGTGGCATATTACTCACAAATTGGGTGTACTGAAGCTTACTACACTTGAATTGAGTGTATTCTGGCTTGTTACACATGACTTCGTTGTTTTGCAGCTTAATAACTAAGAACACTGGCGAATTATACACAAATTAGGTCTCTTGCTGTTTAGTACGTCAAAACTCAGTGTTCTATTGCATATTACTCACATATTGGGTGTACTGCAGCTTACTACACCAGAAATTGCAGTCTGGACACACGAATTTGGTGTATTCTAGCTTACTACGTTAGAACTCGGTGTATTCTGGCATATTACTCACAAGTTCATTGTTCTGAAGCTTACTACACTTGTATTGAGTGTATTCTGGCCTGTTACAGATGACTTCGTTGTTTTGCAGCTTAATAACTAAGAACACTGGCGAATTATACACAAATTAGGTCTCTTGCTGTTTAGTACGTCAAAACTCAGTGTTCTATGGCATATTACTCACAAATTGGGTGTACTGAAGCTTACTACATTTGAATTGAGTGTATTCTGGCCTGTTACACATGTCTTCGTTGTTTTGCAGCTTAATAACTAAGAACACTGGCGAATTATACACAAATTAGGTCTCTTGCTGTTTAGTACGTCAAAACTCAGTGTTCTATTGCATATTACTCACACATTGGGTGTACTGCAGCTTACTACACCAGAAATTGCAGTCTGGACACACGAATTTGGTGTATTCTAGCTTACTACGTTAGAACTCGGTGTATTCTGGCATATTACTCACAAGTTCATTGTTCTGAAGCTTACTACACTTGAATTGAGTCTATTCTGGCCTATTATACATCATTTCGTAGTAATGCAGCATAATACGTCAGAATACTGTTGTATTACACACAAATTAGGTCCTGCTGTTTAGTACGTCAAAACTCAGTGTTCTATTGCATATTACTCACAAATTGGGTGTACTGCAGCTTACTACACCAGAAATTGCAGTCTGGACACACGAATTTGGTGTATTCTAGCTTACTACGTTAGAACTCGGTGTATTCTGGCATATTACTCACAAGTTAATTGTTCTGAAGCTTACTACATAAGAAGTGAGTGTATTCTGGCCTATTATACATCATTTCGTTGTATTGCAGCATAATACGTCAGAATACTGTCGTATTACACACAGATCAGATCTTGCTGTTTAGTACGTCAAAACTCAGTGTTCTATGGCATATTACTCACAAATTGGGTGTACTGCAGCTTAATACACCAGAAATTGCAGTCTGGACACACGAATTTGGTGTATTCTAGCTTACTACGTTAGAACTCGGTGTATTCTGGCATATTACTCACGTTCATTGTTCTGAAGCTTACTACACATGAATTGAGTCTATTCTGGCCTATTATACATCATTTCGTAGTAATGCAGCATAATACGTCAGAATACTGTTGTATTACACACAAATTAGGTCTTGTTGTTTAGTACGTCAAAACTCAGTGTTTTGTGGCATATTACTCACAAATTGGGTGTACTGAAGCTTACTACACTTGAATTGAGTGTATTCTGGCCTGTTACACATGACTTCGTTGTTTTGCAGCTTAATAACTAAGAACACTGGCGAATTATACACAAATTAGGTCTCTTGCTGTTTCGTACGTCAAAACTCATTGTTCTATTGCATATTACTCACAAATTGGGTGTACTGAAGCTTACTACACTTGAATTGAGTGTATTCTGACTTGTTACACATGACTGTTGTTGTGCAGCTTAATAACTAAGAACACTGGCGAATTATACACAAATTAGGTCTCTTGCTGTTTAGTACGTCAAAACTCCGTGTTCTATGGCATATTACTCACAAATTGGGTGTACTGCAGCTTACTACACCAGAAATTGCAGTCTGGACACACGAATTGGGTGTATTCCAGTTTAGTACGCCAAAACTCGTTGTATTCTGGCATATTACTCACAAATTCATTGTACTGAAGCATACTACACTAGAATTGAGTGTATTCTGGCCTGTTACACATGACTTCGTTGTTTTGCAGCTTAATAACTAAGAACACTGGCGAATTATACACAAATTAGGTCTCTTGCTGTTTAGTACGTCAAAACTCAGTGTTCTATGGCATATTACTGACAAATTGGGTGTACTGCAGCTTACTACACCAGAAATTGTAGTCTGGACACACGAATTTGGTGTATTCTAGCTTACTACGTTAGAACTCGGTGTATTCTGGCATATTACTCACAAGTTCATTGTTCTGAAGCTTACTACTATTGAATTGAGTCTATTCTGGCCTATTATACATCATTTCGTAGTAATGCAGCAAAATACGTCAGAATACTGTCGTATTACACACACATTAGGTCTTGCTGTTTAGTACGTCAAAACTGAGTGTTTTGTGGCATATTACTCACAAATTGGGTGTACTGAAGCTTACTACACTTGAATTGAGTGTATTCTGGCTTGTTACACATGACTTCGTTGTTTTGCAGCTTAATAACTAAGAACACTGGCGAATTATACACAAATTAGGTCTCTTGCTGTTTAGTACGTCAAAACTCAGTGTTCTATTGCATATTACTCACATATTGGGTGTACTGCAGCTTACTACACCAGAAATTGCAGTCTGGACACACGAATTTGGTGTATTCTAGCTTACTACGTTAGAACTCGGTGTATTCTGGCATATTACTCACAAGTTCATTGTTCTGAAGCTTACTACACTTGTATTGAGTGTATTCTGGCCTGTTACAGATGACTTCGTTGTTTTGCAGCTTAATAACTAAGAACACTGGCGAATTATACACAAATTAGGTCTCTTGCTGTTTAGTACGTCAAAACTCAGTGTTCTATGGCATATTACTCACACATTGGGTGTACTGAAGCTTACTACATTTGAATTGAGTGTATTCTGGCCTGTTACACATGTCTTCGTTGTTTTGCAGCTTAATAACTAAGAACACTGGCGAATTATACACAAATTAGGTCTCTTGCTGTTTAGTACGTCAAAACTCAGTGTTCTATTGCATATTACTCACACATTGGGTGTACTGCAGCTTACTACACCAGAAATTGCAGTCTGGACACACGAATTTGGTGTATTCTAGCTTACTACGTTAGAACTCGGTGTATTCTGGCATATTACTCACAAGTTCATTGTTCTGAAGCTTACTACACTTGAATTGAGTCTATTCTGGCCTATTATACATCATTTCGTAGTAATGCAGCATAATACGTCAGAATACTGTTGTATTACACACAAATTAGGTCCTGCTGTTTAGTACGTCAAAACTCAGTGTTCTATTGCATATTACTCACAAATTGGGTGTACTGCAGCTTACTACACCAGAAATTGCAGTCTGGACACACGAATTTGGTGTATTCTAGCTTACTACGTTAGAACTCGGTGTATTCTGGCATATTACTCACAAGTTAATTGTTCTGAAGCTTACTACATAAGAAGTGAGTGTATTCTGGCCTATTATACATCATTTCGTTGTATTGCAGCATAATACGTCAGAATACTGTCGTATTACACACAGATCAGATCTTGCTGTTTAGTACGTCAAAACTCAGTGTTCTATTGCATATTACTCACACATTGGGTGTACTGCAGCTTACTATACCAGAAATTGCAGTCTGGACACACGAATTTGGTGTATTCAAGCTTACTACGTTAGAACTCGGTGTATTCTGGCATATTACTCACAAGTTAATTGTTCTGAAGCTTACTACATAAGAAGTGAGTGTATTCTGGCCTATTATACATCATTTCGTTGTATTGCAGCATAATACGTCAGAATACTGTCGTATTACACACAGATCAGATCTTGCTGTTTAGTACGTCAAAACTCAGTGTTCTATGGCATATTACTCACAAATTGGGTGTACTGCAGCTTAATACACCAGAAATTGCAGTCTGGACACACGAATTTGGTGTATTCTAGCTTACTACGTTAGAACTCGGTGTATTCTGGCATATTACTCACGTTCATTGTTCTGAAGCTTACTACACATGAATTGAGTCTATTCTGGCCTATTATACATCATTTCGTAGTAATGCAGCATAATACGTCAGAATACTGTTGTATTACACACAAATTAGGTCTTGTTGTTTAGTACGTCAAAACTCAGTGTTTTGTGGCATATTACTCACAAATTGGGTGTACTGAAGCTTACTACACTTGAATTGAGTGTATTCTGGCCTGTTACACATGACTTCGTTGTTTTGCAGCTTAATAACTAAGAACACTGGCGAATTATACACAAATTAGGTCTCTTGCTGTTTAGTACGTCAAAACTCATTGTTCTATTGCATATTACTCACAAATTGGGTGTACTGAAGCTTACTACACTTGAATTGAGTGTATTCTGACTTGTTACACATGACTGTTGTTGTGCAGCTTAATAACTAAGAACACTGGCGAATTATACACAAATTAGGTCTCTTGCTGTTTAGTATGTCAAAACTCCGTGTTCTATGGCATATTACTCACAAATTGGGTGTACTGCAGCTTACTACACCAGAAATTGCAGTCTGGACACACGAATTGGGTGTATTCCAGTTTAGTACGCCAAAACTCGTTGTATTCTGGCATATTACTCACAAATTCATTGTACTGAAGCATACTACACTAGAATTGAGTGTATTCTGGCCTGTTACACATGACTTCGTTGTTTTGCAGCTTAATAACTAAGAACACTGGCGAATTATACACAAATTAGGTCTCTTGCTGTTTAGTACGTCAAAACTCAGTGTTCTATGGCATATTACTGACAAATTGGGTGTACTGCAGCTTACTACACCAGAAATTGCAGTCTGGACACACGAATTTGGTGTATTCTAGCTTACTACGTTAGAACTCGGTGTATTCTGGCATATTACTCACAAGTTAATTGTTCTGAAGCTTACTACATAAGAAGTGAGTGTATTCTGGCCTATTATACATCATTTCGTTGTATTGCAGCATAATACGTCAGAATACTGTCGTATTACACACAGATCAGATCTTGCTGTTTAGTACGTCAAAACTCAGTGTTCTATTGCATATTACTCACAAATTGGGTGTACTGCAGCTTACTATACCAGAAATTGCAGTCTGGACACACGAATTTGGTGTATTCTAGCTTACTACGTTAGAACTCGGTGTATTCTGGCATATTACTCACAAGTTCATTGTTCTGAAGCTTACTACATAAGAAGTGAGTGTATTCTGGCCTATTATACATCATTTCGTTGTATTGCAGCATAATACGTCAGAATACTGTCGTATTACACACAGATCAGATCTTGCTGTTTAGTACGTCAAAACTCAGTGTTCTATGGCATATTACTCACAAATTGGGTGTACTGCAGCTTAATACACCAGAAATTGCAGTCTGGACACACGAATTTGGTGTATTCTAGCTTACTACGTTAGAACTCGGTGTATTCTGGCATATTACTCACGTTCATTGTTCTGAAGCTTACTACACATGAATTGAGTCTATTCTGGCCTATTATACATCATTTCGTAGTAATGCAGCATAATACGTCAGAATACTGTTGTATTACACACAAATTAGGTCTTGTTGTTTAGTACGTCAAAACTCAGTGTTTTGTGGCATATTACTCACAAATTGGGTGTACTGAAGCTTACTACACTTGAATTGAGTGTATTCTGGCCTGTTACACATGACTTCGTTGTTTTGCAGCTTAATAACTAAGAACACTGGCGAATTATACACAAATTAGGTCTCTTGCTGTTTAGTACGTCAAAACTCATTGTTCTATTGCATATTACTCACAAATTGGGTGTACTGAAGCATACTACACTTGAATTGAGTGTATTCTGACTTGTTACACATGACTGTTGTTGTGCAGCTTAATAACTAAGAACACTGGCGAATTATACACAAATTAGGTCTCTTGCTGTTTAGTATGTCAAAACTCCGTGTTCTATGGCATATTACTCACAAATTGGGTGTACTGAAGCTTACTACATTTGAATTGAGTGTATTCTGGCCTGTTACACATGTCTTCGTTGTTTTGCAGCTTAATAACTAAGAACACTGGCGAATTATACACAAATTAGGTCTCTTGCTGTTTAGTACGTCAAAACTCAGTGTTCTATTGCATATTACTCACACATTGGGTGTACTGCAGCTTACTACACCAGAAATTGCAGTCTGGACACACGAATTTGGTGTATTCTAGCTTACTACGTTAGAACTCGGTGTATTCTGGCATATTACTCACAAGTTCATTGTTCTGAAGCTTACTACACTTGAATTGAGTCTATTCTGGCCTATTATACATCATTTCGTAGTAATGCAGCATAATACGTCAGAATACTGTTGTATTACACACAAATTAGGTCCTGCTGTTTAGTACGTCAAAACTCAGTGTTCTATTGCATATTACTCACAAATTGGGTGTACTGCAGCTTACTACACCAGAAATTGCAGTCTGGACACACGAATTTGGTGTATTCTAGCTTACTACGTTAGAACTCGGTGTATTCTGGCATATTACTCACAAGTTCATTGTTCTGAAGCTTACTACATAAGAAGTGAGTGTATTCTGGCCTATTATACATCATTTCGTTGTATTGCAGCATAATACGTCAGAATACTGTCGTATTACACACAGATCAGATCTTGCTGTTTAGTACGTCAAAACTCAGTGTTCTATGGCATATTACTCACAAATTGGGTGTACTGCAGCTTAATACACCAGAAATTGCAGTCTGGACACACGAATTTGGTGTATTCTAGCTTACTACGTTAGAACTCGGTGTATTCTGGCATATTACTCACGTTCATTGTTCTGAAGCTTACTACACATGAATTGAGTCTATTCTGGCCTATTATACATCATTTCGTAGTAATGCAGCATAATACGTCAGAATACTGTTGTATTACACACAAATTAGGTCTTGTTGTTTAGTACGTCAAAACTCAGTGTTTTGTGGCATATTACTCACAAATTGGGTGTACTGAAGCTTACTACACTTGAATTGAGTGTATTCTGGCCTGTTACACATGACTTCGTTGTTTTGCAGCTTAATAACTAAGAACACTGGCGAATTATACACAAATTAGGTCTCTTGCTGTTTCGTACGTCAAAACTCATTGTTCTATTGCATATTACTCACAAATTGGGTGTACTGAAGCTTACTACACTTGAATTGAGTGTATTCTGACTTGTTACACATGACTGTTGTTGTGCAGCTTAATAACTAAGAACACTGGCGAATTATACACAAATTAGGTCTCTTGCTGTTTAGTACGTCAAAACTCCGTGTTCTATGGCATATTACTCACAAATTGGGTGTACTGCAGCTTACTACACCAGAAATTGCAGTCTGGACACACGAATTGGGTGTATTCCAGTTTAGTACGCCAAAACTCGTTGTATTCTGGCATATTACTCACAAATTCATTGTACTGAAGCATACTACACTAGAATTGAGTGTATTCTGGCCTGTTACACATGACTTCGTTGTTTTGCAGCTTAATAACTAAGAACACTGGCGAATTATACACAAATTAGGTCTCTTGCTGTTTAGTACGTCAAAACTCAGTGTTCTATGGCATATTACTGACAAATTGGGTGTACTGCAGCTTACTACACCAGAAATTGTAGTCTGGACACACGAATTTGGTGTATTCTAGCTTACTACGTTAGAACTCGGTGTATTCTGGCATATTACTCACAAGTTCATTGTTCTGAAGCTTACTACTATTGAATTGAGTCTATTCTGGCCTATTATACATCATTTCGTAGTAATGCAGCAAAATACGTCAGAATACTGTCGTATTACACACACATTAGGTCTTGCTGTTTAGTACGTCAAAACTGAGTGTTTTGTGGCATATTACTCACAAATTGGGTGTACTGAAGCTTACTACACTTGAATTGAGTGTATTCTGGCTTGTTACACATGACTTCGTTGTTTTGCAGCTTAATAACTAAGAACACTGGCGAATTATACACAAATTAGGTCTCTTGCTGTTTAGTACGTCAAAACTCAGTGTTCTATTGCATATTACTCACATATTGGGTGTACTGCAGCTTACTACACCAGAAATTGCAGTCTGGACACACGAATTTGGTGTATTCTAGCTTACTACGTTAGAACTCGGTGTATTCTGGCATATTACTCACAAGTTCATTGTTCTGAAGCTTACTACACTTGTATTGAGTGTATTCTGGCCTGTTACAGATGACTTCGTTGTTTTGCAGCTTAATAACTAAGAACACTGGCGAATTATACACAAATTAGGTCTCTTGCTGTTTAGTACGTCAAAACTCAGTGTTCTATGGCATATTACTCACACATTGGGTGTACTGAAGCTTACTACATTTGAATTGAGTGTATTCTGGCCTGTTACACATGTCTTCGTTGTTTTGCAGCTTAATAACTAAGAACACTGGCGAATTATACACAAATTAGGTCTCTTGCTGTTTAGTACGTCAAAACTCAGTGTTCTATTGCATATTACTCACACATTGGGTGTACTGCAGCTTACTACACCAGAAATTGCAGTCTGGACACACGAATTTGGTGTATTCTAGCTTACTACGTTAGAACTCGGTGTATTCTGGCATATTACTCACAAGTTCATTGTTCTGAAGCTTACTACACTTGAATTGAGTCTATTCTGGCCTATTATACATCATTTCGTAGTAATGCAGCATAATACGTCAGAATACTGTTGTATTACACACAAATTAGGTCCTGCTGTTTAGTACGTCAAAACTCAGTGTTCTATTGCATATTACTCACAAATTGGGTGTACTGCAGCTTACTACACCAGAAATTGCAGTCTGGACACACGAATTTGGTGTATTCTAGCTTACTACGTTAGAACTCGGTGTATTCTGGCATATTACTCACAAGTTAATTGTTCTGAAGCTTACTACATAAGAAGTGAGTGTATTCTGGCCTATTATACATCATTTCGTTGTATTGCAGCATAATACGTCAGAATACTGTCGTATTACACACAGATCAGATCTTGCTGTTTAGTACGTCAAAACTCAGTGTTCTATTGCATATTACTCACACATTGGGTGTACTGCAGCTTACTATACCAGAAATTGCAGTCTGGACACACGAATTTGGTGTATTCAAGCTTACTACGTTAGAACTCGGTGTATTCTGGCATATTACTCACAAGTTAATTGTTCTGAAGCTTACTACATAAGAAGTGAGTGTATTCTGGCCTATTATACATCATTTCGTTGTATTGCAGCATAATACGTCAGAATACTGTCGTATTACACACAGATCAGATCTTGCTGTTTAGTACGTCAAAACTCAGTGTTCTATGGCATATTACTCACAAATTGGGTGTACTGCAGCTTAATACACCAGAAATTGCAGTCTGGACACACGAATTTGGTGTATTCTAGCTTACTACGTTAGAACTCGGTGTATTCTGGCATATTACTCACGTTCATTGTTCTGAAGCTTACTACACATGAATTGAGTCTATTCTGGCCTATTATACATCATTTCGTAGTAATGCAGCATAATACGTCAGAATACTGTTGTATTACACACAAATTAGGTCTTGTTGTTTAGTACGTCAAAACTCAGTGTTTTGTGGCATATTACTCACAAATTGGGTGTACTGAAGCTTACTACACTTGAATTGAGTGTATTCTGGCCTGTTACACATGACTTCGTTGTTTTGCAGCTTAATAACTAAGAACACTGGCGAATTATACACAAATTAGGTCTCTTGCTGTTTAGTACGTCAAAACTCATTGTTCTATTGCATATTACTCACAAATTGGGTGTACTGAAGCTTACTACACTTGAATTGAGTGTATTCTGACTTGTTACACATGACTGTTGTTGTGCAGCTTAATAACTAAGAACACTGGCGAATTATACATAAATTAGGTCTCTTGCTGTTTAGTATGTCAAAACTCCGTGTTCTATGGCATATTACTCACAAATTGGGTGTACTGCAGCTTACTACACCAGAAATTGCAGTCTGGACACACGAATTGGGTGTATTCCAGTTTAGTACGCCAAAACTCGTTGTATTCTGGCATATTACTCACAAATTCATTGTACTGAAGCATACTACACTAGAATTGAGTGTATTCTGGCCTGTTACACATGACTTCGTTGTTTTGCAGCTTAATAACTAAGAACACTGGCGAATTATACACAAATTAGGTCTCTTGCTGTTTAGTACGTCAAAACTCAGTGTTCTATGGCATATTACTGACAAATTGGGTGTACTGCAGCTTACTACACCAGAAATTGCAGTCTGGACACACGAATTTGGTGTATTCTAGCTTACTACGTTAGAACTCGGTGTATTCTGGCATATTACTCACAAGTTAATTGTTCTGAAGCTTACTACATAAGAAGTGAGTGTATTCTGGCCTATTATACATCATTTCGTTGTATTGCAGCATAATACGTCAGAATACTGTCGTATTACACACAGATCAGATCTTGCTGTTTAGTACGTCAAAACTCAGTGTTCTATTGCATATTACTCACAAATTGGGTGTACTGCAGCTTACTATACCAGAAATTGCAGTCTGGACACACGAATTTGGTGTATTCTAGCTTACTACGTTAGAACTCGGTGTATTCTGGCATATTACTCACAAGTTAATTGTTCTGAAGCTTACTACATAAGAAGTGAGTGTATTCTGGCCTATTATACATCATTTCGTTGTATTGCAGCATAATACGTCAGAATACTGTCGTATTACACACAGATCAGATCTTGCTGTTTAGTACGTCAAAACTCAGTGTTCTATGGCATATTACTCACAAATTGGGTGTACTGCAGCTTAATACACCAGAAATTGCAGTCTGGACACACGAATTTGGTGTATTCTAGCTTACTACGTTAGAACTCGGTGTATTCTGGCATATTACTCACGTTCATTGTTCTGAAGCTTACTACACATGAATTGAGTCTATTCTGGCCTATTATACATCATTTCGTAGTAATGCAGCATAATACGTCAGAATACTGTTGTATTACACACAAATTAGGTCTTGTTGTTTAGTACGTCAAAACTCAGTGTTTTGTGGCATATTACTCACAAATTGGGTGTACTGAAGCTTACTACACTTGAATTGAGTGTATTCTGGCCTGTTACACATGACTTCGTTGTTTTGCAGCTTAATAACTAAGAACACTGGCGAATTATACACAAATTAGGTCTCTTGCTGTTTAGTACGTCAAAACTCATTGTTCTATTGCATATTACTCACAAATTGGGTGTACTGAAGCATACTACACTTGAATTGAGTGTATTCTGACTTGTTACACATGACTGTTGTTGTGCAGCTTAATAACTAAGAACACTGGCGAATTATACACAAATTAGGTCTCTTGCTGTTTAGTATGTCAAAACTCCGTGTTCTATGGCATATTACTCACAAATTGGGTGTACTGAAGCATACTACACTAGAATTGAGTGTATTCTGGCCTGTTACACATGACTTCGTTGTTTTGCAGCTTAATAACTAAGAACACTGGCGAATTATACACAAATTAGGTCTCTTGCTGTTTAGTACGTCAAAACTCAGTGTTCTATGGCATATTACTGACAAATTGGGTGTACTGCAGCTTACTACACCAGAAATTGCTGTCTGGACACACGAATTTGGTGTATTCTAGCTTACTACGTTAGAACTCGGTGTATTCTGGCATATTACTCACAAGTTCATTGTTCTGAAGCTTACTACTATTGAATCGAGTCTATTCTGGCCTATTATACATCATTTCGTAGTAATGCAGCAAAATACGTCAGAATACTGTCGTATTACACACACATTAGGTCTTGCTGTTTAGTACGTCAAAACTGAGTGTTTTGTGGCATATTACTCACAAATTGGGTGTACTGAAGCTTACTACACTTGAATTGAGTGTATTCTGGCTTGTTACACATGACTTCGTTGTTTTGCAGCTTAATAACTAAGAATACTGGCGAATTATACACAAATTAGGTCTCTTGCTGTTTAGTACGTCAAAACTCAGTGTTCTATTGCATATTACTCACATATTGGGTGTACTGCAGCTTACTACACCAGAAATTGCAGTCTGGACACACGAATTTGGTGTATTCTAGCTTACTACGTTAGAACTCGGTGTATTCTGGCATATTACTCACAAGTTCATTGTTCTGAAGCTTACTACACTTGAATTGAGTGTATTCTGGCCTGTTACAGATGACTTCGTTGTTTTGCAGCTTAATAACTAAGAACACTGGCGAATTATACACAAATTAGGTCTCTTGCTGTTTAGTACGTCAAAACTCAGTGTTCTATGGCATATTACTCACAAATTGGGTGTACTGAAGCTTACTACATTTGAATTGAGTGTATTCTGGCCTGTTACACATGTCTTCGTTGTTTTGCAGCTTAATAACTAAGAACACTGGCGAATTATACACAAATTAGGTCTCTTGCTGTTTAGTATGTCAAAACTCCGTGTTCTATGGCATATTACTCACAAATTGGGTGTACTGAAGCATACTACACTAGAATTGAGTGTATTCTGGCCTGTTACACATGACTTCGTTGTTTTGCAGCTTAATAACTAAGAACACTGGCGAATTATACACAAATTAGGTCTCTTGCTGTTTAGTACGTCAAAACTCAGTGTTCTATGGCATATTACTGACAAATTGGGTGTACTGCAGCTTACTACACCAGAAATTGCTGTCTGGACACACGAATTTGGTGTATTCTAGCTTACTACGTTAGAACTCGGTGTATTCTGGCATATTACTCACAAGTTCATTGTTCTGAAGCTTACTACTATTGAATCGAGTCTATTCTGGCCTATTATACATCATTTCGTAGTAATGCAGCAAAATACGTCAGAATACTGTCGTATTACACACACATTAGGTCTTGCTGTTTAGTACGTCAAAACTGAGTGTTTTGTGGCATATTACTCACAAATTGGGTGTACTGAAGCTTACTACACTTGAATTGAGTGTATTCTGGCTTGTTACACATGACTTCGTTGTTTTGCAGCTTAATAACTAAGAATACTGGCGAATTATACACAAATTAGGTCTCTTGCTGTTTAGTACGTCAAAACTCAGTGTTCTATTGCATATTACTCACATATTGGGTGTACTGCAGCTTACTACACCAGAAATTGCAGTCTGGACACACGAATTTGGTGTATTCTAGCTTACTACGTTAGAACTCGGTGTATTCTGGCATATTACTCACAAGTTCATTGTTCTGAAGCTTACTACACTTGAATTGAGTGTATTCTGGCCTGTTACAGATGACTTCGTTGTTTTGCAGCTTAATAACTAAGAACACTGGCGAATTATACACAAATTAGGTCTCTTGCTGTTTAGTACGTCAAAACTCAGTGTTCTATGGCATATTACTCACAAATTGGGTGTACTGAAGCTTACTACATTTGAATTGAGTGTATTCTGGCCTGTTACACATGTCTTCGTTGTTTTGCAGCTTAATAACTAAGAACACTGGCGAATTATACACAAATTAGGTCTCTTGCTGTTTAGTACGTCAAAACTCAGTGTTCTATTGCATATTACTCACACATTGGGTGTACTGCAGCTTACTACACCAGAAATTGCAGTCTGGACACACGAATTTGGTGTATTCTAGCTTACTACGTTAGAACTCGATGTATTCTGGCATATTACTCACAAGTTCATTGTTCTGAAGCTTACTACACTTGAATTGAGTCTATTCTGGCCTATTATACATCATTTCGTAGTAATGCAGCATAATACGTCAGAATACTGTTGTATTACACACAAATTAGGTCCTGCTGTTTAGTACGTCAAAACTCAGTGTTTTGTGGCATATTACTCACAAATTGGGTGTACTGAAGCTTACTACACTTGAATTGAGTGTATTCTGACTTGTTACACATGACTGTTGTTTTGCAGCTTAATAACTAAGAACACTGGCGAATTATACACAAATTAGGTCTCTTGCTGTTTAGTACGTCAAAACTCAGTGTTCTATGGCATATTACTGACAAATTGGGTGTACTGCAGCTTACTACACCAGAAATTGCAGTCTGGACACACGAATTTGGTGTATTCTAGCTTACTACGTTAGAACTCGGTGTATTCTGGCATATTACTCACAAGTTCATTGTTCTGAAGCTTACTACACTTGAATTGAGTCTATTCTGGCCTATTATACATCATTTCGTAGTAATGCAGCATAATACGTCAGAATAATGTCGTATTACACACAAATTAGGTCTTGCTGTTTAGTACGTCAAAACTCAGTGTTTTGTGGCATATTACTCACAAATTGGGTGTACTGAAGCTTACTACACTTGAATTGAGTGTATTCTGGCCTGTTACACATGACTTCGTTGTTTTGCAGCTTAATAACTAAGAACACTGGCGAATTATACACAAATTAGGTCTCTTGCTGTTTAGTACGTCAAAACTCAGTGTTCTATTGCATATTACTCACATATTGGGTGTACTGCAGCTTACTACACCAGAAATTGCAGTCTGGACACACGAATTTGGTGTATTCTAGCTTACTACGTTAGAACTCGGTGTATTCTGGCATATTACTCACAAGTTCATTGTTCTGAAGCTTACTACACTTGAATTGAGTGTATTCTGGCCTGTTACAGATGACTTCGTTGTTTTGCAGCTTAATAACTAAGAACACTGGCGAATTATACACAAATTAGGTCTCTTGCTGTTTAGTACGTCAAAACTCAGTGTTCTATGGCATATTACTCACAAATTGGGTGTACTGAAGCTTACTACATTTGAATTGAGTGTATTCTGGCCTGTTACACATGTCTTCGTTGTTTTGCAGCTTAATAACTAAGAACACTGGCGAATTATACACAAATTAGGTTTCTTGCTGTTTAGTACGTCAAAACTCAGTGTTCTATTGCATATTACTCACAAATTGGGTGTACTGCAGCTTACTACACCAGAAATTGCAGTCTGGACACACGAATTTGGTGTATTCTAGCTTACTACGTTAGAACTCGGTGTATTCTGGCATATTACTCACAAGTTCATTGTTCTGAAGCTTACTACACTTGAATTGAGTCTATTCTGGCCTATTATACATCATTTCGTAGTAATGCAGCATAATACGTCAGAATACTGTTGTATTACACACAAATTAGGTCCTGCTGTTTAGTACGTCAAAACTCAGTGTTTTGTGGCATATTACTCACAAATTGGGTGTACTGAAGCTTACTACACTTGAATTGAGTGTATTCTGACTTGTTACACATGACTGTTGTTTTGCAGCTTAATAACTAAGAACACTGGCGAATTATACACAAATTAGGTCTCTTGCTGTTTAGTACGTCAAAACTCAGTGTTCTATGGCATATTACTCACAAATTGGGTGTACTGCAGCTTACTACACAAGAAATTGCAGTCTGGACACACGAATTTGATGTATTCTAGCTTACTACGTTAGAACTCGGTGTATTCTGGCATATTACTCACAAGTTCATTGTTCTGAAGCTTACTACACTTGAATTGAGTCTATTCTGGCCTATTATACATCATTTCGTAGTAATGCAGCATAATACGTCAGAATACTGTCGTATTACACACAAATTAGGTCCTGCTGTTTAGTACGTCAAAACTCAGTGTTTTGTGGCATATTACTCACAAATTGGGTGTACTGAAGCTTACTACATTTGAATTGAGTGTATTTTGGCCTGTTACACATGACTTCGTTGTTTTGCAGCTCAATAAGAACACTGGCGAATTATACACAAATTAGGTCTCTTGCTGTTTAGTACGTCAAAACTCAGTGTTCTATTGCATATTACTCACAAATTGTGTGTACTGCAGCTTACTACACCAGAAATTGCAGTCTGGACACACGAATTTGGTGTATTCTAGCTTACTACGTTAGAACTCGGTGTATTCTGGCATATTACTCACAAATTGGGTGTACGGAAGCTTACTACACTTGAATTGAGTCTATTCTGGCCTATTATACATCATTTCGTAGTAATGCAGCATAATACGTCAGAATACTGTCGTATTACACACAAATTAGGTCTTGCTGTTTAGTACGTCAAAACTCAGTGTTCTATTGCATATTACTCACAAATTGGGTGTACTGCAGCTTACTACACCAGAAATTGCAGTCTGGACACACGAATTTGGTGTATTCTAGCTTACTACGTTAGAACTCGGTGTATTCTGGCATATTACTCACAAGTTAATTGTTCTGAAGCTTACTACATAAGAAGTGAGTGTATTCTGGCCTATTATACATCATTTCGTTGTATTGCAGCATAATACGTCAGAATACTGTCGTATTACACACAGATCAGATCTTGCTGTTTAGTACGTCAAAACTCAGTGTTCTATGGCATATTACTCACAAATTGGGTGTACTGCAGCTTAATACACCAGAAATTGCAGTCTGGACACACGAATTTGGTGTATTCTAGCTTACTACGTTAGAACTCGGTGTATTCTGGCATATTACTCACGTTCATTGTTCTGAAGCTTACTACACATGAATTGAGTCTATTCTGGCCTATTATACATCATTTCGTAGTAATGCAGCATAATACGTCAGAATACTGTTGTATTACACACAAATTAGGTCTTGTTGTTTAGTACGTCAAAACTCAGTGTTTTGTGGCATATTACTCACAAATTGGGTGTACTGAAGCTTACTACACTTGAATTGAGTGTATTCTGGCCTGTTACACATGACTTCGTTGTTTTGCAGCTTAATAACTAAGAACACTGGCGAATTATACACAAATTAGGTCTCTTGCTGTTTAGTACGTCAAAACTCATTGTTCTATTGCATATTACTCACAAATTGGGTGTACTGAAGCTTACTACACTTGAATTGAGTGTATTCTGACTTGTTACACATGACTGTTGTTGTGCAGCTTAATAACTAAGAACACTGGCGAATTATACACAAATTAGGTCTCTTGCTGTTTAGTACGTCAAAACTCCGTGTTCTATGGCATATTACTCACAAATTGGGTGTACTGCAGCTTACTACACCAGAAATTGCAGTCTGGACACACGAATTGGGTGTATTCCAGTTTAGTACGCCAAAACTCGTTGTATTCTGGAATATTACTCACACATTCATTGTACTGAAGCATACTACACTAGAATTGAGTGTATTCTGGCCTGTTACACATGACTTCGTTGTTTTGCAGCTTAATAACTAAGAGCACTGGCGAATTATACACAAATTAGGTCTCTTGCTGTTTAGTACGTCAAAACTCAGTGTTCTATGGCATATTACTGACAAATTGGGTGTACTGCAGCTTACTACACCAGAAATTGCAGTCTGGACACACGAATTTGGTGTATTCTAGCTTACTACGTTAGAACTCGGTGTATTCTGGCATATTACTCACAAGTTCATTGTTCTGAAGCTTACTACTATTGAATTGAGTCTATTCTGGCCTATTATACATCATTTCGTAGTAATGCAGCAAAATACGTCAGAATACTGTCGTATTACACACACATTAGGTCTTGCTGTTTAGTACGTCAAAACTGAGTGTTTTGTGGCATATTACTCACAAATTGGGTGTACTGAAGCTTACTACACTTGAATTGAGTGTATTCTGGCTTGTTACACATGACTTCGTTGTTTTGCAGCTTAATAACTAAGAACACTGGCGAATTATACACAAATTAGGTCTCTTGCTGTTTAGTACGTCAAAACTCAGTGTTCTATTGCATATTACTCACATATTGGGTGTACTGCAGCTTACTACACCAGAAATTGCAGTCTGGACACACGAATTTGGTGTATTCTAGCTTACTACGTTAGAACTCGGTGTATTCTGGCATATTACTCACAAGTTCATTGTTCTGAAGCTTACTACACTTGAATTGAGTCTATTCTGGCCTATTATACATCATTTCGTAGTAATGCAGCATAATACGTCAGAATAATGTCGTATTACACACAAATTAGGTCTTGCTGTTTAGTACGTCAAAACTCAGTGTTTTGTGGCATATTACTCACAAATTGGGTGTACTGAAGCTTACTACACTTGAATTGAGTGTATTCTGGCCTGTTACACATGACTTCGTTGTTTTGCAGCTTAATAACTAAGAACACTGGCGAATTATACACAAATTAGGTCTCTTGCTGTTTAGTACGTCAAAACTCAGTGTTCTATTGCATATTACTCACATATTGGGTGTACTGCAGCTTACTACACCAGAAATTGCAGTCTGGACACACGAATTTGGTGTATTCTAGCTTACTACGTTAGAACTCGGTGTATTCTGGCATATTACTCACAAGTTCATTGTTCTGAAGCTTACTACACTTGAATTGAGTGTATTCTGGCCTGTTACAGATGACTTCGTTGTTTTGCAGCTTAATAACTAAGAACACTGGCGAATTATACACAAATTAGGTCTCTTGCTGTTTAGTACGTCAAAACTCAGTGTTCTATGGCATATTACTCACAAATTGGGTGTACTGAAGCTTACTACATTTGAATTGAGTGTATTCTGGCCTGTTACACATGTCTTCGTTGTTTTGCAGCTTAATAACTAAGAACACTGGCGAATTATACACAAATTAGGTTTCTTGCTGTTTAGTACGTCAAAACTCAGTGTTCTATTGCATATTACTCACAAATTGGGTGTACTGCAGCTTACTACACCAGAAATTGCAGTCTGGACACACGAATTTGGTGTATTCTAGCTTACTACGTTAGAACTCGGTGTATTCTGGCATATTACTCACAAGTTCATTGTTCTGAAGCTTACTACACTTGAATTGAGTCTATTCTGGCCTATTATACATCATTTCGTAGTAATGCAGCATAATACGTCAGAATACTGTTGTATTACACACAAATTAGGTCCTGCTGTTTAGTACGTCAAAACTCAGTGTTTTGTGGCATATTACTCACAAATTGGGTGTACTGAAGCTTACTACACTTGAATTGAGTGTATTCTGACTTGTTACACATGACTGTTGTTTTGCAGCTTAATAACTAAGAACACTGGCGAATTATACACAAATTAGGTCTCTTGCTGTTTAGTACGTCAAAACTCAGTGTTCTATGGCATATTACTCACAAATTGGGTGTACTGCAGCTTACTACACAAGAAATTGCAGTCTGGACACACGAATTTGATGTATTCTAGCTTACTACGTTAGAACTCGGTGTATTCTGGCATATTACTCACAAGTTCATTGTTCTGAAGCTTACTACACTTGAATTGAGTCTATTCTGGCCTATTATACATCATTTCGTAGTAATGCAGCATAATACGTCAGAATACTGTCGTATTACACACAAATTAGGTCCTGCTGTTTAGTACGTCAAAACTCAGTGTTTTGTGGCATATTACTCACAAATTGGGTGTACTGAAGCTTACTACATTTGAATTGAGTGTATTTTGGCCTGTTACACATGACTTCGTTGTTTTGCAGCTCAATAAGAACACTGGCGAATTATACACAAATTAGGTCTCTTGCTGTTTAGTACGTCAAAACTCAGTGTTCTATTGCATATTACTCACAAATTGTGTGTACTGCAGCTTACTACACCAGAAATTGCAGTCTGGACACACGAATTTGGTGTATTCTAGCTTACTACGTTAGAACTCGGTGTATTCTGGCATATTACTCACAAATTGGGTGTACGGAAGCTTACTACACTTGAATTGAGTCTATTCTGGCCTATTATACATCATTTCGTAGTAATGCAGCATAATACGTCAGAATACTGTCGTATTACACACAAATTAGGTCTTGCTGTTTAGTACGTCAAAACTCAGTGTTCTATTGCATATTACTCACAAATTGGGTGTACTGCAGCTTACTACACCAGAAATTGCAGTCTGGACACACGAATTTGGTGTATTCTAGCTTACTACGTTAGAACTCGGTGTATTCTGGCATATTACTCACAAGTTAATTGTTCTGAAGCTTACTACATAAGAAGTGAGTGTATTCTGGCCTATTATACATCATTTCGTTGTATTGCAGCATAATACGTCAGAATACTGTCGTATTACACACAGATCAGATCTTGCTGTTTAGTACGTCAAAACTCAGTGTTCTATGGCATATTACTCACAAATTGGGTGTACTGCAGCTTAATACACCAGAAATTGCAGTCTGGACACACGAATTTGGTGTATTCTAGCTTACTACGTTAGAACTCGGTGTATTCTGGCATATTACTCACGTTCATTGTTCTGAAGCTTACTACACATGAATTGAGTCTATTCTGGCCTATTATACATCATTTCGTAGTAATGCAGCATAATACGTCAGAATACTGTTGTATTACACACAAATTAGGTCTTGTTGTTTAGTACGTCAAAACTCAGTGTTTTGTGGCATATTACTCACAAATTGGGTGTACTGAAGCTTACTACACTTGAATTGAGTGTATTCTGGCCTGTTACACATGACTTCGTTGTTTTGCAGCTTAATAACTAAGAACACTGGCGAATTATACACAAATTAGGTCTCTTGCTGTTTAGTACGTCAAAACTCATTGTTCTATTGCATATTACTCACAAATTGGGTGTACTGAAGCTTACTACACTTGAATTGAGTGTATTCTGACTTGTTACACATGACTGTTGTTGTGCAGCTTAATAACTAAGAACACTGGCGAATTATACACAAATTAGGTCTCTTGCTGTTTAGTACGTCAAAACTCCGTGTTCTATGGCATATTACTCACAAATTGGGTGTACTGCAGCTTACTACACCAGAAATTGCAGTCTGGACACACGAATTGGGTGTATTCCAGTTTAGTACGCCAAAACTCGTTGTATTCTGGAATATTACTCACACATTCATTGTACTGAAGCATACTACACTAGAATTGAGTGTATTCTGGCCTGTTACACATGACTTCGTTGTTTTGCAGCTTAATAACTAAGAGCACTGGCGAATTATACACAAATTAGGTCTCTTGCTGTTTAGTACGTCAAAACTCAGTGTTCTATGGCATATTACTGACAAATTGGGTGTACTGCAGCTTACTACACCAGAAATTGCAGTCTGGACACACGAATTTGGTGTATTCTAGCTTACTACGTTAGAACTCGGTGTATTCTGGCATATTACTCACAAGTTCATTGTTCTGAAGCTTACTACTATTGAATTGAGTCTATTCTGGCCTATTATACATCATTTCGTAGTAATGCAGCAAAATACGTCAGAATACTGTCGTATTACACACACATTAGGTCTTGCTGTTTAGTACGTCAAAACTGAGTGTTTTGTGGCATATTACTCACAAATTGGGTGTACTGAAGCTTACTACACTTGAATTGAGTGTATTCTGGCTTGTTACACATGACTTCGTTGTTTTGCAGCTTAATAACTAAGAACACTGGCGAATTATACACAAATTAGGTCTCTTGCTGTTTAGTACGTCAAAACTCAGTGTTCTATTGCATATTACTCACATATTGGGTGTACTGCAGCTTACTACACCAGAAATTGCAGTCTGGACACACGAATTTGGTGTATTCTAGCTTACTACGTTAGAACTCGGTGTATTCTGGCATATTACTCACAAGTTCATTGTTCTGAAGCTTACTACACTTGAATTGAGTGTATTCTGGCCTGTTACAGATGACTTCGTTGTTTTGCAGCTTAATAACTAAGAACACTGGCGAATTATACACAAATTAGGTCTCTTGCTGTTTAGTACGTCAAAACTCAGTGTTCTATGGCATATTACTCACAAATTGGGTGTACTGAAGCTTACTACATTTGAATTGAGTGTATTCTGGCCTGTTACACATGTCTTCGTTGTTTTGCAGCTTAATAACTAAGAACACTGGCGAATTATACACAAATTAGGTCTCTTGCTGTTTAGTACGTCAAAACTCAGTGTTCTATTGCAGATTACTCACAAATTGGGTGTACTGCAGCTTACTACACCAGAAATTGCAGTCTGGACACACGAATTTGGTGTATTCTAGCTTACTACGTTAGAACTCGGTGTATTCTGGCATATTACTCACAAGTTCATTGTTCTGAAGCTTACTACACTTGAATTGAGTCTATTCTGGCCTATTATACATCATTTCGTAGTAATGCAGCATAATACGTCAGAATACTGTTGTATTACACACAAATTAGGTCCTGCTGTTTAGTACGTCAAAACTCAGTGTTTTGTGGCATATTACTCACAAATTGGGTGTACTGAAGCTTACTACACTTGAATTGAGTTTATTCTGACTTGTTACACATGACTGCTGTTTTGCAGCTTAATAACTAAGAACACTGGCGAATTATACACAAATTAGGTCTCTTGCTGTTTAGTACGTCAAAACTCAGTGTTCTATGGCATATTACTCACAAATTGGGTGTACTGCAGCTTACTACACAAGAAATTGCAGTCTGGACACACGAATTTGGTGTATTCTAGCTTACTACGTTAGAACTCGGTGTATTCTGGCATATTACTCACAAGTTCATTGTTCTGAAGCTTACTACACTTGAATTGAGTCTATTCTGGCCTATTATACATCATTTCGTAGTAATGCAGCATAATACGTCAGAATACTGTCGTATTACACACAAATTAGGTCCTGCTGTTTAGTACGTCAAAACTCAGTGTTTTGTGGCATATTACTCACAAATTGGGTGTACTGAAGCTTACTACACTTGAATTGAGTGTATTCTGACTTGTTACACATGACTGTTGTTTTGCAGCTTAATAACTAAGAACACTGGCGAATTATACACAAATTAGGTCTCTTGCTGTTTAGTACGTCAAAACTCAGTGTTCTATGGCATATTACTGACAAATTGGGTGTACTGCAGCTTACTACACCAGAAATTGCAGTCTGGACACACGAATTTGGTGTATTCTAGCTTACTACGTTAGAACTCGGTGTATTCTGGCATATTACTCACAAGTTCATTGTTCTGAAGCTTACTACACTTGAATTGAGTCTATTCTGGCCTATTATACATCATTTCGTAGTAATGCAGCATAATACGTCAGAATAATGTCGTATTACACACAAATTAGGTCTTGCTGTTTAGTACGTCAAAACTCAGTGTTTTGTGGCATATTACTCACAAATTGGGTGTACTGAAGCTTACTACATTTGAATTGAGTGTATTTTGGCCTGTTACACATGACTTCGTTGTTTTGCAGCTCAATAAGAACACTGGCGAATTATACACAAATTAGGTCTCTTGCTGTTCAGTACGTCAAAACTCAGTGTTCTATGGCATATTACTCACAAATTGGGTGTACTGCAGCTTACTACACCAGAAATTGCAGTCTGGACACACGAATTTAGTGCATTCTAGCTTACTACGTTAGAACTCGGTGTATTCTGGCATATTACTCACAAGTTCGTTGTTCAAAAGCTTACTACACTTGAATTGAGTCTATTCTGGCATATTATACATCATTTCGTAGTAATGCAGCATAATACGTCAGAATACTGTCGTATTACACACAAATTAGGTCTTGCTGTTTAGTACGTCAAAACTCAGTGTTTTGTGGCATATTACTCACAAATTGGGTGTACTGAAGCTTACTACACTTGAATTGAGTGTATTCTGACTTGTTACACATGACTTGTTTTGCAGCTTAATAACTAAGAACACTGGCGAATTATACACAAATTAGGTCTCTTGCTGTTTAGTACGTCAAAACTCAGTGTTCTATGGCATATTACTGACAAATTGGGTGTACTGCAGCTTACTACACCAGAAATTGCAGTCTGGACACACGAATTTGGTGTATTCTAGCTTACTACGTTAGAACTCGGTGTATTCTGGCATATTACTCACAAGTTCATTGTTCTGAAGCTTACTACACTTGAATTGAGTCTATTCTGGCCTATTATACATCATTTCGTAGTAATGCAGCATAATACGTCAGAATAATGTCGTATTACACACAAATTAGGTCTTGCTGTTTAGTACGTCAAAACTCAGTGTTTTGTGGCATATTACTCACAAATTGGGTGTACTGAAGCTTACTACATTTGAATTGAGTGTATTTTGGCCTGTTACACATGACTTCGTTGTTTTGCAGCTCAATAAGAACACTGGCGAATTATACACAAATTAGGTCTCTTGCTGTTCAGTACGTCAAAACTCAGTGTTCTATGGCATATTACTCACAAATTGGGTGTACTGCAGCTTACTACACCAGAAATTGCAGTCTGGACACACGAATTTAGTGCATTCTAGCTTACTACGTTAGAACTCGGTGTATTCTGGCATATTACTCACAAGTTCGTTGTTCTGAAGCTTACTACACTTGAATTGAGTCTATTCTGGCATATTATACATCATTTCGTAGTAATGCAGCATAATACGTCAGAATACTGTCGTATTACACACAAATTAGGTCTTGCTGTTTAGTACGTCAAAACTCAGTGTTTTGTGGCATATTACTCACAAATTGGGTGTACTGAAGCTTACTACACTTGAATTGAGTGTATTCTGGCCTGTTACACATGACTTCGTTGTTTTGCAGCTTAATAACTAAGAACACTGGCGAATTATACACAAATTAGGTCTCTTGCTGTTTAGTACGTCAAAACTCATTCTTCTATTGCATATTACTCACAAATTGTGTGTACTGCAGCTTACTACACCAGAAATTGCAGTCTGGACACACGAATTTGGTGTATTCTAGCTTACTACGTTAGAACTCGGTGTAGTCTGGCATATTACTCACAAATTGGGTGTACGGAAGCTTACTACACTTGAATTGAGTCTATTCTGGCCTATTATACATCATTTCTTAGTAATGCAGCATAATACGTCAGAATACTGTCGTATTACACACAAATTAGGTCTTGCTGTTTAGTACGTCAAAACTCAGTGTTCTATTGCATATTACTCACAAATTGGGTGTACTGCAGCTTACTACACCAGAAATTGCAGTCTGGACACACGAATTTGGTGTATTCTAGCTTACTACGTTAGAACTCGGTATATTCTGGCATATTACAAGTTAATTGTTCTGAAGCTTACTACATAAGAAGTGAGTGTATTCTGGCCTATTATACATCATTTCGTTGTATTGCAGCATAATACGTCAGAATACTGTCGTATTACACACAGATCAGATCTTGCTGTTTAGTACGTCAAAACTCAGTGTTCTATGGCATATTACTCACAAATTGGGTGTACTGCAGCTTAATACACCAGAAATTGCAGTCTGGACACACGAATTTGGTGTATTCTAGCTTACTACGTTAGAACTCGGTGTATTCTGGCATATTACTCACGTTCATTGTTCTGAAGCTTACTACACATGAATTGAGTCTATTCTGGCCTATTATACATCATTTCGTAGTAATGCAGCATAATACGTCAGAATACTGTTGTATTACACACAAATTAGGTCTTGTTGTTTAGTACGTCAAAACTCAGTGTTTTGTGGCATATTACTCACAAATTGGGTGTACTGAAGCTTACTACACTTGAATTGAGTGTATTCTGGCCTGTTACACATGACTTCGTTGTTTTGCAGCTTAATAACTAAGAACACTGGCGAATTATACACAAATTAGGTCTCTTGCTGTTTAGTACGTCAAAACTCATTGTTCTATTGCATATTACTCACAAATTGGGTGTACTGAAGCTTACTACACTTGAATTGAGTGTATTCTGACTTGTTACACATGACTGTTGTTGTGCAGCTTAATAACTAAGAACACTGGCGAATTATACACAAATTAGGTCTCTTGCTGTTTAGTACGTCAAAACTCCGTGTTCTATGGCATATTACTCACAAATTGTGTGTACTGCAGCTTACTACACCAGAAATTGCAGTCTGGACACACGAATTGGGTGTATTCCAGTTTAGTACGCCAAAACTCGTTGTATTCTGGCATATTACTCACAAATTCATTGTACTGAAGCATACTACACTAGAATTGAGTGTATTCTGGCCTGTTACACATGACTTCGTTGTTTTGCAGCTTAATAACTAAGAACACTGGCGAATTATACACAAATTAGGTCTCTTGCTGTTTAGTACGTCAAAACTCAGTGTTCTATGGCATATTACTGACAAATTGGGTGTACTGCAGCTTACTACACCAGAAATTGCAGTCTGGACACACGAATTTGGTGTATTCTAGCTTACTACGTTAGAACTCGGTGTATTCTGGCATATTACTCACAAGTTCATTGTTCTGAAGCTTACTACTATTGAATTGAGTCTATTCTGGCCTATTATACATCATTTCGTAGTAATGCAGCAAAATACGTCAGAATACTGTCGTATTACACACACATTATGTCTTGCTGTTTAGTACGTCAAAACTGAGTGTTTTGTGGCATATTACTCACAAATTGGGTGTACTGAAGCTTACTACACTTGAATTGAGTGTATTCTGGCCTGTTACACATGACTTCGTTGTTTTGCAGCTTAATAACTAAGAACACTGGCGAATTATACACAAATTAGGTCTCTTGCTGTTTAGTACGTCAAAACTCATTGTTCTATTGCATATTACTCACAAATTGTGTGTACTGCAGCTTACTACACCAGAAATTGCAGTCTGGACACACGAATTTGGTGTATTCTAGCTTACTACGTTAGAACTCGGTGTAGTCTGGCATATTACTCACAGATTGGGTGTACGGAAGATTACTACACTTGAATTGAGTCTATTCTGGCCTATTATACATCATTTCTTAGTAATGCAGCATAATACGTCAGAATACTGTCGTATTACAGACAAATTAGGTCTTGCTGTTTAGTACGTCAAAACTCAGTGTTCTATTGCATATTACTCACAAATTGGGTGTACTGCAGCTTACTACACCAGAAATTGCAGTCTGGTCACACGAATTTGGTGTATTCTAGCTTACTACGTTAGAACTCGGTGTATTCTGGCATATTACTCACAAGTTAATTGTTCTGAAGCTTACTACATAAGAAGTGAGTGTATTCTGGCCTATTATACATCATTTCGTTGTATTGCAGCATAATACGTCAGAATACTGTCGTATTACACACAGATCAGATCTTGCTGTTTAGTACGTCAAAACTCAGTGTTCTATGGCATATTACTCACAAATTGGGTGTACTGCAGCTTAATACACCAGAAATTGCAGTCTGGACACACGAATTTGGTGTATTCTAGCTTACTACGTTAGAACTCGGTGTATTCTGGCATATTACTCACGTTCATTGTTCTGAAGCTTACTACACATGAATTGAGTCTATTCTGGCCTATTATACATCATTTCGTAGTAATGCAGCATAATACGTCAGAATACTGTTGTATTACACACAAATTAGGTCTTGTTGTTTAGTACGTCAAAACTCAGTGTTTTGTGGCATATTACTCACAAATTGGGTGTACTGAAGCTTACTACACTTGAATTGAGTGTATTCTGGCCTGTTACACATGACTTCGTTGTTTTGCAGCTTAATAACTAAGAACACTGGCGAATTATACACAAATTAGGTCTCTTGCTGTTTAGTACGTCAAAACTCATTGTTCTATTGCATATTACTCACAAATTGGGTGTACTGAAGCTTACTACACTTGAATTGAGTGTATTCTGACTTGTTACACATGACTGTTGTTGTGCAGCTTAATAACTAAGAACACTGGCGAATTATACACAAATTAGGTCTCTTGCTGTTTAGTACGTCAAAACTCCGTGTTCTATGGCATATTACTCACAAATTGTGTGTACTGCAGCTTACTACACCAGAAATTGCAGTCTGGACACACGAATTGGGTGTATTCCAGTTTAGTACGCCAAAACTCGTTGTATTCTGGCATATTACTCACAAATTCATTGTACTGAAGCATACTACACTAGAATTGAGTGTATTCTGGCCTGTTACACATGACTTCGTTGTTTTGCAGCTTAATAACTAAGAACACTGGCGAATTATACACAAATTAGGTCTCTTGCTGTTTAGTACGTCAAAACTCAGTGTTCTATGGCATATTACTGACAAATTGGGTGTACTGCAGCTTACTACACCAGAAATTGCAGTCTGGACACATGAATTTGGTGTATTCTAGCTTACTACGTTAGAACTCGGTGTATTCTGGCATATTACTCACAAGTTCATTGTTCTGAAGCTTACTACTATTGAATTGAGTCTATTCTGGCCTATTATACATCATTTCGTAGTAATGCAGCAAAATACGTCAGAATACTGTCGTATTACACACACATTAGGTCTTGCTGTTTAGTACGTCAAAACTGAGTGTTTTGTGGCATATTACTCACAAATTGGGTGTACTGAAGCTTACTACACTTGAATTGAGTGTATTCTGGCTTGTTACACATGACTTCGTTGTTTTGCAGCTTAATAACTAAGAACACTGGCGAATTATACACAAATTAGGTCTCTTGCTGTTTAGTACGTCAAAACTCCGTGTTCTATGGCATATTACTCACAAATTGGGTGTACTGCAGCTTACTACACCAGAAATTGCAGTCTGGACACACGAATTGGGTGTATTCCAGTTTAGTACGCCAAAACTCGTTGTATTCTGGCATATTACTCACAAATTCATTGTACTGAAGCATACTACACTAGAATTGAGTGTATTCTGGCCTGTTACACATGACTTCGTTGTTTTGCAGCTTAATAACTAAGAACACTGGCGAATTATACACAAATTAGGTCTCTTGCTGTTTAGTACGTCAAAACTCAGTGTTCTATGGCATATTACTGACAAATTGGGTGTACTGCAGCTTACTACACCAGAAATTGCAGTCTGGACACACGAATTTGGTGTATTCTAGCTTACTACGTTAGAACTCGGTGTATTCTGGCATATTACTCACAAATTGGGTGTACTGCAGCTTAATACACCAGAAATTGCAGTCTGGACACACGAATTTGGTGTATTCTAGCTTACTACGTTAGAACTCGGTGTATTCTGGCATATTACTCACGTTCATTGTTCTGAAGCTTACTACACATGAATTGAGTCTATTCTGGCCTATTATACATCATTTCGTAGTAATGCAGCATAATACGTCAGAATACTGTTGTATTACACACAAATTAGGTCTTGTTGTTTAGTACGTCAAAACTCAGTGTTTTGTGGCATATTACTCACAAATTGGGTGTACTGAAGCTTACTACACTTGAATTGAGTGTATTCTGGCCTGTTACACATGACTTCGTTGTTTTGCAGCTTAATAACTAAGAACACTGGCGAATTATACACAAATTAGGTCTCTTGCTGTTTAGTACGTCAAAACTCATTGTTCTATTGCATATTACTCACAAATTGGGTGTACTGAAGCTTACTACACTTGAATTGAGTGTATTCTGACTTGTTACACATGACTGTTGTTGTGCAGCTTAATAACTAAGAACACTGGCGAATTATACACAAATTAGGTCTCTTGCTGTTTAGTACGTCAAAACTCCGTGTTCTATGGCATATTACTCACAAATTGTGTGTACTGCAGCTTACTACACCAGAAATTGCAGTCTGGACACACGAATTGGGTGTATTCCAGTTTAGTACGCCAAAACTCGTTGTATTCTGGCATATTACTCACAAATTCATTGTACTGAAGCATACTACACTAGAATTGAGTGTATTCTGGCCTGTTACACATGACTTCGTTGTTTTGCAGCTTAATAACTAAGAACACTGGCGAATTATACACAAATTAGGTCTCTTGCTGTTTAGTACGTCAAAACTCAGTGTTCTATGGCATATTACTGACAAATTGGGTGTACTGCAGCTTACTACACCAGAAATTGCAGTCTGGACACACGAATTTGGTGTATTCTAGCTTACTACGTTAGAACTCGGTGTATTCTGGCATATTACTCACAAGTTCATTGTTCTGAAGCTTACTACTATTGAATTGAGTCTATTCTGGCCTATTATACATCATTTCGTAGTAATGCAGCAAAATACGTCAGAATACTGTCGTATTACACACACATTATGTCTTGCTGTTTAGTACGTCAAAACTGAGTGTTTTGTGGCATATTACTCACAAATTGGGTGTACTGAAGCTTACTACACTTGAATTGAGTGTATTCTGGCCTGTTACACATGACTTCGTTGTTTTGCAGCTTAATAACTAAGAACACTGGCGAATTATACACAAATTAGGTCTCTTGCTGTTTAGTACGTCAAAACTCATTGTTCTATTGCATATTACTCACAAATTGTGTGTACTGCAGCTTACTACACCAGAAATTGCAGTCTGGACACACGAATTTGGTGTATTCTAGCTTACTACGTTAGAACTCGGTGTAGTCTGGCATATTACTCACAGATTGGGTGTACGGAAGATTACTACACTTGAATTGAGTCTATTCTGGCCTATTATACATCATTTCTTAGTAATGCAGCATAATACGTCAGAATACTGTCGTATTACAGACAAATTAGGTCTTGCTGTTTAGTACGTCAAAACTCAGTGTTCTATTGCATATTACTCACAAATTGGGTGTACTGCAGCTTACTACACCAGAAATTGCAGTCTGGTCACACGAATTTGGTGTATTCTAGCTTACTACGTTAGAACTCGGTGTATTCTGGCATATTACTCACAAGTTAATTGTTCTGAAGCTTACTACATAAGAAGTGAGTGTATTCTGGCCTATTATACATCATTTCGTTGTATTGCAGCATAATACGTCAGAATACTGTCGTATTACACACAGATCAGATCTTGCTGTTTAGTACGTCAAAACTCAGTGTTCTATGGCATATTACTCACAAATTGGGTGTACTGCAGCTTAATACACCAGAAATTGCAGTCTGGACACACGAATTTGGTGTATTCTAGCTTACTACGTTAGAACTCGGTGTATTCTGGCATATTACTCACGTTCATTGTTCTGAAGCTTACTACACATGAATTGAGTCTATTCTGGCCTATTATACATCATTTCGTAGTAATGCAGCATAATACGTCAGAATACTGTTGTATTACACACAAATTAGGTCTTGTTGTTTAGTACGTCAAAACTCAGTGTTTTGTGGCATATTACTCACAAATTGGGTGTACTGAAGCTTACTACACTTGAATTGAGTGTATTCTGGCCTGTTACACATGACTTCGTTGTTTTGCAGCTTAATAACTAAGAACACTGGCGAATTATACACAAATTAGGTCTCTTGCTGTTTAGTACGTCAAAACTCATTGTTCTATTGCATATTACTCACAAATTGGGTGTACTGAAGCTTACTACACTTGAATTGAGTGTATTCTGACTTGTTACACATGACTGTTGTTGTGCAGCTTAATAACTAAGAACACTGGCGAATTATACACAAATTAGGTCTCTTGCTGTTTAGTACGTCAAAACTCCGTGTTCTATGGCATATTACTCACAAATTGTGTGTACTGCAGCTTACTACACCAGAAATTGCAGTCTGGACACACGAATTGGGTGTATTCCAGTTTACTACGTTAGAACTCGGTGTATTCTGGCATATTACTCACGTTCATTGTTCTGAAGCTTACTACACATGAATTGAGTCTATTCTGGCCTATTATACATCATTTCGTAGTAATGCAGCATAATACGTCAGAATACTGTTGTATTACACACAAATTAGGTCTTGTTGTTTAGTACGTCAAAACTCAGTGTTTTGTGGCATATTACTCACAAATTGGGTGTACTGAAGCTTACTACACTTGAATTGAGTGTATTCTGGCCTGTTACACATGACTTCGTTGTTTTGCAGCTTAATAACTAAGAACACTGGCGAATTATACACAAATTAGGTCTCTTGCTGTTTAGTACGTCAAAACTCATTGTTCTATTGCATATTACTCACAAATTGGGTGTACTGAAGCTTACTACACTTGAATTGAGTGTATTCTGACTTGTTACACATGACTGTTGTTGTGCAGCTTAATAACTAAGAACACTGGCGAATTATACACAAATTAGGTCTCTTGCTGTTTAGTACGTCAAAACTCCGTGTTCTATGGCATATTACTCACAAATTGTGTGTACTGCAGCTTACTACACCAGAAATTGCAGTCTGGACACACGAATTGGGTGTATTCCAGTTTAGTACGCCAAAACTCGTTGTATTCTGGCATATTACTCACAAATTCATTGTACTGAAGCATACTACACTAGAATTGAGTGTATTCTGGCCTGTTACACATGACTTCGTTGTTTTGCAGCTTAATAACTAAGAACACTGGCGAATTATACACAAATTAGGTCTCTTGCTGTTTAGTACGTCAAAACTCAGTGTTCTATGGCATATTACTGACAAATTGGGTGTACTGCAGCTTACTACACCAGAAATTGCAGTCTGGACACACGAATTTGGTGTATTCTAGCTTACTACGTTAGAACTCGGTGTATTCTGGCATATTACTCACAAGTTCATTGTTCTGAAGCTTACTACTATTGAATTGAGTCTATTCTGGCCTATTATACATCATTTCGTAGTAATGCAGCAAAATACGTCAGAATACTGTCGTATTACACACACATTATGTCTTGCTGTTTAGTACGTCAAAACTGAGTGTTTTGTGGCATATTACTCACAAATTGGGTGTACTGAAGCTTACTACACTTGAATTGAGTGTATTCTGGCCTGTTACACATGACTTCGTTGTTTTGCAGCTTAATAACTAAGAACACTGGCGAATTATACACAAATTAGGTCTCTTGCTGTTTAGTACGTCAAAACTCATTGTTCTATTGCATATTACTCACAAATTGTGTGTACTGCAGCTTACTACACCAGAAATTGCAGTCTGGACACACGAATTTGGTGTATTCTAGCTTACTACGTTAGAACTCGGTGTAGTCTGGCATATTACTCACAGATTGGGTGTACGGAAGATTACTACACTTGAATTGAGTCTATTCTGGCCTATTATACATCATTTCTTAGTAATGCAGCATAATACGTCAGAATACTGTCGTATTACAGACAAATTAGGTCTTGCTGTTTAGTACGTCAAAACTCAGTGTTCTATTGCATATTACTCACAAATTGGGTGTACTGCAGCTTACTACACCAGAAATTGCAGTCTGGTCACACGAATTTGGTGTATTCTAGCTTACTACGTTAGAACTCGGTGTATTCTGGCATATTACTCACAAGTTAATTGTTCTGAAGCTTACTACATAAGAAGTGAGTGTATTCTGGCCTATTATACATCATTTCGTTGTATTGCAGCATAATACGTCAGAATACTGTCGTATTACACACAGATCAGATCTTGCTGTTTAGTACGTCAAAACTCAGTGTTCTATGGCATATTACTCACAAATTGGGTGTACTGCAGCTTAATACACCAGAAATTGCAGTCTGGACACACGAATTTGGTGTATTCTAGCTTACTACGTTAGAACTCGGTGTATTCTGGCATATTACTCACGTTCATTGTTCTGAAGCTTACTACACATGAATTGAGTCTATTCTGGCCTATTATACATCATTTCGTAGTAATGCAGCATAATACGTCAGAATACTGTTGTATTACACACAAATTAGGTCTTGTTGTTTAGTACGTCAAAACTCAGTGTTTTGTGGCATATTACTCACAAATTGGGTGTACTGAAGCTTACTACACTTGAATTGAGTGTATTCTGGCCTGTTACACATGACTTCGTTGTTTTGCAGCTTAATAACTAAGAACACTGGCGAATTATACACAAATTAGGTCTCTTGCTGTTTAGTACGTCAAAACTCATTGTTCTATTGCATATTACTCACAAATTGGGTGTACTGAAGCTTACTACACTTGAATTGAGTGTATTCTGACTTGTTACACATGACTGTTGTTGTGCAGCTTAATAACTAAGAACACTGGCGAATTATACACAAATTAGGTCTCTTGCTGTTTAGTACGTCAAAACTCCGTGTTCTATGGCATATTACTCACAAATTGTGTGTACTGCAGCTTACTACACCAGAAATTGCAGTCTGGACACACGAATTGGGTGTATTCCAGTTTAGTACGCCAAAACTCGTTGTATTCTGGCATATTACTCACAAATTCATTGTACTGAAGCATACTACACTAGAATTGAGTGTATTCTGGCCTGTTACACATGACTTCGTTGTTTTGCAGCTTAATAACTAAGAACACTGGCGAATTATACACAAATTAGGTCTCTTGCTGTTTAGTACGTCAAAACTCAGTGTTCTATGGCATATTACTCACAAATTGGGTGTACTGCAGCTTACTACACAAGAAATTGCAGTCTGGACACACGAATTTGGTGTATTCTAGCTTACTACGTTAGAACTCGGTGTATTCTGGCATATTACTCACAAGTTCATTGTTCTGAAGCTTACTACACTTGAATTGAGTGTATTCTGGCCTGTTACAGATGACTTCGTTGTTTTGCAGCTTAATAACTAAGAACACTGGAGAATTATACACAAATTAGGTCTCTTGCTGTTTAGTACGTCAAAACTCAGTGTTCTATGGCATATTACTCACAAATTGGGTGTACTGAAGCTTACTACATTTGAATTGAGTGTATTCTGGCCTGTTACACATGTCTTCGTTGTTTTGCAGCTTAATAACTAAGAACACTGGCGAATTATACACAAATTAGGTCTCTTGCTGTTTAGTACGTCAAAACTCAGTGTTCTATTGCATATTACTCACAAATTGGGTGTACTGCAGCTTACTACACCAGAAATTGCAGTCTGGACACACGAATTTGGTGTATTCTAGCTTACTACGTTAGAACTCGGTGTATTCTTGCATATTACTCACAAGTTCATTGTTCTGAAGCTTACTACACTTGAATTGAGTCTATTCTGGCCTATTATACATCATTTCGTAGTAATGCAGCATAATACGTCAGAATACTGTTGTATTACACACAAAATAGGTCCTGCTGTTTAGTACGTCAAAACTCAGTGTTTTGTGGAATATTACTCACAAATTGGGTGTACTGAAGCTTACTACACTTGAATTGAGTGTATTCTGACTTGTTACACATGACTGTTGTTTTGCAGCTTAATAACTAAGAACACTGGCGAATTATACACAAATTAGGTCTCTTGCTGTTTAGTACGTCAAAACTCAGTGTTCTATGGCATATTACTCACAAATTGGGTGTACTGCAGCTTACTACACAAGAAATTGCAGTCTGGACACACGAATTTGGTGTATTCTAGCTTACTACGTTAGAACTCGGTGTATTCTGGCATATTACTCACAAGTTCATTGTTCTGAAGCTTACTACACTTGAATTGAGTCTATTCTGGCCTATTATACATCATTTCGTAGTAATGCAGCATAATACGTCAGAATACTGTCGTATTACACACAAATTAGGTCCTGCTGTTTAGTACGTCAAAACTCAGTGTTTTGTGGCATATTACTCACAAATTGGGTGTACTGAAGCTTACTAAAATTGAATTGAGTGTATTCTGACTTGTTACACATGACTGTTGTTTTGCAGCTTAATAACTAAGAACACTGGCGAATTATACACAAATTAGGTCTCTTGCTGTTTAGTACGTCAAAACTCAGTGTTCTATGGCATATTACTGACAAATTGTGTGTACTGCAGCTTACTACACCAGAAATTGCAGTCTGGACACACGAATTTGGTGTATTCTAGCTTACTACGTTAGAACTCGGTGTATTCTGGCATATTACTCACAAGTTCATTGTTCTGAAGCTTACTACACTTGAATTGAGTCTATTCTGGCCTATTATACATCATTTCGTAGTAATGCAGCATGATACGTCAGAATAATGTCGTATTACACACAAATTAGGTCTTGCTGTTTAGTACGTCAAAACTCAGTGTTTTGTGGCATATTACTCACAAATTGGGTGTACTGAAGCTTACTACATTTGAATTGAGTGTATTTTGGCCTGTTACACATGACTTCGTTGTTTTGCAGCTCAATAAGAACACTGGCGAATTATACACAAATTAGGTCTCTTGCTGTTCAGTACGTCAAAACTCAGTGTTCTATGGCATATTACTCACAAATTGGGTGTACTGCAGCTTACTACACCAGAAATTGCAGTCTGGACACACGAATTTAGTGCATTCTAGCTTACTACGTTAGAACTCGGTGTATTCTGGCATATTACTCACAAGTTCGTTGTTCTGAAGCTTACTACACTTGAATTGAGTCTATTCTGGCATATTATACATCATTTCGTAGTAATGCAGCATAATACGTCAGAATACTGTCGTATTACACACAAATTAGGTCTTGCTGTTTAGTACGTCAAAACTCAGTGTTTTGTGGCATATTACTCACAAATTGGGTGTACTGAAGCTTACTACACTTGAATTGAGTGTATTCTGGCCTGTTACACATGACTTCGTTGTTTTGCAGCTTAATAACTAAGAACACTGGCGAATTATACACAAATTAGGTCTCTTGCTGTTTAGTACGTCAAAACTCAGTGTTCTATTGCATATTACTCACATATTGGGTGTACTGCAGCTTACTACACCAGAAATTGCAGTCTGGACACACGAATTTGGTGTATTCTAGCTTACTACGTTAGAACTCGGTGTATTCTGGCATATTACTCACAAGTTCATTGTTCTGAAGCTTACTACACTTGAATTGAGTGTATTCTGGCCTGTTACAGATGACTTCGTTGTTTTGCAGCTTAATAACTAAGAACACTGGCGAATTATACACAAATTAGGTCTCTTGCTGTTTAGTACGTCAAAACTCAGTGTTCTATTGCATATTACTCACAAATTGGGTGTACTGAAGCTTACTACATTTGAATTGAGTGTATTCTGGCCTGTTACACATGTCTTCGTTGTTTTGCAGCTTAATAACTAAGAACACTGGCGAATTATACAAAAATTAGGTCTCTTGCTGTTTAGTACGTCAAAACTCAGTGTTCTATTGCACATTACTCACAAATTGGGTGTACTGCAGCTTACTACACCAGAAATTGCAGTCTGGACACACGAATTTGGTGTATTCTAGCTTACTACGTTAGAACTCGGTGTATTCTGGCATATTACTCACAAGTTCATTGTTCTGAAGCTTACTACACTTGAATTGAGTCTATTCTGGCCTATTATACATCATTTCGTAGTAATGCAGCATAATACGTCAGAATACTGTTGTATTACACACAAATTAGGTCCTGCTGTTTAGTACGTCAAAACTCAGTGTTTTGTGGCATATTACTCACAAATTGGGTGTACTGAAGCTTACTACACTTGAATTGAGTGTATTCTGACTTGTTACACATGACTGTTGTTTTGCAGCTTAATAACTAAGAACACTGGCGAATTATACACAAATTAGGTCTCTTGCTGTTTAGTACGTCAAAACTCAGTGTTCTATGGCATATTACTCACAAATTGGGTGTACTGCAGCTTACTACACAAGAAATTGCAGTCTGGACACACGAATTTGGTGTATTCTAGCTTACTACGTTAGAACTCGGTGTATTCTGGCATATTACTCACAAGTTCATTGTTCTGAAGCTTACTACACTTGAATTGAGTCTATTCTGGCCTATTATACATCATTTCGTAGTAATGCAGCATAATACGTCAGAATACTGTCGTATTACACACAAATTAGGTCCTGCTGTTTAGTACGTCAAAACTCAGTGTTTTGTGGCATATTACTCACAAATTGGGTGTACTGAAGCTTACTACACTTGAATTGAGTGTATTCTGACTTGTTACACATGACTGTTGTTTTGCAGCTTAATAACTAAGAACACTGGCGAATTATACACAAATTAGGTCTCTTGCTGTTTAGTACGTCAAAACTCAGTGTTCTATGGCATATTACTCACAAATTGGGTGTACTGCAGCTTACTACACCAGAAATTGCAGTCTGGACACACGAATTTAGTGCATTCTAGCTTACTACGTTAGAACTCGGTGTATTCTGGCATATTACTCACAAGTTCGTTGTTCTGAAGCTTACTACACTTGAATTGAGTCTATTCTGGCATATTATACATCATTTCGTAGTAATGCAGCATAATACGTCAGAATACTGTCGTATTACACACAAATTAGGTCTTGCTGTTTAGTACGTCAAAACTCAGTGTTTTGTGGCATATTACTCACAAATTGGGTGTACTGAAGCTTACTACACTTGAATTGAGTGTATTCTGGCCTGTTACACATGACTTCGTTGTTTTGCAGCTTAATAACTAAGAACACTGGCGAATTATACACAAATTAGGTCTCTTGCTGTTTAGTACGTCAAAACTCATTGTTCTATTGCATATTACTCACAAATTGTGTGTACTGCAGCTTACTACACCAGAAATTGCAGTCTGGACACACGAATTTGGTGTATTCTAGCTTACTACGTTAGAACTCGGTGTATTCTGGCATATTACTCACAAATTGGGTGTACGGAAGCTTACTACACTTGAATTGAGTCTATTCTGGCCTATTATACATCATTTCGTAGTAATGCAGCATAATACGTCAGAATACTGTCGTATTACACACAAATTAGGTCTTGCTGTTTAGTACGTCAAAACTCAGTGTTCTATTGCATATTACTCACAAATTGGGTGTACTGCAGCTTACTACACCAGAAATTGCAGTCTGGACACACGAATTTGGTGTATTCTAGCTTACTACGTTAGAACTCGGTGTATTCTGGCATATTACTCACAAGTTAATTGTTCTGAAGCTTACTACATAAGAAGTGAGTGTATTCTGGCCTATTATACATCATTTCGTTGTATTGCAGCATAATACGTCAGAATACTGTCGTATTACACACAGATCAGATCTTGCTGTTTAGTACGTCAAAACTCAGTGTTCTATGGCATATTACTCACAAATTGGGTGTACTGCAGCTTAATACACCAGAAATTGCAGTCTGGACACACGAATTTGGTGTATTCTAGCTTACTACGTTAGAACTCGGTGTATTCTGGCATATTACTCACGTTCATTGTTCTGAAGCTTACTACACATGAATTGAGTCTATTCTGGCCTATTATACATCATTTCGTAGTAATGCAGCATAATACGTCAGAATACTGTTGTATTACACACAAATTAGGTCTTGTTGTTTAGTACGTCAAAACTCAGTGTTTTGTGGCATATTACTCACAAATTGGGTGTACTGAAGCTTACTACACTTGAATTGAGTGTATTCTGGCCTGTTACACATGACTTCGTTGTTTTGCAGCTTAATAACTAAGAACACTGGCGAATTATACACAAATTAGGTCTCTTGCTGTTTAGTACGTCAAAACTCATTGTTCTATTGCATATTACTCACAAATTGGGTGTACTGAAGCTTACTACACTTGAATTGAGTGTATTCTGACTTGTTACACATGACTGTTGTTGTGCAGCTTAATAACTAAGAACACTGGCGAATTATACACAAATTAGGTCTCTTGCTGTTTAGTACGTCAAAACTCAGTGTTCTATGGCATATTACTCACAAATTGGGTGTACTGCAGCTTACTACACCAGAAATTGCAGTCTGGACACACGAATTTGGTGTATTCTAGCTTACTACGTTAGAACTCGGTGTATTCTGGCATATTACTCACAAGTTCATTGTTCTGAAGCTTACTACTATTGAATTGAGTCTATTCTGGCCTATTATACATCATTTCGTAGTAATGCAGCAAAATACGTCAGAATACTGTCGTATTACACACACATTAGGTCTTGCTGTTTAGTACGTCAAAACTGAGTGTTTTGTGGCATATTACTCACAAATTGGGAGTACTGAAGCTTACTACACTTGAATTGAGTGTATTCTGGCTTGTTACACATGACTTCGTTGTTTTGCAGCTTAATAACTAAGAACACTGGCGAATTATACACAAATTAGGTCTCTTGCTGTTTAGTACGTCAAAACTCAGTGTTCTATTGCATATTACTCACATATTGGGTGTACTGCAGCTTACTACACCAGAAATTGCAGTCTGGACACACGAATTTGGTGTATTCTAGCTTACTACGTTAGAACTCGGTGTATTCTGGCATATTACTCACAAGTTCATTGTTCTGAAGCTTACTACACTTGAATTGAGTGTATTCTGGCCTGTTACAGATGACTTCGTTGTTTTGCAGCTTAATAACTAAGAACACTGGCGAATTATACACAAATTAGGTCTCTTGCTGTTTAGTACGTCAAAACTCAGTGTTCTATGGCATATTACTCACAAATTGGGTGTACTGAAGCTTACTACATTTGAATTGAGTGTATTCTGGCCTGTTACACATGTCTTCGTTGTTTTGCAGCTTAATAACTAAGAACACTGGCGAATTATACACAAATTAGGTCTCTTGCTGTTTAGTACGTCAAAACTCAGTGTTCTATTGCACATTACTCACAAATTGGGTGTACTGCAGCTTACTACACCAGAAATTGCAGTCTGGACACACGAATTTGGTGTATTCTCGCTTACTACGTTAGAACTGGTGTATTCTGGCATATTACTCACAAGTTCATTGTTCTGAAGCTTACTACACTTGAATTGAGTCTATTCTGGCCTATTATACATCATTTCGTAGTAATGCAGCATAATACGTCAGAATACTGTTGTATTACACACAAATTAGGTCCTGCTGTTTAGTACGTCAAAACTCAGTGTTTTGTGGCATATTACTCACAAATTGGGTGTACTGAAGCTTACTACACTTGAATTGAGTGTATTCTGACTTGTTACACATGACTGTTGTTTTGCAGCTTAATAACTAAGAACACTGGCGAATTATACACAAATTAGGTCTCTTGCTGTTTAGTACGTCAAAACTCAGTGTTCTATGGCATATTACTCACAAATTGGGTGTACTGCAGCTTACTACACAAGAAATTGCAGTCTGGACACAAGAATTTGGTGTATTCTAGCTTACTACGTTAGAACTCGGTGTATTCTGGCATATTACTCACAAGTTCATTGTTCTGAAGCTTACTACACTTGAATTGAGTCTATTCTGGCCTATTATACATCATTTCGTAGTAATGCAGCATAATACGTCAGAATACTGTCGTATTACACACAAATTAGGTCCTGCTGTTTAGTACGTCAAAACTCAGTGTTTTGTGGCATATTACTCACAAATTGGGTGTACTGAAGCTTACTACACTTGAATTGAGTGTATTCTGACTTGTTACACATGACTGTTGTTTTGCAGCTTAATAACTAAGAACACTAGCGAATTATACACAAATTAGGTCTCTTGCTGTTTAGTACGTCAAAACTCAGTGTTCTATGGCATATTACTGACAAATTGGGTGTACTGCAGCTTACTACACCAGAAATTGCAGTCTGGACACACGAATTTGGTGTATTCTAGCTTACTACGTTAGAACTCGGTGTATTCTGGCATATTACTCACAAGTTCATTGTTCTGAAGCTTACTGCACTTGAATTGAGTCTATTCTGGCCTATTATACATCATTTCGTAGTAATGCAGCATAATACGTCAGAATAATGTCGTATTACACACAAATTAGGTCTTGCTGTTTAGTACGTCAAAACTCAGTGTTTTGTGGCATATTACTCACAAATTGGGTGTACTGAAGCTTACTACATTTGAATTGAGTGTATTTTGGCCTGTTACACATGACTTCGTTGTTTTGCAGCTCAATAAGAACACTGGCGAATTATACACAAATTAGGTCTCTTGCTGTTCAGTACGTCAAAACTCAGTGTTCTATGGCATATTACTCACAAATTGGGTGTACTGCAGCTTACTACACCAGAAATTGCAGTCTGGACACACGAATTTAGTGCATTCTAGCTTACTACGTTAGAACTCGGTGTATTCTGGCATATTACTCACAAGTTCGTTGTTCTGAAGCTTACTACACTTGAATTGAGTCTATTCTGGCATATTATACATCATTTCGTAGTAATGCAGCATAATACGTCAGAATACTGTCGTATTACACACAAATTAGGTCTTGCTGTTTAGTACGTCAAAACTCAGTGTTTTGTGGCATATTACTCACAAATTGGGTGTACTGAAGCTTACTACACTTGAATTGAGTGTATTCTGGCCTGTTACACATGACTTCGTTGTTTTGCAGCTTAATAACTAAGAACACTGGCGAATTATACACAAATTAGGTCTCTTGCTGTTTAGTACGTCAAAACTCATTGTTCTATTGCATATTACTCACAAATTGTGTGTACTGCAGCTTACTACACCAGAAATTGCAGTCTGGACACACGAATTTGGTGTATTCTAGCTTACTACGTTAGAACTCGGTGTATTCTGGCATATTACTCACAAATTGGGTGTACGGAAGCTTACTACACTTGAATTGAGTCTATTCTGGCCTATTATACATCATTTCGTAGTAATGCAGCATAATACGTCAGAATACTGTCGTATTACACACAAATTAGGTCTTGCTGTTTAGTACGTCAAAACTCAGTGTTCTATTGCATATTACTCACAAATTGGGTGTACTGCAGCTTACTACACCAGAAATTGCAGTCTGGACACACGAATTTGGTGTATTCTAGCTTACTACGTTAGAACTCGGTGTATTCTGGCATATTACTCACAAGTTAATTGTTCTGAAGCTTACTACATAAGAAGTGAGTGTATTCTGGCCTATTATACATCATTTCGTTGTATTGCAGCATAATACGTCAGAATACTGTCGTATTACACACAGATCAGATCTTGCTGTTTAGTACGTCAAAACTCAGTGTTCTATGGCATATTACTCACAAATTGGGTGTACTGCAGCTTAATACACCAGAAATTGCAGTCTGGACACACGAATTTGGTGTATTCTAGCTTACTACGTTAGAACTCGGTGTATTCTGGCATATTACTCACGTTCATTGTTCTGAAGCTTACTACACATGAATTGAGTCTATTCTGGCCTATTATACATCATTTCGTAGTAATGCAGCATAATACGTCAGAATACTGTTGTATTACACACAAATTAGGTCTTGTTGTTTAGTACATCAAAACTCAGTGTTTTGTGGCATATTACTCACAAATTGGGTGTACTGAAGCTTACTACACTTGAATTGAGTGTATTCTGGCCTGTTACACATGACTTCGTTGTTTTGCAGCTTAATAACTAAGAACACTGGCGAATTATACACAAATTAGGTCTCTTGCTGTTTAGTACGTCAAAACTCATTGTTCTATTGCATATTACTCACAAATTGGGTGTACTGAAGCTTACTACACTTGAATTGAGTGTATTCTGACTTGTTACACATGACTGTTGTTGTGCAGCTTAATAACTAAGAACACTGGCGAATTATACACAAATTAGGTCTCTTGCTGTTTAGTACGTCAAAACTCAGTGTTCTATGGCATATTACTCACAAATTGGGTGTACTGCAGCTTACTACACCAGAAATTGCAGTCTGGACACACGAATTTGGTGTATTCTAGCTTACTACGTTAGAACTCGGTGTATTCTGGCATATTACTCACAAGTTCATTGTTCTGAAGCTTACTACTATTGAATTGAGTCTATTCTGGCCTATTATACATCATTTCGTAGTAATGCAGCAAAATACGTCAGAATACTGTCGTATTACACACACATTAGGTCTTGCTGTTTAGTACGTCAAAACTGAGTGTTTTGTGGCATATTACTCACAAATTGGGTGTACTGAAGCTTACTACACTTGAATTGAGTGTATTCTGGCTTGTTACACATGACTTCGTTGTTTTGCAGCTTAATAACTAAGAACACTGGCGAATTATACACAAATTAGGTCTCTTGCTGTTTAGTACGTCAAAACTCAGTGTTCTATTGCATATTACTCACATATTGGGTGTACTGCAGCTTACTACACCAGAAATTGCAGTCTGGACACACGAATTTGGTGTATTCTAGCTTACTACGTTAGAACTCGGTGTATTCTGGCATATTACTCACAAGTTCATTGTTCTGAAGCTTACTACACTTGAATTGAGTGTATTCTGGCCTGTTACAGATGACTTCGTTGTTTTGCAGCTTAATAACTAAGAACACTGGCGAATTATACACAAATTAGGTCTCTTGCTGTTTAGTACGTCAAAACTCAGTGTTCTATGGCATATTACTCACAAATTGGGTGTACTGAAGCTTACTACATTTGAATTGAGTGTATTCTGGCCTGTTACACATGTCTTCGTTGTTTTGCAGCTTAATAACTAAGAACACTGGCGAATTATACACAAATTAGGTCTCTTGCTGTTTAGTACGTCAAAACTCAGTGTTCTATTGCATATTACTCACAAATTGGGTGTACTGCAGCTTACTACACCAGAAATTGCAGTCTGGACACACGAATTTGGTGTATTCTAGCTTACTACGTTAGAACTCGGTGTATTCTGGCATATTACTCACAAGTTCGTTGTTCTGAAGCTTACTACACTTGAATTGAGTCTATTCTGGCATATTATACATCATTTCGTAGTAATGCAGCATAATACGTCAGAATACTGTCGTATTACACACAAATTAGGTCCTGCTGTTTAGTACGTCAAAACTCAGTGTTTTGTGGCATATTACTCACAAATTGGGTGTACTGAAGCTTACTACACTTGAATTGAGTGTATTCTGACTTGTTACACATGACTGTTGTTTTGCAGCTTAATAACTAAGAACACTGGCGAATTATACACAAATTAGGTCTCTTGCTGTTTAGTACGTCAAAACTCAGTGTTCTATGGCATATTACTGACAAATTGGGTGTACTGCAGCTTACTACACCAGAAATTGCAGTCTGGACACACGAATTTGGTGTATTCTAGCTTACTACGTTAGAACTCGGTGTATTCTGGCATATTACTCACAAGTTCATTGTTCTGAAGCTTACTGCACTTGAATTGAGTCTATTCTGGCCTATTATACATCATTTCGTAGTAATGCAGCATAATACGTCAGAATAATGTCGTATTACACACAAATTAGGTCTTGCTGTTTAGTACGTCAAAACTCAGTGTTTTGTGGCATATTACTCACAAATTGGGTGTACTGAAGCTTACTACATTTGAATTGAGTGTATTTTGGCCTGTTACACATGACTTCGTTGTTTTGCAGCTCAATAAGAACACTGGCGAATTATACACAAATTAGGTCTCTTGCTGTTCAGTACGTCAAAACTCAGTGTTCTATGGCATATTACTCACAAATTGGGTGTACTGCAGCTTACTACACCAGAAATTGCAGTCTGGACACACGAATTTAGTGCATTCTAGCTTACTACGTTAGAACTCGGTGTATTCTGGCATATTACTCACAAGTTCGTTGTTCTGAAGCTTACTACACTTGAATTGAGTCTATTCTGGCATATTATACATCATTTCGTAGTAATGCAGCATAATACGTCAGAATACTGTCGTATTACACACAAATTAGGTCTTGCTGTTTAGTACGTCAAAACTCAGTGTTTTGTGGCATATTACTCACAAATTGGGTGTACTGAAGCTTACTACACTTGAATTGAGTGTATTCTGGCCTGTTACACATGACTTCGTTGTTTTGCAGCTTAATAACTAAGAACACTGGCGAATTATACACAAATTAGGTCTCTTGCTGTTTAGTACGTCAAAACTCATTGTTCTATTGCATATTACTCACAAATTGTGTGTACTGCAGCTTACTACACCAGAAATTGCAGTCTGGACACACGAATTTGGTGTATTCTAGCTTACTACGTTAGAACTCGGTGTATTCTGGCATATTACTCACAAATTGGGTGTACGGAAGCTTACTACACTTGAATTGAGTCTATTCTGGCCTATTATACATCATTTCGTAGTAATGCAGCATAATACGTCAGAATACTGTCGTATTACACACAAATTAGGTCTTGCTGTTTAGTACGTCAAAACTCAGTGTTCTATTGCATATTACTCACAAATTGGGTGTACTGCAGCTTACTACACCAGAAATTGCAGTCTGGACACACGAATTTGGTGTATTCTAGCTTACTACGTTAGAACTCGGTGTATTCTGGCATATTACTCACAAGTTAATTGTTCTGAAGCTTACTACATAAGAAGTGAGTGTATTCTGGCCTATTATACATCATTTCGTTGTATTGCAGCATAATACGTCAGAATACTGTCGTATTACACACAGATCAGATCTTGCTGTTTAGTACGTCAAAACTCAGTGTTCTATGGCATATTACTCACAAATTGGGTGTACTGCAGCTTAATACACCAGAAATTGCAGTCTGGACACACGAATTTGGTGTATTCTAGCTTACTACGTTAGAACTCGGTGTATTCTGGCATATTACTCACAAGTTCATTGTTCTGAAGCTTACTACACATGAATTGAGTCTATTCTGGCCTATTATACATCATTTCGTAGTAATGCAGCATAATACGTCAGAATACTGTTGTATTACACACAAATTAGGTCTTGTTGTTTAGTACGTCAAAACTCAGTGTTTTGTGGCATATTACTCACAAATTGGGTGTACTGAAGCTTACTACACTTGAATTGAGTGTATTCTGGCCTGTTACACATGACTTCGTTGTTTTGCAGCTTAATAACTAAGAACACTGGCGAATTATACACAAATTAGGTCTCTTGCTGTTTAGTACGTCAAAACTCATTGTTCTATTGCATATTACTCACAAATTGGGTGTACTGAAGCTTACTACACTTGAATTGAGTGTATTCTGACTTGTTACACATGACTGTTGTTGTGCAGCTTAATAACTAAGAACACTGGCGAATTATACACAAATTAGGTCTCTTGCTGTTTAGTACGTCAAAACTCAGTGTTCTATGGCATATTACTCACAAATTGGGTGTACTGCAGCTTACTACACCAGAAATTGCAGTCTGGACACACGAATTTGGTGTATTCTAGCTTACTACGTTAGAACTCGGTGTATTCTGGCATATTACTCACAAGTTCATTGTTCTGAAGCTTACTACTATTGAATTGAGTCTATTCTGGCCTATTATACATCATTTCGTAGTAATGCAGCAAAATACGTCAGAATACTGTCGTATTACACACACATTAGGTCTTGCTGTTTAGTACGTCAAAACTGAGTGTTTTGTGGCATATTACTCACAAATTGGGTGTACTGAAGCTTACTACACTTGAATTGAGTGTATTCTGGCTTGTTACACATGACTTCGTTGTTTTGCAGCTTAATAACTAAGAACACTGGCGAATTATACACAAATTAGGTCTCTTGCTGTTTAGTACGTCAAAACTCAGTGTTCTATTGCATATTACTCACATATTGGGTGTACTGCAGCTTACTACACCAGAAATTGCAGTCTGGACACACGAATTTGGTGTATTCTAGCTTACTACGTTAGAACTCGGTGTATTCTGGCATATTACTCACAAGTTCATTGTTCTGAAGCTTACTACACTTGAATTGAGTGTATTCTGGCCTGTTACAGATGACTTCGTTGTTTTGCAGCTTAATAACTAAGAACACTGGCGAATTATACACAAATTAGGTCTCTTGCTGTTTAGTACGTCAAAACTCAGTGTTCTATGGCATATTACTCACAAATTGGGTGTACTGAAGCTTACTACATTTGAATTGAGTGTATTCTGGCCTGTTACACATGTCTTCGTTGTTTTGCAGCTTAATAACTAAGAACACTGGCGAATTATACACAAATTAGGTCTCTTGCTGTTTAGTACGTCAAAACTCAGTGTTCTATTGCATATTACTCACAAATTGGATGTACTGCAGCTTACTACACCAGAAATTGCAGTCTGGACACACGAATTTGGTGTATTCTAGCTTACTACGTTAGAACTCGGTGTATTCTGGCATATTACTCACAAGTTCATTGTTCTGAAGCTTACTACACTTGAATTGAGTCTATTCTGGCCTATTATACATCATTTCGTAGTAATGCAGCATAATACGTCAGAATACTGTTGTATTACACACAAATTAGGTCCTGCTGTTTAGTACGTCAAAACTCAGTGTTTTGTGGCATATTACTCACAAATTGGGTGTACTGAAGCTTACTACACTTGAATTGAGTGTATTCTGACTTGTTACTCATGACTGTTGTTTTGCAGCTTAATAACTAAGAACACTGGCGAATTATACACAAATTAGGTCTCTTGCTGTTTAGTACGTCAAAACTCAGTGTTCTATGGCATATTACTCACAAATTGGGTGTACTGCAGCTTACTACACCAGAAATTGCAGTCTGGACACACGAATTTGGTGTATTCTAGCTTACTACGTTAGAACTCGGTGTATTCTGGCATATTACTCACAAGTTCATTGTTCTGAAGCTTACTACTATTGAATTGAGTCTATTCTGGCCTATTATACATCATTTCGTAGTAATGCAGCAAAATACGTCAGAATACTGTCGTATTACACACACATTAGGTCTTGCTGTTTAGTACGTCAAAACTGAGTGTTTTGTGGCATATTACTCACAAATTGGGTGTACTGAAGCTTACTACACTTGAATTGAGTGTATTCTGGCTTGTTACACATGACTTCGTTGTTTTGCAGCTTAATAACTAAGAACACTGGCGAATTATACACAAATTAGGTCTCTTGCTGTTTAGTACGTCAAAACTCAGTGTTCTATTGCATATTACTCACATATTGGGTGTACTGCAGCTTACTACACCAGAAATTGCAGTCTGGACACACGAATTTGGTGTATTCTAGCTTACTACGTTAGAACTCGGTGTATTCTGGCATATTACTCACAAATTGGGTGCACGGAAGCTTACTACACTTGAATTGAGTCTATTCTGGCCTATTATACATCATTTCGTAGTAATGCAGCATAATACGTCAGAATACTGTCGTATTACACACAAATTAGGTCTTGCTGTTTAGTACGTCAAAACTCAGTGTTCTATTGCATATTACTCACAAATTGGGTGTACTGCAGCTTACTACACCAGAAATTGCAGTCTGGACACACGAATTTGGTGTATTCTAGCTTACTACGTTAGAACTCGGTGTATTCTGGCATATTACTCACAAGTTAATTGTTCTGAAGCTTACTACATAAGAAGTGAGTGTATTCTGGCCTATTATACATCATTTCGTTGTATTGCAGCATAATACGTCAGAATACTGTCGTATTACACACAGATCAGATCTTGCTGTTTAGTACGTCAAAACTCAGTGTTCTATGGCATATTACTCACAAATTGGGTGTACTGCAGCTTAATACACCAGAAATTGCAGTCTGGACACACGAATTTGGTGTATTCTAGCTTACTACGTTAGAACTCGGTGTATTCTGGCATATTACTCACGTTCATTGTTCTGAAGCTTACTACACATGAATTGAGTCTATTCTGGCCTATTATACATCATTTCGTAGTAATGCAGCATAATACGTCAGAATACTGTTGTATTACACACAAATTAGGTCTTGTTGTTTAGTACGTCAAAACTCAGTGTTTTGTGGCATATTACTCACAAATTGGGTGTACTGAAGCTTACTACACTTGAATTGAGTGTATTCTGGCCTGTTACACATGACTTCGTTGTTTTGCAGCTTAATAACTAAGAACACTGGCGAATTATACACAAATTAGGTCTCTTGCTGTTTAGTACGTCAAAACTCATTGTTCTATTGCATATTACTCACAAATTGGGTGTACTGAAGCTTACTACACTTGAATTGAGTGTATTCTGACTTGTTACACATGACTGTTGTTGTGCAGCTTAATAACTAAGAACACTGGCGAATTATACACAAATTAGGTCTCTTGCTGTTTATTACGTCAAAACTCAGTGTTCTATGGCATATTACTGACAAATTGGGTGTACTGCAGCTTACTACACCAGAAATTGCAGTCTGGACACACGAATTTGGTGTATTCTAGCTTACTACGTTAGAACTCGGTGTATTCTGGCATATTACTCACAAGTTCATTGTTCTGAAGCTTACTACTATTGAATTGAGTCTATTCTGGCCTATTATACATCATTTCGTAGTAATGCAGCAAAATACGTCAGAATACTGTCGTATTACACACACATTAGGTCTTGCTGTTTAGTACGTCAAAACTGAGTGTTTTGTGGCATATTACTCACAAATTGGGTGTACTGAAGCTTACTACACTTGAATTGAGTGTATTCTGGCTTGTTACACATGACTTCGTTGTTTTGCAGCTTAATAACTAAGAACACTGGCGAATTATACACAAATTAGGTCTCTTGCTGTTTAGTACGTCAAAACTCAGTGTTCTATTGCATATTACTCACATATTGGGTGTACTGCAGCTTACTACACCAGAAATTGCAGTCTGGACACACGAATTTGGTGTATTCTAGCTTACTACGTTAGAACTCGGTGTATTCTGGCATATTACTCACAAGTTCATTGTTCTGAAGCTTACTACACTTGAATTGAGTGTATTCTGGCCTGTTACAGATGACTTCGTTGTTTTGCAGCTTAATAACTAAGAACACTGGCGAATTATACACAAATTAGGTCTCTTGCTGTTTAGTACGTCAAAACTCAGTGTTCTATGGCATATTACTCACAAATTGGGTGTACTGAAGCTTACTACATTTGAATTGAGTGTATTCTGGCCTGTTACACATGTCTTCGTTGTTTTGCAGCTTAATAACTAAGAACACTGGCGAATTATACACAAATTAGGTCTCTTGCTGTTTAGTACGTCAAAACTCAGTGTTCTATTGCATATTACTCACAAATTGGGTGTACTGCAGCTTACTACACCAGAAATTGCAGTCTGGACACACGAATTTGGTGTATTCTAGCTTACTACGTTAGAACTCGGTGTATTCTGGCATATTACTCACAAGTTCATTGTTCTGAAGCTTACTACACTTGAATTGAGTCTATTCTGGCCTATTATACATCATTTCGTAGTAATGCAGCATAATACGTCAGAATACTGTTGTATTACACACAAATTAGGTCCTGCTGTTTAGTACGTCAAAACTCAGTGTTTTGTGGCATATTACTCACAAATTGGGTGTACTGAAGCTTACTACACTTGAATTGAGTGTATTCTGGCTTGTTACACATGACTTCGTTGTTTTGCAGCTTAATAACTAAGAACACTGGCGAATTATACACAAATTAGGTCTCTTGCTGTTTAGTACGTCAAAACTCAGTGTTCTATTGCATATTACTCACATATTGGGTGTACTGCAGCTTACTACACCAGAAATTGCAGTCTGGACACACGAATTTGGTGTATTCTAGCTTACTACGTTAGAACTCGGTGTATTCTGGCATATTACTCACAAGTTCATTGTTCTGAAGCTTACTACTATTGAATTGAGTCTATTCTGGCCTATTATACATCATTTCGTAGTAATGCAGCAAAATACGTCAGAATACTGTCGTATTACACACACATTAGGTCTTGCTGTTTAGTACGTCAAAACTGAGTGTTTTGTGGCATATTACTCACAAATTGGGTGTACTGAAGCTTACTACACTTGAATTGAGTGTATTCTGGCTTGTTACACATGACTTCGTTGTTTTGCAGCTTAATAACTAAGAACACTGGCGAATTATACACAAATTAGGTCTCTTGCTGTTTAGTACGTCAAAACTCAGTGTTCTATTGCATATTACTCACATATTGGGTGTACTGCAGCTTACTACACCAGAAATTGCAGTCTGGACACACGAATTTGGTGTATTCTAGCTTACTACGTTAGAACTCGGTGTATTCTGGCATATTACTCACAAGTTCATTGTTCTGAAGCTTACTACACTTGAATTGAGTGTATTCTGGCCTGTTACAGATGACTTCGTTGTTTTGCAGCTTAATAACTAAGAACACTGGCGAATTATACACAAATTAGGTCTCTTGCTGTTTAGTACGTCAAAACTCAGTGTTCTATGGCATATTACTCACAAATTGGGTGTACTGCAGCTTACTACACCAGAAATTGCAGTCTGGACACACGAATTTGGTGTATTCTAGCTTACTACGTTAGAACTCGGTGTATTCTGGCATATTACTCACAAGTTCATTGTTCTGAAGCTTACTACACTTGAATTGAGTCTATTCTGGCCTATTATACATCATTTCGTAGTAATGCAGCATAATACGTCAGAATACTGTTGTATTACACACAAATTAGGTCCTGCTGTTTAGTACGTCAAAACTCAGTGTTTTGTGGCATATTACTCACAAATTGGGTGTACTGAAGCTTACTACACTTGAATTGAGTGTATTCTGACTTGTTACTCATGACTGTTGTTTTGCAGCTTAATAACTAAGAACACTGGCGAATTATACACAAATTAGGTCTCTTGCTGTTTAGTACGTCAAAACTCAGTGTTCTATGGCATATTACTCACAAATTGGGTGTACTGCAGCTTACTACACCAGAAATTGCAGTCTGGACACACGAATTTGGTGTATTCTAGCTTACTACGTTAGAACTCGGTTTATTCTGGCATATTACTCACAAGTTCGTTGTTCTGAAGCTTACTACACTTGAATTGAGTCTATTCTGGCATATTATACATCATTTCGTAGTAATGCAGCATAATACGTCAGAATACTGTCGTATTACACACAAATTAGGTCTTGCTGTTTAGTACGTCAAAACTCAGTGTTTTGTGGCATATTACTCACAAATTGGGTGTACTGAAGCTTACTACACTTGAATTGAGTGTATTCTGGCCTGTTACACATGACTTCGTTGTTTTGCAGCTTAATAACTAAGAACACTGGCGAATTATACACAAATTAGGTCTCATGCTGTTTAGTACGTCAAAACTCATTGTTCTATTGCATATTACTCACAAATTGTGTGTACTGCAGCTTACTACACCAGAAATTGCAGTCTGGACACACGAATTTGGTGTATTCTAGCTTACTACGTTAGAACTCGGTGTATTCTGGCATATTACTCACAAATTGGGTGTACGGAAGCTTACTACACTTGAATTGAGTCTATTCTGGCATATTATACATCATTTCGTAGTAATGCAGCATAATACGTCAGAATACTGTCGTATTACACACAAATTAGGTCTTGCTGTTTAGTACGTCAAAACTCAGTGTTCTATTGCATATTACTCACAAATTGGGTGTACTGCAGCTTACTACACCAGAAATTGCAGTCTGGACACACGAATTTGGTGTATTCTAGCTTACTACGTTAGAACTCGGTGTATTCTGGCATATTACTCACAAGTTAATTGTTCTGAAGCTTACTACATAAGAAGTGAGTGTATTCTGGCCTATTATACATCATTTCGTTGTATTGCAGCATAATACGTCAGAATACTGTCGTATTACACACAGATCAGATCTTGCTGTTTAGTACGTCAAAACTCAGTGTTCTATGGCATATTACTCACAAATTGGGTGTACTGCAGCTTAATACACCAGAAATTGCAGTCTGGACACACGAATTTGGTGTATTCTAGCTTACTACGTTAGAACTCGGTGTATTCTGGCATATTACTCACGTTCATTGTTCTGAAGCTTACTACACATGAATTGAGTCTATTCTGGCCTATTATACATCATTTCGTAGTAATGAAGCATAATACGTCAGAATACTGTTGTATTACACACAAATTAGGTCTTGTTGTTTAGTACGTCAAAACTCAGTGTTTTGTGGCATATTACTCACAAATTGGGTGTACTGAAGCTTACTACACTTGAATTGAGTGTATTCTGGCCTGTTACACATGACTTCGTTGTTTTGCAGCTTAATAACTAAGAACACTGGCGAATTATACACAAATTAGGTCTCTTGCTGTTTAGTACGTCAAAACTCATTGTTCTATTGCATATTACTCACAAATTGGGTGTACTGAAGCTTACTACACTTGAATTGAGTGTATTCTGACTTGTTACACATGACTGTTGTTGTGCAGCTTAATAACTAAGAACACTGGCGAATTATACACAAATTAGGTCTCTTGCTGTTTAGTACGTCAAAACTCAGTGTTCTATGGCATATTACTCACAAATTGGGTGTACTGCAGCTTACTACACCAGAAATTGCAGTCTGGACACACGAATTTGGTGTATTCTAGCTTACTACGTTAGAACTCGGTGTATTCTGGCATATTACTCACAAGTTCATTGTTCTGAAGCTTACTACTATTGAATTGAGTCTATTCTGGCCTATTATACATCATTTCGTAGTAATGCAGCAAAATACGTCAGAATACTGTCGTATTACACACACATTAGGTCTTGCTGTTTAGTACGTCAAAACTGAGTGTTTTGTGGCATATTACTCACAAATTGGGTGTACTGAAGCTTACTACACTTGAATTGAGTGTATTCTGGCTTGTTACACATGACTTCGTTGTTTTGCAGCTTAATAACTAAGAACACTGGCGAATTATACACAAATTAGGTCTCTTGCTGTTTAGTACGTCAAAACTCAGTGTTCTATTGCATATTACTCACATATTGGGTGTACTGCAGCTTACTACACCAGAAATTGCAGTCTGGACACACGAATTTGGTGTATTCTAGCTTACTACGTTAGAACTCGGTGTATTCTGGCATATTACTCACAAGTTCATTGTTCTGAAGCTTACTACACTTGAATTGAGTCTATTCTGGCCTATTATACATCATTTCGTAGTAATGCAGCATAATACGTCAGAATACTGTCGTATTACACACAAATTAGGTCCTGCTGTTTAGTACGTCAAAACTCAGTGTTTTGTGGCATATTACTCACAAATTGGGTGTACTGAAGCTTACTACACTTGAATTGAGTGTATTCTGACTTGTTACACATGACTGTTGTTTTGCAGCTTAATAACTAAGAACACTGGCGAATTATACACAAATTAGGTCTCTTGCTGTTTAGTACGTCAAAACTCAGTGTTCTATGGCATATTACTGACAAATTGGGTGTACTGCAGCTTACTACACCAGAAATTGCAGTCTGGACACACGAATTTGGTGTATTCTAGCTTACTACGTTAGAACTCGGTGTATTCTGGCATATTACTCACGTTCATTGTTCTGAAGCTTACTACACTTGAACTGAGTCTATTCTGGCCTATTATACATCATTTCGTAGTAATGCAGCATAATACGTCAGAATAATGTCGTATTACACACAAATTAGGTCTTGCTGTTTAGTACGTCAAAACTCAGTGTTTTGTGGCATATTACTCACAAATTGGGTGTACTGAAGCTTACTACACTTGAATTGAGTGTATTCTGGCCTGTTACACATGACTTCGTTGTTTTGCAGCTTAATAACTAAGAACACTGGCGAATTATACACAAATTAGGTCTCTTGCTGTTTAGTACGTCAAAACTCAGTATTCTATTGCATATTACTCACATATTGGGTGTACTGCAGCTTACTACACCAGAAATTGCAGTCTGGACACACGAATTTGGTGTATTCTAGCTTACTACGTTAGAACTCGGTGTATTCTGGCATATTACTCACAAGTTAATTGTTCTGAAGCTTACTACATAAGAAGTGAGTGTATTCTGGCCTATTATACATCATTTCGTTGTATTGCAGCATAATACGTCAGAATACTGTCGTATTACACACATATCAGATCTTGCTGTTTAGTACGTCAAAACTCAGTGTTCTATTGCATATTACTCACATATTGGGTGTACTGCAGCTTACTACACCAGAAATTGCAGTCTGGACACACGAATTTGGTGTATTCTAGCTTACTACGTTAGAACTCGGTGTATTCTGGCATATTACTCACAAGTTCATTGTTCTGAAGCTTACTACATAAGAAGTGAGTGTATTCTGGCCTATTATACATCATTTCGTTGTATTGCAGTATAATACGTCAGAATACTGTCGTATTACACACATATCAGATCTTGCTGTTTAGTACGTCAAAACTCAGTGTTCTATGGCATATTACTCACAAATTGGGTGTACTGCAGCTTAATACACCAGAAATTGCAGTCTGGACACACGAATTTGGTGTATTCTAGCTTACTACGTTAGAACTCGGTGTATTCTGGCATATTACTCACAAGTTCATTGTTCTGAAGCTTACTACTATTGAATTGAGTCTATTCTGGCCTATTATACATCATTTCGTAGTAATGCAGCAAAATACGTCAGAATACTGTCGTATTACACACACATTAGGTCTTGCTGTTTAGTACGTCAAAACTCAGTGTTTTGTGGCATATTACTCACAAATTGGGTGTACTGAAGCTTACTACACTTGCATTGAGTGTATTCTGGCCTGTTACACATGACTTCGTTGTTTTGCAGCTTAATAACTAAGAACACTGGCGAATTATACACAAATTAGGTCTCTTGCTGTTTAGTACGTCAAAACTCAGTGTTCTATTGCATATTACTCACATATTGGGTGTACTGCAGCTCACTACACCAGAAATTGCAGTCTGGACACACGAATTTGGTGTATTCTAGCTTACTACGTTAGAACTCGGTGTATTCTGGCATATTACTCACAAGTTCATTGTTCTGAAGCTTACTACTATTGAATTTAGTCTATTCTGGCCTATTATACATCATTTCGTAGTAATGCAGCAAAATACGTCAGAATACTGTCGTATTACACACACATTAGGTCTTGCTGTTTAGTACGTCAAAACTCAGTGTTTTGTGGCATATTACTCACAAATTGGGTGTACTGAAGCTTACTACACTTTAATTGAGTGTATTCTGGCCTGTTACACATGACTTCGTTGTTATGCAGCTTAATAACTAAGAACACTGGCGAATTATACACAAATTAGGTCTCTTGCTGTTTAGTACGTCAAAACTCAGTGTTCTATTGCATATTACTCACAAATTGGGTGTACTGCAGCTTACTACACCAGAAATTGCAGTCTGGACACACGAATTTGGTGTATTCTAGCTTACTACGTTAGAACTCGGTGTATTCTGGCATATTACTCACAAGTTCATTGTTCTGAAGCTTACTACATAAGAAGTGAGTGTATTCTGGCCTATTATACATCATTTCGTTGTATTGCAGCATAATACGTCAGAATACTGTCGTATTACACACAGATCAGATCTTGCTGTTTAGTACGTCAAAACTCAGTGTTCTATGGCATATTACTCACAAATTGGGTGTACTGCAGCTTACTACACCAGAAATTGCAGTCTGGACACACGAATTTGGTGCATTCTAGCTTACTACGTTAGAACTCGGTGTATTCTGGCATATTACTCACGTTCATTGTTCTGAAGCTTACTACACATGAATTGAGTCTATTCTGGCCTATTATACATCATTTCGTAGTAATGCAGCATAATACGTCAGAATACTGTCGTATTACACACAAATTAGGTCTTGCTGTTTAGTACGTCAAAACTCAGTGTTTTGTGGCATATTACTCACAAATTGGGTGTACTGAAGCTTACTACACTTGAATTGAGTGTATTCTGACTTGTTACACATGACTGTTGTTTTGCAGCTTAATAACTAAGAACACTGGCGAATTATACACAAATTAGGTCTCTTGCTGTTTAGTACGTCAAAACTCAGTGTTCTATTGCATATTACTCACAAATTGGGTGTACTGCAGCTTACTACACCAGAAATTGCAGTCTGGACACACGAATTTGGTGTATTCTAGCTTACTACGTTAGAACTCGGTGTATTCTGGCATATTACTCACAAGTTCTTTGTTCTGAAGCTTACTACTATTGAATTTAGTCTATTCTGGCCTATTATACATCATTTCGTAGTAATGCAGCAAAATACGTCAGAATACTGTCGTATTACACACACATTAGGTCTTGCTGTTTAGTACGTCAAAACTGAGTGTTTTGTGGCATATTACTCACAAATTGGGTGTACTGAAGCTTACTACACTTGAATTGAGTGTATTCTGGCCTGTTACACATGACTTCGTTGTTATGCAGCTTAATAACTAAGAACACTGGCGAATTATACACAAATTAGGTCTCTTGCTGCTTAGTACGTCAAAACTCAGTGTTCTATTGCATATTACTCACAAATTGGGTGTACTGCAGCTTACTACACCAGAAATTGCAGTCTGGACACACGAATTTGGTGTATTCTAGCTTACTACGTTAGAACTCGGTGTATTCTGGCATATTACTCACAAGTTCATTTTTCTGAAGCTTACTACATAAGAAGTGAGTGTATTCTGGCCTATTATACATCATTTCGTTGTATTGCAGCATAATACGTCAGAATACTGTCGTATTACACACAGATCAGATCTTGCTGTTTAGTACGTCAAAACTCAGTGTTCTATGGCATATTACTCACAAATTGGGTGTACTGCAGCTTACTACACCAGAAATTGCAGTCTGGACACACGAATTTGGTGTATTCTAGCTTACTACGTTAGAACTCGGTGTATTCTGGCATATTACTCACGTTCATTGTTCTGAAGCTTACTACACATGAATTGAGTCTATTCTGGCCTATTATACATCATTTCGTAGTAATGCAGCATAATACGTCAGAATACTGTCGTATTACACACAAATTAGGTCTTGCTGTTTAGTACGTCAAAACTCAGTGTTTTGTGGCATATTACTCACAAATTGGGTGTACTGAAGCTTACTACACTTGAATTGAGTGTATTCTGGCCTGTTACACATGACTTCGTTGTTTTGCAGCTTAATAACTAAGAACACTGGCGAATTATACACAAATTAGGTCTCTTGCTGTTTAGTACGTCAAAACTCAGTGTTCTATTGCATATTACTCACATATTGGGTGTACTGCAGTTACCTACACCAGAAATTGCAGTCTGGACACACGAATTTGGTGTATTCTAGCTTACTACGTTAGAACTCGGTGTATTCTGGCATATTACAAGTTCATTGTTCTGAAGCTTACTACACTTGAATTGAGTCTATTCTGGCATATTATACATCATTTCGTTTTAATGCAGCATAATACGTCAGAATACTGTCGTATTACACACAAATTAGGTCCTGCTGTTTAGTACGTCAAAACTCAGTGTTTTGTGGCATATTACTCACAAATTGGGTGTACTGAAGCTTACTACACTTGAATTGAGTGTATTCTGACTTGTTACACATGACTGTTGTTTTGCAGCTTAATAACTAAGAACACTGGCGAATTATACACAAATTAGGTCTCTTGCTGTTTAGTACGTCAAAACTCAGTGTTCTATGGCATATTACTCACAAATTGGGTGTACTGCAGCTTACTACACCAGAAATTGCAGTCTGGACACACGAATTTGGTGCATTTTACCTTACTACGTTAGAACTCGGTGTATTCTGGCATATTACTCACAAGTTCATTGTTTTGAAGCTTACTACACTTGAATTGAGTCTATTCTGGCATATTATACATCATTTCGTTTTAATGCAGCATAATACGTCAGAATACTGTCGTATTACACACAAATTAGGTCTTGCTGTTTAGTACGTCAAAACTCAGTGTTTTGTGGCATATTACTCACAAATTGGGTGTACTGAAGCTTACTACATTTGAATTGAGTGTATTCTGGCCTGTTACACATGACTTCGTTGTTTTGCAGCGTAATAACTAAGAACACTGGCGAATTATACACAAATTAGGTCTCTTGCTGTTTAGTACGTCAGAACTCAGTGTTCTATGGCATATTACTGACAAATTGGGTGTACTGCAGCTTACTACACCAGAAATTGCAGTCTGGACACACGAATTTGGTGTATTCTAGCTTACTACGTTAGAACTCGGTGTATTCTGGCATATTACTCACAAGTTCATTGTTCTGAAGCTTACTACTATTGAATTTAGTCTATTCTGGCCTATTATACATCATTTCGTAGTAATGCAGCAAAATACGTCAGAATACTGTCGTATTACACACACATTAGGTCTTGCTGTTTAGTACGTCAAAACTGAGTGTTTTGTGGCATATTACTCACAAATTGGGTGTACTGAAGCTTACTACACTTGAATTGAGTGTATTCTGGCCTGTTACACATGACTTCGTTGTTATGCAGCTTAATAACTAAGAACACTGGCGAATTATACACAAATTAGGTCTCTTGCTGTTTAGTACGTCAAAACTCAGTGTTCTATTGCATATTACTCACAAATTGGGTGTACTGCAGCTTACTACACCAGAAATTGCAGTCTGGACACACGAATTTGGTGTATTCTAGCTTACTACGTTAGAACTCGGTGTATTCTGGCATATTACTGACAAGTTCATTGTTCTGAAGCTTACTACATAAGAAGTGAGTGTATTCTGGCCTATTATACATCATTTCGTTGTATTGCAGCATAATACGTCAGAATACTGTCGTATTACACACAGATCAGATCTTGCTGTTTAGTACGTCAAAACTCAGTGTTCTATGGCATATTACTCACAAATTGGGTGTACTGCAGCTTACTACACCAGAAATTGCAGTCTGGACACACGAATTTGGTGTATTCTAGCTTACTACGTTAGAACTCGGTGTATTCTGGCATATTACTCACGTTTATTGTTCTGAATCTTACTACACATGAATTGAGTCTATTCTGGCCTATTATACATCATTTCGTAGTAATGCAGCATAATACGTCAGAATACTGTCGTATTACACACAAATTAGGTCTTGCTGTTTAGTACGTCAAAACTCAGTGTTTTGTGGCATATTACTCACAAATTGGGTGTACTGAAGCTTACTACACTTGAATTGAGTGTATTCTGACTTGTTACACATGACTGTTGTTTTGCAGCTTAATAACTAAGAACACTGGCGAATTATACACAAATTAGGTCTCTTGCTGTTTAGTACGTCAAAACTCATTGTTCTATGGCATATTACTGACAAATTGGGTGTACTGCAGCTTACTACACCAGAAATTGCAGTCTGGACACACGAATTTGGTGCATTCTACCTTACTACGTTAGAACTCGGTGTATTCTGGCATATTACTCACAAGTTCATTGTTCTGAAGCTTACTACACTTGAATTGAGTCTATTCTGGCATATTATACATCATTTCGTTTTAATGCAGCATAATACGTCAGAATACTGTCGTATTACACACAAATTAGGTCTTGCAGTTTAGTACGTCAAAACTCAGTGTTTTGTGGCATATTACTCACAAATTGGGTGTACTGAAGCTTACTACATTTGAATTGAGTGTATTCTGGCCTGTTACACATGTCTTCGTTGTTTTGCAGCTTAATAACTAAGAACACTGGCGAATTATACACAAATTAGGTCTCTTGCTGTTTAGTACGTCAGAACTCAGTGTTCTATGGCATATTACTGACAAATTGGGTGTACTGCAGCTTACTACACCAGAAATTGCAGTCTGGACACACGAATTTGGTGTATTCTAGCTTACTACGTTAGAACTCGGTGTATTCTGGCATATTACTCACAAGTTCATTGTTCTGAAGCTTACTACTATTGAATTTAGTCTATTCTGGCCTATTATACATCATTTCGTAGTAATGCAGCAAAATACGTCAGAATACTGTCGTATTTCACACACATTAGGTCTTGCTGTTTAGTACGTCAAAACTGAGTGGTTTGTGGCATATTACTCACAAATTGGGTGTACTGAAGCTTACTACACTTGAATTGAGTGTATTCTGGCCTGTTACACATGACTTCGTTGTTATGCAGCTTAATAACTAAGAACACTGGCGAATTATACACAAATTAGGTCTCTTGCTGTTTAGGACGTCAAAACTCAGTGTTCTATTGCATATTACTCACAAATTGGGTGTACTGCAGCTTACTACACCAGAAATTGCAGTCTGGACACACGAATTTGGTGTATTCTAGCTTACTACGTTAGAACTCGGTGTATTCTGGCATATTACTCACAAGTTCATTGTTCTGAACCTTACTACATAAGAAGTGAGTGTATTCTGGCCTATTATACATCATTTCGTTGTATTGCAGCATAATACGTCAGAATACTGTCGTATTACACACAGATCAGATCTTGCTGTTTAGTACGTCAAAACTCAGTGTTCTATGGCATATTACTCACAAATTGGGTGTACTGCAGCTTACTACACCAGAAATTGCAGTCTGGACACACGAATTTGGTGTATTCTAGCTTACTACGTTAGAACTCGGTGTATTCTGGCATATTACTCACAAGTTCATTGTTCTGAAGCTTACTACTATTGAATTTAGTCTATTCTGGCCTATTATACATCATTTCGTAGTAATGCAGCAAAATACGTCAGAATACTGTCGTATTACACACACATTAGGTCTTGCTGTTTAGTACGTCAAAACTGAGTGTTTTGTGGCATATTACTCACAAATTGGGTGTACTGAAGCTTACTACACTTGAATTGAGTGTATTCTGGCCTGTTACACATGACTTCGTTGTTTTGCAGCTTAATAACTAAGAACACTGGCGAATTATACACAAATTAGGTCTCTTGCTGTTTAGTACGTCAAAACTCAGTGTTCTATTGCATATTACTCACATATTGGGTGTACTGCAGCTTACTACACCAGAAATTGCAGTCTGGACACACGAATTTGGTGTATTCTAGCTTACTACGTTAGAACTCGGTGTATTCTGGCATATTACTCACAAGTTCATTGTTCTGAAGCTTACTACATAAGAAGTGAGTGTATTCTGGCCTATTATACATCATTTCGTTGTATTGCAGCATAATACGTCAGAATACTGTCGTATTACACACAGATCAGATCTTGCTGTTTAGTACGTCAAAACTCAGTGTTCTATGGCATATTACTCACAAATTGGGTGTACTGCAGCTTACTACACCAGAAATTGCAGTCTGGACACACGAATTTGGTGTATTCTAGCTTACTACGTTAGAACTCGGTGTATTCTGGCATATTACTCACGTTCATTGTTCTGAAGCTTACTACACATGAATTGAGTCTATTCTGGCCTATTATACATCATTTCGTAGTAATGCAGCATAATACGTCAGAATACTGTCGTATTACACACACATTAGGTCTTGCTGTTTAGTACGTCAAAACTGAGTGTTTTGTGGCATATTACTCACAAATTGGGTGTACTGAAGCTTACTACACTTGAATTGAGTGTATTCTGGCCTGTTACACATGACTTCGTTGTTATGCAGCTTAATAACTAAGAACACTGGCGAATTATACACAAATTAGGTCTCTTGCTGTTTAGTACGTCAGAACTCAGTGTTCTATGGCATATTACTGACAAATTGGGTGTACTGCAGCTTACTACACCAGAAATTGCAGTCTGGACACACGAATTTGGTGTATTCTAGCTTACTACGTTAGAACTCGGTGTATTCTGGCATATTACTCACAAGTTCATTGTTCTGAAGCTTACTACTATTGAATTTAGTCTATTCTGGCCTATTATACATCATTTCGTAGTAATGCAGCAAAATACGTCAGAATACTGTCGTATTACACACACATTAGGTCTTGCTGTTTAGTACGTCAAAACTGAGTGTTTTGTGGCATATTACTCACAAATTGGGTGTACTGAAGCTTACTACACTTGAATTGAGTGTATTCTGGCCTGTTACACATGACTTCGTTGTTATGCAGCTTAATAACTAAGAACACTGGCGAATTATACACAAATTAGGTCTCTTGCTGTTTAGTACGTCAAAACTCAGTGTTCTATTGCATATTACTCACAAATTGGGTGTACTGCAGCTTACTACACCAGAAATTGCAGTCTGGACACACGAATTTTGTGTATTCTAGCTTACTACGTTAGAACTCGGTGTATTCTGGCATATTACTCACAAGTTCATTGTTCTGAAGCTTACTACATAAGAAGTGAGTGTATTCTGGCCTATTATACATCATTTCGTTGTATTGCAGCATAATACGTCAGAATACTGTCGTATTACACACAGATCAGATCTTGCTGTTTAGTACGTCAAAACTCAGTGTTCTATGGCATATTACTCACAAATTGGGTGTACTGCAGCTTACTACACCAGAAATTGCAGTCTGGACACACGAATTTGGTGTATTCTAGCTTACTACGTTAGAACTCGGTGTATTCTGGCATATTACTCACGTTCATTGTTCTGAAGCTTACTACACATGAATTGAGTCTATTCTGGCCTATTATACATCATTTCGTAGTAATGCAGCATAATACGTCAGAATACTGTCGTATTACACACAAATTAGGTCTTGCTGTTTAGTACGTCAAAACTCAGTGTTTTGTGGCATATTACTCACAAATTGGGTGTACTGAAGATTACTACATTTGAATTGAGTGTATTCTGGCCTGTTACACATGACTTCGTTGTTTTGCAGCTTAATAACTAAGAACACTGGCGAATTATACACAAATTAGGTCTCTTGCTGTTTAGTACGTCAGAACTCAGTGTTCTATGGCATATTACTGACAAATTGGGTGTACTGCAGCTTACTACACCAGAAATTGCAGTCTGGACACACGAATTTGGTGTATTCTAGCTTACTACGTTAGAACTCGGTGTATTCTGGCATATTACTCACAAGTTCATTGTTCTGAAGCTTACTACACTTGAATTGAGTCTATTGTGGCATATTATACATCATTTCGTTTTAATGCAGCATAATACGTCAGAATACTGTCGTATTACACACAAATTAGGTCCTGCTGTTTAGTACGTCAAAACTCAGTTTTTTGTGGCATATTACTCACAAATTGGGTGTACTGAAGCTTACTACACTTGAATTGAGTGTATTCTGACCTGTTACACATGACTGTTGTTTTGCAGCTTAATAACTAAGAACACTGGCGAATTATACACAAATTATGTCTCCTGCTGTTTAGTACGTCAAAACTCAGTGTTCTATGGCATATTACTCACAAATTGGGTGTACTGCAGCTTACTACACCAGAAATTGCAGTCTGGACACACGAATTTGGTGTATTCTAGCTTACTACGTTAGAACTCGGTGTATTCTGGCATATTACTCACAAGTTCATTGTTCTGAAGCTTACTACACTTGAATTGAGTCTATTCTGGCCTATTATACATCATTTCGTAGTAATGCAGCATAATACGTCAGAATAATGTCGTATTATAGAGTGTATTCTGGCCTTTTACACATGACTTCGTTGTTTTGCAGCTTAATAACTAAGAACACTGGCGAATTATACACAAATTAGGTCTCTTGCTGTTCAGTACGTCAAAACTCAGTGTTCTATGGCATATTACTCACAAATTGGGTGTACTGCAGCTTACTACACCAGAAATTGCAGTCTGGACACACGAATTTGGTGCATTCTACCTTACTACGTTAGAACTCGGTGTATTCTGGCATATTACTCACGTTCATTGTTCTGAAGCTTACTACACTTGAATTGAGTCTATTCTGGCATACTATACATCATTTCGTTTTAATGCAGCATAATACGTCAGAATACTGTCGTATTACACACAAATTAGGTCTTGCTGTTTAGTACGTCAAAACTCAGTGTTTTGTGGCATATTACTCACAAATTGGGTGTACTGAAGCTTACTACATTTGAATTGAGTGTATTCTGGCCTGTTACACATGAATTCGTTGTTTTGCAGCTTAATAACTAAGAACACTGGCGAATTATACACAAATTAGGTCTCTTGCTGTTTAGTACGTCAGAACTCAGTGTTCTATGGCATATTACTGACAAATTGGGTGTACTGCAGCTTACTACACCAGAAATTGCAGTCTGGACGCACGAATTTGGTGTATTCTAGCTTACTACGTTAGAACTCGGTGTATTCTGGCATATTACTCACAAGTTCATTGTTCTGAAGCTTACTACTATTGAATTTAGTCTATTCTGGCCTATTATACATCATTTCGTAGTAATGCAGCAAAATACGTCAGAATACTGTCGTATTACACACACATTAGGTCTTGCTGTTTAGTACGTCAAAACTGAGTGTTTTGTGCATATTACTCACAAATTGGGTGTACTGAAGCTTACTACACTTGAATTGAGTGTATTCTGGCCTGTTACACATGACTTCGTTGTTATGCAGCTTAATAACTAAGAACACTGGCGAATTATACACAAAGTAGGTCTCTTGCTGTTTAGTACGTAAAAAATCAGTGTTCTATTGCATATTACTCACAAATTGGGTGTACTGCAGCTTACTACACCAGATATTGCAGTCTGGACACACGAATTTGGTGTATTCTAGCTTACTACGTTAGAACTCGGTGTATTCTGGCATATTACTCACAAGTTCATTGTTCTGAAGCTTACTACATAAGAAGTGAGTGTATTCTGGCCTATTATACATCATTTCGTTGTATTGCAGCATAATACTTCAGATTACTGTCGTATTACACACAGATCAGATCTTGCTGTTTAGTACGTCAAAACTCAGTGTTCTATGGCATATTACTCACAAATTGGGTGTACTGCAGCTTACTACACCAGAAATTGCAGTCTGGACACACGAATTTGGTGTATTCTAGCTTACTACGTTAGAGCTCGGTGTATTCTGGCATATTACTCACGTTCATTGTTCTGAAGCTTACTACACATGAATTGAGTCTATTCTGGCCTATTATACATCATTTCGTAGTAATGCAGCATAATACGTCAGAATACTGTCGTATTACACACAAATTAGGTCTTGCTGTTTAGTACGTCAAAACTCAGTGTTTTGTGGCATATTACTCACAAATTGGGTGTACTGAAGCTTACTACACTTGAATTTAGTGTATTCTGGCCTGTTACACATGACTTCGTTGTTTTGCAGCTTAATAACTAAGAACACTGGCGAATTATACACAAATTAGGTCTCTTGCTGTTTAGTACGTCAAAACTCAGTGTTCTATTGCATATTACTCACATATTGGGTGTACTGCAGCTTACTACACCAGAAATTGCAGTCTGGACACACGAATTTGGTGTATTCTAGCTTACTACGTTAGAACTCGGTGTATTCTGGCATATTACTCACAAGTTCATTGTTCTGAAGCTTACTACACTTGAATTGAGTCTATTCTGGCATATTATACATCATTTCGTTTTAATGCAGCATAATACGTCAGAATACTGTCGTATTACACACAAATTAGGTTCTGCTGTTTAGTACGTCAAAACTGAGTGTTTTGTGGCATATTACTCACAAATTGGGTGTACTGAAGCTTACTACACTTGAATTGAGTGTATTCTGACTTGTTACACATGACTGTTGTTTTGCAGCTTAATAACTAAGAACACTGGCGAATTATACACAAATTAGGACTCTTGCTGTTTAGTACGTCAAAACTCAGTGTTCTATGGCATATTACTCACAAATTGGGTGTACTGCAGCTTACTACACCAGAAATTGCAGTCTGGACACACGAATTTGGTGCATTCTACCTTACTACGTTAGAACTCGGTGTATTCTGGCATATTACTCACAAGTTCATTGTTCTGAAGCTTACTACACTTGAATTGAGTCTATTCTGGCATATTATACATCATTTCGTTTTAATGCAGCATAATACGTCAGAATACTGTCGTATTACACACAAATTAGGTCTTGCTGTTTAGTACGTCAAAACTCAGTGTTTTGTGGCATATTACTCACAAATTGGGTGTACTGAAGCTTACTACATTTGAATTGAGTGTATTCTGGCCTGTTACACATGACTTCGTTGTTTTGCAGCTTAATAACTAAGAACACTGGCGAATTATACACAAATTAGGTCTCTTGCTGTTTAGTACGTCAGAACTCAGTGTTCTATGGCATATTACTGACAAATTGGGTGTACTGCAGCTTACTACACCAGAAATTGCAGTCTGGACACACGAATTTGGTGTATTCTAGCTTACTACGTTAGAACTCGGTGTATTCTGGCATATTACTCACAAGTTCATTGTTCTGAAGCTTACTACTATTGAATTTAGTCTATTCTGGCCTATTATACATCATTTCGTAGTAATGCAGCAAAATACGTCAGAATACTGTCGTATTACACACACATTAGGTCTTGCTGTTTAGTACGTCAAAACTGAGTGTTTTGTGGCATATTACTCACAAATTGGGTGTACTGAAGCTTACTACACTTGAATTGAGTGTATTCTGGCCTGTTACACATGACTTCGTTGTTATGCAGCTTAATAACTAAGAACACTGGCGAATTATACACAAATTAGGTCTCTTGCTGTTTAGTACGTCAAAACTCAGTGTTCTATTGCATATTACTCACAAATTGGGTGTACTGCAGCTTACTACACCAGAAATTGCAGTCTGGACACACGAATTTGGTGTATTCTAGCTTACTACGTTAGAACTCGGTGTATTCTGGCATATTACTCACAAGTTCATTGTTCTGAAGCTTACTACATAAGAAGTGAGTGTATTCTGGCCTATTATACATCATTTCGTTGTATTGCAGCATAATACGTCAGAATACTGTCGTATTACACACAGATCAGATCGTGCTGTTTAGTACGTCAAAACTCAGTGTTCTATGGCATATTACTCACAAATTGGGTGTACTGCAGCTTACTACACCAGAAATTGCAGTCTGGACACACGAAGTTGGTGTATTCTAGCTTACTACGTTAGAACTCGGTGTATTCTGGCATATTACTCACGTTCATTGTTCTGAAGCTTACTACACATGAATTGAGTCTATTCTGGCCTATTATACATCATTTCGTAGTAATGCAGCATAATACGTCAGAATACTGTCGTATTACACACAAATTAGGTCTTGCTGTTTAGTACGTCAAAACTCAGTGTTTTGTGGCATATTACTCACAAATTGGGTGTACTGAAGATTACTACATTTGAATTGAGTGTATTCTGTCCTGTTACACATGACTTCGTTGTTTTGCAGCTTAATAACTAAGAACACTGGCGAATTATACACAAATTAGGTCTCTTGCTGTTTAGTACGTCAGAACTCAGTGTTCTATGGCATATTACTGACAAATTGGGTGTACTGCAGCTTACTACACCAGAAATTGCAGTCTGGACACACGAATTTGGTGTATTCTAGCTTACTACGTTAGAACGGTGTATTCTGGCATATTACTCACAAGTTCATTGTTCTGAAGCTTACTACTATTGAATTTAGTCTATTCTGGCCTATTATACATCATTTCGTAGTAATGCAGCAAAATACGTCAGAATACTGTCGTATTACACACACATTAGGTCTTGCTGTTTAGTACGTCAAAACTGAGTGTTTTGTGGCATATTACTCACAAATTGGGTGTACTGAAGCTTACTACACTTGAATTGAGTGTATTCTGGCCTGTTACACATGACTTCGTTGTTTTGCAGCTTAATAACTAAGAACACTGGCGAATTATACACAAATTCGGTCTCTTGCTGTTTAGTACGTCAAAACTCAGTGTTCTATTGCATATTACTCACAAATTGGGTGTACTGCAGCTTACTACACCAGAAATTGCAGTCTGGACACACGAATTTGGTGTATTCTAGCTTACTACGTTAGAACTCGGTGTATTCTGGCATATTACTCACAAGTTCATTGTTCTGAAGCTTACTACTCATGAATTGAGTCTATTCTGGCCTATTATACATCATTTCGTAGTAATGCAGCATAATACGTCAGAATACTGTCGTATTACACACAAATTAGGTCTTGCTGTTTAGTACGTCAAAACTCAGTGTTTTGTGGCATATTACTCACAAATTGGGTGTACAAGCTTACTACACTTGAATTGAGTGTATTCTGACTTGTTACACATGACTGTTGTTTTGCAGCTTAATAACTAAGAACACTGGCGAATTATACACAAATTAGGTCTCTTGCTGTTTAGTACGTCAAAACTCAGTGTTCTATTGCATATTACTCACAAATTGGGTGTACTGCAGCTTACTACACCAGAAATTGCAGTCTGGACACACGAATTTGGTGTATTCTAGCTTACTACGTTAGAACTCGGTGTATTCTGGCATATTACTCACAAGTTCATTGTTCTGAAGCTTACTACACTTGAATTGAGTCTATTCTGGCCTATTATACATCATTTCGTAGTAATGCAGCATAATACGTCAGAATACTGTCGTATTACACACAAATTAGGTCTTGCTGTTTAGTACGTCAAAACTCAGTGTTTTGTGGCATATTACTCACAAATTGGGTGTACTGAAGCTTACTACACTTGAATTGAGTGTATTCTGGCCTGTTACACATGACTTCGTTGTTTTGCAGCTTAATAACTAAGAACACTGGCTAATTATACACAAATTAGGTCTCTTGCTGTTTAGTACGTCAAAACTCAGTGTTCTGTGGCATATTACTCACAAATTGGGTGTACTGCAGCTTACTACGCCAGAAATTGCAGTCTGGACACACGAATTTGGTGTATTCTAGCTTACTACGTTAGAACTCGGTGTATTCTACCATATTACTCACAAGTTCATTGTTCTGAAGCTTACTACACTTGAATTGAGTCTATTCTGGCCTATTATACATCATTTCGTAGTAATGCAGCATAATACGTCAGAATACTGTCGTATTACACACAAATTAGGTCTTGCTGTTTAGTACGTCAAAACTCAGTGTTTTGTGCATATTACTCACAAATTGAGTGTACTTACGCTTACTACATTTGAATTGAGTGTATTCTGGCCTGTTACACATGACTTCGTTGTTTTGCTGCTTAATAACTAAGAACACAGGCGAATTATACACAAATTAGGTCTCTTGCTGTTTAGTACGTCAAAACTCAGTCTTCTATGTCATATTACTCACAAATTGGGTAAAGTTCAGCTTACTACACCAGAAATTGCAGTCTGGACACACGAATTTGGTGTATTCTAGCTTACTACGTTAGAACTCGGTGTATTCTGGCATATTACTCACGTTCATTGTTCTGAAGCTTACTACACATGAATTGAGTCTATTCTGGCCTATTATACATCATTTCGTAGTAATGCAGCATAATACGTCAGAATACTGTCGTATTACACACAAATTAGGTCTTGTTGTTTAGTACGTCAAAACTCAGTGTTTTGTGGCATATTACTCACAAATTGGGTGTACTGAAGCTTACTACACTTGAATTGAGTGTATTCTGGCCTGTTACACATGACTTCGTTGTTTTGCAGCTTAATAACTAAGAACACTGGCGAATTATACACAAATTAGGTCTCTTGCTGTTTAGTACGTCAAAACTCATTGTTCTATTGCATATTACTCACAAATTGGGTGTACTGAAGCTTACTACACTTGAATTGAGTGTATTCTGACTTGTTACACATGACTGTTGTTTTGCAGCTTAATAACTAAGAACACTGGCGAATTATACACAAATTAGGTCTCTTGCTGTTTAGTACGTCAAAACTCAGTGTTCTATTGCATATTACTCACAAATTGGGTGTACTGCAGCTTACTACACCAGAAATTGCAGTCTGGACACACGAATTTGGTGTATTCTAGCTTACTACGTTAGAACTCGGTGTATTCTGGCATATTACTCACAAGTTCATTGTTCTGAAGCTTACTACACTTGAATTGAGTCTATTCTGGCCTATTATACATCATTTCGTAGTAATGCAGCATAATACGTCAGAATACTGTCGTATTACACACAAATTAGGTCTTGCTGTTTAGTACGTCAAAACTCAGTGTTTTGTGGCATATTACTCACAAATTGGGTGTACAAGCTTACTACACTTGAATTGAGTGTATTCTGACTTGTTACACATGACTGTTGTTTTGCAGCTTAATAACTAAGAACACTGGCGAATTATACACAAATTAGGTCTCTTGCTGTTTAGTACGTCAAAACTCAGTGTTCTATGGCATATTACTCAAAAATTGGGTGTACTGCAGCTTACTAATCCAGAAATTGCAGTCTGGACACACGAATTTGGTGTATTCTAGCTTACTACGTTAGAACTCGGTGTATTCTGGCATATTACTCACGTTCATTGTTCTGAAGCTTACTACACATGAATTGAGTCTATTCTGGCCTATTATACATCATTTCGTAGTAATGCAGCATAATACGTTAGAATACTGTCGTATTACACACAAATTAGGTCTTGTTGTTTAGTACGTCAAAACTCAGTGTTTTGTGGCATATTACTCACAAATTGGGTGTACTGAAGCTTACTACACTTGAATTGAGTGTATTCTGGCCTGTTACACATGACTTCGTTGTTTTGCAGCTTAATAACTAAGAACACTGGCGAATTATACACAAATTAGGTCTCTTGCTGTTTAGTACGTCAAAACTCATTGTTCTATTGCATATTACTCACAAATTGGGTGTACTGAAGCTTACTACACCAGAAATTGCAGTCTGGACACACGAATTGGGTGTATTCCAGTTTAGTACGCCAAAACTCGTTGTATTCTGGCATATTACTCACAAATTCATTGTACTGAAGCATACTACACTAGAATTGAGTGTAGTCTGGCCTGTTACACATGACTTCGTTGTTTTGCAGCTTAATAACTAAGAACACTGGCGAATTATACACAAATTAGGTCTCTTGCTGTTTAGTACGTCAAAACTCAGTGTTCTATGGCATATTACTCACAAATTGGTGTACTGCAGCTTACTACACCAGAAACTGCAGTCTGGACACACGAATTTGGTGTATTCTAGCTTACTACGTTAGAACTCGGTGTATTCTGGCATATTACTCACAAGTTCATTGTTGTGAAGCTTACTACTATTGAATTGAGTCTATTCTGGCCTATTATACATCATTTCGTAGTAATGCAGCAAAATACGTCAGAATACTGTCGTATTACACACACATTAGGTCTTGCTGTTTAGTACGTCAAAACTGAGTGTTTTGTGGCATATTACTCACAAATTGGGTGTACTGAAGCTTACTACACTTGAATTGAGTGTATTCTGGCCTGTTACACATGACTTCGCTGTTTTGCAGCTTAATAACTAAGAACACTGGCGAATTATACACAAATTAGGTCTCTTGCTGTTTAGTACGTCAAAACTCAGTGTTCTATTGCATATTACTCACATATTGGGTGTACTGCAGCTTACTACACCAGAAATTGCAGTCTGGACACACGAATTTGGTGTATTCTAGCTTACTACGTTAGAACTCGGTGAATTCTGGCATATTACTAACAAGTTCATTGTTCTGAAGCTTACTACATTAGAATTGAGTGTATTCTGGCCTATTATACATCATTTCGTTGTATTTTAGCATAATACGTCAGAATACTGTCGTATTACACACAGATTAGATCTTGCTGTTTAGTACGTCAAAACTCAGTGTTTTGTGGCATATTACTCACAAATTGGGTGTACTGAAGCTTACTACACTTGAATTGAGTGTATTCTGGCCTGTTACACATGACTGTGGTGTATTCTAGCTAACTACGTTAGAACTCGGTGTATTCTGTCATATTACTCACAAATTCATTGTTCTGAAGCTTACTACACGTGAATAGAGTCTATTCTGGCCTATTATAATTCATTTCATAGTAATGCAGCATAATACGTCAGAATACTGTCGTATTACACACAAATTAGGTCTTGCTGTTTAGTACGTCAAAACTCAGTGTTTTGTGGCATATTACTCACAAATTGGGTGTACTGAAGCTTACTACACTTGAATTGAGTGTATTCTGGCCTGTTACACATGACTTCGTTGTTTTGCAGCTTAATAACTAAGAACACTGGCTAATTATATACAAATTAGGTCTCTTGCTGTTTAGTACGTCAAAACTCCGTGTTCTATGGCATATTACTCACAAATTGGGTGTACTGCAGCTTACTACTCCAGAAATTGCAGTCTGGACACACGAATTTGGTGTATTCTAGCTAACTACGTTAGAACTCGGTGTATTCTGTCATATTACTAACAAATTCATTGTTCTGAAGCTTACTACACTTGAATTGAGTCTATTCTGGCCTATTATACATCATTTCATAGTAATGCAGCATAATACGTCAGAATACTGTCGTATTACACACAAATTAGGTCTTGCTGTTTAGTACGTCAAAACTGAGTGTTTTGTGGCATATTACTCACAAATTGGGTGTACTGAAGCTTACTACACTTGAATTGAGTGTATTCTGGCCTGTTACACATGACTTCGTTGTTTTGGAGCTTAATAACTAAGAACACTGGCTAATTATACACAAATTAGGTCTCTTGCTGTTTAGTACGTCAAAACTCAGTTCTATGGCATATTACTCACAAATTGGGTGTACTGCAGCTTACTACACCAGAAATTGCAGTCTGGACACACGAATTGGGTGTATTCCAGTTTAGTACGCCAAAACTCGTTGTATTCTGGCATATTACTCACAAATTCATTGTACTGAAGCATACTACACTAGAATTGAGTGTATTCTGGCCTGTTACACATGACTTCGTTGTTTTGCAGCTTAATAACTAAGAACACTGGCGAATTATACACAAATAATGTCTCTTGCTGTTTAGTACGTCAAAACTCATTGTTCTATTGCATATTACTCACAAATTGGGTGTACTGAAGCTTACTACACCAGAAATTGCAGTCTGGACACACGAATTGGGTGTATTCCAGTTTAGTACGCCAAAACTCGTTGTATTCTGGCATATTACTCACAAATTCATTGTACTGAAGCATACTACACTAGAATTGAGTGTAGTCTGGCCTGTTACACATGACTTCGTTGTTTTGCAGCTTAATAACTAAGAACACTGGCGAATTATACACAAATTAGGTCTCTTGCTGTTTAGTACGTCAAAACTCAGTGTTCTATGGCATATTACTCACAAATTGGTGTACTGCAGCTTACTACACCAGAAACTGCAGTCTGGACACACGAATTTGGTGTATTCTAGCTTACTACGTTAGAACTCGGTGTATTCTGGCATATTACTCACAAGTTCATTGTTGTGAAGCTTACTACTATTGAATTGAGTCTATTCTGGCCTATTATACATCATTTCGTAGTAATGCAGCAAAATACGTCAGAATACTGTCGTATTACACACACATTAGGTCTTGCTGTTTAGTACGTCAAAACTGAGTGTTTTGTGGCATATTACTCACAAATTGGGTGTACTGAAGCTTACTACACTTGAATTGAGTGTATTCTGGCCTGTTACACATGACTTCGCTGTTTTGCAGCTTAATAACTAAGAACACTGGCGAATTATACACAAATTAGGTCTCTTGCTGTTTAGTACGTCAAAACTCAGTGTTCTATTGCATATTACTCACATATTGGGTGTACTGCAGCTTACTACACCAGAAATTGCAGTCTGGACACACGAATTTGGTGTATTCTAGCTTACTACGTTAGAACTCGGTGAATTCTGGCATATTACTAACAAGTTCATTGTTCTGAAGCTTACTACATTAGAATTGAGTGTATTCTGGCCTATTATACATCATTTCGTTGTATTTTAGCATAATACGTCAGAATACTGTCGTATTACACACAGATTAGATCTTGCTGTTTAGTACGTCAAAACTCAGTGTTTTGTGGCATATTACTCACAAATTGGGTGTACTGAAGCTTACTACACTTGAATTGAGTGTATTCTGGCCTGTTACACATGACTGTGGTGTATTCTAGCTAACTACGTTAGAACTCGGTGTATTCTGTCATATTACTCACAAATTCATTGTTCTGAAGCTTACTACACGTGAATAGAGTCTATTCTGGCCTATTATAATTCATTTCATAGTAATGCAGCATAATACGTCAGAATACTGTCGTATTACACACAAATTAGGTCTTGCTGTTTAGTACGTCAAAACTCAGTGTTTTGTGGCATATTACTCACAAATTGGGTGTACTGAAGCTTACTACACTTGAATTGAGTGTATTCTGGCCTGTTACACATGACTTCGTTGTTTTGCAGCTTAATAACTAAGAACACTGGCTAATTATACACAAATTAGGTCTCTTGCTGTTTAGTACGTCAAAACTCCGTGTTCTATGGCATATTACTCACAAATTGGGTGTACTGCAGCTTACTACTCCAGAAATTGCAGTCTGGACACACGAATTTGGTGTATTCTAGCTAACTACGTTAGAACTCGGTGTATTCTGTCATATTACTAACAAATTCATTGTTCTGAAGCTTACTACACTTGAATTGAGTCTATTCTGGCCTATTATACATCATTTCATAGTAATGCAGCATAATACGTCAGAATACTGTCGTATTACACACAAATTAGGTCTTGCTGTTTAGTACGTCAAAACTGAGTGTTTTGTGGCATATTACTCACAAATTGGGTGTACTGAAGCTTACTACACTTGAATTGAGTGTATTCTGGCCTGTTACACATGACTTCGTTGTTTTGGAGCTTAATAACTAAGAACACTGGCTAATTATACACAAATTAGGTCTCTTGCTGTTTAGTACGTCAAAACTCAGTTCTATGGCATATTACTCACAAATTGGGTGTACTGCAGCTTACTACACCAGAAATTGCAGTCTGGACACACGAATTGGGTGTATTCCAGTTTAGTACGCCAAAACTCGTTGTATTCTGGCATATTACTCACAAATTCATTGAACTGAAGCATACTACACTAGAATTGAGTGTATTCTGGCCTGTTACACATGACTTCGTTGTTTTGCAGCTTAATAACTAAGAACACTGGCGAATTATACACAAATTAGGTCTCTTGCTGTTTAGTACGTCAAAACTCAGTGTTCTATGGCATATTACTGACAAATTGGGTGTACTGCAGCTTACTACACCAGAAATTGCAGTCTGGACACACGAATTTGGTGTATTCTAGCTTACTACGTTAGAACTCGATGTATTCTGGCATATTACTCACAAGTTCATTGTTCTGAAGCTTACTACACTTGAATTGAGTGTATTCTGGCCTGTTACACATGACTTCGCTGTTTTGCAGCTTAATAACTAAGAACACTGGCGAATTATACACAAATTAGGTCTCTTGCTGTTTAGTACGTCAAAACTCAGTGTTCTATTGCATATTACTCACATATTGGGTGTACTGCAGCTTACTACACCAGAAATTGCAGTCTGGACACACGAATTTGGTGTATTCTAGCTTACTACGTTAGAACTCGGTGAATTCTGGCATATTACTAACAAGTTCATTGTTCTGAAGCTTACTACATTAGAATTGAGTGTATTCTGGCCTATTATACATCATTTCGTTGTATTTTAGCATAATACGTCAGAATACTGTCGTATTACACACAGATTAGATCTTGCTGTTTAGTACGTCAAAACTCAGTGTTTTGTGGCATATTACTCACAAATTGGGTGTACTGAAGCTTACTACACTTGAATTGAGTGTATTCTGGCCTGTTACACATGACTGTGGTGTATTCTAGCTAACTACGTTAGAACTCGGTGTATTCTGTCATATTACTCACAAATTCATTGTTCTGAAGCTTACTACACGTGAATAGAGTCTATTCTGGCCTATTATAATTCATTTCATAGTAATGCAGCATAATACGTCAGAATACTGTCGTATTACACACAAATTAGGTCTTGCTGTTTAGTACGTCAAAACTCAGTGTTTTGTGGCATATTACTCACAAATTGGGTGTACTGAAGCTTACTACACTTGAATTGAGTGTATTCTGGCCTGTTACACATGACTTCGTTGTTTTGCAGCTTAATAACTAAGAACACTGGCTAATTATATACAAATTAGGTCTCTTGCTGTTTAGTACGTCAAAACTCCGTGTTCTATGGCATATTACTCACAAATTGGGTGTACTGCAGCTTACTACTCCAGAAATTGCAGTCTGGACACACGAATTTGGTGTATTCTAGCTAACTACGTTAGAACTCGGTGTATTCTGTCATATTACTAACAAATTCATTGTTCTGAAGCTTACTACACTTGAATTGAGTCTATTCTGGCCTATTATACATCATTTCATAGTAATGCAGCATAATACGTCAGAATACTGTCGTATTACACACAAATTAGGTCTTGCTGTTTAGTACGTCAAAACTGAGTGTTTTGTGGCATATTACTCACAAATTGGGTGTACTGAAGCTTACTACACTTGAATTGAGTGTATTCTGGCCTGTTACACATGACTTCGTTGTTTTGGAGCTTAATAACTAAGAACACTGGCTAATTATACACAAATTAGGTCTCTTGCTGTTTAGTACGTCAAAACTCAGTTCTATGGCATATTACTCACAAATTGGGTGTACTGCAGCTTACTACACCAGAAATTGCAGTCTGGACACACGAATTGGGTGTATTCCAGTTTAGTACGCCAAAACTCGTTGTATTCTGGCATATTACTCACAAATTCATTGTACTGAAGCATACTACACTAGAATTGAGTGTATTCTGGCCTGTTACACATGACTTCGTTGTTTTGCAGCTTAATAACTAAGAACACTGGCGAATTATACACAAATAATGTCTCTTGCTGTTTAGTACGTCAAAACTCATTGTTCTATTGCATATTACTCACAAATTGGGTGTACTGAAGCTTACTACACCAGAAATTGCAGTCTGGACACACGAATTGGGTGTATTCCAGTTTAGTACGCCAAAACTCGTTGTATTCTGGCATATTACTCACAAATTCATTGTACTGAAGCATACTACACTAGAATTGAGTGTAGTCTGGCCTGTTACACATGACTTCGTTGTTTTGCAGCTTAATAACTAAGAACACTGGCGAATTATACACAAATTAGGTCTCTTGCTGTTTAGTACGTCAAAACTCAGTGTTCTATGGCATATTACTCACAAATTGGTGTACTGCAGCTTACTACACCAGAAACTGCAGTCTGGACACACGAATTTGGTGTATTCTAGCTTACTACGTTAGAACTCGGTGTATTCTGGCATATTACTCACAAGTTCATTGTTGTGAAGCTTACTACTATTGAATTGAGTCTATTCTGGCCTATTATACATCATTTCGTAGTAATGCAGCAAAATACGTCAGAATACTGTCGTATTACACACACATTAGGTCTTGCTGTTTAGTACGTCAAAACTGAGTGTTTTGTGGCATATTACTCACAAATTGGGTGTACTGAAGCTTACTACACTTGAATTGAGTGTATTCTGGCCTGTTACACATGACTTCGCTGTTTTGCAGCTTAATAACTAAGAACACTGGCGAATTATACACAAATTAGGTCTCTTGCTGTTTAGTACGTCAAAACTCAGTGTTCTATTGCATATTACTCACATATTGGGTGTACTGCAGCTTACTACACCAGAAATTGCAGTCTGGACACACGAATTTGGTGTATTCTAGCTTACTACGTTAGAACTCGGTGAATTCTGGCATATTACTAACAAGTTCATTGTTCTGAAGCTTACTACATTAGAATTGAGTGTATTCTGGCCTATTATACATCATTTCGTTGTATTTTAGCATAATACGTCAGAATACTGTCGTATTACACACAGATTAGATCTTGCTGTTTAGTACGTCAAAACTCAGTGTTTTGTGGCATATTACTCACAAATTGGGTGTACTGAAGCTTACTACACTTGAATTGAGTGTATTCTGGCCTGTTACACATGACTGTGGTGTATTCTAGCTAACTACGTTAGAACTCGGTGTATTCTGTCATATTACTCACAAATTCATTGTTCTGAAGCTTACTACACGTGAATAGAGTCTATTCTGGCCTATTATAATTCATTTCATAGTAATGCAGCATAATACGTCAGAATACTGTCGTATTACACACAAATTAGGTCTTGCTGTTTAGTACGTCAAAACTCAGTGTTTTGTGGCATATTACTCACAAATTGGGTGTACTGAAGCTTACTACACTTGAATTGAGTGTATTCTGGCCTGTTACACATGACTTCGTTGTTTTGCAGCTTAATAACTAAGAACACTGGCTAATTATACACAAATTAGGTCTCTTGCTGTTTAGTACGTCAAAACTCCGTGTTCTATGGCATATTACTCACAAATTGGGTGTACTGCAGCTTACTACTCCAGAAATTGCAGTCTGGACACACGAATTTGGTGTATTCTAGCTAACTACGTTAGAACTCGGTGTATTCTGTCATATTACTAACAAATTCATTGTTCTGAAGCTTACTACACTTGAATTGAGTCTATTCTGGCCTATTATACATCATTTCATAGTAATGCAGCATAATACGTCAGAATACTGTCGTATTACACACAAATTAGGTCTTGCTGTTTAGTACGTCAAAACTGAGTGTTTTGTGGCATATTACTCACAAATTGGGTGTACTGAAGCTTACTACACTTGAATTGAGTGTATTCTGGCCTGTTACACATGACTTCGTTGTTTTGGAGCTTAATAACTAAGAACACTGGCTAATTATACACAAATTAGGTCTCTTGCTGTTTAGTACGTCAAAACTCAGTTCTATGGCATATTACTCACAAATTGGGTGTACTGCAGCTTACTACACCAGAAATTGCAGTCTGGACACACGAATTGGGTGTATTCCAGTTTAGTACGCCAAAACTCGTTGTATTCTGGCATATTACTCACAAATTCATTGAACTGAAGCATACTACACTAGAATTGAGTGTATTCTGGCCTGTTACACATGACTTCGTTGTTTTGCAGCTTAATAACTAAGAACACTGGCGAATTATACACAAATTAGGTCTCTTGCTGTTTAGTACGTCAAAACTCAGTGTTCTATGGCATATTACTGACAAATTGGGTGTACTGCAGCTTACTACACCAGAAATTGCAGTCTGGACACACGAATTTGGTGTATTCTAGCTTACTACGTTAGAACTCGATGTATTCTGGCATATTACTCACAAGTTCATTGTTCTGAAGCTTACTACACTTGAATTGAGTCTATTCTGGCCTATTATACATCATTTCGTAGTAATGCAGCATAATACGTCAGAATACTGTCGTATTACACACAAATTAGGTCTTGCTGTTTAGTACGTCAAAACTCAGTGTTTTGTGCATATTACTCACAAATTGGGTGTACTGAAGCTTACTACATTTGAATTGAGTGTATTCTGGCCTGTTACACATGACTTCGTTGTTTTGCAGCTTAATAACTAAGAACACTGGCGAATTATACACAAATTAGGTCTCTTGCTGTTTAGTACGTCAAAACTCAGTGTTCTATGTCATATTACCCACAAATTGGGTAAAGTGCAGCTTACTACACCAGAAATTGCAGTCTGGACACACGAATTTGGTGTATTCTAGCTTACTACGTTAGAACTCGGTGTATTCTGGCATATTACTCACAAGTTCATTGTTCTGAAGCTTACTACTATTGAATTGAGTCTATTCTGGCCTATTATACATCATTTCGTAGTAATGCAGCAAAATACATCAGAATACTGTCGTATTACACACAAATTAGGTCTTGCTGTTTAGTACGTCAAAACTGAGTGTTTTGTGGCATATTACTCACAAATTGGGTGTACTGAAGCTTACTACACTTGAATTGAGTGTATTCTGGCCTGTTACACATGACTTTGGTGTATTCTAGCTAACTACGTTAGAACTCGGTGTATTCTGTCATATTACTCACAAATTCATTGTTCTGAAGCTTACTACACTTGAATTGAGTCTATTCTGGCCTATTATACATCATTTCATAGTAATGCAGCATAATACGTCAGAATACTGTCGTATTACACACAAATTAGGTCTTGCTGTTTAGTACGTCAAAACTCAGTGTTTTGTGGCATATTACTCACAAATTGGGTGTACTGAAGCTTACTACACTTGAATTGAGTGTATTCTGGCCTGTTACACATGACTTCGTTGTTTTGCAGCTTAATAACTAAGAACACTGGCTAATTATACACAAATTAGGTCTCTTGCTGTTTAGTACGTCAAAACTCAGTGTTCTATGGCATATTACTCACAAATTGGGTGTACTGCAGCTTACTACACCAGAAATTGCAGTCTGGACACACGAATTTGGTGTATTCTAGCTTACTACGTTAGAACTCGGTGTATTCTGGCATATTACTCACAAGTTCATTGTTCTGAAGCTTACTACTATTGAATTGAGTCTATTCTGGCCTATTATACATCATTTCGTAGTAATGCAGCAAAATACATCAGAATACTGTCGTATTACACACATTAGGTCGTGCTGTTTAGTACGTCAAAACTGAGTGTTTTGTGGCATATTACTCACAAATTGGGTGTACTGAAGCTTACTACACTTGAATTGAGTGTATTCTGGCCTGTTACACATGACTTCGTTGTTTTGCAGCTTAATAACTAAGAACACTGGCGAATTATACACAAATTAGGTCTCTTGCTGTTTAGTACGTCAAAACTCAGTGTTCTAGTGCATATTACTCACATATTGGGTGTACTGCAGCTTACTACACCAGAAATTGCAGTCTGGACACACGAATTTGGTGTATTCTAGCTTACTACGTTAGAACTCGGTGAATTCTGGCATATTACTCACAAGTTCATTGTTCTAAAGCTTACTACATTAGAATTGAGTCTATTCTGGCCTATTATACATCATTTCGTTGTATTTTAGCATAATACGTCAGAATACTGTCGTATTACACACAGATTAGATCTTGCTGTTTAGTACGTCAAAACTCAGTGTTTTGTGGCATATTACTCACAAATTGGGTGTACTGAAGCTTACTACACTTGAATTGAGTGTATTCTGGCCTGTTACACATGACTGTGGTGTATTCTAGCTAACTACGTTAGAACTCGGTGTATTCTGTCATATTACTCACAAATTCATTGTTCTGAAGCTTACTACACGTGAATAGAGTCTATTCTGGCCTATTATAATTCATTTCATAGTAATGCAGCATAATACGTCAGAATACTGTCGTATTACACACAAATTAGGTCTTGCTGTTTAGTACGTCAAAACTCAGTGTTTTGTGGCATATTACTCACAAATTGGGTGTACTGAAGCTTACTACACTTGAATTGAGTGTATTCTGGCCTGTTACACATGACTTCGTTGTTTTGCAGCTTAATAACTAAGAACACTGGCTAATTATACACAAATTAGGTCTCTTGCTGTTTAGTACGTCAAAACTCCGTGTTCTATGGCATATTACTCACAAATTGGGTGTACTGCAGCTTACTACTCCAGAAATTGCAGTCTGGACACACGAATTTGGTGTATTCTAGCTAACTACGTTAGAACTCGGTGTATTCTGTCATATTACTAACAAATTCATTGTTCTGAAGCTTACTACACTTGAATTGAGTCTATTCTGGCCTATTATACATCATTTCATAGTAATGCAGCATAATACGTCAGAATACTGTCGTATTACACACAAATTAGGTCTTGCTGTTTAGTACGTCAAAACTGAGTGTTTTGTGGCATATTACTCACAAATTGGGTGTACTGAAGCTTACTACACTTGAATTGAGTGTATTCTGGCCTGTTACACATGACTTCGTTGTTTTGGAGCTTAATAACTAAGAACACTGGCTAATTATACACAAATTAGGTCTCTTGCTGTTTAGTACGTCAAAACTCAGTTCTATGGCATATTACTCACAAATTGGGTGTACTGCAGCTTACTACACCAGAAATTGCAGTCTGGACACACGAATTGGGTGTATTCCAGTTTAGTACGCCAAAACTCGTTGTATTCTGGCATATTACTCACAAATTCATTGTACTGAAGCATACTACACTAGAATTGAGTGTATTCTGGCCTGTTACACATGACTTCGTTGTTTTGCAGCTTAATAACTAAGAACACTGGCGAATTATACACAAATTAGGTCTCTTGCTGTTTAGTACGTCAAAACTCAGTGTTCTATGGCATATTACTGACAAATTGGGTGTACTGCAGCTTACTACACCAGAAATTGCAGTCTGGACACACGAATTTGGTGTATTCTAGCTTACTACGTTAGAACTCGATGTATTCTGGCATATTACTCACAAGTTCATTGTTCTGAAGCTTACTACACTTGAATTGAGTCTATTCTGGCCTATTATACATCATTTCGTAGTAATGCAGCATAATACGTCAGAATACTGTCGTATTACACACAAATTAGGTCTTGCTGTTTAGTACGTCAAAACTCAGTGTTTTGTGCATATTACTCACAAATTGGGTGTACTGAAGCTTACTACATTTGAATTGAGTGTATTCTGGCCTGTTACACATGACTTCGTTGTTTTGCAGCTTAATAACTAAGAACACTGGCGAATTATACACAAATTAGGTCTCTTGCTGTTTAGTACGTCAAAACTCAGTGTTCTATGTCATATTACCCACAAATTGGGTAAAGTGCAGCTTACTACACCAGAAATTGCAGTCTGGACACACGAATTTGGTGTATTCTAGCTTACTACGTTAGAACTCGGTGTATTCTGGCATATTACTCACAAGTTCATTGTTCTGAAGCTTACTACTATTGAATTGAGTCTATTCTGGCCTATTATACATCATTTCGTAGTAATGCAGCAAAATACATCAGAATACTGTCGTATTACACACAAATTAGGTCTTGCTGTTTAGTACGTCAAAACTGAGTGTTTTGTGGCATATTACTCACAAATTGGGTGTACTGAAGCTTACTACACTTGAATTGAGTGTATTCTGGCCTGTTACACATGACTTTGGTGTATTCTAGCTAACTACGTTAGAACTCGGTGTATTCTGTCATATTACTCACAAATTCATTGTTCTGAAGCTTACTACACTTGAATTGAGTCTATTCTGGCCTATTATACATCATTTCATAGTAATGCAGCATAATACGTCAGAATACTGTCGTATTACACACAAATTAGGTCTTGCTGTTTAGTACGTCAAAACTCAGTGTTTTGTGGCATATTACTCACAAATTGGGTGTACTGAAGCTTACTACACTTGAATTGAGTGTATTCTGGCCTGTTACACATGACTTCGTTGTTTTGCAGCTTAATAACTAAGAACACTGGCTAATTATACACAAATTAGGTCTCTTGCTGTTTAGTACGTCAAAACTCAGTGTTCTATGGCATATTACTCACAAATTGGGTGTACTGCAGCTTACTACACCAGAAATTGCAGTCTGGACACACGAATTTGGTGTATTCTAGCTTACTACGTTAGAACTCGGTGTATTCTGGCATATTACTCACAAGTTCATTGTTCTGAAGCTTACTACTATTGAATTGAGTCTATTCTGGCCTATTATACATCATTTCGTAGTAATGCAGCAAAATACATCAGAATACTGTCGTATTACACACATTAGGTCGTGCTGTTTAGTACGTCAAAACTGAGTGTTTTGTGGCATATTACTCACAAATTGGGTGTACTGAAGCTTACTACACTTGAATTGAGTGTATTCTGGCCTGTTACACATGACTTCGTTGTTTTGCAGCTTAATAACTAAGAACACTGGCGAATTATACACAAATTAGGTCTCTTGCTGTTTAGTACGTCAAAACTCAGTGTTCTAGTGCATATTACTCACATATTGGGTGTACTGCAGCTTACTACACCAGAAATTGCAGTCTGGACACACGAATTTGGTGTATTCTAGCTTACTACGTTAGAACTCGGTGAATTCTGGCATATTACTCACAAGTTCATTGTTCTAAAGCTTACTACATTAGAATTGAGTGTATTCTGGCCTATTATACATCATTTCGTTGTATTTTAGCATAATACGTCAGAATACTGTCGTATTACACACAGATTAGATCTTGCTGTTTAGTACGTCAAAACTCAGTGTTTTGTGGCATATTACTCACAAATTGGGTGTACTGAAGCTTACTACACTTGAATTGAGTGTATTCTGGCCTGTTACACATGACTGTGGTGTATTCTAGCTAACTACGTTAGAACTCGGTGTATTCTGTCATATTACTCACAAATTCATTGTTCTGAAGCTTACTACACTTGAATTGAGTCTATTCTGGCGTATTATAATTCATTTCATAGTAATGCAGCATAATACGTCAGAATACTGTCGTATTACACACAAATTAGGTCTTGCTGTTTAGTACGTCAAAACTCAGTGTTTTGTGGCATATTACTCACAAATTGGGTGTACTGAAGCTTACTACACTTGAATTGAGTGTATTCTGGCCTGTTACACATGACTTCGTTGTTTTGCAGCTTAATAACTAAGAACACTGGCTAATTATACACAAATTAGGTCTCTTGCTGTTTAGTACGTCAAAACTCCGTGTTCTATGGCATATTACTCACAAATTGGGTGTACTGCAGCTTACTTCTCCAGAAATTGCAGTCTGGACACACGAATTTGGTGTATTCTAGCTAACTACGTTAGAACTCGGTGTATTCTGTCATATTACTCACAAATTCATTGTTCTGAAGCTTATTACACTTGAATTGAGTCTATTCTGGCCTATTATACATCATTTCATAGTAATGCAGCATAATACGTCAGAATACTGTCGTATTACACACAAATTAGGTCTTGCTGTTTAGTACGTCAAAACTGAGTGTTTTGTGGCATATTACTCACAAATTGGGTGTACTGAAGCTTACTACACTTGAATTGAGTGTATTCTGGCCTGTTACACATGACTTCGTTGTTTTGGAGCTTAATAACTAAGAACACTGGCTAATTATACACAAATTAGGTCTCTTGCTGTTTAGTACGTCAAAACTCAGTTCTATGGCATATTACTCACAAATTGGGTGTACTGCAGCTTACTACACCAGAAATTGCAGTCTGGACACACGAATTGGGTGTATTCCAGTTTAGTACGCCAAAACTCGTTGTATTCTGGCATATTACTCACAAATTCATTGTACTGAAGCATACTACACTAGAATTGAGTGTATTCTGGCCTGTTACACATGACTTCGTTGTTTTGCAGCTTAATAACTAAGAACACTGGCGAATTATACACAAATTAGGTCTCTTGCTGTTTAGTACGTCAAAACTCAGTGTTCTATGGCATATTACTGACAAATTGGGTGTACTGCAGCTTACTACACCAGAAATTGCAGTCTGGACACACGAATTTGGTGTATTCTAGCTTACTACGTTAGAACTCGGTGTATTCTGGCATATTACTCACAAGTTCATTGTTCTGAAGCTTACTACACTTGAATTGAGTCTATTCTGGCCTATTATACATCATTTCGTAGTAATGCAGCATAATACGTCAGAATACTGTCGTATTACACACAAATTAGGTCTTGCTGTTTAGTACGTCAAAACTCAGTGTTTTGTGCATATTACTCACAAATTGGATGTACTGAAGCTTACTACATTTGAATTGAGTGTATTCTGGCCTGTCACACATGACTTCGTTGTTTTGCAGCTTAATAACTAAGAACACTGGCGAATTATACACAAATTAGGTCTCTTGCTGTTTAGTACGTCAAAACTCAGTGTTCTATGTCATATTACCCACAAATTGGGTAAACTGCAGCTTACTACACCAGAAATTGCAGTCTGGACACACGAATTTGGTGTATTCTAGCTTACTACGTTAGAACTCGGTGTATTCTGGCATATTACTCACAAGTTCATTGTTCTGAAGCTTACTACTATTGAATTGAGTCTATTCTGGCCTATTATACATCATTTCGTAGTAATGCAGCAAAATACATCAGAATACTGTCGTATTACACACAAATTAGGTCTTGCTGTTTAGTACGTCAAAACTGAGTGTTTTGTGGCATATTACTCACAAATTGGGTGTACTGAAGCTTACTACACTTGAATTGAGTGTATTCTGGCCTGTTACACATGACTTCGTTGTTTTGCAGCTTAATAACTAAGAACACTGGCGAATTATACACAAATTAGGTCTCTTGCTGTTTAGTACGTCAAAACTCAGTTCTATTGCATATTACTCACATATTGGGTGTAGTGCAGCTTACTACACCAGAAATTGCAGTCTGGACACACGAATTTGGTGTATTCTAGCTTACTACGTTAGAACTCGGTGAATTCTGGCATATTACTCACAAGTTCATTGTTCTGAAGCTTACTACATTAGAAGTGAGTGTATTCTGGCCTATTATACATCATTTCGTTGTATTTTAGCATAATACGTCAGAATACTGTCGTATTACACACAGATTAGATCTTGCTGTTTAGTACGTCAAAACTCAGTGTTTTGTGGCATATTACTCACAAATTGGGTGTACTGAAGCTTACTACACTTGAATTGAGTGTATTCTGGCCTGTTACACATGACTTTGGTGTATTCTAGCTAACTACGTTAGAACTCGGTGTATTCTGTCATATTACTCACAAATTCATTGTTCTGAAGCTTACTACACTTGAATTGAGTCTATTCTGGCCTATTATACATCATTTCATAGTAATGCAGCATAATACGTCAGAATACTGTCGTATTACACACAAATTAGGTCTTGCTGTTTAGTACGTCAAAACTCAGTGTTTTGTGGCATATTACTCACAAATTGGGTGTACTGAAGCTTACTACACTTGAATTGAGTGTATTCTGGCCTGTTACACATGACTTCGTTGTTTTGCAGCTTAATAACTAAGAACACTGGCTAATTATACACAAATTAGGTCTCTTGCTGTTTAGTACGTCAAAACTCAGTGTTCTATGGCATATTACTCACAAATTGGGTGTACTGCAGCTTACTACACCAGAAATTGCAGTCTGGACACACGAATTTGGTGTATTCTAGCTTACTACGTTAGAACTCGGTGTATTCTGGCATATTACTCACAAGTTCATTGTTCTGAAGCTTACTACTATTGAATTGAGTCTATTCTGGCCTATTATACATCATTTCGTAGTAATGCAGCAAAATACATCAGAATATTGTCGTATTACACACATTAGGTCGTGCTGTTTAGTACGTCAAAACTGAGTGTTTTGTGGCATATTACTCACAAATTGGGTGTACTGAAGCTTACTACACTTGAATTGAGTGTATTCTGGCCTGTTACACATGACTTCGTTGTTTTGCAGCTTAATAACTAAGAACACTGGCGAATTATACACAAATTAGGTCTCTTGCTGTTTAGTACGTCAAAACTCAGTTCTATTGCATATTACTCACATATTGGGTGTACTGCAGCTTACTACACCAGAAATTGCAGTCTGGACACACGAATTTGGTGTATTCTAGCTTACTACGTTAGAACTCGGTGAATTCTGGTATATTACTCACAAGTTCATTGTTCTAAAGCTTACTACATTAGAAGTGAGTGTATTCTGGCCTATTATACATCATTTCGTTGTATTTTAGCATAATACGTCAGAATACTGTCGTATTACACACAGATTAGATCTTGCTGTTTAGTACGTCAAAACTCAGTGTTTTGTGGCATATTACTCACAAATTGGGTGTACTGAAGCTTACTACACTTGAATTGAGTGTATTCTGGCCTGTTACACATGACTTCGTTGTTATGCAGCTTAATAACTAAGAACACTGGCTAATTATACACAAATTAGGTCTCTTGCTGTTTAGAACGTCAAAACTCAGTGTTCTATGGCATATTACTCACAAATTGGGTGTACTGCAGCTTACTACACCAGAAATTGCAGTCTGGACACACGAATTTGGTGTATTCTAGCTTACTACGTTAGAACTCGGTGTATTCTGTCATATTACTCACGTTCATTGTTCTGAAGCTTACTACACTTGAATTGAGTCTATTCTGGCCTATTATACATCATTTCGTAGTAATGCAGCATAATACGTCAGAATACTGTCGTATTACACACAAATTAGGTCTTGCTGTTTAGTACGTCAAAACTCAGTGTTTTGTGCATATTACTCACAAATTGGGTGTACTGAAGCTTACTACATTTGAATTGAGTGTATTCTGGCCTGTTACACATGACTTCGTTGTTTTGCAGCTTAATAACTAAGAACACTGGCGAATTATACACAAATTAGGTCTCTTGCTGTTTAGTACGTCAAAACTCAGTGTTCTATGTCATATTACTCACAAATTGGGTAAAGTGCAGCTTACTACACCAGAAATTACAGTCTGGACACACGAATTTGGTGTATTCTAGCTTACTACGTTAGAACTCGGTGAATTCTGGCATATTACTCACAAGTTCATTGTTCTGAAGCTTACTACATTAGAAGTGAGTGTATTCTGGCCTATTATACATCATTTCGTAGTAATGCAGCAAAATACGTCAGAATACTGTCGTATTACACACAGATTAGATCTTGCTGTTTAGTACGTCAAATCTCAGTGTTTTGTGGCATATTACTCACAAATTGGGTGTACTGAAGCTTACTACACTTGAATTGAGTGTATTCTGACTTGTTACACATGACTGTTGTTTTGCAGCTTAATAACTAAGAACACTGGCGAATTATACACAAATTAGGTCTCTAGCTGTTTAGTACGTCAAAACTCAGTGTTCTATTGCATATTACTCACAAATTGGGTGTACTGCAGCTTACTACACCAGAAATTGCAGTCTGGACACACGAATTTGGTGTATTCTAGCTTACTACGTTAGAACTCGGTGTATTCTGGCATATTACTCACAAGTTCATTGTTCTGAAGCTTACTACACTTGAATTGAGTCTATTCTGGCCTATTATACATCATTTCGTAGTAATGCAGCATAATACGTCAGAATACTGTCGTATTACACACAAATTAGGTCTTGCTGTTTAGTACGTCAAAACTCAGTGTTTTGTGGCATATTACTCACAAATTGGGTGTACAAGCTTACTACACTTGAATTGAGTGTATTCTGACTTGTTACACATGACTGTTGTTTTGCAGCTTAATAACTAAGAACACTGGCGAATTATACACAAATTAGGTCTCTTGCTGTTTAGTACGTCAAAACTCAGTGTTCTATGGCATATTACTCACAAATTGGGTGTACTGCAGCTTACTAATCCAGAAATTGCAGTCTGGACACACGAATTTGGTGTATTCTAGCTAACTACGTTAGAACTCGGTGTATTCTGGCATATTACTCACAAATTCATTGTTCTGAAGCTTACTACACTTGAATTGAGTCTATTCTGGCCTATTATACATCATTTCATAGTAATGCAGCATAATACGTCAGAATACTGTCGTATTACACACAAATTAGGTTTTGCTGTTTAGTACGTCAAAACTCAGTGTTTTGTGGCATATTACTCACAAATTGGGTGTACTGAAGCTTACTACACTTGAATTGAGTGTATTCTGGCCTGTTACACATGACGTCGTTGTTTTGGAGCTTAATAACTAAGAACACTGGCTAATTATACACAAATTAGGTCTCTTGCTGTTTAGTACGTCAAAACTCCGTGTTCTATGGCATATTACTCACAAATTGGGTGTACTGCAGCTTACTACACCAGAAATTGCAGTCTGGACACACGAATTTGGTGTATTCTAGCTTACTACGTTAGAACTCGGTGAATTCTGGCATATTACTCACAAGTTCATTGTTCTGAAGCTTACTACATTAGAAGTGAGTGTATTCTGGCCTATTATACATCATTTCGTAGTAATGCAGCAAAATACGTCAGAATACTGTCGTATTACACACAGATTAGATCTTGCTGTTTAGTACGTCAAATCTCAGTGTTTTGTGGCATATTACTCACAAATTGGGTGTACTGAAGCTTACTACACTTGAATTGAGTGTATTCTGACTTGTTACACATGACTGTTGTTTTGCAGCTTAATAACTAAGAACACTGGCGAATTATACATAAATTAGGTCTCTAGCTGTTTAGTACGTCAAAACTCAGTGTTCTATTGCATATTACTCACAAATTGGGTGTACTGCAGCTTACTACACCAGAAATTGCAGTCTGGACACACGAATTTGGTGTATTCTAGCTTACTACGTTAGAACTCGGTGTATTCTGGCATATTACTCACAAGTTCATTGTTCTGAAGCTTACTACACTTGAATTGAGTCTATTCTGGCCTATTATACATCATTTCGTAGTAATGCAGCATAATACGTCAGAATACTGTCGTATTACACACAAATTAGGTCTTGCTGTTTAGTACGTCAAAACTCAGTGTTTTGTGGCATATTACTCACAAATTGGGTGTACAAGCTTACTACACTTGAATTGAGTGTATTCTGACTTGTTACACATGACTGTTGTTTTGCAGCTTAATAACTAAGAACACTGGCGAATTATACACAAATTAGGTCTCTTGCTGTTTAGTACGTCAAAACTCAGTGTTCTATGGCATATTACTCACAAATTGGGTGTACTGCAGCTTACTAATCCAGAAATTGCAGTCTGGACACACGAATTTGGTGTATTCTAGCTAACTACGTTAGAACTCGGTGTATTCTGTCATATTACTCACAAATTCATTGTTCTGAAGCTTACTACACTTGAATTGAGTCTATTCTGGCCTATTATACATCATTTCATAGTAATGCAGCATAATACGTCAGAATACTGTCGTATTACACACAAATTAGGTCTTGCTGTTTAGTACGTCAAAACTCAGTGTTTTGTGGCATATTACTCACAAATTGGGTGTACTGAAGCTTACTACACTTGAATTGAGTGTATTCTGGCCTGTTACACATGACTTCGTTGTTTTGGAGCTTAATAACTAAGAACACTGGCTAATTATACACAAATTAGGTCTCTTGCTGTTTAGTACGTCAAAACTCCGTGTTCTATGGCATATTACTCACAAATTGGGTGTACTGCAGCTTACTACACCAGAAATTGCAGTCTGGACACACGAATTGGGTGTATTCCAGTTTAGTACGCCAAAACTCGTTGTATTCTGGCATATTACTCACAAATTCATTGTACTGAAGCATACTACACTAGAATTGAGTGTAGTCTGGCCTGTTACACATGACTTCGTTGTTTTGCAGCTTAATAACTAAGAACACTGGCGAATTATACACAAATTAGGTCTCTTGCTGTTTAGTACGTCAAAACTCAGTGTTCTATGGCATATTACTCACAAATTGGTGTACTGCAGCTTACTACACCAGAAACTGCAGTCTGGACACACGAATTTGGTGTATTCTAGCTTACTACGTTAGAACTCGGTGTATTCTGGCATATTACTCACAAGTTCATTGTTGTGAAGCTTACTACTATTGAATTGAGTCTATTCTGGCCTATTATACATCATTTCGTAGTAATGCAGCAAAATACGTCAGAATACTGTCGTATTACACACACATTAGGTCTTGCTGTTTAGTACGTCAAAACTGAGTGTTTTGTGGCATATTACTCACAAATTGGGTGTACTGAAGCTTACTACATTTGAATTGAGTGTATTCTGGCCTGTTACACATGACTTCGTTGTTTTGCAGCTTAATAACTAAGAACACTGGCGAATTATACACAAATTAGGTCTCTTGCTGTTTAGTACGTCAAAACTCAGTGTTCTATGTCATATTACTCACAAATTGGGTAAAGTGCAGCTTACTACACCAGAAATTACAGTCTGGACACACGAATTTGGTGTATTCTAGCTTACTACGTTAGAACTCGGTGAATTCTGGCATATTACTCACAAGTTCATTGTTCTGAAGCTTACTACATTAGAAGTGAGTGTATTCTGGCCTATTATACATCATTTCGTAGTAATGCAGCAAAATACGTCAGAATACTGTCGTATTACACACAGATTAGATCTTGCTGTTTAGTACGTCAAATCTCAGTGTTTTGTGGCATATTACTCACAAATTGGGTGTACTGAAGCTTACTACACTTGAATTGAGTGTATTCTGACTTGTTACACATGACTGTTGTTTTGCAGCTTAATAACTAAGAACACTGGCGAATTATACACAAATTAGGTCTCTAGCTGTTTAGTACGTCAAAACTCAGTGTTCTATTGCATATTACTCACAAATTGGGTGTACTGCAGCTTACTACACCAGAAATTGCAGTCTGGACACACGAATTTGGTGTATTCTAGCTTACTACGTTAGAACTCGGTGTATTCTGGCATATTACTCACAAGTTCATTGTTCTGAAGCTTACTACACTTGAATTGAGTCTATTCTGGCCTATTATACATCATTTCGTAGTAATGCAGCATAATACGTCAGAATACTGTCGTATTACACACAAATTAGGTCTTGCTGTTTAGTACGTCAAAACTCAGTGTTTTGTGGCATATTACTCACAAATTGGGTGTACAAGCTTACTACACTTGAATTGAGTGTATTCTGACTTGTTACACATGACTGTTGTTTTGCAGCTTAATAACTAAGAACACTGGCGAATTATACACAAATTAGGTCTCTTGCTGTTTAGTACGTCAAAACTCAGTGTTCTATGGCATATTACTCACAAATTGGGTGTACTGCAGCTTACTAATCCAGAAATTGCAGTCTGGACACACGAATTTGGTGTATTCTAGCTAACTACGTTAGAACTCGGTGTATTCTGGCATATTACTCACAAATTCATTGTTCTGAAGCTTACTACACTTGAATTGAGTCTATTCTGGCCTATTATACATCATTTCATAGTAATGCAGCATAATACGTCAGAATACTGTCGTATTACACACAAATTAGGTTTTGCTGTTTAGTACGTCAAAACTCAGTGTTTTGTGGCATATTACTCACAAATTGGGTGTACTGAAGCTTACTACACTTGAATTGAGTGTATTCTGGCCTGTTACACATGACGTCGTTGTTTTGGAGCTTAATAACTAAGAACACTGGCTAATTATACACAAATTAGGTCTCTTGCTGTTTAGTACGTCAAAACTCCGTGTTCTATGGCATATTACTCACAAATTGGGTGTACTGCAGCTTACTACACCAGAAATTGCAGTCTGGACACACGAATTTGGTGTATTCTAGCTTACTACGTTAGAACTCGGTGTATTCTGTCATATTACTCACGTTCATTGTTCTGAAGCTTACTACACTTGAATTGAGTCTATTCTGGCCTATTATACATCATTTCGTAGTAATGCAGCATAATACGTCAGAATACTGTCGTATTACACACAAATTAGGTCTTGCTGTTTAGTACGTCAAAACTCAGTGTTTTGTGCATATTACTCACAAATTGGGTGTACTGAAGCTTACTACATTTGAATTGAGTGTATTCTGGCCTGTTACACATGACTTCGTTGTTTTGCAGCTTAATAACTAAGAACACTGGCGAATTATACACAAATTAGGTCTCTTGCTGTTTAGTACGTCAAAACTCAGTGTTCTATGTCATATTACTCACAAATTGGGTAAAGTGCAGCTTACTACACCAGAAATTACAGTCTGGACACACGAATTGGTGTATTCTAGCTTACTACGTTAGAACTCGGTGAATTCTGGCATATTACTCACAAGTTCATTGTTCTGAAGCTTACTACATTAGAAGTGAGTGTATTCTGGCCTATTATACATCATTTCGTAGTAATGCAGCAAAATACGTCAGAATACTGTCGTATTACACACAGATTAGATCTTGCTGTTTAGTACGTCAAATCTCAGTGTTTTGTGGCATATTACTCACAAATTGGGTGTACTGAAGCTTACTACACTTGAATTGAGTGTATTCTGACTTGTTACACATGACTGTTGTTTTGCAGCTTAATAACTAAGAACACTGGCGAATTATACATAAATTAGGTCTCTAGCTGTTTAGTACGTCAAAACTCAGTGTTCTATTGCATATTACTCACAAATTGGGTGTACTGCAGCTTACTACACCAGAAATTGCAGTCTGGACACACGAATTTGGTGTATTCTAGCTTACTACGTTAGAACTCGGTGTATTCTGGCATATTACTCACAAGTTCATTGTTCTGAAGCTTACTACACTTGAATTGAGTCTATTCTGGCCTATTATACATCATTTCGTAGTAATGCAGCATAATACGTCAGAATACTGTCGTATTACACACAAATTAGGTCTTGCTGTTTAGTACGTCAAAACTCAGTGTTTTGTGGCATATTACTCACAAATTGGGTGTACAAGCTTACTACACTTGAATTGAGTGTATTCTGACTTGTTACACATGACTGTTGTTTTGCAGCTTAATAACTAAGAACACTGGCGAATTATACACAAATTAGGTCTCTTGCTGTTTAGTACGTCAAAACTCAGTGTTCTATGGCATATTACTCACAAATTGGGTGTACTGCAGCTTACTAATCCAGAAATTGCAGTCTGGACACACGAATTTGGTGTATTCTAGCTAACTACGTTAGAACTCGGTGTATTCTGTCATATTACTCACAAATTCATTGTTCTGAAGCTTACTACACTTGAATTGAGTCTATTCTGGCCTATTATACATCATTTCATAGTAATGCAGCATAATACGTCAGAATACTGTCGTATTACACACAAATTAGGTCTTGCTGTTTAGTACGTCAAAACTCAGTGTTTTGTGGCATATTACTCACAAATTGGGTGTACTGAAGCTTACTACACTTGAATTGAGTGTATTCTGGCCTGTTACACATGACTTCGTTGTTTTGGAGCTTAATAACTAAGAACACTGGCTAATTATACACAAATTAGGTCTCTTGCTGTTTAGTACGTCAAAACTCCGTGTTCTATGGCATATTACTCACAAATTGGGTGTACTGCAGCTTACTACACCAGAAATTGCAGTCTGGACACACGAATTGGGTGTATTCCAGTTTAGTACGCCAAAACTCGTTGTATTCTGGCATATTACTCACAAATTCATTGTACTGAAGCATACTACACTAGAATTGAGTGTAGTCTGGCCTGTTACACATGACTTCGTTGTTTTGCAGCTTAATAACTAAGAACACTGGCGAATTATACACAAATTAGGTCTCTTGCTGTTTAGTACGTCAAAACTCAGTGTTCTATGGCATATTACTCACAAATTGGTGTACTGCAGCTTACTACACCAGAAACTGCAGTCTGGACACACGAATTTGGTGTATTCTAGCTTACTACGTTAGAACTCGGTGTATTCTGGCATATTACTCACAAGTTCATTGTTGTGAAGCTTACTACTATTGAATTGAGTCTATTCTGGCCTATTATACATCATTTCGTAGTAATGCAGCAAAATACGTCAGAATACTGTCGTATTACACACACATTAGGTCTTGCTGTTTAGTACGTCAAAACTGAGTGTTTTGTGGCATATTACTCACAAATTGGGTGTACTGAAGCTTACTACATTTGAATTGAGTGTATTCTGGCCTGTTACACATGACTTCGTTGTTTTGCAGCTTAATAACTAAGAACACTGGCGAATTATACACAAATTAGGTCTCTTGCTGTTTAGTACGTCAAAACTCAGTGTTCTATGTCATATTACTCACAAATTGGGTAAAGTGCAGCTTACTACACCAGAAATTACAGTCTGGACACACGAATTTGGTGTATTCTAGCTTACTACGTTAGAACTCGGTGAATTCTGGCATATTACTCACAAGTTCATTGTTCTGAAGCTTACTACATTAGAAGTGAGTGTATTCTGGCCTATTATACATCATTTCGTAGTAATGCAGCAAAATACGTCAGAATACTGTCGTATTACACACAGATTAGATCTTGCTGTTTAGTACGTCAAAACTCAGTGTTTTGTGGCATATTACTCACAAATTGGGTGTACTGAAGCTTACTACACTTGAATTGAGTGTATTCTGGCCTGTTACACATGACTGTGGTGTATTCTAGCTAACTACGTTAGAACTCGGTGTATTCTGTCATATTACTCACAAATTCATTGTTCTGAAGCTTACTACACTTGAATTGAGTCTATTCTGGCCTATTATAATTCATTTCATAGTAATGCAGCATAATACGTCAGAATACTGTCGTATTACACACAAATTAGGTCTTGCTGTTTAGTACGTCAAAACTCAGTGTTTTGTGGCATATTACTCACAAATTGGGTGTACTGAAGCTTACTACACTTGAATTGAGTGTATTCTGGCCTGTTACACATGACTTCGTTGTTTTGCAGCTTAATAAGTAAGAACACTGGCTAATTATACACAAATTAGGTCTCTTGCTGTTTAGTACGTCAAAACTCCGTGTTCTATGGCATATTACTCACAAATTGGGTGTACTGCAGCTTAGTACTCCAGAAATTGCAGTCTGGACACACGAATTTGGTGTATTCTAGCTAACTACGTTAGAACTCGGTGTATTCTGTCATATTACTCACAAATTCATTGTTCTGAAGCTTACTACACTTGAATTGAGTCTATTCTGGCCTATTATACATCATTTCATAGTAATGCAGCATAATACGTCAGAATACTGTCGTATTACACACAAATTAGGTCTTGCTGTTTAGTACGTCAAAACTGAGTGTTTTGTGGCATATTACTCACAAATTGGGTGTACTGAAGCTTACTACACTTGAATTGAGTGTATTCTGGCCTGTTACACATGACTTCGTTGTTTTGGAGCTTAATAACTAAGAACACTGGCTAATTATACACAAATTAGGTCTCTTGCTGTTTAGTACGTCAAAACTCAGTTCTATGGCATATTACTCACAAATTGGGTGTACTGCAGCTTACTACACCAGAAATTGCAGTCTGGACACACGAATTGGGTGTATTCCAGTTTAGTACGCCAAAACTCGTTGTATTCTGGCATATTACTCACAAATTCATTGTACTGAAGCATACTACACTAGAATTGAGTGTATTCTGGCCTGTTACACATGACTTCGTTGTTTTGCAGCTTAATAACTAAGAACACTGGCGAATTATACACAAATTAGGTCTCTTGCTGTTTAGTACGTCAAAACTCAGTGTTCTATGGCATATTACTGACAAATTGGGTGTACTGCAGCTTACTACACCAGAAATTGCAGTCTGGACACACGAATTTGGTGTATTCTAGCTTACTACGTTAGAACTCGGTGTATTCTGGCATATTACTCACAAGTTCATTGTTCTGAAGCTTACTACACTTGAATTGAGTCTATTCTGGCCTATTATACATCATTTCGTAGTAATGCAGCATAATACGTCAGAATACTGTCGTATTACACACAAATTAGGTCTTGCTGTTTAGTACGTCAAAACTCAGTGTTTTGTGCATATTACTCACAAATTGGGTGTACTGAAGCTTACTACATTTGAATTGAGTGTATTCTGGCCTGTTACACATGACTTCGTTGTTTTGCAGCTTAATAACTAAGAACACTGGCGAATTATACACAAATTAGGTCTCTTGCTGTTTAGTACGTCAAAACTCAGTGTTCTATGTAATATTACCCACAAATTGGGTAAAGTGCAGCTTACTACACCAGAAATTGCAGTCTGGACACACGAATTTGGTGTATTCTAGCTTACTACGTTAGAACTCGGTGTATTCTGGCATATTACTCACAAGTTCATTGTTCTGAAACTTACTACTATTGAATTGAGTCTATTCTGGCCTATTATACATCATTTCGTAGTAATGCAGCAAAATACATCAGAATACTGTCGTATTACACACAAATTAAGACTTGCTGTTTAGTACGTCAAAACTGAGTGTTTTGTGGCATATTACTCACAAATTGGGTGTACTGAAGCTTACTACACTTGAATTGAGTGTATTCTGGCATGTTACACATGACTTCGTTGTTTTGCAGCTTAATAACTAAGAACACTGGCGAATTATACACAAATTAGGTCTCTTGCTGTTTAGTACGTCAAAACTCAGTTCTATTGCATATTACTCACATATTGGGTGTAGTGCAGCTTACTACACCAGAAATTGCAGTCTGGACACACGAATTTGGTGTATTCTAGCTTACTACGTTAGAACTCGGTGAATTCTGGCATATTACTCACAAGTTCATTGTTCTGAAGCTTACTACATTAGAAGTGAGTGTATTCTGGCCTATTATACATCATTTCGTTGTATTTTAGCATAATACGTCAGAATACTGTCGTATTACACACAGATTAGATCTTGCTGTTTAGTACGTCAAAACTCAGTGTTTTGTGGCATATTACTCACAAATTGGGTGTACTGAAGCTTACTACACTTGAATTGAGTGTATTCTGGCCTGTTACACATGACTTTGGTGTATTCTAGCTAACTACGTTAGAACTCGGTGTATTCTGTCATATTACTCACAAATTCATTGTTCTGAAGCTTACTACACTTGAATTGAGTCTATTCTGGCCTATTATACATCATTTCATAGTAATGCAGCATAATACGTCAGAATACTGTCGTATTACACACAAATTAGGTCTTGCTGTTTAGTACGTCAAAACTCAGTGTTTTGTGGCATATTACTCACAAATTGGGTGTACTGAAGCTTACTACACTTGAATTGAGTGTATTCTGACTTGTTACACATGACTGTTGTTTTGCAGCTTAATAACTAAGAACACTGGCGAATTATACACAAATTAGGTCTCTAGCTGTTTAGTACGTCAAAACTCAGTGTTCTATTGCATATTACTCACAAATTGGGTGTACTGCAGCTTACTACACCAGAAATTGCAGTCTGGACACACGAATTTGGTGTATTCTAGCTTACTACGTTAGAACTCGGTGTATTCTGGCATATTACTCACAAGTTCATTGTTCTGAAGCTTACTACTATTGAATTGAGTCTATTCTGGCCTATTATACATCATTTCGTAGTAATGCAGCAAAATACATCAGAATACTGTCGTATTACACACAAATTAAGACTTGCTGTTTAGTACGTCAAAACTGAGTGTTTTGTGGCATATTACTCACAAATTGGGTGTACTGAAGCTTACTACACTTGAATTGAGTGTATTCTGGCATGTTACACATGACTTCGTTGTTTTGCAGCTTAATAACTAAGAACACTGGCGAATTATACACAAATTAGGTCTCTTGCTGTTTAGTACGTCAAAACTCAGTTCTATTGCATATTACTCACATATTGGGTGTAGTGCAGCTTACTACACCAGAAATTGCAGTCTGGACACACGAATTTGGTGTATTCTAGCTTACTACGTTAGAACTCGGTGAATTCTGGCATATTACTCACAAGTTCATTGTTCTGAAGCTTACTACATTAGAAGTGAGTGTATTCTGGCCTATTATACATCATTTCGTTGTATTTTAGCATAATACGTCAGAATACTGTCGTATTACACACAGATTAGATCTTGCTGTTTAGTACGTCAAAACTCAGTGTTTTGTGGCATATTACTCACAAATTGGGTGTACTGAAGCTTACTACACTTGAATTGAGTGTATTCTGGCCTGTTACACATGACTTTGGTGTATTCTAGCTAACTACGTTAGAACTCGGTGTATTCTGTCATATTACTCACAAATTCATTGTTCTGAAGCTTACTACACTTGAATTGAGTCTATTCTGGCCTATTATACATCATTTCGTAGTAATGCAGCATAATACGTCAGAATACTGTCGTATTACACACAAATTAGGTCTTGCTGTTTAGTACGTCAAAACTCAGTGTTTTGTGCATATTACTCACAAATTGGGTGTACTGAAGCTTACTACATTTGAATTGAGTGTATTCTGGCCTGTTACACATGACTTCGTTGTTTTGCAGCTTAATAACTAAGAACACTGGCGAATTATACACAAATTAGGTCTCTTGCTGTTTAGTACGTCAAAACTCAGTGTTCTATGTCATATTACCCACAAATTGGGTAAAGTGCAGCTTACTACACCAGAAATTGCAGTCTGGACACACGAATTTGGTGTATTCTAGCTTACTACGTTAGAACTCGGTGTATTCTGGCATATTACTCACAAGTTCATTGTTCTGAAGCTTACTACTATTGAATTGAGTCTATTCTGGCCTATTATACATCATTTCGTAGTAATGCAGCAAAATACATCAGAATACTGTCGTATTACACACAAATTAAGACTTGCTGTTTAGTACGTCAAAACTGAGTGTTTTGTGGCATATTACTCACAAATTGGGTGTACTGAAGCTTACTACACTTGAATTGAGTGTATTCTGGCATGTTACACATGACTTCGTTGTTTTGCAGCTTAATAACTAAGAACACTGGCGAATTATACACAAATTAGGTCTCTTGCTGTTTAGTACGTCAAAACTCAGTTCTATTGCATATTACTCACATATTGGGTGTAGTGCAGCTTACTACACCAGAAATTGCAGTCTGGACACACGAATTTGGTGTATTCTAGCTTACTACGTTAGAACTCGGTGAATTCTGGCATATTACTCACAAGTTCATTGTTCTGAAGCTTACTACATTAGAAGTGAGTGTATTCTGGCCTATTATACATCATTTCGTTGTATTTTAGCATAATACGTCAGAATACTGTCGTATTACACACAGATTAGATCTTGCTGTTTAGTACGTCAAAACTCAGTGTTTTGTGGCATATTACTCACAAATTGGGTGTACTGAAGCTTACTACACTTGAATTGAGTGTATTCTGGCCTGTTACACATGACTTTGGTGTATTCTAGCTAACTACGTTAGAACTCGGTGTATTCTGTCATATTACTCACAAATTCATTGTTCTGAAGCTTACTACACTTGAATTGAGTCTATTCTGGCCTATTATACATCATTTCATAGTAATGCAGCATAATACGTCAGAATACTGTCGTATTACACACAAATTAGGTCTTGCTGTTTAGTACGTCAAAACTCAGTGTTTTGTGGCATATTACTCACAAATTGGGTGTACTGAAGCTTACTACACTTGAATTGAGTGTATTCTGACTTGTTACACATGACTGTTGTTTTGCAGCTTAATAACTAAGAACACTGGCGAATTATACACAAATTAGGTCTCTAGCTGTTTAGTACGTCAAAACTCAGTGTTCTATTGCATATTACTCACAAATTGGGTGTACTGCAGCTTACTACACCAGAAATTGCAGTCTGGACACACGAATTTGGTGTATTCTAGCTTACTACGTTAGAACTCGGTGTATTCTGGCATATTACTCACAAGTTCATTGTTCTGAAGCTTACTACTATTGAATTGAGTCTATTCTGGCCTATTATACATCATTTCGTAGTAATGCAGCAAAATACATCAGAATACTGTCGTATTACACACAAATTAAGACTTGCTGTTTAGTACGTCAAAACTGAGTGTTTTGTGGCATATTACTCACAAATTGGGTGTACTGAAGCTTACTACACTTGAATTGAGTGTATTCTGGCATGTTACACATGACTTCGTTGTTTTGCAGCTTAATAACTAAGAACACTGGCGAATTATACACAAATTAGGTCTCTTGCTGTTTAGTACGTCAAAACTCAGTTCTATTGCATATTACTCACATATTGGGTGTAGTGCAGCTTACTACACCAGAAATTGCAGTCTGGACACACGAATTTGGTGTATTCTAGCTTACTACGTTAGAACTCGGTGAATTCTGGCATATTACTCACAAGTTCATTGTTCTGAAGCTTACTACATTAGAAGTGAGTGTATTCTGGCCTATTATACATCATTTCGTTGTATTTTAGCATAATACGTCAGAATACTGTCGTATTACACACAGATTAGATCTTGCTGTTTAGTACGTCAAAACTCAGTGTTTTGTGGCATATTACTCACAAATTGGGTGTACTGAAGCTTACTACACTTGAATTGAGTGTATTCTGGCCTGTTACACATGACTTTGGTGTATTCTAGCTAACTACGTTAGAACTCGGTGTATTCTGTCATATTACTCACAAATTCATTGTTCTGAAGCTTACTACACTTGAATTGAGTCTATTCTGGCCTATTATACATCATTTCATAGTAATGCAGCATAATACGTCAGAATACTGTCGTATTACACACAAATTAGGTCTTGCTGTTTAGTACGTCAAAACTCAGTGTTTTGTGGCATATTACTCACAAATTGGGTGTACTGAAGCTTACTACACTTGAATTGAGTGTATTCTGGCCTGTTACACATGACTTCGTTGTTTTGCAGCTTAATAACTAAGAACACTGGATAATTATACACAAATTAGGTCTCTTGCTGTTTAGTACGTCAAAACTCCGTTTTCTATGGCATATTACTCACAAATTGGGTGTACTGCAGCTTAGTACTCCAGAAATTGCAGTCTGGACACACGAATTTGGTGTATTCTAGCTAACTACGTTAGAACTCGGTGTATTCTGTCATATTACTCACAAATTCATTGTTCTGAAGCTTACTACACTTGAATTGAGTCTATTCTGGCCTATTATACATCATTTCATAGTAATGCAGCATAATACGTCAGAATACTGTCGTATTACACACAAATTAGGTCTTGCTGTTTAGTACGTCAAAACTGAGTGTTTTGTGGCATATTACTCACAAATTGGGTGTACTGAAGCTTACTACACTTGAATTGAGTGTATTCTGGCCTGTTACACATGACTTCGTTGTTTTGGAGCTTAATAACTAAGAACACTGGCTAATTATACACAAATTAGGTCTCTTGCTGTTTAGTACGTCAAAACTCAGTTCTATGGCATATTACTCACAAATTGGGTGTACTGCAGCTTACTACACCAGAAATTGCAGTCTGGACACACGAATTGGGTGTATTCCAGTTTAGTACGCCAAAACTCGTTGTATTCTGGCATATTACTCACAAATTCATTGTACTGAAGCATACTACACTAGAATTGAGTGTATTCTGGCCTGTTACACATGACTTCGTTGTTTTGCAGCTTAATAACTAAGAACACTGGCGAATTATACACAAATTAGGTCTCTTGCTGTTTAGTACGTCAAAACTCAGTGTTCTATGGCATATTACTGACAAATTGGGTGTACTGCAGCTTACTACACCAGAAATTGCAGTCTGGACACACGAATTTGGTGTATTCTAGCTTACTACGTTAGAACTCGGTGTATTCTGGCATATTACTCACAAGTTCATTGTTCTGAAGCTTACTACACTTGAATTGAGTCTATTCTGGCCTATTATACATCATTTCGTAGTAATGCAGCATAATACGTCAGAATACTGTCGTATTACACACAAATTAGGTCTTGCTGTTTAGTACGTCAAAACTCAGTGTTTTGTGCATATTACTCACAAATTGGGTGTACTGAAGCTTACTACATTTGAATTGAGTGTATTCTGGCCTGTTACACATGACTTCGTTGTTTTGCAGCTTAATAACTAAGAACACTGGCGAATTATACACAAATTAGGTCTCTTGCTGTTTAGTACGTCAAAACTCAGTGTTCTATGTCATATTACCCACAAATTGGGTAAGGTGCAGCTTACTACACCAGAAATTGCAGTCTGGACACACGAATTTGGTGTATTCTAGCTTACTACGTTAGAACTCGGTGTATTCTGGCATATTACTCACAAGTTCATTGTTCTGAAGCTTACTACTATTGAATTGAGTCTATTCTGGCCTATTATACATCATTTCGTAGTAATGCAGCAAAATACATCAGAATACTGTCGTATTACACACAAATTAGGTCTTGCTGTTTAGTACGTCAAAACTGAGTGTTTTGTGGCATATTACTCACAAATTGGGTGTACTGAAGCTTACTACACTTGAATTGAGTGTATTCTGGCCTGTTACACATGACTTCGTTGTTTTGCAGCTTAATAACTAAGAACACTGGCGAATTATACACAAATTAGGTCTCTTGCTGTTTAGTACGTCAAAACTCAGTTCTATTGCATATTACTCACATATTGGGTGTAGTGCAGCTTACTACACCAGAAATTGCAGTCTGGACACACGAATTTGGTGTATTCTAGCTTACTACGTTAGAACTCGGTGAATTCTGGCATATTACTCACAAGTTCATTGTTCTGAAGCTTACTACATTAGAAGTGAGTGTATTCTGGCCTATTATACATCATTTCGTTGTATTTTAGCATAATACGTCAGAATACTGTCGTATTACACACAGATTAGATCTTGCTGTTTAGTACGTCAAAACTCAGTGTTTTGTGGCATATTACTCACAAATTGGGTGTACTGAAGCTTACTATACTTGAATTGAGTGTATTCTGGCCTGTTACACATGACTTTGGTGTATTCTAGCTAACTACGTTAGAACTCGGTGTATTCTGTCATATTACTCACAAATTCATTGTTCTGAAGCTTACTACACTTGAATTGAGTCTATTCTGGCCTATTATACATCATTTCATAGTAATGCAGCATAATACGTCAGAATACTGTCGTATTACACACAAATTAGGTCTTGCTGTTTAGTACGTCAAAACTCAGTGTTTTGTGGCATATTACTCACAAATTGGGTGTACTGAAGCTTACTACACTTGAATTGAGTGTATTCTGGCCTGTTACACATGACGTCGTTGTTTTGCAGCTTAATAACTAAGAACACTGGCTAATTATACACAAATTAGGTCTCTTGCTGTTTAGTACGTCAAAACTCAGTGTTCTATGGCATATTACTCACAAATTGGGTGTACTGCAGCTTACTACACCAGAAATTGCAGTCTGGACACACGAATTTGGTGTATTCTAGCTTACTACGTTAGAACTCGGTGTATTCTGGCATATTACTCACAAGTTCATTGTTCTGAAGCTTACTACTATTGAATTGAGTCTATTCTGGCCTATTATACATCATTTCGTAGTAATGCAGCAAAATACATCAGAATACTGTCGTATTACACACATTAGGTCGTGCTGTTTAGTACGTCAAAACTGAGTGTTTTGTGGCATATTACTCACAAATTGGGTGTACTGAAGCTTACTACACTTGAATTGAGTGTATTCTGGCCTGTTACACATGACTTCGTTGTTTTGCAGCTTAATAACTAAGAACACTGGCGAATTATACACAAATTAGGTCTCTTGCTGTTTAGTACGTCAAAACTCAGTTCTATTGCATATTACTCACATATTGGGTGTACTGCAGCTTACTACACCAGAAATTGCAGTCTGGACACACGAATTTGGTGTATTCTAGCTTACTACGTTAGAACTCGGTGAATTCTGGCATATTACTCACAAGTTCATTGTTCTAAAGCTTACTACATTAGAAGTGAGTGTATTCTGGCCTATTATACATCATTTCGTTGTATTTTAGCATAATACGTCAGAATACTGTCGTATTACACACAGATTAGATCTTGCTGTTTAGTACGTCAAAACTCAGTGTTTTGTGGCATATTACTCACAAATTGGGTGTACTGAAGCTTACTACACTTGAATTGAGTGTATTCTGGCCTGTTACACATGACTTTGGTGTATTCTAGCTAACTACGTTAGAACTCGGTGTATTCTGTCATATTACTCACAAATTCATTGTTCTGAAGCTTACTACACTTGAATTGAGTCTATTCTGGCCTATTATACATCATTTCATAGTAATGCAGCATAATACGTCAGAATACTGTCGTATTACACACAAATTAGGTCTTGCTGTTTAGTACGTCAAAACTCAGTGTTTTGTGGCATATTACTCACAAATTGGGTGTACTGAAGCTTACTACACTTGAATTGAGTGTATTCTGGCCTGTTACACATGACTTCGTTGTTTTGCAGCTTAATAACTAAGAACACTGGCTAATTATACACAAATTAGGTCTCTTGCTGTTTAGTACGTCAAAACTCAGTGTTCTATGGCATATTACTCACAAATTGGGTGTACTGCAGCTTACTACACCAGAAATTGCAGTCTGGACACACGAATTTGGTGTATTCTAGCTTACTACGTTAGAACTCGGTGTATTCTGTCATATTACTCACGTTCATTGTTCTGAAGCTTACTACACTTGAATTGAGTCTATTCTGGCCTATTATACATCATTTCGTTGTATTTTAGCATAATACGTCAGAATACTGTCGTATTACACACAGATTAGATCTTGCTGTTTAGTACGTCAAAACTCAGTGTTTTGTGGCATATTACTCACAAATTGGGTGTACTGAAGCTTACTACACTTGAATTGAGTGTATTCTGGCCTGTTACACATGACTTTGGTGTATTCTAGCTAACTACGTTAGAACTCGGTGTATTCTGTCATATTACTCACAAATTCATTGTTCTGAAGCTTACTACACTTGAATTTAGTCTATTCTGGCCTATTATACATCATTTCATAGTAATGCAGCATAATACGTCAGAATACTGTCGTATTACACACAAATTAGGTCTTGCTGTTTAGTACGTCAAAACTCAGTGTTTTGTGGCATATTACTCACAAATTGGGTGTACTGAAGCTTACTACACTTGAATTGAGTGTATTCTGGCCTGTTACACATGACTTCGTTGTTTTGCAGCTTAATAACTAAGAACACTGGCGAATTATACACAAATTAGGTCTCTTGCTGTTTAGTACGTCAAAACTCAGTGTTCTATGGCATATTACTCACAAATTGGGTGTACTGCATCTTACTACACCAGAAATTGCAGTCTGGACACACGAATTTGGTGTATTCTAGCTTACTACGTTAGAACTCGGTGTATTCTGTCATATTACTCACGTTCATTGTTCTGAAGCTTACTACACTTGAATTGAGTCTATTCTGGCCTATTATACATCATTTCGTAGTAATGCAGCATAATACGTCAGAATACTGTCGTATTACACACAAATTAGGTCTTGCTGTTTAGTACGTCAAAACTCAGTGTTTTGTGCATATTACTCACAAATTGGGTGTACTGAAGCTTACTACATTTGAATTGAGTGTATTCTGGCCTGTTACACATGACTTCGTTGTTTTGCAGCTTAATAACTAAGAACACTGGCGAATTATACACAAATTAGGTCTCTTGCTGTTTAGTACGTCAAAACTCAGTGTTCTATGTCATATTACTCACAAATTGGGTAAAGTGCAGCTTACTACACCAGAAATTACAGTCTGGACACACGAATTTGGTGTATTCTAGCTTACTACGTTAGAACTCGGTGAATTCTGGCATATTACTCACAAGTTCACTGTTCTGAAGCTTACTACATTAGAAGTGAGTGTATTCTGGCCTATTATACATCATTTCGTAGTAATGCAGCAAAATACGTCAGAATACTGTCGTATTACACACAGATTAGATCTTGCTGTTTAGTACGTCAAATCTCAGTGTTTTGTGGCATATTACTCACAAATTGGGTGTACTGAAGCTTACTACACTTGAATTGAGTGTATTCTGGCCTGTTACACATGACTTTGGTGTATTCTAGCTAACTACGTTAGAACTCGGTGTATTCTGTCATATTACTCACAAATTCATTGTTCTGAAGCTTACTACACTTGAATTGAGTCTATTCTGGCCTATTATACATCATTTCATAGTAATGCAGCATAATACGTCAGAATACTGTCGTATTACACACAAATTAGGTCTTGCTGTTTAGTACGTCAAAACTCAGTGTTTTGTGGCATATTACTCACAAATTGGGTGTACTGAAGCTTACTACACTTGAATTGAGTGTATTCTGGCCTGTTACACATGACTTCGATGTTTTGCAGCTTAATAACTAAGAACACTGGCTAATTATACACAAATTAGGTCTCTTGCTGTTTAGTACGTCAAAACTCAGTGTTCTATGTCATATTACTCACAAATTGGGTAAAGTGCAGCTTACTACACCAGAAATTGCAGTCTGGACACACGAATTTGGTGTATTCTAGCTTACTACGTTAGAACTCGGTGTATTCTGGCATATTACTCACAAGTTCATTGTTCTGAAGCTTACTACTATTGAATTGAGTCTATTCTGGCCTATTATACATCATTTCGTAGTAATGCAGCAAAATACATCAGAATACTGTCGTATTACACACATTAGGTCTTGCTGTTTAGTACGTCAAAACTGAGTGTTTTGTGGCATATTACTCACAAATTGGGTGTACTGAATCTTACTACACTTGAATTGAGTGTATTCTGGCCTGTTACACATGACTTCGTTGTTTTGCAGCTTAATAAATAAGAACACTGGCGAATTATACACAAATTAGGTCTCTTGCTGTTTAGTACGTCAAAACTCAGTTCTATTGCATATTACTCACATATTGGGTGTACTGCAGCTTACTACACCAGAAATTGCAGTCTGGACACACGAATTTGGTGTATTCTAGCTTACTACGTTAGAACTCGGTGAATTCTGGCATATTACTCACAAGTTCATTGTTCTGAAGCTTACTACATTAGAAGTGAGTGTATTCTGGCCTATTATACATCATTTCGTAGTAATGCAGCAAAATACGTCAGAATACTGTCGTATTACACACAGATTAGATCTTGCTGTTTAGTACGTCAAAACTCAGTGTTTTGTGGCATATTACTCACAAATTGGGTGTACTGAAGCTTACTACACTTGAATTGAGTGTATTCTGGCCCTTTACACATGACTTTGGTGTATTCTAGCTAACTACGATAGAACTCGGTGTATTCTGTCATATTACTCACAAATTCATTGTTCTGAAGCTTACTACACTTGAATTGAGTCTATTCTGGCCTATTATACATCATTTCATAGTAATGCAGCATAATACGTCAGAATACTGTCGTATTACACACAAATTAGGTCTTGCTGTTTAGTACGTCAAAACTCAGTGTTTTGTGGCATATTACTCACAAATTGGGTGTACTGAAGCTTACTACACTTGAATTGAGTGTATTCTGGCCTGTTACACATGACTTCGTTGTTTTGCAGCTTAATAACTAAGAACACTGGCTAATTATACACAAATTAGGTCTCTTGCTGTTTAGTACGTCAAAACTCAGTGTTCTATGGCATATTACTCACAAATTGGGTGTACTGCAGCTTACTACACCAGAAATTGCAGTCTGGACACACGAATTTGGTGTATTCTAGCTTACTACGTTAGAACTCGGTGTATTCTGTCATATTACTCACGTTCATTGTTCTGAAGCTTACTACACTTGAATTGAGTCTATTCTGGCCTATTATACATCATTTCGTAGTAATGCAGCATAATACGTCAGAATACTGTCGTATTACACACAAATTAGGTCTTGCTGTTTAGTACGTCAAAACTCAGTGTTTTGTGCATATTACTCACAAATTGGGTGTACTGAAGCTTACTACATTTGAATTGAGTGTATTCTGGCCTGTTACACATGACTTCGTTGTTTTGCAGCTTAATAACTAAGAACACTGGCGAATTATACACAAATTAGGTCTCTTGCTGTTTAGTACGTCAAAACTCAGTGTTCTATGTCATATTACTCACAAATTGGGTAAAGTGCAGCTTACTACACCAGAAATTACAGTCTGGACACACGAATTTGGTGTATTCTAGCTTACTACGTTAGAACTCGGTGAATTCTGGCATATTACTCACAAGTTCATTGTTCTGAAGCTTACTACATTAGAAGTGAGTGTATTCTGGCCTATTATACATCATTTCGTAGTAATGCAGCAAAATACGTCAGAATACTGTCGTATTACACACAGATTAGATCTTGCTGTTTAGTACGTCAAAACTCAGTGTTTTGTGGCATATTACTCACAAATTGGGTGTACTGAAGCTTACTACACTTGAATTGAGTGTATTCTGGCCTGTTACACATGACTTTGGTGTATTCTAGCTAACTACGTTAGAACTCGGTGTATTCTGTCATATTACTCACAAATTCATTGTTCTGAAGCTTACTACACTTGAATTGAGTCTATTCTGGCCTATTATACATCATTTCATAGTAATGCAGCATAATACGTCAGAATACTGTCGTATTACACACAAATTAGGTCTTGCTGTTTAGTACGTCAAAACTCAGTGTTTTGTGGCATATTACTCACAAATTGGGTGTACTGAAGCTTACTACACTTGAATTGAGTGTATTCTGGCCTGTTACACATGACTTCGTTGTTTTGCAGCTTAATAACTAAGAACACTGGCTAATTTTAGGTCTCTTGCTGTTTAGTACGTCAAAACTCAGTGTTCTATGGCATATTACTCACAAATTGGGTGTACTGCAGCTTACTACACCAGAAATTGCAGTCTGGACACACGAATTTGGTGTATTCTAGCTTACTACGTTAGAACTCGGTGTATTCTGTCATATTACTCACAAGTTCATTGTTCTGAAGCTTACTACACTTGAATTGAGTCTATTCTGGCCTATTATACATCATTTCGTAGTAATGCAGCATAATACGTCAGAATACTGTCGTATTACACACAAATTAGGTCTTGCTGTTTAGTACGTCAAAACTCAGTGTTTTGTGCATATTACTCACAAATTGGGTGTACTGAAGCTTACTACATTTGAATTGAGTGTATTCTGGCCTGTTACACATGACTTCGTTGTTTTGCAGCTTAATAACTAAGAACACTGGCGAATTATACACATATTAGGTCTCTTGCTGTTTAGTACGTCAAAACTCAGTGTTCTATGTCATATTACTCACAAATTGGGTAAAGTGCAGCTTACTACACCAGAAATTGCAGTCTGGACACACGAATTTGGTGTATTCTAGCTTACTACGTTAGAACTCGGTGTATTCTGGCATATTACTCACAAGTTCATTGTTCTGAAGCTTAGTACACTTGAATTGAGTCTATTCTGGCCTATTATACATCATTTCGTAGTAATGCAGCATAATACGTCAGAATACTGTCGTATTACACACAAATTAGGTCTTGCTGTTTAGTTCGTCAAAACTCAGTGTTTTGTGGCATATTACTCACAAATTGGGTGTACAAGCTTACTACACTTGAATTGAGTGTATTCTGACTTGTTACACATGACTGTTGTTTTGCAGCTTAATAACTAAGAACACTGGCGAATTAGACACAAATTAGGTCTCTTGCTGTTTAGTATGTCAAAACTCAGTGTTCTATGGCATATTACTCACAAATTGGGTGTACTGCAGCTTACTACACCAGAAATTGCAGTCTGGACACACGAATTGGGTGTATTCCAGTTTAGTACGCCAAAACGCGTTGTATTCTGGCATATTACTCACAAATTCATTGTACTGAAGCATACTACACTAGAATTGAGTGTATTCTGGCCTGTTACACATGACTTCGTTGTTTTGCAGCTTAATAACTAAGAACACTGGCGAATTATACACAAATTAGGTCTCTTGCTGTTTAGTACGTCAAAACTCAGTGTTCTATGGCATATTACTCACAAATTGGGTGTACTGCAGCTTACTACTCCAGAAATTGCAGTCTGGACACACGAATTTGGTGTATTCTAGCTAACTACGTTAGAACTCGGTGTATTCTGTCATATTACTCACAAATTCATTGTTCTGAAGCTTACTACACTTGAATTGAGTCTATTCTGGCCTATTATACATCATTTCATAGTAATGCAGCATAATACGTCAGAATACTGTCGTATTACACACAAATTAGGTCTTGCTGTTTAGTACGTCAAAACTCAGTGTTTTGTGGCATATTACTCACAAATTGGGTGTACTGAAGCTTACTACACATGAATTGAGTGTATTCTGGCCTGTTACACATGACTTCGTTGTTTTGCAGCTTAATAACTAAGAACACGGGCTAATTATACACAAATAAGGTCTCTTGCTGTTTAGTACATCAAAACTCCGTGTTCTATGGCATATTACTCACAAATTGGGTGTACTGCAGCTTACTACACCAGAAATTGCAGTCTGGACACACGAATTTGGTGTATTCTAGCTTACTACGTTAGAACTCGGTGTATTCTGGCATATTACTCACAAGTTCATTGTTCTGAAGCTTACTACACTTGAATTGAGTCTATTCTGGCCTATTATAAATCATTTCGTAGTAATGCAGCATAATACGTCAGAATACTGTCGTATTACACACAAATTAGGTATTGCTGTTTAGTACGTCAAAACTCAGTGTTTTGTGGCATATTACTCACAAATTGGGTGTACAAGCTTACTACACTTGAATTGAGTGTATTCTGGCCTGTTACACATGACTTCGTTGTTTTGGAGCTTAATAACTAAGAACACTGGCTAATTATACACAAATTAGGTCTCTTGCTGTTTAGTACGTCAAAACTCCGTGTTCTATGGCATATTACTCACAAATTGGGTGTACTGCAGCTTACTACACCAGAAATTGCAGTCTGGACACACGAATTGGGTGTATTCCAGTTTAGTACGCCAAAACTCGTTGTATTCTGGCATATTACTCACAAATTCATTGTACTGAAGCATACTACACTAGAATTGAGTGTATTCTGGCCTGTTACACATGACTTCGTTGTTTTGCAGCTTAATAACTAAGAACACTGGCGAATTATACACAAATTAGGTCTCTTGCTGTTTAGTACGTCAAAACTCAGTGTTCTATGGCATATTACTCACAAATTGGGTGTACTGCAGCTTACTACTCCAGAAATTGCAGTCTGGACACACGAATGTGGTGTATTCTAGCTAACTACGTTAGAACTCGGTGTATTCTGTCATATTACTCACAAATTCATTGTTCTGAAGCTTACTACACTTGAATTGAGTCTATTCTGGCCTATTATACATCATTTCGTAGTAATGCAGCATAATACGTCAGAATACTGTCGTATTACACACAAATTAGGTCTTGCTGTTTAGTACGTCAAAACTCAGTGTTTTGTGGCATATTACTCACAAATTGGGTGTACAAGCTTACTACACTTGAATTGAGTGTATTCTGACTTGTTACACATGACTGTTGTTTTGCAGCTTAATAACTAAGAACACTGGCGAATTATACACAAATTAGGTCTCTTGCTGTTTAGTACGTCAAAACTCAGTGTTCTATGGCATATTACTCACAAATTGGGTGTACTGCAGCTTACTACTCCAGAAATTGCAGTCTGGACACGAATTTGGTGTATTCTAGCTAACTACGTTAGAACTCGGTGTATTCTGTCATATTACTCACAAATTCATTGTTCTGAAGCTTACTACACTTGAATTGAGTCTATTCTGGCCTATTATACATCATTTCATAGTAATGCAGCATAATACGTCAGAATACTGTCGTATTACACACAAATTAGGTCTTGCTGTTTAGTACGTCAAAACTCAGTGTTTTGTGGCATATTACTCACAAATTGGGTGTACTGAAGCTTACTACACTTGAATTGAGTGTATTCTGGCCTGTTACACATGACTTCGTTGTTTTGCAGCTTAATAACTAAGAACACTGGCTAATTATACACAAATTAGGTCTCTTGCTGTTTAGTACGTCAAAACTCCGTGTTCTATGGCATATTACTCACAAATTGGGTGTACTGCAGCTTACTACACCAGAAATTGCAGTCTGGACACACGAATTGGGTGTATTCCAGTTTAGTACGCCAAAACTCGTTGTATTCTGGCATATTACTCACAAATTCATTGTACTGAAGCATACTACACTAGAATTGAGTGTATTCTGGCCTGTTACACATGACTTCGTTGTTTTGCAGCTTAATAACTAAGAACACTGGCGAATTATACACAAATTAGGTCTCTTGCTGTTTAGTACGTCAAAACTCAGTGTTCTATGGCATATTACTCACAAATTGGGTGTACTGCAGCTTACTACTCCAGAAATTGCAGTCTGGACACACGAATGTGGTGTATTCTAGCTAACTACGTTAGAACTCGGTGTATTCTGTCATATTACTCACAAATTCATTGTTCTGAAGCTTACTACACTTGAATTGAGTCTATTCTGGCCTATTATACATCATTTCGTAGTAATGCAGCATAATACGTCAGAATACTGTCGTATTACACACAAATTAGGTCTTGCTGTTTAGTACGTCAAAACTCAGTGTTTTGTGGCATATTACTCACAAATTGGGTGTACAAGCTTACTACACTTGAATTGAGTGTATTCTGACTTGTTACACATGACTGTTGTTTTGCAGCTTAATAACTAAGAACACTGGCGAATTATACACAAATTAGGTCTCTTGCTGTTTAGTACGTCAAAACTCAGTGTTCTATGGCATATTACTCACAAATTGGGTGTACTGCAGCTTACTACTCCAGAAATTGCAGTCTGGACACGAATTTGGTGTATTCTAGCTAACTACGTTAGAAGTCGGTGTATTCTGTCATATTACTCACAAATTCATTGTTCTGAAGCTTACTACACTTGAATTGAGTCTATTCTGGCCTATTATACATCATTTCATAGTAATGCAGCATAATACGTCAGAATACTGTCGTATTACACACAAATTAGGTCTTGCTGTTTAGTACGTCAAAACTCAGTGTTTTGTGGCATATTACTCACAAATTGGGTGTACAAGCTTACTACACTTGAATTGAGTGTATTCTGACTTGTTACACATGACTGTTGTTTTGCAGCTTAATAACTAAGAACACTGGCGAATTATACACAAATTAGGTCTCTTGCTGTTTAGTACGTCAAAACTCCGTGTTCTATGGCATATTACTCACAAATTGGGTGTACTGCAGCTTACTACACCAGAAATTGCAGTCTGGACACACGAATTTGGTGTATTCTAGCTTACTACGTTAGAACTCGGTGTATTCTGGCATATTACTCACAAGTTCATTGTTCTGAAGCTTACTACACTTGAATTGAGTCTATTCTGGCCTATTATAAATCATTTCGTAGTAATGCAGCATAATACGTCAGAATACTGTCGTATTACACACAAATTAGGTCTTGCTGTTTAGTACGTCAAAACTCAGTGTTTTGTGGCATATTACTCACAAATTGGGTGTACAAGCTTACTACACTTGAATTGAGTGTATTCTGACGTGTTACACATGACTGTTGTTTTGCAGCTTAATAACTAAGAACACTGGCGAATTATACACAAATTAGTTCTCTTGCTGTTTAGTACGTCAAAACTCAGTGTTCTATGGCATATTACTCACAAATTGGGTGTACTGCAGCTTACTACTCCAGAAATTGCAGTCTGGACACACGAATTGGGTGTATTCCAGTTTAGTACGCCAAAACTCGTTGTATTCTGGCATATTACTCACAAATTCATTGTACTGAAGCATACTACACTAGAATTGAGTGTATTCTTGCCTGTTACACATGACTTCGTTGTTTTGCAGCTTAATAACTAAGAACACTGGCGAATTATACACAAATTAGGTCTCTTGCTGTTTAGTACGTCAAAACTCAGTGTTCTATGGCATATTACTCACAAATTGGGTGTACTGCAGCTTACTACTCCAGAAATTGCAGTCTGGACACACGAATTTGGTTTATTCTAGCTAACTACGTTAGAACTCGGTGTATTCTGTCATATTACTCACAAATTCATTGTTCTGAAGCTTACTACACTTGAATTGAGTCTATTCTGGCCTATTATACATCAGTTCGTAGTAATGCAGCATAATACGTCAGAATACTGTCGTATTACACACAAATTAGGTCTTGCTGTTTAGTACGTCAAAACTCAGTGTTTTGTGGCATATTACTCACAAATTGGGTGTACAAGCTTACTACACTTGAATTGAGTGTATTCTGAATTGTTACACATGACTGTTGTTTTGCAGCTTAATAACTAAGAACACTGGCGAATTATACACAAATTAGGTCTCTTGCTGTTTAGTACGTCAAAACTCAGTGTTCTATGGCATATTACTCACAAATTGGTGTACTGCAGCTTACTACTCCAGAAATTGCAGTCTGGACACACGAATTTGGTGTATTCTAGCTAACTACGTTAGAACTCGGTGTATTCTGTCATATTACTCACAAATTCATTGTTCTGAAGCTTACTACACTTGAATTGAGTCTATTCTGGCCTATTATACATCATTTCATAGTAATGCAGCATAATACGTCAGAATACTGTCGTATTACACACAAATTAGGTCTTGCTGTTTAGTACGTCAAAACTCAGTGTTTTGTGCATATTACTCACAAATTGGGTGTACTGAAGCTTACTACATTTGAATTGAGTGTATTCTGGCCTGTTACACATGACTTCGTTGTTTTGCAGCTTAATAACTAAGAACACTGGCGAATTATACACATATTAGGTCTCTTGCTGTTTAGTACGTCAAAACTCCGTGTTCTATGTCATATTATTCACAAATTGGGTGTACTGCAGCTTACTACACCAGAAATTGCAGTCTGGACACACGAATTGGGTGTATTCCAGTTTAGTACGCCAAAACTCGTTGTATTCTGGCATATTACTCACAAATTCATTGTACTGAAGCATACTACACTAGAATTGAGTGTATTCTGGCCTGTTACACATGACTTCGTTGTTTTGCAGCTTAATAACTAAGAACACTGGCGAATTATACACAAATTAGGTCTCTTGCTGTTTAGTACGTCAAAACTCAGTGTTCTATGGCATATTACTCACAAATTGGGTGTACTGCAGCTTACTATTCCAGAAATTGCAGTCTGGACACGAATTTGGTGTATTCTAGCTAACTACGTTAGAACTCGGTGTATTCTGTCATATTACTCACAAATTCATTGTTCTGAAGCTTACTACACTTGAATTGAGTCTATTCTGGCCTATTATACATCATTTCATAGTAATGCAGCATAATACGTCAGAATACTGTCGTATTACACACAAATTAGGTCTTGCTGTTTAGTACGTCAAAACTCAGTGTTTTGTGGCATATTACTCACAAATTGGGTGTACAAGCTTACTACACTTGAATTGAGTGTATTCTGACTTGTTACACATGACTGTTGTTTTGCAGCTTAATAACTAAGAACACTGGCGAATTATACACAAATTAGGTCTCTTGCTGTTTAGTACGTCAAAACTCAGTGTTCTATGGCATATTACTCACAAATTGGGTGTACTGCAGCTTACTACTCCAGAAATTGCAGTCTGGACACACGAATTTGGTGTATTCTAGCTAACTACGTTAGAACTCGGTGTATTCTGTCATATTACTCACAAATTCATTGTTCTGAAGCTTACTACACTTGAATTGAGTCTATTCTGGCCTATTATACATCATTTCATAGTAATGCAGCATAATACGTCAGAATACTGTCGTATTACACACAAATTAGGTCTTGCTGTTTAGTACGTCAAAACTCAGTGTTTTGTGGCATATTACTCACAAATTGGGTGTACTGAAGCTTACTACATTTGAATTGAGTGTATTCTGACTTGTTACACATGACTGTTGTTTTGCAGCTTAATAACTAAGAACACTGGCGAATTATACACAAATTAGGTCTCTTGCTGTTTAGTACGTCAAAACTCAGTGTTCTATGGCATATTACTCACAAATTGGGTGTACTGCAGCTTACTACTCCAGAAATTGCAGTCTGGACACACGAATTTGGTGTATTCTAGCTAACTACGTTAGAACTCGGTGTATTCTGTCATATTACTCACAAATTCATTGTTCTGAAGCTTACTACACTTGAATTGAGTCTATTCTGGCCTATTATACATCATTTCATAGTAATGCAGCATAATACGTCAGAATACTGTCGTATTACACACAAATTAGGTCTTGCTGTTTAGTACGTCAAAACTCAGTGTTTTGTGGCATATTACTCACAAATTGGGTGTACTGAAGCTTACTACACATGAATTGAGTGTATTCTGGCCTGTTACACATGACTTCGTTGTTTTGCAGCTTAATAACTAAGAACACTGGCTAATTATACACAAATTAGGTCTCTTGCTGTTTAGTACATCAAAACTCCGTGTTCTATGGCATATTACTCACAAATTGGGTGTACTGCAGCTTACTACACCAGAAATTGCAGTCTGGACACACGAATTTGGTGTATTCTAGCTTACTACGTTAGAACTCGGTGTATTCTGGCATATTACTCACAAGTTCATTGTTCTGAAGCTTACTACACTTGAATTGAGTCTATTCTGGCCTATTATACATCATTTCGTAGTAATGCAGCATAATACGTCAGAATACTGTCGTATTACACACACATTAGGTCTTGCTGTTTAGTACGTCAAAACTCAGTGTTTTGTGGCATATTACTCACAAATTGGGTGTACAAGCTTACTACACTTGAATTGAGTGTATTCTGACTTGTTACACATGACTGTTGTTTTGCAGCTTAATAACTAAGAACACTGGCGAATTATACACAAATTAGGTCTCTTGCTGTTTAGTACGTCAAAACTCCGTGTTCTATGGCATATTACTCACAAATTGGGTGTACTGCAGCTTACTACACCAGAAATTGCAGTCTGGACACACGAATTGGGTGTATTCCAGTTTAGTACGCCAAAACTCGTTGTATTCTGGCATATTACTCACAAATTCATTGTACTGAAGCATACTACACTAGAATTGAGTGTATTCTGGCCTGTTACACATGACTTCGTTGTTTTGCAGCTTAATAACTAAGAACACTGGCGAATTATACACAAATTAGGTCTCTTGCTGTTTAGTACGTCAAAACTCAGTGTTCTATGGCATATTACTCACAAATTGGGTGTACTGCAGCTTAATACTCCAGAAATTGCAGTCTGGACACACGAATTTGGTGTATTCTAGCTAACTACGTTAGAACTCGGTGTATTCTGTCATATTACTCACAAATTCATTGTTCTGAAGCTTACTACACTTGAATTGAGTCTATTCTGGCCTATTATACATCATTTCGTAGTAATGCAGCATAATACGTCAGAATACTGTCGTATTACACACAAATTAGGTCTTGCTGTTTAGTACGTCAAAACTCAGTGTTTTGTGGCATATTACTCACAAATTGGGTGTACAAGCTTACTACACTTGAATTGAGTGTATTCTGACTTGTTACACATGACTGTTGTTTTGCAGCTTAATAACTAAGAACACTGGCGAATTATACACAAATTAGGTCTCTTGCTGTTTAGTACGTCAAAACTCAGTGTTCTATGGCATATTACTCACAAATTGGGTGTACTGCAGCTTACTACTCCAGAAATTGCAGTCTGGACACACGAATTTGGTGTATTCTAGCTAACTACCTTAGAACTCGGTGTATTCTGTCATATTACTCACAAATTCATTGTTCTGAAGCTTACTACACTTGAATTGAGTCTATTCTGGCCTATTATACATCATTTCATAGTAATGCAGCATAATACGTCAGAATACTGTCGTATTACACACAAATTAGGTCTTGCTGTTTAGTACGTCAAAACTCAGTGTTTTGTGGCATATTACTCACAAATTGGGTGTACTGAAGCTTACTACACTTGAATTGAGTGTATTCTGGCCTGTTACACATGACTTCGTTGTTTTGGAGCTTAATTACTAAGAACACTGGCTAATTATACACAAATTAGGTCTCTTGCTGTTTAGTACGTCAAAACTCCGTGTTCTATGGCATATTACTCACAAATTGGGTGTACTGCAGCTAACTACACCAGAAATTGCAGTCTGGACACACGAATTGGGTGTATTCCAGTTTAGTACGCCAAAACTCGTTGTATTCTGGCATATTACTCACAAATTCATTGTACTGAAGCATACTACACTAGAATTGAGTGTATTCTGGCCTGTTACACATGGCTTCGTTGTTTTGCAGCTTAATAACTAAGAACACTGGCGAATTATACACAAATTAGGTCCTTGCTGTTTAGTACGTCAAAACTCAGTGTTCTATGGCATATTACTCACAAATTGGGTAAAGTGCAGCTTACTACACCAGAAATTGCAGTCTGGACACACGAATTTGGTGTATTCTAGCTAACTACGTTAGAACTCGGTGTATTCTGTCATATTACTCACAAATTCATTGTTCTGAAGCTTACTACACTTGAATTGAGTCTATTCTGGCCTATTATACATCATTTCATAGTAATGCAGCATAATACGTCAGAATACTGTCGTATTACACACAAATTAGGTCTTGCTGTTTAGTACGTCAAAACTCAGTGTTTTGTGGCATATTACTCACAAATTGGGTGTACTGAAGCTTACTACACTTGAATTGAGTGTATTCTGGCCTGTTACACATGACTTTGGTGTATTCTAGCTAACTACGTTAGAACTCGGTGTATTCTGTCATATTACTCACAAGTTCATTGTTCTGAAGCTTACTACACTTGAATTGAGTCTATTCTGGCCTATTATACATCATTTCGTAGTAATGCAGCATAATACGTCAGAATACTGTCGTATTACACACAAATTAGGTCTTGCTGTTTAGTACGTCAAAACTCAGTGTTTTGTGCATATTACTCACAAATTGGGTGTACTGAAGCTTACTACATTTGAATTGAGTGTATTCTGGCCTGTTACACATGACTTTGTTGTTTTGCAGCTTAATAACTAAGAACACTGGCGAATTATACACAAATTAGGTCTCTTGCTGTTTAGTACGTCAAAACTCAGTGTTCTATGTCATATTACTCACAAATTGGGTAAAGTGCAGCTTACTACACCAGAAATTGCAGTCTGGACACACGAATTTGGTGTATTCTAGCTAACTACGTTAGAACTCGGTGTATTCTGGCATATTACTCACAAGTTCATTGTTCTGAAGCTTACTACACTTGAATTGAGTCTATTCTGGCCTATTATACATCATTTCGTAGTAATGCAGCATAATACGTCAGAATACTGTCGTATTACACACAAATTAGGTCTTGCTGTTTAGTACGTCAAAACTCAGTGTTTTGTGGCATATTACTCACAAATTGGGTGTACAAGCTTACTACACTTGAATTGAGTGTATTCTGACTTGTTACACATGACTGTTGTTTTGCAGCTTAATAACTAAGAACACTGGCGAATTATACACAAATTAGGTCTCTTGCTGTTTAGTACGTCAAAACTCAGTGTTCTATGGCATATTACTCACAAATTGGGTGTACTGGAGCTTACTACTCCAGAAATTGCAGTCTGGACACACGAATTTGGTGTATTCTAGCTAACTACGTTAGAACTCGGTGTATTCTGTCATATTACTCACAAATTCATTGTTCTGAAGCTTACTACACTTGAATTGAGTCTATTCTGGCCTATTATACATCATTTCATAGTAATGCAGCATAAAACGTCAGAATACTGTCGTATTACACACAAATTAGGTCTTGCTGTTTAGTACGTCAAAACTCAGTGTTTTGTGGCATATTACTCACAAATTGGGTGTACTGAAGCTTACTACACTTGAATTGAGTGTATTCTGGCCTGTTACACATGACTTCGTTGTTTTGCAGCTTAATAACTAAGAACACTGACTAATTATACACAAATTAGGTCTCTTGCTGTTTAGTACATCAAAACTCCGTGTTCTATGGCATATTACTCACAAATTGGGTGTACTGCAGCTTACTACACCAGAAATTGCAGTCTGGACACACGAATTTGGTGTATTCTAGCTTACTACGTTAGAACTCGGTGTATTCTGGCATATTACTCACAAGTTCATTGTTCTGAAGCTTACTACACTTGAATTGAGTCTATTCTGGCCTATTATACATCATTTCATAGTAATGCAGCATAATACGTCAGAATACTGTCGTATTACACACAAATTAGGTCTTGCTGTTTAGTACGTCAAAACTCGTTGTATTCTGGCATATTACTCACAAATTCATTGTACTGAAGCATACTACACTAGAATTGAGTGTATTCTGGCCTGTTACACATGACTTCGTTGTTTTGCAGCTTAATAACTAAGAACACTGGCGAATTATACACAAATTAGGTCCTTGCTGTTTAGTACGTCAAAACTCAGTGTTCTATGGCATATTACTCACAAATTGGGTAAAGTGCAGCTTACTACACCAGAAATTGCAGTCTGGACACACGAATTTGGTGTATTCTAGCTAACTACGTTAGAACTCGGTGTATTCTGTCATATTACTCACAAATTCATTGTTCTGAAGCTTACTACACTTGAATTGAGTCTATTCTGGCCTATTATACATCATTTCATAGTAATGCAGCATAATACGTCAGAATACTGTCGTATTACACACAAATTAGGTCTTGCTGTTTAGTACGTCAAAACTCAGTGTTTTGTGGCATATTACTCACAAATTGGGTGTACTGAAGCTTACTACACTTGAATTGAGTGTATTCTGGCCTGTTACACATGACTTTGGTGTATTCTAGCTAACTACGTTAGAATTCGGTGTATTCTGTCATATTACTCACAAGTTCATTGTTCTGAAGCTTACTACACTTGAATTGAGTCTATTCTGGCCTATTATACATCATTTCGTAGTAATGCAGCATAATACGTCAGAATACTGTCGTATTACACACAAATTAGGTCTTGCTGTTTAGTACGTCAAAACTCAGTGTTTTGTGCATATTACTCACAAATTGGGTGTACTGAAGCTTACTACATTTGAATTGAGTGTATTCTGGCCTGTTACACATGACTTTGTTGTTTTGCAGCTTAATAACTAAGAACACTGGCGAATTATACACAAATTAGGTCTCTTGCTGTTTAGTACGTCAAAACTCAGTGTTCTATGTCATATTACTCACAAATTGGGTAAAGTGCAGCTTACTACACCAGAAATTGCAGTCTGGACACACGAATTTGGTGTATTCTAGCTAACTACGTTAGAACTCGGTGTATTCTGGCATATTACTCACAAGTTCATTGTTCTGAAGCTTACTACACTTGAATTGAGTCTATTCTGGCCTATTATACATCATTTCGTAGTAATGCAGCATAATACGTCAGAATACTGTCGTATTACACACAAATTAGGTCTTGCTGTTTAGTACGTCAAAACTCAGTGTTTTGTGGCATATTACTCACAAATTGGGTGTACAAGCTTACTACACTTGAATTGAGTGTATTCTGACTTGTTACACATGACTGTTGTTTTGCAGCTTAATAACTAAGAACACTGGCGAATTATACACAAATTAGGTCTCTTGCTGTTTAGTACGTCAAAACTCAGTGTTCTATGGCATATTACTCACAAATTGGGTGTACTGGAGCTTACTACTCCAGAAATTGCAGTCTGGACACACGAATTTGGTGTATTCTAGCTAACTACGTTAGAACTCGGTGTATTCTGTCATATTACTCACAAATTCATTGTTCTGAAGCTTACTACACTTGAATTGAGTCTATTCTGGCCTATTATACATCATTTCATAGTAATGCAGCATAAAACGTCAGAATACTGTCGTATTACACACAAATTAGGTCTTGCTGTTTAGTACGTCAAAACTCAGTGTTTTGTGGCATATTACTCACAAATTGGGTGTACTGAAGCTTACTACACTTGAATTGAGTGTATTCTGGCCTGTTACACATGACTTCGTTGTTTTGCAGCTTAATAACTAAGAACACTGGCGAATTATACACAAATTAGGTCTCTTGCTGTTTAGTACGTCAAAACTCAGTGTTCTATGTCATATTACTCACAAATTGGGTAAAGTGCAGCTTACTACACCAGAAATTGCAGTCTGGACACACGAATTTGGTGTATTCTAGCTAACTACGTTAGAACTCGGTGTATTCTGGCATATTACTCACAAGTTCATTGTTCTGAAGCTTACTACACTTGAATTGAGTCTATTCTGGCCTATTATACATCATTTCGTAGTAATGCAGCATAATACGTCAGAATACTGTCGTATTACACACAAATTAGGTCTTGCTGTTTAGTACGTCAAAACTCAGTGTTTTGTGGCATATTACTCACAAATTGGGTGTACAAGCTTACTACACTTGAATTGAGTGTATTCTGACTTGTTACACATGACTGTTGTTTTGCAGCTTAATAACTAAGAACACTGGCGAATTATACACAAATTAGGTCTCTTGCTGTTTAGTACGTCAAAACTCAGTGTTCTATGTCATATTACTCACAAATTGGGTAAAGTGCAGCTTACTACACCAGAAATTGCAGTCTGGACACACGAATTTGGTGTATTCTAGCTAACTACGTTAGAACTCGGTGTATTCTGGCATATTACTCACAAGTTCATTGTTCTGAAGCTTACTACACTTGAATTGAGTCTATTCTGGCCTATTATACATCATTTCGTAGTAATGCAGCATAATACGTCAGAATACTGTCGTATTACACACAAATTAGGTCTCTTGCTGTTTAGTACGTCAAAACTCAGTGTTCTATGGCATATTACTAACAAAATTGGGTGTACTGCAGCTTACTACACCAGAAATTGCAGTCTGGGCACACGAATTTGGTGTATTCTAGCTTACTACGTTAGAACTCAGTGTATTCTGGCATATTACTCACAAATTCATTGTTCTGAAGCTTACTACACTAGAAGTGAGTCTATTCTGGCCTATTATACTTGATTTCGTTGTATTGCAGCATAATACGTAAGAATACTGTCGTATTACACACAAATTAGGTCTTGCTGTTTAGTACGTCAAAACTCAGTGTTCTATGGCATCTTACTCACAAATTAGGTTTACAGCAGCTTACTACACTTGAATTGAGTGTTTTCTGGTCTGTTACACATGACTTCTTTGCTTAGCAGCTTAATAACTAAGAACACTGGCGTATTACACACAAATTAGGTCTCTTGCTGTTTAGTACGTCAATACTCAGTGTTCTATGGCATATTACTCACAAATTGGGTGTATTGCAGCTTACTACACCAGAAATTGCAGTCTGGACACACGAATTTGGTGTATTCTAGCTTACTACGTTAGAACTCGGTGTATTCTGGCATATTACTCACAAATTCATTGTTCTGAAGCTTACTACACTTGAATTGAGTCTATTCTGGCCTATTATACTTGATTTCGTTGTATTGCAGCATAATACGTAAGAATACTGTCGTATTACACACAAATTAGGTCTTGCTGTTTAGTACGTCAAAACTCAGTGTTCTATGGCATCTTACTCACAAATTAGGTTTACAGCAGCTTACTACACTTGAATTGAGTGTTTTCTGGTCTGTTACACATGACTTCTTTGCTTAGCAGCTTAATAACTAAGAACACTGGCGTATTACACACAAATTAGGTCTCTTGCTGTTTAGTACGTCAATACTCAGTGTTCTATGGCATATTACTCACAAATTGGGTGTATTGCAGCTTACTACACCAGAAATTGCAGTCTGGACACACGAATTTGGTGTATTCTAGCTTACTACGTTAGAACTCGGTGTATTCTGGCATATTACTCACAAGTTCATTGTTCTGAAGCTTACTACACTTGAATTGAGTCTATTCTGGCCTATTATACATCATTTCGTAGTAATGCAGCATAATACGTCAGAATACTGTCGTATTACACACAAATTAGGTCTTGCTGTTTAGTACGTCAAAACTCAGTGTTTTGTGGCATATTACTCACAAATTGGGTGTACAAGCTTACTACACTTGAATTGAGTGTATTCTGACTTGTTACACATGACTGTTGTTTTGCAGCTTAATAACTAAGAACACTGGCGAATTATACACAAATTAGGTCTCTTGCTGTTTAGTACGTCAAAACTCAGTGTTCTATGGCATATTACTCACAAATTGGGTGTACTGGAGCTTACTACTCCAGAAATTGCAGTCTGGACACACGAATTTGGTGTATTCTAGCTAACTACGTTAGAACTCGGTGTATTCTGTCATATTACTCACAAATTCATTGTTCTGAAGCTTACTACACTTGAATTGAGTCTATTCTGGCCTATTATACATCATTTCATAGTAATGCAGCATAAAACGTCAGAATACTGTCGTATTACACACAAATTAGGTCTTGCTGTTTAGTACGTCAAAACTCAGTGTTTTGTGGCATATTACTCACAAATTGGGTGTACTGAAGCTTACTACACTTGAATTGAGTGTATTCTGGCCTGTTACACATGACTTCGTTGTTTTGCAGCTTAATAACTAAGAACACTGGCGAATTATACACAAATTAGGTCTCTTGCTGTTTAGTACGTCAAAACTCAGTGTTCTATGTCATATTACTCACAAATTGGGTAAAGTGCAGCTTACTACACCAGAAATTGCAGTCTGGACACACGAATTTGGTGTATTCTAGCTAACTACGTTAGAACTCGGTGTATTCTGGCATATTACTCACAAGTTCATTGTTCTGAAGCTTACTACACTTGAATTGAGTCTATTCTGGCCTATTATACATCATTTCGTAGTAATGCAGCATAATACGTCAGAATACTGTCGTATTACACACAAATTAGGTCTTGCTGTTTAGTACGTCAAAACTCAGTGTTTTGTGGCATATTACTCACAAATTGGGTGTACAAGCTTACTACACTTGAATTGAGTGTATTCTGACTTGTACACATGACTGTTGTTTTGCAGCTTAATAACTAAGAACACTGGCGAATTATACACAAATTAGGTCTCTTGCTGTTTAGTACGTCAAAACTCAGTGTTCTATGGCATATTACTCACAAATTGGGTGTACTGGAGCTTACTACTCCAGAAATTGCAGTCTGGACACACGAATTTGGTGTATTCTAGCTAACTACGTTAGAACTCGGTGTATTCTGTCATATTACTCACAAATTCATTGTTCTGAAGCTTACTACACTTGAATTGAGTCTATTCTGGCCTATTATACATCATTTCATAGTAATGCAGCATAAAACGTCAGAATACTGTCGTATTACACACAAATTAGGTCTTGCTGTTTAGTACGTCAAAACTCAGTGTTTTGTGGCATATTACTCACAAATTGGGTGTACTGAAGCTTACTACACTTGAATTGAGTGTATTCTGGCCTGTTACACATGACTTCGTTGTTTTGCAGCTTAATAACTAAGAACACTGACTAATTATACACAAATTAGGTCTCTTGCTGTTTAGTACATCAAAACTCCGTGTTCTATGGCATATTACTCACAAATTGGGTGTACTGCAGCTTACTACACCAGAAATTGCAGTCTGGACACACGAATTTGGTGTATTCTAGCTTACTACGTTAGAACTCGGTGTATTCTGGCATATTACTCAAAAGTTCATTGTTCTGAAGCTTACTACACTTGAATTGAGTCTATTCTGGCCTATTATACATCATTTCATAGTAATGCAGCATAATACGTCAGAATACTGTCGTATTACACACAAATTAGGTCTTGCTGTTTAGTACGTCAAAACTCAGTGTTTTGTGGCATATTACTCACAAATTGGGTGTACTGAAGCTTACTACATTTGAATTGAGTGTATTCTGGCCTGTTACACATGACTTCGTTGTTTTGGAGCTTAATAACTAAGAACACTGGCTAATTATACACAAATTAGGTCTCTTGCTGTTTAGTACGTCAAAACTCCGTGTTCTATGGCATATTACTCACAAATTGGGTGTACTGCAGCTTACTACACCAGAAATTGCAGTTTGGACACACGAATTGGGTGTATTCCAGTTTAGTACGCCAAAACTCGTTGTATTCTGGCATATTACTCACAAATTCATTGTACTGAAGCATACTACACTAGAATTGAGTGTATTCTGGCCTGTTACACATGACTTCGTTGTTTTGCAGCTTAATAACTAAGAACACTGGCGAATTATACACAAATTAGGTCTCTTGCTGTTTAGTACGTCAAAACTCAGTGTTCTATGGCATATTACTCACAAATTGGGTGTACTGCAGCTTACTACTCCAGAAATTGCAGTCTGGACACACGAATTTGGTGTATTCTAGCTAACTACGTTAGAACTCGGTGTATTCTGTCATATTACTCACAAATTCATTGTTCTGAAGCTTACTACACTTGAATTGAGTCTATTCTGGCCTATTATACATCATTTCATAGTAATGCAGCATAATACGTCAGAATACTGTCGTATTACACACAAATTAGGTCTTGCTGTTTAGTACGTCAAAACTCAGTGTTTTGTGGCATATTACTCACAAATTGGGTGTACTGAAGCTTACTACACTTGAATTGAGTGTATTCTGGCCTGTTACACATGACTTCGTTGTTTTGCAGCTAAATAACTAAGAACACTGACTAATTATACACAAATTAGGTCTCTTGCTGTTTAGTACGTCAAAACTCCGTGTTCTATGGCATATTACTCACAAATTGGGTGTACTGCAGCTTACTACACCAGAAATTGCAGTCTGGACAGACGAATTTGGTGTATTCTAGCTTACTACGTTAGAACTCGGTGTATTCTGGCATATTACTCACAAGTTCATTGTTCTGAAGCTTACTACACTTGAATTGAGTCTATTCTGGCCTATTATACATCATTTCGTAGTAATGCAGCATAATACGTCAGAATACTGTCGTATTACACACAAATTAGGTCTTGCTGTTTAGTACGTCAAAACTCAGTGTTTTGTGGCATATTACTCACAAATTGGGTGTACAAGCTTACTACACTTGAATTGAGTGTATTCTGACTTGTTACACATGACTGTTGTTTTGCAGCTTAATAACTAAGAACACTGGCGAATTATACACAAATTAGGTCTCTTGCTGTTTAGTACGTCAAAACTCAGTGTTCTATGGCATATTACTCACAAATTGGGTGTACTGCAGCTTACTACTCCAGAAATTGCAGTCTGGACACATGAATTTGGTGTATTCTAGCTAACTACGTTAGAACTCGGTGTATTCTGTCATATTACTCACAAATTCATTGTTCTGAAGCTTACTACACTTGAATTGAGTCTATTCTGGCCTATTATACATCATTTCGTAGTAATGCAGCATAATACGTCAGAATACTGTCGTATTACACACAAATTAGGTCTTGCTGTTTAGTACGTCAAAACACAGTGTTTTGTGGCATATTACTCACAAATTGGGTGTACAAGCTTACTACACTTGAAATGAGTGTATTCTGACTTGTTACACATGACTGTTGTTTTTCAGCTTAATAACTAAGAACACTGGCGAATTATACACAAATTAGGTCTCTTGCTGTTTAGTACGTCAAAACTCAGTGTTCTATGGCATATTACTCACAAATTGGGTGTACTGCAGCTTACTACTCCAGAAATTGCAGTCTGGACACACGAATTTGGTGTATTCTAGCTAACTACGTTAGAACTCGGTGTATTCTGTCATATTACTCACAAATTCATTGTTCTGAAGCTTACTACACTTGAATTGAGTCTTTTCTGGTCTATTATACATCATTTCATAGTAATGCAGCATAATACGTCAGAATACTGTCGTATTACACACAAATTAGGTCTTGCTGTTTAGTACGTCAAAACACAGTGTTTTGTGGCATATTACTCACAAATTGGGTGTACAAGCTTACTACACTTGAAATGAGTGTATTCTGACTTGTTACACATGACTGTTGTTTTTCAGCTTAATAACTAAGAACACTGGCGAATTATACACAAATTAGGTCTCTTGCTGTTTAGTACGTCAAAACTCAGTGTTCTATGGCATATTACTCACAAATTGGGTGTACTGCAGCTTACTACTCCAGAAATTGCAGTCTGGACACACGAATTTGGTGTATTCTAGCTAACTACGTTAGAACTCGGTGTATTCTGTCATATTACTCACAAATTCATTGTTCTGAAGCTTACTACACTTGAATTGAGTCTATTCTGGCCTATTATACATCATTTCATAGTAATGCAGCATAATACGTCAGAATACTGTCGTATTACACACAAATTAGGTCTTGCTGTTTAGTACGTCAAAACTCAGTGTTTTGTGGCATATTACTCACAAATTGGGTGTACTGAAGCTTACTACACTTGAATTGAGTGTATTCTGGCCTGTTACACATGACTTCGTTGTTTTGCAGCTTAATAACTAAGAACACTGGCTAATTATACACAAATTAGGTCTCTTGCTGTTTAGTACGTCAAAACTCCGTGTTCTATGGCATATTACTCACAAATTGGGTGTACTGCAGCTTACTACACCAGAAATTGCAGTCTGGACACACGAATTGGGTGTATTCCAGTTTAGTACGCCAAAACTCGTTGTATTCTGGCATATTACTTACAAATTCATTGTACTGAAGCATACTACACTAGAATTGAGTGTATTCTGGCCTGTTACACATGACTTCGTTGTTTTGCAGCTTAATAACTAAGAACACTGGCGAATTATACACAAATTAGGTCTCTTGCTGTTTAGTACGTCAAAACTCAGTGTTCTATGGCATATTACTCACAAATTGGGTGTACTGCAGCTTACTACACCAGAAATTGCAGTCTGGACACACGAATTTGGTGTATTCTAGCTTACTACGTTAGAACTCGGTGTATTCTGTCATATTACTCACAAGTTCATTGTTCTGAAGCTTACTACACTTGAATTGAGTCTATTCTGGCCTATTATACATCATTTCGTAGTAATGCAGCATAATACGTCAGAATACTGTCGTATTACACACAAATTAGGTCTTGCTGTTTAGTTCGTCAAAACTCAGTGTTTTGTGGCATATTACTCACAAATTGGGTGTACTGAAGCTTACTACACTTGAATTGAGTGTATTCTGGCCTGTTACACATGACTTCGTTGTTTTGCAGCTTAATAACTAAGAACACTGGCGAATTATACACATATTAGGTCTCTTGCTGTTTAGTACGTCAAAACTCAGTGTTCTATGTCATATTACTCACAAATTGGGTAAAGTGCAGCTTACTACACCATAAATTGCAGTCTGGACACACGAATTTGGTGTATTCTAGATAACTACGTTAGAACTCGGTTTTATTCTGTCATATTACTCACAAATTCATTGTTCTGAAGCTTACTACACTTGAATTGAGTCTATTCTGGCCTATTATACATCATTTCGTAGTAATGCAGCATAATACGTCAGAATACTGTCGTATTACACACAAATTAGGTCTTGCTGTTTAGTACGTCAAAACTCAGTGTTTTGTGGCATATTACTCACAAATTGGGTGTACTGAAGCTTACTACATTTGAATTGAGTGTATTCTGGCCTGTTACACATGACTTCGTTGTTTTGCAGCTTAATAACTAAGAACACTGGCGAATTATACACATATTAGGTCTCTTGCTGTTTAGTACGTCAAAACTCAGTGTTCTATGTCATATTACTCACAAATTGGGTAAAGTGCAGCTTACTACACCATAAATTGCAGTCTGGACACACGAATTTGGTGTATTCTAGCTTACTACGTTAGAACTCGGTGTATTCTGGCATATTACTCACAAGTTCATTGTTCTGAAGCTTACTACACTTGAATTGAGTCTATTCTGGCCTATTATACATCATTTCGTAGTAATGCAGCATAATACGTCAGAATACTGTCGTATTACACACAAATTAGGTCTTGCTGTTTAGTTCGTCAAAACTCAGTGTTTTGTGGCATATTACTCACAAATTGGGTGTACAAGCTTACTACACTTGAATTGAGTGTATTCTGACTTGTTACACATGACTGTTGTTTTGCAGCTTAATAACTAAGAACACTGGCGAATTATACACAAATTAGGTCTCTTGCTGTTTAGTACGTCAAACCTCAGTGTTCTATGGCATATTACTCACAAATTGGGTGTACTGCAGCTTACTACTCCAGAAATTGCAGTCTGGACACACGAATTTGGTGTATTCTAGATAACTACGTTAGAACTCGGTGTATTCTGTCATATTACTCACAAATTCATTGTTCTGAAGCTTACTACACTTGAATTGAGTCTATTCTGGCCTATTATACATCATTTCATAGTAATGCAGCATAATACGTCAGAATACTGTCGTATTACACACAAATTAGGTCTTGCTGTTTAGTACGTCAAAACTCAGTGTTTTGTGGCATATTACTCACAAATTGGGTGTACTGAAGCTTACTACACATGAATTGAGTGTATTCTGGCCTGTTACACATGACTTCGTTGTTTTGCAGCTTAATAACTAAGAACACTGGCTAATTATACACAAATTAGGTCTCTTGCTGTTTAGTACATCAAAACTCCGTGTTCTATGGCATATTACTCACAAATTGGGTGTACTGCAGCTTACTACACCAGAAATTGCAGTCTGGACACACGAATTGGGTGTATTCCAGTTTAGTACGCCAAAACTCGTTGTATTCTGGCATATTACTTACAAATTCATTGTACTGAAGCATACTACACTAGAATTGAGTGTATTCTGGCCTGTTACACATGACTTCGTTGTTTTGCAGCTTAATAACTAAGAACACTGGCGAATTATACACAAATTAGGTCTCTTGCTGTTTAGTACGTCAAAACTCAGTGTTCTATGGCATATTACTCACAAATTGGGTGTACTGCAGCTTACTACACCAGAAATTGCAGTCTGGACACACGAATTTGGTGTATTCTAGCTTACTACGTTAGAACTCGGTGTATTCTGTCATATTACTCACAAGTTCATTGTTCTGAAGCTTACTACACTTGAATTGAGTCTATTCTGGCCTATTATACATCATTTCGTAGTAATGCAGCATAATACGTCAGAATACTGTCGTATTACACACAAATTAGGTCTTGCTGTTTAGTTCGTCAAAACTCAGTGTTTTGAGGCATATTACTCACAAATTGGGTGTACTGAAGCTTACTACACTTGAATTGAGTGTATTCTGGCCTGTTACACATGACTTCGTTGTTTTGCAGCTTAATAACTAAGAACACTGGCGAATTATACACATATTAGGTCTCTTGCTGTTTAGTACGTCAAAACTCAGTGTTCTATGTCATATTACTCACAAATTGGGTAAAGTGCAGCTTACTACACCATAAATTGCAGTCTGGACACACGAATTTGGTGTATTCTAGATAACTACGTTAGAACTCGGTTTTATTCTGTCATATTACTCACAAATTCATTGTTCTGAAGCTTACTACACTTGAATTGAGTCTATTCTGGCCTATTATACATCATTTCATAGTAATGCAGCATAATACGTCAGAATACTGTCGTATTACACACAAATTAGGTCTTGCTGTTTAGTTCGTCAAAACTCAGTGTTTTGTGGCATATTACTCACAAATTGGGTGTACAAGCTTACTACACTTGAATTGAGTGTATTCTGACTTGTTACACATGACTGTTGTTTTGCAGCTTAATAACTAAGAACACTGGCGAATTATACACAAATTAGGTCTCTTGCTGTTTAGTACGTCAAACCTCAGTGTTCTATGGCATATTACTCACAAATTGGGTGTACTGCAGCTTACTACTCCAGAAATTGCAGTCTGGACACACGAATTTGGTGTATTCTAGATAACTACGTTAGAACTCGGTGTATTCTGTCATATTACTCACAAATTCATTGTTCTGAAGCTTACTACACTTGAATTGAGTCTATTCTGGCCTATTATACATCATTTCATAGTAATGCAGCATAATACGTCAGAATACTGTCGTATTACACACAAATTAGGTCTTGCTGTTTAGTACGTCAAAACTCAGTGTTTTGTGGCATATTACTCACAAATTGGGTGTACTGAAGCTTACTACACATGAATTGAGTGTATTCTGGCCTGTTACACATGACTTCGTTGTTTTGCAGCTTAATAACTAAGAACACTGGCTAATTATACACAAATTAGGTCTCTTGCTGTTTAGTACATCAAAACTCCGTGTTCTATGGCATATTACTCACAAATTGGGTGTACTGCAGCTTACTACACCAGAAATTGCAGTCTGGACACACGAATTGGGTGTATTCCAGTTTAGTACGCCAAAACTCGTTGTATTCTGGCATATTACTTACAAATTCATTGTACTGAAGCATACTACACTAGAATTGAGTGTATTCTGGCCTGTTACACATGACTTCGTTGTTTTGCAGCTTAATAACTAAGAACACTGGCGAATTATACACAAATTAGGTCTCTTGCTGTTTAGTACGTCAAAACTCAGTGTTCTATGGCATATTACTCACAAATTGGGTGTACTGCAGCTTACTACACCAGAAATTGCAGTCTGGACACACGAATTTGGTGTATTCTAGCTTACTACGTTAGAACTCGGTGTATTCTGTCATATTACTCACAAGTTCATTGTTCTGAAGCTTACTACACTTGAATTGAGTCTATTCTGGCCTATTATACATCATTTCGTAGTAATGCAGCATAATACGTCAGAATACTGTCGTATTACACACAAATTAGGTCTTGCTGTTTAGTTCGTCAAAACTCAGTGTTTTGAGGCATATTACTCACAAATTGGGTGTACTGAAGCTTACTACACTTGAATTGAGTGTATTCTGGCCTGTTACACATGACTTCGTTGTTTTGCAGCTTAATAACTAAGAACACTGGCGAATTATACACATATTAGGTCTCTTGCTGTTTAGTACGTCAAAACTCAGTGTTCTATGTCATATTACTCACAAATTGGGTAAAGTGCAGCTTACTACACCATAAATTGCAGTCTGGACACACGAATTTGGTGTATTCTAGATAACTACGTTAGAACTCGGTTTTATTCTGTCATATTACTCACAAATTCATTGTTCTGAAGCTTACTACACTTGAATTGAGTCTATTCTGGCCTATTATACATCATTTCATAGTAATGCAGCATAATACGTCAGAATACTGTCGTATTACACACAAATTAGGTCTTGCTGTTTAGTACGTCAAAACTCAGTGTTTTGTGGCATATTACTCACAAATTGGGTGTACTGAAGCTTACTACATTTGAATTGAGTGTATTCTGGCCTGTTACACATGACTTCGTTGTTTTGCAGCTTAATAACTAAGAACACTGGCGAATTATACACATATTAGGTCTCTTGCTGTTTAGTACGTCAAAACTCAGTGTTCTATGTCATATTACTCACAAATTGGGTAAAGTGCAGCTTACTACACCATAAATTGCAGTCTGGACACACGAATTTGGTGTATTCTAGCTTACTACGTTAGAACTCGGTGTATTCTGGCATATTACTCACAAGTTCATTGTTCTGAAGCTTACTACACTTGAATTGAGTCTATTCTGGCCTATTATACATCATTTCGTAGTAATGCAGCATAATACGTCAGAATAATGTCGTATTACACACAAATTAGGTCTTGCTGTTTAGTTCGTCAAAACTCAGTGTTTTGTGGCATATTACTCACAAATTGGGTGTACAAGCTTACTACACTTGAATTGAGTGTATTCTGACTTGTTACACATGACTGTTGTTTTGCAGCTTAATAACTAAGAACACTGGCGAATTATACACAAATTAGGTCTCTTGCTGTTTAGTACGTCAAACCTCAGTGTTCTATGGCATATTACTCACAAATTGGGTGTACTGCAGCTTACTACTCCAGAAATTGCAGTCTGGACACACGAATTTGGTGTATTCTAGCTTACTACGTTAGAACTCGGTGTATTCTGGCATATTACTCACAAGTTCATTGTTCTGAAGCTTACTACACTTGAATTGAGTCTATTCTGGCCTTTTATACATCATTTCGTAGTAATGCAGCATAATACGTCAGAATACTGTCGTATTACACACAAATTAGGTCTTGCTGTTTAGTACGTCAAAACTCAGTGTTTTGTGGCATATTACTCACAAATTGGGTGTACAAGCTTACTACACTTGAATTGAGTGTATTCTGACTTGTTACACATGACTGTTGTTTTGCAGCTTAATAACTAAGAACACTGGCGAATTATACACAAATTAGGTCTCTTGCTGTTTAGTACGTCAAAACTCAGTGTTCTATGGCATATTACTCACAAATTGGGTGTACTGCAGCTTACTACTCCAGAAATTGCAGTCTGGACACACGCATTTGGTGTATTCTAGCTAACTACGTTAGAACTCGGTGTATTCTGTCATATTACTCACAAATTCATTGTTCTGAAGCTTACTACACTTGAATTGAGTCTATTCTGGCCTATTATACATCATTTCATAGTAATGCAGCATAATACGTCAGAATACTGTCGTATTACACACAAATTAGGTCTTGCTGTTTAGTACGTCAAAACTCAGTGTTTTGTGGCATATTACTCACAAATTGGTTGTACTGAAGCTTACTACACTTGAATTGAGTGTATTCTGGCCTGTTACACATGACTTCGTTGTTTTGGAGCTTAATAACTAAGAACACTGGCTAATTATACACAAATTAGGTCTCTTGCTGTTTAGTACGTCAAAACTCCGTGTTCTATGGCATATTACTCACAAATTGGGTGTACTGCAGCTTACTACACCAGAAATTGCAGTCTGGACACACGAATTGGGTGTATTCCAGTTTAGTACGCCAAAACTCGTTTTATTCTGGCATATTACTCACAAATTCATTGTACTGAAGCATACTACACTAGAATTGAGTGTATTCTGGCCTGTTACACATGACTTCGTTGTTTTGCAGCTTAATAACTAAGAACACTGGCGAATTATACACAAATTAGGTCTCTTGCTGTTTAGTACGTCAAAACTCAGTGTTCTATGGCATATTACTCACAAATTGGGTGTACTGCAGCTTACTACTCCAGAAATTGCAGTCTGGACACACGAATTTGGTGTATTCTAGCTAACTACGTTAGAACTCGGTGTATTCTGTCATATTACTCACAAATTCATTGTTCTGAAGCTTACTACACTTGAATTGAGTCTATTCTGGCCTATTATACATCATTTCGTAGTAATGCAGCATAATACGTCAGAATACTGTCGTATTACACACAAATTAGGTCTTGCTGTTTAGTACGTCAAAACTCAGTGTTTTGTGGCATATTACTCACAAATTGGGTGTACAAGCTTACTACACTTGAATTGAGTGTATTCTGACTTGTTACACATGACTGTTGTTTTGCAGCTTAATAACTAAGAACACTGGCGAATTATACACAAATTAGGTCTCTTGCTGTTTAGTACGTCAAAACTCAGTGTTCTATGGCATATTACTCACAAATTGGGTGTACTGCAGCTTACTACTCCAGAAATTGCAGTCTGGACACGAATTTGGTGTATTCTAGCTAACTACGTTAGAACTCGGTGTATTCTGTCATATTACTCACAAATTCATTGTTCTGAAGCTTACTACACTTGAATTGAGTCTATTCTGGCCTATTATACATCATTTCATAGTAATGCAGCATAATACGTCAGAATACTGTCGTATTACACACAAATTAGGTCTTGCTGTTTAGTACGTCAAAACTCAGTGTTTTGTGGCATATTACTCACAAATTGGGTGTACAAGCTTACTACACTTGAATTGAGTGTATTCTGACTTGTTACACATGACTGTTGTTTTGCAGCTTAATAACTAAGAACACTGGCGAATTATACACAAATTAGGTCTCTTGCTGTTTAGTACGTCAAAACTCAGTGTTCTATGGCATATTACTCACAAATTGGGTGTACTGCAGCTTACTACTCCAGAAATTGCAGTCTGGACACACGAATTTGGTGTATTCTAGCTAACTACGTTAGAACTCGGTGTATTCTGTCATATTACTCACAAATTCATTGTTCTGAAGCTTACTACACTTGAATTGAGTCTATTCTGGCCTATTATACATCATTTCATAGTAATGCAGCATAATACGTCAGAATACTGTCGTATTACACACAAATTAGGTCTTGCTGTTTAGTACGTCAAAACTCAGTGTTTTGTGGCATATTACTCACAAATTGGGTGTACTGAAGCTTACTACATTTGAATTGAGTGTATTCTGGCCTGTTACACATGACTTCGTTGTTTTGCAGCTTAATAACTAAGAACACTGGCGAATTATACACAAATTAGGTTTCTTGCTGTTTAGTACGTCAAAACTCAGTGTTCTATGTCATATTACTCACAAATTGGGTAAAGTGCAGCTTACTACACCAGAAATTGCAGTCTGGACACACGAATTTGGTGTATTCTAGCTTACTACGTTAGAACTCGGTGAATTCTGGCATATTACTCACAAGTTCATTGTTCTGAAGCTTACTACATTAGAAGTGAGTGTATTCTGGCCTATTATACATCATTTCGTAGTAATGCAGCAAAATACGTCAGAATACTGTCGTATTACACACAGATTAGATCTTGCTGTTTAGTACGTCAAAACTCAGTGTTTTGTGGCATATTACTCACAAATTGGGTGTACTGAAGCTTACTACACTTGAATTGAGTGTATTCTGGCCTGTTACACATGACTTTGGTGTATTCTAGCTAACTACGTTAGAACTCGGTGTATTCTGTCATATTACTCACAAATTCATTGTTCTGAAGCTTACTACACTTGAATTGAGTCTATTCTGGCCTATTATACATCATTTCATAGTAATGCAGCATAATACGTCAGAATACTGTCGTATTACACACAAATTAGGTCTTGCTGTTTAGTACGTCAAAACTCAGTGTTTTGTGGTATATTACTCACAAATTGGGTGTACTGAAGCTTACTACACTTGAATTGAGTGTATTCTGGCCTGTTACACATGACTTCGTTGTTTTGCAGCTTAATAACTAAGAACACTGGCGAATTATACACAAATTAGGTCTCTTGCTGTTTAGTACGTCAAAACTCAGTGTTCTATGGCATATTACTCACAAATTGGGTGTACTGCAGCTTACTACACCAGAAATTGCAGTCTGGACACACGAATTTGGTGTATTCTATCTTACTACGTTAGAACTCGGTGTATTCTGTCATATTACTCACAAGTTCATTGTTCTGAAGCTTACTACACTTGAATTGAGTCTATTCTGGCCTATTATACATCATTTCGTAGTAATGCAGCATAATACGTCAGAATACTGTCGTATTACACACAAATTAGGTCTTGCTGTTTAGTACGTCAAAACTCAGTGTTTTGTGGCATATTACTCACAAATTGGGTGTACAAGCTTACTACACTTGAATTGAGTGTATTCTGACTTGTTACACATGACTGTTGTTTTGCAGCTTAATAACTAAGAACACTGGCGAATTATACACAAATTAGGTCTCTTGCTGTTTAGTACGTCAAAACTCAGTGTTCTATGGCATATTACTCACAAATTGGGTGTACTGCAGCTTACTACTCCAGAAATTGCAGTCTGGACACACGAATTTGGTGTATTCTAGCTAACTACGTTAGAACTCGGTGTATTCTGTCATATTACTCACAAATTCATTGTTCTGAAGCTTACTACACTTGAATTGAGTCTTTTCTGGTCTATTATACATCATTTCATAGTAATGCAGCATAATACGTCAGAATACTGTCGTATTACACACAAATTAGGTCTTGCTGTTTAGTACGTCAAAACTCAGTGTTTTGTGGCATATTACTCACAAATTGGGTGTACAAGCTTACTACACTTGAATTGAGTGTATTCTGACTTGTTACACATGACTGTTGTTTTGCAGCTTAATAACTAAGAACACTGGCGAATTATACACAAATTAGGTCTCTTGCTGTTTAGTACGTCAAAACTCAGTGTTCTATGGCATATTACTCACAAATTGGGTGTACTGCAGCTTACTACTCCAGAAATTGCAGTCTGGACACGAATTTGGTGTATTCTAGCTAACTACGTTAGAACTCGGTGTATTCTGTCATATTACTCACAAATTCATTGTTCTGAAGCTTACTACACTTGAATTGAGTCTATTCTGGCCTATTATACATCATTTCATAGTAATGCAGCATAATACGTCAGAATACTGTCGTATTACACACAAATTAGGTCTTGCTGTTTAGTACGTCAAAACTCAGTGTTTTGTGGCATATTACTCACAAATTGGGTGTACAAGCTTACTACACTTGAATTGAGTGTATTCTGACTTGTTACACATGACTGTTGTTTTGCAGCTTAATAACTAAGAACACTGGCGAATTATACACAAATTAGGTCTCTTGCTGTTTAGTACGTCAAAACTCAGTGTTCTATGGCATATTACTCACAAATTGGGTGTACTGCAGCTTACTACTCCAGAAATTGCAGTCTGGACACACGAATTTGGTGTATTCTAGCTAACTACGTTAGAACTCGGTGTATTCTGTCATATTACTCACAAATTCATTGTTCTGAAGCTTACTACACTTGAATTGAGTCTATTCTGGCCTATTATACATCATTTCATAGTAATGCAGCATAATACGTCAGAATACTGTCGTATTACACACAAATTAGGTCTTGCTGTTTAGTACGTCAAAACTCAGTGTTTTGTGGCATATTACTCACAAATTGGGTGTACTGAAGCTTACTACATTTGAATTGAGTGTATTCTGGCCTGTTACACATGACTTCGTTGTTTTGCAGCTTAATAACTAAGAACACTGGCGAATTATACACAAATTAGGTTTCTTGCTGTTTAGTACGTCAAAACTCAGTGTTCTATGTCATATTACTCACAAATTGGGTAAAGTGCAGCTTACTACACCAGAAATTGCAGTCTGGACACACGAATTTGGTGTATTCTAGCTTACTACGTTAGAACTCGGTGAATTCTGGCATATTACTCACAAGTTCATTGTTCTGAAGCTTACTACATTAGAAGTGAGTGTATTCTGGCCTATTATACATCATTTCGTAGTAATGCAGCAAAATACGTCAGAATACTGTCGTATTACACACAGATTAGATCTTGCTGTTTAGTACGTCAAAACTCAGTGTTTTGTGGCATATTACTCACAAATTGGGTGTACTGAAGCTTACTACACTTGAATTGAGTGTATTCTGGCCTGTTACACATGACTTTGGTGTATTCTAGCTAACTACGTTAGAACTCGGTGTATTCTGTCATATTACTCACAAATTCATTGTTCTGAAGCTTACTACACTTGAATTGAGTCTATTCTGGCCTATTATACATCATTTCATAGTACTGCAGCATAATACGTCAGAATACTGTCGTATTACACACAAATTAGGTCTTGCTGTTTAGTACGTCAAAACTCAGTGTTTTGTGGTATATTACTCACAAATTGGGTGTACTGAAGCTTACTACACTTGAATTGAGTGTATTCTGGCCTGTTACACATGACTTCGTTGTTTTGCAGCTTAATAACTAAGAACACTGGCGAATTATACACAAATTAGGTCTCTTGCTGTTTAGTACGTCAAAACTCAGTGTTCTATGGCATATTACTCACAAATTGGGTGTACTGCAGCTTACTACACCAGAAATTGCAGTCTGGACACACGAATTTGGTGTATTCTATCTTACTACGTTAGAACTCGGTGTATTCTGTCATATTACTCACAAGTTCATTGTTCTGAAGCTTACTACACTTGAATTGAGTCTATTCTGGCCTATTATACATCATTTCGTAGTAATGCAGCATAATACGTCAGAATACTGTCGTATTACACACAAATTAGGTCTTGCTGTTTAGTACGTCAAAACTCAGTGTTTTGTGGCATATTACTCACAAATTGGGTGTACAAGCTTACTACACTTGAATTGAGTGTATTCTGACTTGTTACACATGACTGTTGTTTTGCAGCTTAATAACTAAGAACACTGGCGAATTATACACAAATTAGGTCTCTTGCTGTTTAGTACGTCAAAACTCAGTGTTCTATGGCATATTACTCACAAATTGGGTGTACTGCAGCTTACTACTCCAGAAATTGCAGTCTGGACACACGAATTTGGTGTATTCTAGCTAACTACGTTAGAACTCGGTGTATTCTGTCATATTACTCACAAATTCATTGTTCTGAAGCTTACTACACTTGAATTGAGTCTATTCTGGCCTATTATACATCATTTCATAGTAATGCAGCATAATACGTCAGAATACTGTCGTATTACACACAAATTAGGTCTTGCTGTTTAGTACGTCAAAACTCAGTGTTTTGTGGCATATTACTCACAAATTGGGTGTACTGAAGCTTACTACACATGAATTGAGTGTATTCTGGCCTGTTACACATGACTTCGTTGTTTTGCAGCTTAATCACTAAGAACACTGGCTAATTATACACAAATTAGGTCTCTTGCTGTTTAGTACATCAAAACTCAGTGTTCTATGGCATATTACTGACAAATTGGGTGTACTGCAGCTTACTACACCAGAAATTGCAGTCTGGACACACGAATTTGGTGTATTCTAGCTTACTACGTTAGAACTCGGTGTATTCTGGCATATTACTCACAAGTTCATTGTTCTGAAGCTTACTACACTTGAATTGAGTCTATTCTGGCCTATTATACATCATTTCGTAGTAATGCAGCATAATACGTCAGAATACTGTCGTATTACACACAAATTAGGTCTTGCTGTTTAGTACGTCAAAACTCAGTGTTTTGTGACATATTACTCACAAATTGGGTGTACAAGCTTACTACACTTGAATTGAGTGTATTCTGACTTGTTACACATGACTGTTGTTTTGCAGCTTAATAACTAAGAACACTGGCGAATTATACACAAATTAGGTCTCTTGCTGTTTAGTACGTCAAAACTCAGTGTTCTATGGCATATTACTCACAAATTGGGTGTACTGCAGCTTACTACTCCAGAAATTGCAGTCTGGACACACGAATTTGGTGTATTCTAGCTAACTACGTTAGAACTCGGTGTATTCTGTCATATTACTCACAAATTCATTGTTCTGAAGCTTACTACACTTGAATTGAGTCTATTCTGGCCTATTATACATCATTTCGTAGTAATGCAGCATAATACGTCAGAATACTGTCGTATTACACACAAATTAGGTCTTGCTGTTTAGTACGTCAAAACTCAGTGTTTTGTGGCATATTACTCACAAATTGGGTGTACTGAAGCTTACTACACTTGAATTGAGTGTATTCTGGCCTGTTACACATGACTTCGTTGTTTTGCAGCTTAATAACTAAGAACACTGGCGAATTATACACAAATTAGGTCTCTTGCTGTTTAGTACGTCAAAACTCAGTGTTCTATGGCATATTACTCACAAATTGGGTGTACTGCAGCTTACTACTCCAGAAATTGCAGTCTGGACACACGAATTTGGTGTATTCTAGCTAACTACGTTAGAACTCCGTGTATTCTGTCATATTACTCACAAATTCATTGTTCTGAAGCTTACTACACTTGAATTGAGTCTATTCTGGCCTATTATACATCATTTCATAGTAATGCAGCATAATACGTCAGAATACTGTCGTATTACACACAAATTAGGTCTTGCTGTTTAGTACGTCAAAACTCAGTGTTTTGTGGCATATTACTCACAAATTGGGTGTACTGAAGCTTACTACACTTGAATTGAGTGTATTCTGGCCTGTTACACATGACTTTGGTGTATTCTAGCTAACTACGTTAGAACTCGGTGTATTCTGTCATAATACTCACAAATTCATTGTTCTGAAGCTTACTACACTTGAATTGAGTCTATTCTGGCCTATTATACATCATTTCATAGTAATGCAGCATAATACGTCAGAATACTGTCGTATTACACACAAATTAGGTCTTGCTGTTTAGTACGTCAAAACTCAGTGTTTTGTGGCATATTACTCACAAATTGGGTGTACTGAAGCTTACTACACTTGAATTGAGTGTATTCTGGCCTGTTACACATGACTTCGTTGTTTTGCAGCTTAATAACTAAGAACACTGGCTAATTATACACAAATTAGGTCTCTTGCTGTTTAGTACGTCAAAACTCAGTGTTCTATGGCATATTACTCACAAATTGGTTGTACTGCAGCTTACTACACCAGAAATTGCAGTCTGGACACACGAATTTGGTGTATTCTAGCTTACTACGTTAGAACTCGGTGTATTCTGTCATATTACTCACAAGTTCATTGTTCTGAAGCTTACTACACTTGAATTGAGTCTATTCTGGCCTATTATACATCATTTCGTAGTAATGCAGCATAATACGTCAGAATACTGTCGTATTACACACAAATTAGGTCTTGCTGTTTAGTACGTCAAAACTCAGTGTTTTGTGCATATTACTCACAAATTGGGTGTACTGAAGCTTACTACATTTGAATTGAGTGTATTCTGGCCTGTTACACATGACTTCGTTGTTTTGCAGCTTAATAACTAAGAACACTGGCGAATTATACACAAATTAGGTCTCTTGCTGTTTAGTACGTCAAAACTCAGTGTTCTATGTCATATTACTCACAAATTGGGTAAAGTGCAGCTTACTACACCAGAAATTGCAGTCTGGACACACGAATTTGGTGTATTCTAGCTTACTACGTTAGAACTCGGTGTATTCTGGCATATTACTCACAAGTTCATTGTTCTGAAGCTTACTACACTTGAATTCAGTCTATTCTGGCCTATTATACATCATTTCGTAGTAATGCAGCATAATACGTCAGAATACTGTCGTATTACACACAAATTAGGTCTTGCTGTTTAGTACGTCAAAACTCAGTGTTTTGTGGCATATTACTCACAAATTGGGTGTACAAGCTTACTACACTTGAATTGAGTGTATTCTGACTTGTTACACATGACTGTTGTTTTGCAGCTTAATAACTAAGAACACTGGCGAATTATACACAAATTAGGTCTCTTGCTGTTTAGTACGTCAAAACTCAGTGTTCTATGGCATATTACTCACAAATTGGGTGTACTGCAGCTTACTACTCCAGAAATTGCAGTCTGGACACACGAATTTGGTGTATTCTAGCTAACTACGTTAGAACTCGGTGTATTCTGTCATATTACTCACAAATTCATTGTTCTGAAGCTTACTACACTTGAATTGAGTCTATTCTGGCCTATTATACATCATTTCATAGTAATGCAGCATAATACGTCACAATACTGTCGTATTACACACAAATTAGGTCTTGCTGTTTAGTACGTCAAAACTCAGTGTTTTGTGGCATATTACTCACAAATTGGGTGTACTGAAGCTTACTACACTTGAATTGAGTGTATTCTGGCCTGTTATACATCATTTCGTAGTAATGCAGCATAATACGTCAGAATACTGTCGTATTACACACAAATTAGGTCTTGCTGTTTAGTACGTCAAAACTCAGTGTTTTGTGCATATTACTCACAAATTGGGTGTACTGAAGCTTACTACATTTGAATTGAGTGTATTCTGGCCTGTTACACATGACTTCGTTGTTTTGCAGCTTAATAACTAAGAACACTGGCGAATTATACACAAATTAGGTCTCTTGCTGTTTAGTACGTCAAAACTCAGTGTTCTATGGCATATTACTCACAAATTGGGTGTACTGCAGCTTACTACTCCAGAAATTGCAGTCTGGACACACGAATTTGGTGTATTCTAGCTAACTACGTTAGAACTCCGTGTATTCTGTCATATTACTCACAAATTCATTGTTCTGAAGCTTACTACACTTGAATTGAGTCTATTCTGGCCTATTATACATCAGTTCATAGTAATGCAGCATAATACGTCAGAATACTGTCGTATTACACACAAATTAGGTCTTGCTGTTTAGTACGTCAAAACTCAGTGTTTTGTGGCATATTACTCACAAATTGGGTGTACTGAAGCTTACTACACTTGAATTGAGTGTATTCTGGCCTGTTACACATGACTTCGTTGTTTTGCAGCTTAATAACTAAGAACACTGGCTAATTATACACAAATTAGGTCTCTTGCTGTTTAGTACGTCAAAACTCAGTGTTCTATGTCATATTACTCACAAATTGGGTAAAGTGCAGCTTACTACACCAGAAATTGCAGTCTGGACACACGAATTTGGTGTATTCTAGCTTACTACGTTAGAACTCGGTGAATTCTGGCATATTACTCACAAGTTCATTGTTCTGAAGCTTACTACATTAGAATTGAGTGTATTCTGGCCTGTTACACATGACTTCGTTGTTTTGCAGCTTAATAACTAAGAACACTGGCGAATTATACACAAATTAGGTCTCTTGCTGTTTAGTACGTCAAAACTCAGTGTTCTATGGCATATTACTCACAAATTGGGTGTACTGCAGCTTACTACTCCAGAAATTGCAGTCTGGACACACGAATTTGGTGTATTCTAGCTAACTACGTTAGAACTCCGTGTATTCTGTCATATTACTCACAAATTCATTGTTCTGAAGCTTACTACACTTGAATTGAGTCTATTCTGGCCTATTATACATCATTTCATAGTAATGCAGCATAATACGTCAGAATACTGTCGTATTACACACAAATTAGGTCTTGCTGTTTAGTACGTCAAAACTCAGTGTTTTGTGGCATATTACTCACAAATTGGGTGTACTGAAGCTTACTACACTTGAATTGAGTGTATTCTGGCCTGTTACACATGACTTCGTTGTTTTGGAGCTTAATAACTAAGAACACTGGCGAATTATACACAAATTAGGTCTCTTGCTGTTTAGTACGTCAAAACTCAGTGTTCTATGGCATATTACTCACAAATTGGTTGTACTGCAGCTTACTACTCCAGAAATTGCAGTCTGGACACACGAATTTGGTGTATTCTAGCTAACTACGTTAGAACTCCGTGTATTCTGTCATATTACTCACAAGTTCATTGTTCTGAAGCTTACTACACTTGAATTGAGTCTATTCTGGCCTATTATACATCATTTCGTAGTAATGCAGCATAATACGTCAGAATACTGTCGTATTACACACAAATTAGGTCTTGCTGTTTAGTACGTCAAAACTCAGTGTTTTGTGCATATTACTCACAAATTGGGTGTACTGAAGCTTACTACATTTGAATTGAGTGTATTCTGGCCTGTTACACATGACTTCGTTGTTTTGCAGCTTAATAACTAAGAACACTGGCGAATTATACACAAATTAGGTCTCTTGCTGTTTAGTACGTCAAAACTCAGTGTTCTATGTCATATTACTCACAAATTGGGTAAAGTGCAGCTTACTACACCAGAAATTGCAGTCTGGACACACGAATTTGGTGTATTCTAGCTTACTACGTTAGAACTCGGTGTATTCTGGCATATTACTCACAAGTTCATTGTTCTGAAGCTTACTACACTTGAATTGAGTCTATTCTGGCCTATTATACATCATTTCGTAGTAATGCAGCATAATACGTCAGAATACTGTCGTATTACACACAAATTAGGTCTTGCTGTTTAGTACGTCAAAACTCAGTGTTTTGTGGCATATTACTCACAAATTGGGTGTACACGCTTACTACACTTGAATTGAGTGTATTCTGACTTGTTACACATGACTGTTGTTTTGCAGCTTAATAACTAAGAACACTGGCGAATTATACACACATTAGGTCTCTTGCTGTTTAGTACGTCAAAACTCCGTGTTCTATGGCATATTACTCACAAATTGGGTGTACTGCAGCTTACTACACCAGAAATTGCAGTCTGGACACACGAATTTGGTGTATTCTAGCTTACTACGTTAGAACTCGGTGTATTCTGTCATATTACTCACAAGTTCATTGTTCTGAAGCTTACTACACTTGAATTGAGTCTATTCTGGCCTATTATACATCATTTCGTAGTAATGCAGCATAATACGTCAGAATACTGTCGTATTACACACAAATTAGGTCTTGCTGTTTAGTACGTCAAAACTCAGTGTTTTGTGGCATATTACTCACAAATTGGGTGTACTGAAGCTTACTACACTTGAATTGAGTGTATTCTGGCCTGTTATACATCATTTCGTAGTAATGCAGCATAATACGTCAGAATACTGTCGTATTACACACAAATTAGGTCTTGCTGTTTAGTACGTCAAAACTCAGTGTTTTGTGCATATTACTCACAAATTGGGTGTACTGAAGCTTACTACATTTGAATTGAGTGTATTCTGGCCTGTTACACATGACTTCGTTGTTTTGCAGCTTAATAACTAAGAACACTGGCGAATTATACACAAATTAGGTCTCTTGCTGTTTAGTACGTCAAAACTCAGTGTTCTATGTCATATTACTCACAAATTGGGTAAAGTGCAGCTTACTACACCAGAAATTGCAGTCTGGACACACGAATTTGGTGTATTCTAGCTTACTACGTTAGAACTCGGTGAATTCTGGCATATTACTCACAAGTTCATTGTTCTGAAGCTTACTACATTAGAATTGAGTGTATTCTGGCCTGTTACACATGACTTCGTTGTTTTGCAGCTTAATAACTAAGAACACTGGCGAATTATACACAAATTAGGTCTCTTGCTGTTTAGTACGTCAAAACTCAGTGTTCTATGGCATATTACTCACAAATTGGGTGTACTGCAGCTTACTACTCCAGAAATTGCAGTCTGGACACACGAATTTGGTGTATTCTAGCTAACTACGTTAGAACTCCGTGTATTCTGTCATATTACTCACAAATTCATTGTTCTGAAGCTTACTACACTTGAATTGAGTCTATTCTGGCCTGTTACACATGACTTCGTTGTTTTGCAGCTTAATAACTAAGAACACTGGCTAATTATACACAAATTAGGTCTCTTGCTGTTTAGTACGTCAAAACTCAGTGTTCTATGTCATATTACTCACAAATTGGGTAAAGTGCAGCTTACTACACCAGAAATTGCAGTCTGGACACACGAATTTGGTGTATTCTAGCTTACTACGTTAGAACTCGGTGAATTCTGGCATATTACTCACAAGTTCATTGTTCTGAAGCTTACTACATTAGAATTGAGTGTATTCTGGCCTGTTACACATGACTTCGTTGTTTTGCAGCTTAATAACTAAGAACACTGGCGAATTATACACAAATTAGGTCTCTTGCTGTTTAGTACGTCAAAACTCAGTGTTCTATGGCATATTACTCACAAATTGGGTGTACTGCAGCTTACTACTCCAGAAATTGCAGTCTGGACACACGAATTTGGTGTATTCTAGCTAACTACGTTAGAACTCCGTGTATTCTGTCATATTACTCACAAATTCATTGTTCTGAAGCTTACTACACTTGAATTGAGTCTATTCTGGCCTATTATACATCATTTCATAGTAATGCAGCATAATACGTCAGAATACTGTCGTATTACACACAAATTAGGTCTTGCTGTTTAGTACGTCAAAACTCAGTGTTTTGTGGCATATTACTCACAAATTGGGTGTACTGAAGCTTACTACACTTGAATTGAGTGTATTCTGGCCTGTTACACATGACTTCGTTGTTTTGGAGCTTAATAACTAAGAACACTGGCGAATTATACACAAATTAGGTCTCTTGCTGTTTAGTACGTCAAAACTCAGTGTTCTATGGCATATTACTCACAAATTGGTTGTACTGCAGCTTACTACTCCAGAAATTGCAGTCTGGACACACGAATTTGGTGTATTCTAGCTAACTACGTTAGAACTCCGTGTATTCTGTCATATTACTCACAAGTTCATTGTTCTGAAGCTTACTACACTTGAATTGAGTCTATTCTGGCCTATTATACATCATTTCGTAGTAATGCAGCATAATACGTCAGAATACTGTCGTATTACACACAAATTAGGTCTTGCTGTTTAGTACGTCAAAACTCAGTGTTTTGTGCATATTACTCACAAATTGGGTGTACTGAAGCTTACTACATTTGAATTGAGTGTATTCTGGCCTGTTACACATGACTTCGTTGTTTTGCAGCTTAATAACTAAGAACACTGGCGAATTATACACAAATTAGGTCTCTTGCTGTTTAGTACGTCAAAACTCAGTGTTCTATGTCATATTACTCACAAATTGGGTAAAGTGCAGCTTACTACACCAGAAATTGCAGTCTGGACACACGAATTTGGTGTATTCTAGCTTACTACGTTAGAACTCGGTGTATTCTGGCATATTACTCACAAGTTCATTGTTCTGAAGCTTACTACACTTGAATTGAGTCTATTCTGGCCTATTATACATCATTTCGTAGTAATGCAGCATAATACGTCAGAATACTGTCGTATTACACACAAATTAGGTCTTGCTGTTTAGTACGTCAAAACTCAGTGTTTTGTGGCATATTACTCACAAATTGGGTGTACACGCTTACTACACTTGAATTGAGTGTATTCTGACTTGTTACACATGACTGTTGTTTTGCAGCTTAATAACTAAGAACACTGGCGAATTATACACACATTAGGTCTCTTGCTGTTTAGTACGTCAAAACTCCGTGTTCTATGGCATATTACTCACAAATTGGGTGTACTGCAGCTTACTACACCAGAAATTGCAGTCTGGACACACGAATTTGGTGTATTCTAGCTTACTACGTTAGAACTCGGTGTATTCTGTCATATTACTCACAAGTTCATTGTTCTGAAGCTTACTACACTTGAATTGAGTCTATTCTGGCCTATTATACATCATTTCGTAGTAATGCAGCATAATACGTCAGAATACTGTCGTATTACACACAAATTAGGTCTTGCTGTTTAGTACGTCAAAACTCAGTGTTTTGTGGCATATTACTCACAAATTGGGTGTACTGAAGCTTACTACACTTGAATTGAGTGTATTCTGGCCTGTTATACATCATTTCGTAGTAATGCAGCATAATACGTCAGAATACTGTCGTATTACACACAAATTAGGTCTTGCTGTTTAGTACGTCAAAACTCAGTGTTTTGTGCATATTACTCACAAATTGGGTGTACTGAAGCTTACTACATTTGAATTGAGTGTATTCTGGCCTGTTACACATGACTTCGTTGTTTTGCAGCTTAATAACTAAGAACACTGGCGAATTATACACAAATTAGGTCTCTTGCTGTTTAGTACGTCAAAACTCAGTGTTCTATGGCATATTACTCACAAATTGGGTGTACTGCAGCTTACTACTCCAGAAATTGCAGTCTGGACACACGAATTTGGTGTATTCTAGCTAACTACGTTAGAACTCCGTGTATTCTGTCATATTACTCACAAATTCATTGTTCTGAAGCTTACTACACTTGAATTGAGTGTATTCTGGCCTGTTATACATCATTTCGTAGTAATGCAGCATAATACGTCAGAATACTGTCGTATTACACACAAATTAGGTCTTGCTGTTTAGTACGTCAAAACTCAGTGTTTTGTGCATATTACTCACAAATTGGGTGTACTGAAGCTTACTACATTTGAATTGAGTGTATTCTGGCCTGTTACACATGACTTCGTTGTTTTGCAGCTTAATAACTAAGAACACTGGCGAATTATACACAAATTAGGTCTCTTGCTGTTTAGTACGTCAAAACTCAGTGTTCTATGGCATATTACTCACAAATTGGGTGTACTGCAGCTTACTACTCCAGAAATTGCAGTCTGGACACACGAATTTGGTGTATTCTAGCTAACTACGTTAGAACTCCGTGTATTCTGTCATATTACTCACAAATTCATTGTTCTGAAGCTTACTACACTTGAATTGAGTCTATTCTGGCCTATTATACATCATTTCATAGTAATGCAGCATAATACGTCAGAATACTGTCGTATTACACACAAATTAGGTCTTGCTGTTTAGTACGTCAAAACTCAGTGTTTTGTGGCATATTACTCACAAATTGGGTGTACTGAAGCTTACTACATTTGAATTGAGTGTATTCTGGCCTGTTACACATGACTTCGTTGTTTTGCAGCTTAATAACTAAGAACACTGGCGAATTATACACAAATTAGGTCTCTTGCTGTTTAGTACGTCAAAACTCAGTGTTCTATGGCATATTACTCACAAATTGGGTGTACTGCAGCTTACTACTCCAGAAATTGCAGTCTGGACACACGAATTTGGTGTATTCTAGCTTACTACGTTAGAACTCCGTGTATTCTGTCATACTACTCACAAATTCATTGTTCTGAAGCTTATTACACTTGAATTGAGTCTATTCTGGCCTATTATACATCATTTCATAGTAATGCAGCATAATACGTCAGAATACTGTCGTATTACACACAAATTAGGTCTTGCTGTTTAGTACGTCAAAACTCAGTGTTTTGTGGCATATTACTCACAAATTGGGTGTACTGAAGCTTACTACATTTGAATTGAGTGTATTCTGGCCTGTTACACATGACTTCGTTGTTTTGCAGCTTAATAACTAAGAACACTGGCGAATTATACACAAATTAGGTCTCTTGCTGTTTAGTACGTCAAAACTCAGTGTTCTATGGCATATTACTCACAAATTGGGTGTACTGCAGCTTACTACTCCAGAAATTGCAGTCTGGACACACGAATTTGGTGTATTCTAGCTAACTACGTTAGAACTCCGTGTATTCTGTCATATTACTCACAAATTCATTGTTCTGAAGCTTACAACACTTGAATTGAGTCTATTCTGGCCTATTATACATCATTTCATAGTAATGCAGCATAATACGTCAGAATACTGTCGTATTACACACAAATTAGGTCTTGCTGTTTAGTACGTCAAAACTCAGTGTTTTGTGGCATATTACTCACAAATTGGGTGTACTGAAGCTTACTACACTTGAATTGAGTGTATTCTGGCCTGTTACACATGACTTCGTTGTTTTGCAGCTTAATAACTAAGAACACTGGCTAATTATACACAAATTAGGTCTCTTGCTGTTTAGTACGTCAAAACTCAGTGTTCTATGTCATATTACTCACAAATTGGGTAAAGTGCAGCTTACTACACCAGAAATTGCAGTCTGGACACACGAATCTGGTGTATTCTAGCTTACTACGTTAGAACTCGGTGAATTCTGGCATATTACTCACAAGTTCATTGTTCTGAAGCTTACTACATTAGAATTGAGTGTATTCTGGCCTGTTACACATGACTTCGTTGTTTTGCAGCTTAATAACTAAGAACACTGGCGAATTGTACACAAATTAGGTCTCTTGCTGTTTAGTACGTCAAAACTCAGTGTTCTATGGCATATTACTCACAAATTGGGTGTACTGCAGCTTACTACTCCAGAAATTGCAGTCTGGACACACGAATTTGGTGTATTCTAGCTAACTACGTTAGAACTCGGTGTATTCTGTCATATTACTCACAAATTCATTGTTCTGAAGCTTACTACACTTGAATTGAGTCTATTCTGGCCTATTATACATCATTTCATAGTAATGCAGCATAATACGTCAGAATACTGTCGTATTACACACAAATTAGGTCTTGCTGTTTAGTACGTCAAAACTCAGTGTTTTGTGGCATATTACTCACAAATTGGGTGTACTGAAGCTTACTACACTTGAATTGAGTGTATTCTGGCCTGTTACACATGACTTCGTTGTTTTGGAGCTTAATAACTAAGAACACTGGCTAATTATACACAAATTAGGTCTCTTGCTGTTTAGTACGTCAAAACTCCGTGTTCTATGGCATATTACTCACAAATTGGGTGTACTGCAGCTTACTACACCAGAAATTGCAGTCTGGACACACGAATTGGGTGTATTCCAGTTTAGTACGCCAAAACTCGTTGTATTCTGGCATACTACTCACAAATTCATTGTACTGAAGCATACTACATTAGAAGTGAGTGTATTCTGGCCTATTATACATCATTTCGTAGTAATGCAGCAAAATACGTCAGAATACTGTCGTATTACACACAGATTAGATCTTGCTGTTTAGTACGTCAAAACACAGTGTTTTGTGGCATATTACTCACAAATTGGGTGTACTGAAGCTTACTACACTTGAATTGAGTGTATTCTGGCCTGTTACACATGACTTTGGTGTATTCTAGCTAACTACGTTAGAACTCGGTGTATTCTGTCATATTACTCACAAATTCATTGTTCTGAAGCTTACTACACTCGAATTGAGTCTATTCTGGCCTATTATACATCATTTCATAGTAATGCAGCATAATACGTCAGAATACTGTCGTATTACACACAAATTAGGTCTTGCTGTTTAGTACGTCAAAACTCAGTGTTTTGTGGCATATTACTCACAAATTGGGTGTACTGAAGCTTACTACACTTGAATTGAGTGTATTCTGGCCTGTTACACATGACTTCGTTGTTTTGCAGCTTAATAACTAAGAACACTGGCTAATTATACACAAATTAGGTCTCTTGCTGTTTAGTACGTCAAAACTCAGTGTTCTATGGCATATTACTCACAAATTGGTTGTACTGCAGCTTACTACACCAGAAATTGCAGTCTGGACACACGAATTTGGTGTATTCTAGCTTACTACGTTAGAACTCGGTGTATTCTGTCATATTACTCACAAGTTCATTGTTCTGAAGCTTACTACACTTGAATTGAGTCTATTCTGGCCTATTATACATCATTTCGTAGTAATGCAGCATAATACGTCAGAATACTGTCGTATTACACACAAATTAGGTCTTGCTGTTTAGTACGTCAAAACTCAGTGTTTTGTGCATATTACTCACAAATTGGGTGTACTGAAGCTTACTACATTTGAATTGAGTGTATTCTGGCCTGTTACACATGACTTCGTTGTTTTGCAGCTTAATAACTAAGAACACTGGCGAATTATACACAAATTAGTTCTCTTGCTGTTTAGTACGTCAAAACTCAGTGTTCTATGGCATATTGCTCACAAATTGGGTGTACTGCAGCTTACTACTCCAGAAATTGCAGTCTGGACACAAGAATTTGGTGTATTCTAGCTAACTACGTTAGAACTCCGTGTATTCTGTCATATTACTCACAAATTCATTGTTCTGAAGCTTACTACACTTGAATTGAGTCTATTCTGGCCTATTATACATCATTTCATAGTAATGCAGCATAATACGTCAGAATACTGTCGTATTACACACAAATTAGGTCTTGCTGTTTAGTACGTCAAAACTCAGTGTTTTGTGGCATATTACTCACAAATTGGGTGTACTGAAGCTTACTACACTTGAATTGAGTGTATTCTGGCCTGTTACACATGACTTCGTTGTTTTGCAGCTTAATAACTAAGAACACTGGCTAATTATACACAAATTAGGTCTATTGCTGTTTAGTACGTCAAAACTCAGTGTTCTATGGCATATTACTCACAAATTGGTTGTACTGCAGCTTACTACACCAGAAATTGCAATCTGGACACACGAATTTGGTGTATTCTAGCTTACTACGTTAGAACTCGGTGTATTCTGTCATATTACTCACAAGTTCATTGTTCTGAAGCTTACTACACTTGAATTGAGTCTATTCTGGCCTATTATACATCATTTCGTAGTAATGCAGCATAATACGTCAGAATACTGTCGTATTACACACAAATTAGGTCTTGCTGTTTAGTACGTCAAAACTCAGTGTTTTGTGCATATTACTCACAAATTGGGTGTACTGAAGCTTACTACATTTGAATTGAGTGTATTCTGGCCTGTTACACATGACTTCGTTGTTTTGCAGCTTAATAACTAAGAACACTGGCGAATTATACACAAATTAGGTCTCTTGCTGTTTAGTACGTCAAAACTCAGTGTTCTATGTCATATTACTCACAAATTGGGTAAAGTGCAGCTTACTACACCAGAAATTGCAGTCTGGACACACGAATTTGGTGTATTCTAGCTTACTACGTTAGAACTCGGTGTATTCTGGCATATTACTCACAAGTTCATTGTTCTGAAGCTTACTACACTTGAATTGAGTCTATTCTGGCCTATTATACATCATTTCGTAGTAATGCAGCAAAATACGTCAGAATACTGTCGTATTACACACAAATTAGGTCTTGCTGTTTAGTACGTCAAAACTCAGTGTTTTGTGGCATATTACTCACAAATTGGGTGTACAAGCTTACTACACTTGAATTGAGTGTATTCTGACTTGTTACACATGACTGTTGTTTTGCAGCTTAATAACTAAGAACACTGGCGAATTATACACAAATTAGGTCTCTTGCTGTTTAGTACGTCAAAACTCAGTGTTCTATGGCATATTACTCACAAATTGGGTGTACTGCAGCTTACTACTCCAGAAATTGCAGTCTGGACACACGAATTTGGTGTATTCTAGCTTACTACGTTAGAACTCGGTGAATTCTGGCATATTACTCACAAGTTCATTGTTCTGAAGCTTACTACATTAGAATTGAGTGTATTCTGGCCTGTTACACATGACTTCGTTGTTTTGCAGCTTAATAACTAAGAACACTGGCTAATTATACACAAATTAGGTCTCTTGCTGTTTAGTACGTCAAAACTCAGTGTTCTATGGCATATTACTCACAAATTGGGTGTACTGCAGCTTACTACTCCAGAAATTGCAGTCTGGACACACGAATTTGGTGTATTCTAGCTAACTACGTTAGAACTCGGTGTATTCTGTCATATTACTCACAAATTCATTGTTCTGAAGCTTACTACACTTGAATTGTCTATTCTGGCCTATTATACATCATTTCATAGTAATGCAGCATAATACGTCAGAATACTGTCGTATTACACACAAATTAGGTCTTGCTGTTTAGTACGTCAAAACTCAGTGTTTTGTGGCATATTACTCACAAATTGGGTGTACTGAAGCTTACTACACTTGAATTGAGTGTATTCTGGCCTGTTACACATGACATCGTTGTTTTGCAGCTTAATAACTAAGAACACTGGCTAATTATACACAAATTAGGTCTCTTGCTGTTTAGTACGTCAAAACTCCGTGTTCTATGGCATATTACTCACAAATTGGGTGTACTGCAGCTTACTACACCAGAAATTGCAGTCTGGACACACGAATTTGGTGTATTCTAGCTTACTACGTTAGAACTCGGTGTATTCTGGCATATTACTCACAAGTTCATTGTTCTGAAGCTTACTACACTTGAATTGAGTCTATTCTGGCCTATTATACATCATTTCGTAGTAATGCAGCATAATACGTCAGAATACTGTCGTATTACACACAAATTAGGTCTTGCTGTTTAGTACGTCAAAACTCAGTGTTTTGTGGCATATTACTCACAAATTGGGTGTACAAGCTTACTACACTTGAATTGAGTGTATTCTGACTTGTTACACATGACTGTTGTTTTGCAGCTTAATAACTAAGAACACTGGCGAATTATACACAAATTAGGTCTCTTGCTGTTTAGTACGTCAAAACTCAGTGTTCTATGGCATATTACTCACAAATTGGGTGTACTGCAGCTTACTACTCCAGAAATTGCAGTCTGGACACACGAATTTGGTGTATTCTAGCTTACTACGTTAGAACTCGGTGAATTCTGGCATATTACTCACAAGTTCATTGTTCTGAAGCTTACTACATTAGAATTGAGTGTATTCTGGCCTGTTACACATGACTTCGTTGTTTTGCAGCTTAATAACTAAGAACACTGGCTAATTATACACAAATTAGGTCTCTTGCTGTTTAGTACGTCAAAACTCAGTGTTCTATGGCATATTACTCACAAATTGGGTGTACTGCAGCTTACTACTCCAGAAATTGCAGTCTGGACACACGAATTTGGTGTATTCTAGCTAACTACGTTAGAACTCGGTGTATTCTGTCATATTACTCACAAATTCATTGTTCTGAAGCTTACTACACTTGAATTGTCTATTCTGGCCTATTATACATCATTTCATAGTAATGCAGCATAATACGTCAGAATACTGTCGTATTACACACAAATTAGGTCTTGCTGTTTAGTACGTCAAAACTCAGTGTTTTGTGGCATATTACTCACAAATTGGGTGTACTGAAGCTTACTACACTTGAATTGAGTGTATTCTGGCCTGTTACACATGACATCGTTGTTTTGCAGCTTAATAACTAAGAACACTGGCTAATTATACACAAATTAGGTCTCTTGCTGTTTAGTACGTCCAAACTCCGTGTTCTATGGCATATTACTCACAAATTGGGTGTACTGCAGCTTACTACACCAGAAATTGCAGTCTGGACACACGAATTTGGTGTATTCTAGCTTACTACGTTAGAACTCGGTGTATTCTGGCATATTACTCACAAGTTCATTGTTCTGAAGCTTACTACACTTGAATTGAGTATATTCTGGCCTATTATACATCATTTCGTAGTAATGCAGCATAATACGTCAGAATACTGTCGTATTACACACAAATTAGGTCTTGCTGTTTAGTACGTCAAAACTCAGTGTTTTGTGGCATATTACTCACAAATTGGGTGTACAAGCTTACTACACTTGAATTGAGTGTATTCTGACTTGTTACACATGACTGTTGTTTTGCAGCTTAATAACTAAGAACACTGGCGAATTATACACAAATTAGGTCTCTTGCTGTTTAGTACGTCAAAACTCAGTGTTCTATGGCATATTACTCACAAATTGGGTGTACTGCAGCTTACTACTCCAGAAATTGCAGTCTGGACACACGAATTTGGTGTATTCTAACTACGTTAGAACTCGGTGTATTCTGTCATATTACTCACAAATTCATTGTTCTGAAGCTTACTACACTTGAATTGTCTATTCTGGCCTATTATACATCATTTCATAGTAATGCAGCATAATACGTCAGAATACTGTCGTATTACACACAAATTAGGTCTTGCTGTTTAGTACGTCAAAACTCAGTGTTTTGTGGCATATTACTCACAAATTGGGTATACTGAAGCTTACTACACTTGAATTGAGTGTATTCTGGCCTGTTACACATGACTTCGTTGTTTTGCAGCTTAATAACTAAGAACACTGGCTAATTATACACAAATTAGGTCTCTTGCTGTTTAGTACGTCAAAACTCCGTGTTCTATGGCATATTACTCACAAATTGGGTGTACTGCAGCTTACTACACCAGAAATTGCAGTCTGGACACACGAATTTGGTGTATTCTAGCTTACTACGTTAGAACTCGGTGTATTCTGGCATATTACTCACAAGTTCATTGTTCTGAAGCTTACTACACTTGAATTGAGTATATTCTGGCCTATTATACATCATTTCGTAGTAATGCAGCATAATACGTCAGAATACTGTCGTATTACACACAAATTAGGTCTTGCTGTTTAGTACGTCAAAACTCAGTGTTTTGTGGCATATTACTCACAAATTGGGTGTACAAGCTTACTACACTTGAATTGAGTGTATTCTGACTTGTTACACATGACTGTTGTTTTGCAGCTTAATAACTAAGAACACTGGCGAATTATACACAAATTAGGTCTCTTGCTGTTTAGTACGTCAAAACTCAGTGTTCTATGGCATATTACTCACAAATTGGGTGTACTGCAGCTTACTACTCCAGAAATTGCAGTCTGGACACACGAATTTGGTGTATTCTAGCTAACTACGTTAGAACTCGGTGTATTCTGTCATATTACTCACAAATTCATTGTTCTGAAGCTTACTACACTTGAATTGAGTCTATTCTGGCCTATTATACATCATTTCATAGTAATGCAGCATAATACGTCAGAATACTGTCGTATTACACACAAATTAGGTCTTGCTGTTTAGTACGTCAAAACTCAGTGTTTTGTGGCATATTACTCACAAATTGGGTGTACTGAAGCTTACTACACTTGAATTGAGTGTATTCTGGCCTGTTACACATGACTTCGTTGTTTTGCAGCTTAATAACTAAGAACACTGGCTAATTATACACAAATTAGGTCTCTTGCTGTTTAGTACGTCAAAACTCCGTGTTCTATGGCATATTACTCACAAATTGGGTGTACTGCAGCTTACTACACCAGAAATTGCAGTCTGGACACACGAATTTGGTGTATTCTAGCTTACTACGTTAGAACTCGGTGTATTCTGGCATATTACTCACAAGTTCATTGTTCTGAAGCTTACTACACTTGAATTGAGTCTATTCTGGCCTATTATACATCATTTCGTAGTAATGCAGCATAATACGTCAGAATACTGTCGTATTACACACAAATTAGGTCTTGCTGTTTAGTACGTCAAAACTCAGTGTTTTGTGGCATATTACTCACAAATTGGGTGGACAAGCTTACTACACTTGAATTGAGTGTATTCTGACTTGTTACACATGACTGTTGTTTTGCAGCTTAATAACTAAGAACACTGGCGAATTATACACAAATTAGGTCTCTTGCTGTTTAGTACGTCAAAACTCAGTGTTCTATGGCATATTACTCACAAATTGGGTGTACTGCAGCTTACTACACCAGAAATTGCAGTCTGGACACACGAATTTGGTGTATTCTAACTACGTTAGAACTCGGTGTATTCTGTCATATTACTCACAAATTCATTGTTCTGAAGCTTACTACACTTGAATTGTCTATTCTGGCCTATTATACATCATTTCATAGTAATGCAGCATAATACGTCAGAATACTGTCGTATTACACACAAATTAGGTCTTGCTGTTTAGTACGTCAAAACTCAGTGTTTTGTGGCATATTACTCACAAATTGGGTGTACAAGCTTACTACACTTGAATTGAGTGTATTCTGACTTGTTACACATGACTGTTGTTTTGCAGCTTAATAACTAAGAACACTGGCGAATTATACACAAATTAGGTCTCTTGCTGTTTAGTACGTCAAAACTCAGTGTTCTATGGCATATTACTCACAAATTGGGTGTACTGCAGCTTACTACTCCAGAAATTGCAGTCTGGACACACGAATTTGGTGTATTCTAGCTAACTACGTTAGAACTCGGTGTATTCTGTCATATTACTCACAAATTCATTGTTCTGAAGCTTACTACACTTGAATTGAGTCTATTCTGGCCTATTATACATCATTTCATAGTAATGCAGCATAATACGTCAGAATACTGTCGTATTACACACAAATTAGGTCTTGCTGTTTAGTACGTCAAAACTCAGTGTTTTGTGGCATATTACTCACAAATTGGGTGTACTGAAGCTTACTACACTTGAATTGAGTGTATTCTGGCCTGTTACACATGACTTCGTTGTTTTGCAGCTTAATAACTAAGAACACTGGCTAATTATACACAAATTAGGTCTCTTGCTGTTTAGTACATCAAAACTCCGTGTTCTATGGCATATTACTCACAAATTGGGTGTACTGCAGCTTACTACACCAGAAATTGCAGTCTGGACACACGAATTTGGTGTATTCTAGCTTACTACGTTAGAACTCGGTGTATTCTGGCATATTACTCACAAGTTCATTGTTCTGAAGCTTACTACACTTGAATTGAGTCTATTCTGGCCTATTATACATCATTTCGTAGTAATGCAGCATAATACGTCAGAATACTGTCGTATTACACACAAATTAGGTCTTGCTGTTTAGTACGTCAAAACTCAGTGTTTTGTGGCATATTACTCACAAATTGGGTGTACAAGCTTACTACACTTGAATTGAGTGTATTCTGACTTGTTACACATGACTGTTGTTTTGCAGCTTAATAACTAAGAACACTGGCGAATTATACACAAATTAGGTCTCTTGCTGTTTAGTACGTCAAAACTCAGTGTTCTATGGCATATTACTCACAAATTGGGTGTACTGCAGCTTACTACTCCAGAAATTGCAGTCTGGACACACGAATTTGGTGTATTCCAGTTTAGTACGCCAAAACTCGTTGTATTCTGGCATATTACTCACAAATTCATTGTACTGAAGCATACTACACTAGAATTGAGTGTATTCTGGCCTGTTACACATGACTTCGTTGTTTTGCAGCTTAATAACTAAGAACACTGCGAATTATACACAAATTAGGTCTCTTGCTGTTTAGTACGTCAAAACTCAGTGTTCTATGGTATATTACTCACAAATTGGGTGTACTGCAGCTTACTACTCCAGAAATTGCAGTCTGGACACACGAATTTGGTGTATTCTAGCTAACTACGTTAGAACTCGGTGTATTCTGTCATATTACTCACAAATTCATTGTTCTGAAGCTTACTACACTTGAATTGAGTCTATTCTGGCCTATTATACATCATTTCATAGTAATGCAGCATAATACGTCAGAATACTGTCGTATTACACACAAATTAGGTCTTGCTGTTTAGTACGTCAAAACTCAGTGTTTTGTGGCATATTACTCACAAATTGGGTGTACTGAAGCTTACTACACTTGAATTGAGTGTATTCTGGCCTGTTACACATGACTTCGTTGTTTTGCAGCTTAATAACTAAGAACACTGGCTAATTATACACAAATTAGGTCTCTTGCTGTTTAGTACGTCAAAACTCCGTGTTCTATGGCATATTACTCACAAATTGGGTGTACTGCAGCTTACTACACCAGAAATTGCAGTCTGGACACACAAATTTGGTGTATTCTAGCTTACTACGTTAGAACTCGGTGTATTCTGGCATATTACTCACAAGTTCATTGTTCTGAAGCTTACTACACTTGAATTGAGTCTATTCTGGCCTATTATACATCATTTCGTAGTAATGCAGCATAATACGTCAGAATACTGTCGTATTACACACAAATTAGGTCTTGCTGTTTAGTACGTCAAAACTCAGTGTTTTGTGGCATATTACTCACAAATTGGGTGTACAAGCTTACTACACTTGAATTGAGTGTATTCTGACTTGTTACACATGACTGTTGTTTTGGAGCTTAATAACTAAGAACACTGGCTAATTATACACAAATTAGGTCTCTTGCTGTTTAGTACGTCAAAACTCAGTGTTCTATGGCATATTACTCACAAATTGGGTGTACTGCAGCTTACTACTCCAGAAATTGCAGTCTGGACACACGAATTTGGTGTATTCTAGCTAACTACGTTAGAACTCGGTGTATTCTGTCATATTACTCACAAATTCATTGTTCTGAAGCTTACTACACTTGAATTGTCTATTCTGGCCTATTATACATCATTTCATAGTAATGCAGCATAATACGTCAGAATACTGTCGTATTACACACAAATTAGGTCTTGCTGTTTAGTACGTCAAAACTCAGTGTTTTGTGGCATATTACTCACAAATTGGGTGTACTGAAGCTTACTACACTTGAATTGAGTGTATTCTGGCCTGTTACACATGACTTCGTTGTTTTGGAGCTTAATAACTAAGAACACTGGCTAATTATACACAAATTAGGTCTCTTGCTGTTTAGTACGTCAAAACTCCGTGTTCTATGGCATATTACTCACAAATTGGGTGTACTGCAGCTTACTACACCAGAAATTGCAGTCTGGACACACGAATTGGGTGTATTCCAGTTTAGTACGCCAAAACTCGTTGTATTCTGGCATATTACTCACAAATTCATTGTACTGAAGCATACTACACTAGAATTGAGTGTATTCTGGCCTGTTACACATGACTTCGTTGTTTTGCAGCTTAATAACTAAGAACACTGGCGAATTATACACAAATTAGGTCTCTTGCTGTTTAGTACGTCAAAACTCAGTGTTCTATGGTATATTACTCACAAATTAGGTGTACTGCAGCTTACTACTCCAGAAATTGCAGTCTGGACACACGAATTTGGTGTATTCTAGCTAACTACGTTAGAACTCGGTGTATTCTGTCATATTACTCACAAATTCATTGTTCTGAAGCTTACTACACTTGAATTGAGTCTATTCTGGCCTATTATACATCATTTCATAGTAATGCAGCATAATACGTCAGAATACTGTCGTATTACACACAAATTAGGTCTTGCTGTTTAGTACGTCAAAACTCAGTGTTTTGTGGCATATTACTCACAAATTGGGTGTACTGAAGCTTACTACACTTGAATTGAGTGTATTCTGGCCTGTTACACATGACTTCGTTGTTTTGCAGCTTAATAACTAAGAACACTGGCTAATTATACACAAATTAGGTCTCTTGCTGTTTAGTACGTCAAAACTCCGTGTTCTATGGCATATTACTCACAAATTGGGTGTACTGCAGCTTACTACACCAGAAATTGCAGTCTGGACACACAAATTTGGTGTATTCTAGCTTACTACGTTAGAACTCGGTGTATTCTGGCATATTACTCACAAGTTCATTGTTCTGAAGCTTACTACACTTGAATTGAGTCTATTCTGGCCTATTATACATCATTTCGTAGTAATGCAGCATAATACGTCAGAATACTGTCGTATTACACACAAATTAGGTCTTGCTGTTTAGTACGTCAAAACTCAGTGTTTTGTGGCATATTACTCACAAATTGGGTGTACAAGCTTACTACACTTGAATTGAGTGTATTCTGACTTGTTACACATGACTGTTGTTTTGGAGCTTAATAACTAAGAACACTGGCTAATTATACACAAATTAGGTCTCTTGCTGTTTAGTACGTCAAAACTCAGTGTTCTATGGCATATTACTCACAAATTGGGTGTACTGCAGCTTACTACTCCAGAAATTGCAGTCTGGACACACGAATTTGGTGTATTCTAGCTAACTACGTTAGAACTCGGTGTATTCTGTCATATTACTCACAAATTCATTGTTCTGAAGCTTACTACACTTGAATTGTCTATTCTGGCCTATTATACATCATTTCATAGTAATGCAGCATAATACGTCAGAATACTGTCGTATTACATACAAATTAGGTCTTGCTGTTTAGTACGTCAAAACTCAGTGTTTTGTGGCATATTACTCACAAATTGGGTGTACTGAAGCTTACTACACTTGAATTGAGTGTATTCTGGCCTGTTACACATGACTTCGTTGTTTTGGAGCTTAATAACTAAGAACACTGGCTAATTATACACAAATTAGGTCTCTTGCTGTTTAGTACGTCAAAACTCCGTGTTCTATGGCATATTACTCACAAATTGGGTGTACTGCAGCTTACTACACCAGAAATTGCAGTCTGGACACACGAATTTGGTGTATTCTAGCTTACTACGTTAGAACTCGGTGTATTCTGGCATATTACTCACAAGTTCATTGTTCTGAAGCTTACTACACTTGAATTGAGTCTATTCTGGCCTATTATACATCATTTCGTAGTAATGCAGCATAATACGTCAGAATACTGTCGTATTACACACAAATTAGGTCTTGCTGTTTAGTACGTCAAAACTCAGTGTTTTGTGGCATATTACTCACAAATTGGGTGTACAAGCTTACTACACTTGAATTGAGTGTATTCTGACTTGTTACACATGACTGTTGTTTTGCAGCTTAATAACTAAGAACACTGGCGAATTATACACAAATTAGGTCTCTTGCTGTTTAGTACGTCAAAACTCAGTGTTCTATGGCATATTACTCACAAATTGGGTGTACTGCAGCTTACTACACCAGAAATTGCAGTCTGGACACACGAATTTGGTGTATTCTAACTACGTTAGAACTCGGTGTATTCTGTCATATTACTCACAAATTCATTGTTCTGAAGCTTACTACACTTGAATTGTCTATTCTGGCCTATTATACATCATTTCATAGTAATGCAGCATAATACGTCAGAATACTGTCGTATTACACACAAATTAGGTCTTGCTGTTTAGTACGTCAAAACTCAGTGTTTTGTGGCATATTACTCACAAATTGGGTGTACAAGCTTACTACACTTGAATTGAGTGTATTCTGACTTGTTACACATGACTGTTGTTTTGCAGCTTAATAACTAAGAACACTGGCGAATTATACACAAATTAGGTCTCTTGCTGTTTAGTACGTCAAAACTCAGTGTTCTATGGCATATTACTCACAAATTTGGTGTACTGCAGCTTACTACTCCAGAAATTGCAGTCTGGACACACGAATTTGGTGTATTCTAGCTAACTACGTTAGAACTCGGTGTATTCTGTCATATTACTCACAAATTCATTGTTCTGAAGCTTACTACACTTGAATTGAGTCTATTCTGGCCTATTATACATCATTTCATAGTAATGCAGCATAATACGTCAGAATACTGTCGTATTACACACAAATTAGGTCTTGCTGTTTAGTACGTCAAAACTCAGTGTTTTGTGGCATATTACTCACAAATTGGGTGTACTGAAGCTTACTACACTTGAATTGAGTGTATTCTGGCCTGTTACACATGACTTCGTTGTTTTGCAGCTTAATAACTAAGAACACTGGCTAATTATACACAAATTAGGTCTCTTGCTGTTTAGTACATCAAAACTCCGTGTTCTATGGCATATTACTCACAAATTGGGTGTACTGCAGCTTACTACACCAGAAATTGCAGCCTGGACACACGAATTTGGTGTATTCTAGCTAACTACGTTAGAACTCGGTGTATTCTGTCATATTACTCACAAATTCATTGTTCTGAAGCTTACTACACTTGAATTGTCTATTCTGGCCTATTATACATCATTTCATAGTAATGCAGCATAATACGTCAGAATACTGTCGTATTACACACAAATTAGGTCTTGCTGTTTAGTACGTCAAAACTCAGTGTTTTGTGGCATATTACTCACAAATTGGGTGTACTGAAGCTTACTACACTTGAATTGAGTGTATTCTGGCCTGTTACACATGACTTCGTTGTTTTGGAGCTTAATAACTAAGAACACTGGCTAATTATACACAAATTAGGTCTCTTGCTGTTTAGTACGTCAAAACTCCGTGTTCTATGGCATATTACTCACAAATTGGGTGTACTGCAGCTTACTACACCAGAAATTGCAGTCTGGACACACGAATTGGGTGTATTCCAGTTTAGTACGCCAAAACTCGTTGTATTCTGGCATATTACTCACAAATTCATTGTACTGAAGCATACTACACTAGAATTGAGTGTATTCTGGCCTGTTACACATGACTTCGTTGTTTTGCAGCTTAATAACTAAGAACACTGGCTAATTATACACAAATTAGGTCTCTTGCTGTTTAGTACGTCAAAACTCCGTGTTCTATGGCATATTACTCACAAATTGGGTGTACTGCAGCTTACTACACCAGAAATTGCAGTCTGGACACACAAATTTGGTGTATTCTAGCTTACTACGTTAGAACTCGGTGTATTCTGGCATATTACTCACAAGTTCATTGTTCTGAAGCTTACTACACTTGAATTGCGTCTATTCTGGCCTATTATACATCATTTCGTAGTAATGCAGCATAATACGTCAGAATACTGTCGTATTACACACAAATTAGGTCTTGCTGTTTAGTACGTCAAAACTCAGTGTTTTGTGGCATATTACTCACAAATTGGGTGTACAAGCTTACTACACTTGAATTGAGTGTATTCTGACTTGTTACACATGACTGTTGTTTTGCAGCTTAATAACTAAGAACACTGGCGAATTATACACAAATTAGGTCTCTTGCTGTTTAGTACGTCAAAACTCAGTGTTCTATGGCATATTACTCACAAATTGGGTGTACTGCAGCTTACTACTCCAGAAATTGCAGTCTGGACACACGAATTTGGTGTATTCTAGCTACGTTAGAACTCGGTGTATTCTGTCATATTACTCACAAATTCATTGTTCTGAAGCTTACTACACTTGAATTGTCTATTCTGGCCTATTATACATCATTTCATAGTAATGCAGCATAATACGTCAGAATACTGTCGTATTACATACAAATTAGGTCTTGCTGTTTAGTACGTCAAAACTCAGTGTTTTGTGGCATATTACTCACAAATTGGGTGTACTGAAGCTTACTACACTTGAATTGAGTGTATTCTGGCCTGTTACACATGACTTCGTTGTTTTGGAGCTTAATAACTAAGAACACTGGCTAATTATACACAAATTAGGTCTCTTGCTGTTTAGTACGTCAAAACTCCGTGTTCTATGGCATATTACTCACAAATTGGGTGTACTGCAGCTTACTACACTTGAATTGAGTGTATTCTGACTTGTTACACATGACTGTTGTTTTGCAGCTTAATAACTAAGAACACTGGCGAATTATACACAAATTAGGTCTCTTGCTGTTTAGTACGTCAAAACTCAGTGTTCTATGGCATATTACTCACAAATTGGGTGTACTGCAGCTTACTACTCCATAAATTGCAGTCTGGACACACGAATTTGGTGTATTCTAGCTAACGACGTTAGAACTCGGTGTATTCTGTCATATTACTCACAAATTCATTGTTCTGAAGCTTACTACACTTGAATTGTCTATTCTGGCCTATTATACATCATTTCATAGTAATGCAGCATAATACGTCAGAATACTGTCGTATTACACACAAATTAGGTCTTGCTGTTTAGTACGTCAAAACTCAGTGTTTTGTGGCATATTACTCACAAATTGGGTGTACAAGCTTACTACACTTGAATTGAGTGTATTCTGACTTGTTACACATGACTGTTGTTTTGCAGCTTAATAACTAAGAACACTGGCGAATTATACACAAATTAGGTCTCTTGCTGTTTAGTACGTCAAAACTCAGTGTTCTATGGCATATTACTCACAAATTGGGTGTACTGCAGCTTACTACTCCAGAAATTGCAGTCTGGACACACGAATTTGGTGTATTCTAGCTACGTTAGAACTCGGTGTATTCTGTCATATTACTCACAAATTCATTGTTCTGAAGCTTACTACACTTGAATTGTCTATTCTGGCCTATTATACATCATTTCATAGTAATGCAGCATAATACGTCAGAATACTGTCGTATTACATACAAATTAGGTCTTGCTGTTTAGTACGTCAAAACTCAGTGTTTTGTGGCATATTACTCACAAATTGGGTGTACTGAAGCTTACTACACTTGAATTGAGTGTATTCTGGCCTGTTACACATGACTTCGTTGTTTTGGAGCTTAATAACTAAGAACACTGGCTAATTATACACAAATTAGGTCTCTTGCTGTTTAGTACGTCAAAACTCCGTGTTCTATGGCATATTACTCACAAATTGGGTGTACTGCAGCTTACTACACTTGAATTGAGTGTATTCTGACTTGTTACACATGACTGTTGTTTTGCAGCTTAATAACTAAGAACACTGGCGAATTATACACAAATTAGGTCTCTTGCTGTTTAGTACGTCAAAACTCAGTGTTCTATGGCATATTACTCACAAATTGGGTGTACTGCAGCTTACTACTCCATAAATTGCAGTCTGGACACACGAATTTGGTGTATTCTAGCTAACGACGTTAGAACTCGGTGTATTCTGTCATATTACTCACAAATTCATTGTTCTGAAGCTTACTACACTTGAATTGTCTATTCTGGCCTATTATACATCATTTCATAGTAATGCAGCATAATACGTCAGAATACTGTCGTATTACACACAAATTAGGTCTTGCTGTTTAGTACGTCAAAACTCAGTGTTTTGTGGCATATTACCCACAAATTGGGTGTACTGAAGCTTACTACACTTGAATTGAGTGTATTCTGGCCTGTTACACATGACTTCGTTGTTTTGGAGCTTAATAACTAAGAACACTGGCTAATTACACACAAATTAGGTCTCTTGCTGTTTAGTACGTCAAAACTCCGTGTTCTATGGCATATTACTCACAAATTGGGTGTACTGCAGCTTACTACTCCATAAATTGCAGTCTGGACACACGAATTTGGTGTATTCTAGCTAACGACGTTAGAACTCGGTGTATTCTGTCATATTACTCACAAATTCATTGTTCTGAAGCTTACTACACTTGAATTGTCTATTCTGGCCTATTATACATCATTTCATAGTAATGCAGCATAATACGTCAGAATACTGGCGAATTATACACAAATTAGGTCTTGCTGTTTAGTACGTCAAAACTCAGTGTTTTGTGGCATATTACTCACAAATTGGGTGTACTGAAGCTTACTACACTTGAATTGAGTGTATTCTGGCCTGTTACACATGACTTCGTTGTTTTGGAGCTTAATAACTAAGAACACTGGCTAATTACACACAAATTAGGTCTCTTGCTGTTTAGTACGTCAAAACTCCGTGTTCTATGGCATATTACTCACAAATTGGGTGTACTGCAGCTTACTACACCAGAAATTGCAGTCTGGACACACGAATTGGGTGTATTCCAGTTTAGTACGCCAAAACTCGTTGTATTCTGGCATATTACACACAAATTCATTGTACTGAAGCATACTACACTAGAATTGAGTGTATTCTGGCCTGTTACACATGACTTCGTTGTTTTGCAGCTTAATAACTAAGAACACTGGCGAATTATACACAAATTAGGTCTCTTGCTGTTTAGTACGTCAAAACTCAGTGTTCTATGTCATATTACTCACAAATTGGGTGTACTGCAGCTTACTACACCAGAAATTGCAGTCTGGACACACGAATTTGGTGTATTCTAGCTAACTACGTTAGAACTCGGTGTATTCTGTCATATTACTCACAAATTCATTGTTCTGAAGCTTACTACACTTGAATTGTCTATTCTGGCCTATTATACATCATTTCATAGTAATGCAGCATAATACGTCAGAATACTGTCGTATTACACACAAATTAGGTCTTGCTGTTTAGTACGTCAAAACTCAGTGTTTTGTGGCATATTACTCACAAATTGGGTGTACTGAAGCTTACTACACTTGAATTGAGTGTATTCTGGCCTGTTACACATGACTTCGTTGTTTTGGAGCTTAATAACTAAGAACACTGGCTAATTATACACAAATTAGGTCTCTTGCTGTTTAGTACGTCAAAACTCCGTGTTCTATGGCATAGTACTCACAAATTGGGTGTACTGCAGCTTACTACACCAGAAATTGCAGTCTGGACACACAAATTTGGTGTATTCTAGCTTACTACGTTAGAACTCGGTGTATTCTGGCATATTACTCACAAGTTCATTGTTCTGAAGCTTACTACACTTGAATTGCGTCTATTCTGGCCTATTATACATCATTTCGTAGTAATGCAGCATAATACGTCAGAATACTGTCGTATTACACACAAATTAGGTCTTGCTGTTTAGTACGTCAAAACTCAGTGTTTTGTGGCATATTACTCACAAATTGGGTGGACAAGCTTACTACACTTGAATTGAGTGTATTCTGACTTGTTACACATGACTGTTGTTTTGCAGCTTAATAACTAAGAACACTGGCGAATTATACACAAATTAGGTCTCTTGCTGTTTAGTACGTCAAAACTCAGTGTTCTATGGCATATTACTCACAAATTGGGTGTACTGCAGCTTACTACTCCAGAAATTGCAGTCTGGACACACGAATTTGGTGTATTCTAGCTACGTTAGAACTCGGTGTATTCTGTCATATTACTCACAAATTCATTGTTCTGAAGCTTACTACACTTGAATTGTCTATTCTGGCCTATTATACATCATTTCATAGTAATGCAGCATAATACGTCAGAATACTGTCGTATTACATACAAATTAGGTCTTGCTGTTTAGTACGTCAAAACTCAGTGTTTTGTGGCATATTACTCACAAATTGGGTGTACAAGCTTACTACACTTGAATTGAGTGTATTCTGACTTGTTACACATGACTGTTGTTTTGCAGCTTAATAACTAAGAACACTGGCGAATTATACACAAATTAGGTCTCTTGCTGTTTAGTACGTCAAAACTCAGTGTTCTATGGCATATTACTCACAAATTGGGTGTACTGCAGCTTACTACTCCAGAAATTGCAGTCTGGACACACGAATTTGGTGTATTCTAGCTAACTACGTTAGAACTCGGTGTATTCTGTCATATTACTCACAAATTCATTGTTCTGAAGCTTACTACACTTGAATTGAGTCTATTCTGGCCTATTATACATCATTTCATAGTAATGCAGCATAATACGTCAGAATACTGTCGTATTACACACAAATTAGGTCTTGCTGTTTAGTACGTCAAAACTCAGTGTTTTGTGGCATATTACTCACAAATTGGGTGTACTGAAGCTTACTACACTTGAATTGAGTGTATTCTGGCCTGTTACACATGACTTCGTTGTTTTGCAGCTTAATAACTAAGAACACTGGCTAATTATACACAAATTAGGTCTCTTGCTGTTTAGTACATCAAAACTCCGTGTTCTATGGCATATTACTCACAAATTGGGTGTACTGCAGCTTACTACACCAGAAATTGCAGCCTGGACACACGAATTTGGTGTATTCTAGCTAACTACGTTAGAACTCGGTGTATTCTGTCATATTACTCACAAATTCATTGTTCTGAAGCTTACTACACTTGAATTGTCTATTCTGGCCTATTATACATCATTTCATAGTAATGCAGCATAATACGTCAGAATACTGTCGTATTACACACAAATTAGGTCTTGCTGTTTAGTACGTCAAAACTCAGTGTTTTGTGGCATATTACTCACAAATTGGGTGTACTGAAGCTTACTACACTTGAATTGAGTGTATTCTGGCCTGTTACACATGACTTCGTTGTTTTGGAGCTTAATAACTAAGAACACTGGCTAATTATACACAAATTAGGTCTCTTGCTGTTTAGTACGTCAAAACTCCGTGTTCTATGGCATATTACTAACAAATTGGGTGTACTGCAGCTTACTACACCAGAAATTGCAGTCTGGACACACGAATTGGGTGTATTCCAGTTTAGTACGCCAAAACTCGTTGTATTCTGGCATATTACTCACAAATTCATTGTACTGAAGCATACTACACTAGAATTGAGTGTATTCTGGCCTGTTACACATGACTTCGTTGTTTTGCAGCTTAATAACTAAGAACACTGGCTAATTATACACAAATTAGGTCTCTTGCTGTTTAGTACGTCAAAACTCCGTGTTCTATGGCATATTACTCACAAATTGGGTGTACTGCAGCTTACTACACCAGAAATTGCAGTCTGGACACACAAATTTGGTGTATTCTAGCTTACTACGTTAGAACTCGGTGTATTCTGGCATATTACTCACAAGTTCATTGTTCTGAAGCTTACTACACTTGAATTGCGTCTATTCTGGCCTATTATACATCATTTCGTAGTAATGCAGCATAATACGTCAGAATACTGTCGTATTACACACAAATTAGGTCTTGCTGTTTAGTACGTCAAAACTCAGTGTTTTGTGGCATATTACTCACAAATTGGGTGTACAAGCTTACTACACTTGAATTGAGTGTATTCTGACTTGTTACACATGACTGTTGTTTTGCAGCTTAATAACTAAGAACACTGGCGAATTATACACAAATTAGGTCTCTTGCTGTTTAGTACGTCAAAACTCAGTGTTCTATGGCATATTACTCACAAATTGGGTGTACTGCAGCTTACTACTCCAGAAATTGCAGTCTGGACACACGAATTTGGTGTATTCTAGCTACGTTAGAACTCGGTGTATTCTGTCATATTACTCACAAATTCATTGTTCTGAAGCTTACTACACTTGAATTGTCTATTCTGGCCTATTATACATCATTTCATAGTAATGCAGCATAATACGTCAGAATACTGTCGTATTACATACAAATTAGGTCTTGCTGTTTAGTACGTCAAAACTCAGTGTTTTGTGGCATATTACTCACAAATTGGGTGTACTGAAGCTTACTACACTTGAATTGAGTGTATTCTGGCCTGTTACACATGACTTCGTTGTTTTGGAGCTTAATAACTAAGAACACTGGCTAATTATACACAAATTAGGTCTCTTGCTGTTTAGTACGTCAAAACTCCGTGTTCTATGGCATATTACTCACAAATTGGGTGTACTGCAGCTTACTACACTTGAATTGAGTGTATTCTGACTTGTTACACATGACTGTTGTTTTGCAGCTTAATAACTAAGAACACTGGCGAATTATACACAAATTAGGTCTCTTGCTGTTTAGTACGTCAAAACTCAGTGTTCTATGGCATATTACTCACAAATTGGGTGTACTGCAGCTTACTACTCCATAAATTGCAGTCTGGACACACGAATTTGGTGTATTCTAGCTAACGACGTTAGAACTCGGTGTATTCTGTCATATTACTCACAAATTCATTGTTCTGAAGCTTACTACACTTGAATTGTCTATTCTGGCCTATTATACATCATTTCATAGTAATGCAGCATAATACGTCAGAATACTGTCGTATTACACACAAATTAGGTCTTGCTGTTTAGTACGTCAAAACTCAGTGTTTTGTGGCATATTACTCACAAATTGGGTGTACTGAAGCTTACTACACTTGAATTGAGTGTATTCTGGCCTGTTACACATGACTTCGTTGTTTTGGAGCTTAATAACTAAGAACACTGGCTAATTACACACAAATTAGGTCTCTTGCTGTTTAGTACGTCAAAACTCCGTGTTCTATGGCATATTACTCACAAATTGGGTGTACTGCAGCTTACTACACCAGAAATTGCAGTCTGGACACACGAATTGGGTGTATTCCAGTTTAGTACGCCAAAACTCGTTGTATTCTGGCATATTACACACAAATTCATTGTACTGAAGCATACTACACTAGAATTGAGTGTATTCTGGCCTGTTACACATGACTTCGTTGTTTTGCAGCTTAATAACTAAGAACACTGGCGAATTATACACAAATTAGGTCTCTTGCTGTTTAGTACGTCAAAACTCAGTGTTCTATGTCATATTACTCACAAATTGGGTGTACTGCAGCTTACTACACCAGAAATTGCAGTCTGGACACACGAATTTGGTGTATTCTAGCTAACTACGTTAGAACTCGGTGTATTCTGTCATATTACTCACAAATTCATTGTTCTGAAGCTTACTACACTTGAATTGTCTATTCTGGCCTATTATACATCATTTCATAGTAATGCAGCATAATACGTCAGAATACTGTCGTATTACACACAAATTAGGTCTTGCTGTTTAGTACGTCAAAACTCAGTGTTTTGTGGCATATTACTCACAAATTGGGTGTACTGAAGCTTACTACACTTGAATTGAGTGTATTCTGGCCTGTTACACATGACTTCGTTGTTTTGGAGCTTAATAACTAAGAACACTGGCTAATTATACACAAATTAGGTCTCTTGCTGTTTAGTACGTCAAAACTCCGTGTTCTATGGCATATTACTCACAAATTGGGTGTACTGCAGCTTACTACACCAGAAATTGCAGTCTGGACACACAAATTTGGTGTATTCTAGCTTACTACGTTAGAACTCGGTGTATTCTGGCATATTACTCACAAGTTCATTGTTCTGAAGCTTACTACACTTGAATTGCGTCTATTCTGGCCTATTATACATCATTTCGTAGTAATGCAGCATAATACGTCAGAATACTGTCGTATTACACACAAATTAGGTCTTGCTGTTTAGTACGTCAAAACTCAGTGTTTTGTGGCATATTACTCACAAATTGGGTGTACAAGCTTACTACACTTGAATTGAGTGTATTCTGACTTGTTACACATGACTGTTGTTTTGCAGCTTAATAACTAAGAACACTGGCGAATTATACACAAATTAGGTCTCTTGCTGTTTAGTACGTCAAAACTCAGTGTTCTATGGCATATTACTCACAAATTGGGTGTACTGCAGCTTACTACTCCAGAAATTGCAGTCTGGACACACGAATTTGGTGTATTCTAGCTACGTTAGAACTCGGTGTATTCTGTCATATTACTCACAAATTCATTGTTCTGAAGCTTACTACACTTGAATTGTCTATTCTGGCCTATTATACATCATTTCATAGTAATGCAGCATAATACCTCAGAATACTGTCGTATTACATACAAATTAGGTCTTGCTGTTTAGTACGTCAAAACTCAGTGTTTTGTGGCATATTACTCACAAATTGGGTGTACTGAAGCTTACTACACTTGAATTGAGTGTATTCTGGCCTGTTACACATGACTTCGTTGTTTTGGAGCTTAATAACTAAGAACACTGGCTAATTATACACAAATTAGGTCTCTTGCTGTTTAGTACGTCAAAACTCCGTGTTCTATGGCATATTACTCACAAATTGGGTGTACTGCAGCTTACTACACTTGAATTGAGTGTATTCTGACTTGTTACACATGACTGTTGTTTTGCAGCTTAATAACTAAGAACACTGGCGAATTATACACAAATTAGGTCTCTTGCTGTTTAGTACGTCAAAACTCAGTGTTCTATGGCATATTACTCACAAATTGGGTGTACTGCAGCTTACTACTCCATAAATTGCAGTCTGGACACACGAATTTGGTGTATTCTAGCTAACGACGTTAGAACTCGGTGTATTCTGTCATATTACTCACAAATTCATTGTTCTGAAGCTTACTACACTTGAATTGTCTATTCTGGCCTATTATACATCATTTCATAGTAATGCAGCATAATACGTCAGAATACTGTCGTATTACACACAAATTAGGTCTTGCTGTTTAGTACGTCAAAACTCAGTGTTTTGTTGCATATTACTCACAAATTGGGTGTACTGAAGCTTACTACACTTGAATTGAGTGTATTCTGGCCTGTTACACATGACTTCGTTGTTTTGGAGCTTAATAACTAAGAACACTGGCTAATTACACACAAATTAGGTCTCTTGCTGTTTAGTACGTCAAAACTCCGTGTTCTATGGCATATTACTCACAAATTGGGTGTACTGCAGCTTACTACACCAGAAATTGCAGTCTGGACACACGAATTGGGTGTATTCCAGTTTAGTACGCCAAAACTCGTTGTATTCTGGCATATTACACACAAATTCATTGTACTGAAGCATACTACACTAGAATTGAGTGTATTCTGGCCTGTTACACATGACTTCGTTGTTTTGCAGCTTAATAACTAAGAACACTGGCGAATTATACACAAATTAGGTCTCTTGCTGTTTAGTACGTCAAAACTCAGTGTTCTATGTCATATTACTCACAAATTGGGTGTACTGCAGCTTACTACACCAGAAATTGCAGTCTGGACACACGAATTTGGTGTATTCTAGCTAACTACGTTAGAACTCGGTGTATTCTGTCATATTACTCACAAATTCATTGTTCTGAAGCTTACTACACTTGAATTGTCTATTCTGGCCTATTATACATCATTTCATAGTAATGCAGCATAATACGTCAGAATACTGTCGTATTACACACAAATTAGGTCTTGCTGTTTAGTACGTCAAAACTCAGTGTTTTGTGGCATATTACTCACAAATTGGGTGTACTGAAGCTTACTACACTTGAATTGAGTGTATTCTGGCCTGTTACACATGACTTCGTTGTTTTGGAGCTTAATAACTAAGAACACTGGCTAATTATACACAAATTAGGTCTCTTGCTGTTTAGTACGTCAAAACTCCGTGTTCTATGGCATATTACTCACAAATTGGGTGTACTGCAGCTTACTACACCAGAAATTGCAGTCTGGACACACGAATTGGGTGTATTCCAGTTTAGTACGCCAAAACTCGTTGTATTCTGGCATATTACACACAAATTCATTGTACTGAAGCATACTACACTAGAATTGAGTGTATTCTGGCCTGTTACACATGACTTCGTTGTTTTGCAGCTTAATAACTAAGAACACTGGCGAATTATACACAAATTAGGTCTCTTGCTGTTTAGTACGTCAAAACTCAGTGTTCTATGTCATATTACTGACAAATTGGGTGTACTGCAGCTTACTACACCAGAAATTGCAGTCTGGACACACGAATTTGGTGTATTCTAGCTTACTACGTTAGAACTCGGTGAATTCTGGCATATTACTCACAAGTTCATTGTTCTGAAGCTTACTACATTAGAAGTGAGTGTATTCTGGCCTATTATATATCATTTCGTTGTATTGTAGCATAATACGTCAGAATACTGTCGTATTACACACAGATTAGATCTTGCTGTTTAGTACGTCAAAACTCAGTGTTTTGTGGCATATTACTCACAAATTGGGTGTACTGAAGCTTACTACACTTGAATTGAGTGTATTCTGACTTGTTACACATGACTGTTGTTTTGCAGCTTAATAACTAAGAACACTGGCGAATTATACACAAATTAGGTCTCTTGCTGTTTAGTACGTCAAAACTCAGTGTTCTATGGCATATTACTCACAAATTGGGTGTACTGCAGCTTACTACTCCAGAAATTGCAGTCTGGACACACGAATTTGGTGTATTCTAGCTAACTACGTTAGAACTCGGTGTATTCTGTCATATTACTCACAAATTCATTGTTCTGAAGCTTACTACACTTGAATTGAGTGTATTCTGGCCTGTTACACATGACTTCGTTGTTTTGGAGCTTAATAACTAAGAACACTGGCTAATTATACACAAATTAGGTCTCTTGCTGTTTAGTACGTCAAAACTCCGTGTTCTATGGCATATTACTCACAAATTGGGTGTACTGCAGCTTACTACACCAGAAATTGCAGTCTGGACACACGAATTGGGTGTATTCCAGTTTAGTACGCCAAAACTCGTTGTATTCTGGCATATTACACACAAATTCATTGTACTGAAGCATACTACACTAGAATTGAGTGTATTCTGGCCTGTTACACATGACTTCGTTGTTTTGCAGCTTAATAACTAAGAACACTGGCGAATTATACACAAATTAGGTCTCTTGCTGTTTAGTACGTCAAAACTCAGTGTTCTATGTCATATTACTCACAAATTGGGTGTACTGCAGCTTACTACACCAGAAATTGCAGTCTGGACACACGAATTTGGTGTATTCTAGCTAACTACGTTAGAACTCGGTGTATTCTGTCATATTACTCACAAATTCATTGTTCTGAAGCTTACTACACTTGAATTGTCTATTCTGGCCTATTATACATCATTTCATAGTAATGCAGCATAATACGTCAGAATACTGTCGTATTACACACAAATTAGGTCTTGCTGTTTAGTACGTCAAAACTCAGTGTTTTGTGGCATATTACTCACAAATTGGGTGTACTGAAGCTTACTACACTTGAATTGAGTGTATTCTGGCCTGTTACACATGACTTCGTTGTTTTGGAGCTTAATAACTAAGAACACTGGCTAATTATACACAAATTAGGTCTCTTGCTGTTTAGTACGTCAAAACTCCGTGTTCTATGGCATATTACTCACAAATTGGGTGTACTGCAGCTTACTACACCAGAAATTGCAGTCTGGACACACGAATTGGGTGTATTCCAGTTTAGTACGCCAAAACTCGTTGTATTCTGGCATATTACACACAAATTCATTGTACTGAAGCATACTACACTAGAATTGAGTGTATTCTGGCCTGTTACACATGACTTCGTTGTTTTGCAGCTTAATAACTAAGAACACTGACTAATTATACACAAATTAGGTCTCTTGCTGTTTAGTACGTCAAAACTCCGTGTTCTATGGCATATTACTCACAAATTGGGTGTACTGCAGCTTACTACACCAGAAATTGCAGTCTGGACACACGAATTGGGTGTATTCCAGTTTAGTACGCCAAAACTCGTTGTATTCTGGCATATTACACACAAATTCATTGTACTGAAGCATACTACACTAGAATTGAGTGTATTCTGGCCTGTTACACATGACTTCGTTGTTTTGCAGCTTAATAACTAAGAACACTGGCGAATTATACACAAATTAGGTCTCTTGCTGTTTAGTACGTCAAAACTCAGTGTTCTATGTCATATTACTCACAAATTGGGTGTACTGCAGCTTACTACACCAGAAATTGCAGTCTGGACACACGAATTTGGTGTATTCTAGCTAACTACGTTAGAACTCGGTGTATTCTGTCATATTACTCACAAATTCATTGTTCTGAAGCTTACTACACTTGAATTGTCTATTCTGGCCTATTATACATCATTTCATAGTAATGCAGCATAATACGTCAGAATACTGTCGTATTACACACAAATTAGGTCTTGCTGTTTAGTACGTCAAAACTCAGTGTTTTGTGGCATATTACTCACAAATTGGGTGTACTGAAGCTTACTACACTTGAATTGAGTGTATTCTGGCCTGTTACACATGACTTCGTTGTTTTGGAGCTTAATAACTAAGAACACTGGCTAATTATACACAAATTAGGTCTCTTGCTGTTTAGTACGTCAAAACTCCGTGTTCTATGGCATATTACTCACAAATTGGGTGTACTGCAGCTTACTACACCAGAAATTGCAGTCTGGACACACGAATTGGGTGTATTCCAGTTTAGTACGCCAAAACTCGTTGTATTCTGGCATATTACACACAAATTCATTGTACTGAAGCATACTACACTAGAATTGAGTGTATTCTGGCCTGTTACACATGACTTCGTTGTTTTGGAGCTTAATAACTAAGAACACTGGCGAATTATACACAAATTAGGTCTCTTGCTGTTTAGTACGTCAAAACTCAGTGTTCTTTGTCATATTACTGACAAATTGGGTGTACTGCAGCTTACTACACCAGAAATTGCAGTCTGGACACACGAATTTGGTGTATTCTAGCTTACTACGTTAGAACTCGGTGAATTCTGGCATATTACTCACAAGTTCATTGTTCTGAAGCTTACTACATTAGAAGTGAGTGTATTCTGGCCTATTATACATCATTTCGTTGTATTGTAGCATAATACGTCAGAATACTGTCGTATTACACACAGATTAGATCTTGCTGTTTAGTACGTCAAAACTCAGTGTTTTGTGGCATATTACTCACAAATTGGGTGTACTGAAGCTTACTACACTTGAATTGAGTGTATTCTGGCCTGTTACACATGACTTCGTTGTTTTGCAGCTTAATAACTAAGAACACTGGCGAATTATACACAAATTAGGTCTCTTGCTGTTTAGTACGTCAAAACTCATTGTTCTATTGCATACTACTCACAAATTGGGTGTACTGAAGCTTACTACACTTGAATTGAGTGTATTCTGACTTGTTACACATGACTGTTCTTTTGCAGCTTAATAACTAAGAACACTGGCGAATTATACACAAATTAGGTCTCTTGCTGTTTAGTACGTCAAAACTCATTGTTCTATTGCATATTACTCACAAATTGGGTGTACTGCAGCTTACTACACCAGAAATTGCAGTCTGGACACACGAATTTGGTGTATTCTAGCTTACTACGTTAGAACTCGGTGTATTCTGGCATATTACTCACAAGTTCATTGTTCTGAAGCTTACTACACTTGAATTGAGTCTATTCTGGCCTATTATACACCATTTCGTAGTAATGCAGCATAATACGTCAGAATACTGTCGTATTACACACAAATTAGGTCTTGCTGTTTAGTACGTCAAAACTCAGTGTTTTGTGGCATATTACTCACAAATTGGGTGTACAAGCTTACTACACTTGAATTGAGTGTATTCTGACTTGTTACACATGACTGTTGTTTTGCAGCTTAATAACTAAGAACACTGGCGAATTATACACAAATTAGGTCTCTTGCTGTTTAGTACGTCAAAACTCAGTGTTCTATGGCATATTACTCACAAATTGGGTGTACTGCAGCTTACTACTCCAGAAATTGCAGTCTGGACACACGAATTTGGTGTATTCTATCTAACTACGTTAGAACTCGGTGTATTCTGTCATATTACTCACAAATTCATTGTTCTGAAGCTTACTACACTTGAATTGAGTCTATTCTGGCCTATTATACATCATTTCATAGTAATGCAGCATAATACGTCAGAATACTGTCGTATTACACACAAATTAGGTCTTGCTGTTTAGTACGTCAAAACTCAGTGTTTTGTGGCATATTACTCACAAATTGGGTGTACTGAAGCTTACTACACTTGAATTGAGTGTATTCTGGCCTGTTACACATGACTTCGTTGTTTTGCAGCTTAATAACTAAGAACACTGGCTAATTATACACAAATTAGGTCTCTTGCTGTTTAGTACGTCAAAACTCCGTGTTCTATGGCATATTACTCACAAATTGGGTGTACTGCAGCTTACTACACCAGAAATTGCAGTCTGGACACACGAATTGGGTGTATTCCAGTTTAGTACGCCAAAACACGTTGTATTCTGGCATATTACTCACAAAATCATTGTACTGAAGCATACTACACTAGAAATGAGTGTATTCTGGCTTGTTACACATGACTTCGTTGTTTTGGAGCTTAATAACTAAGAACACTGGCTAATTATACACAAATTAGGTCTCTTGCTGTTTAGTACGTCAAAACTCCGTGTTCTATGGCATATTACTCACAAATTGGGTGTACTGCAGCTTACTACACCAGAAATTGCAGTCTGGACACACGAATTTGGTGTATTCTAGCTTACTACGTTAGAACTCGGTGAATTCTGGCATATTACTCACAAGTTCATTGTTCTGAAGCTTACTACATTAGAAGTGAGTGTATTCTGGCCTATTATACATCATTTCGTTGTATTGTAGCATAATACGTCAGAATACTGTCGTATTACACACAGATTAGATCTTGCTGTTTAGTACGTCAAAACTCAGTGTTTTGTGGCATATTACTCACAAATTGGGTGTACAAGCTTACTACACTTGAATTGAGTGTATTCTGGCCTGTTACACATGACTTCGTTGTTTTGGAGCTTAATAACTAAGAACACTGGCTAATTATACACAAATTCGGTCTCTTGCTGTTTAGTACGTCAAAACTCAGTGTTCTATGGCATATTACTCACAAATTGGGTGTACTGCAGCTTACTACTCCAGAAATTGCAGTCTGGACACACGAATTTGGTGTATTCTAGCTAACTACGTTAGAACTCGGTGTATTCTGTCATATTACTCACAAATTCATTGTTCTGAAGCTTACTACACTTGAATTGAGTCTATTCTGGCCTATTATACATCATTTCATAGTAATGCAGCATAATACGTCAGAATACTGTCGTATTACACACAAATTAGGTCTTGCTGTTTAGTACGTCAAAACTCAGTGTTTTGTGGCATATTACTCACAAATTGGGTGTACTGAAGCTTACTACACTTGAATTGAGTGTATTCTGGCCTGTTACACATGACTTCGTTGTTTTGCAGCTTAATAACTAAGAACACTGGCTAATTATACACAAATTAGGTCTCTTGCTGTTTAGTACGTCAAAACTCCGTGTTCTATGGCATATTACTCACAAATTGGGTGTACTGCAGCTTACTATATCAGAAATTGCAGTCTGGACACACGAATTGGGTGTATTCCAGTTTAGTACGCCAAAACTCGTTGTATTCTGGAATATTACTCACAAAATCATTGTACTGAAGCATACTACACTAGAATTGAGTGTATTCTGGCCTGTTACACATGACTTCGTTGTTTTGCAGCTTAATAACTAAGAACACTTGCGAATTATACACAAATTAGGTCTCTTGCTGTTTAGTACGTCAAAACTCAGTGTTCTATGGCATATTACTGACAAATTGGGTGTACTGCAGCTTACTACACCAGAAATTGCAGTCTGGACACACGAATTTGGTGTATTCTAGCTTACTACGTTAGAACTCGGTGTATTCTGGCATATTACTCACAAGTTCATTGTTCTGAAGCTTACTACTATTGAATTGAGTCTATTCTGGCCTATTATACATCATTTCGTAGTAATGCAGCAAAATACGTCAGAATACTGTCGTATTACACACACATTAGGTCTTGCTGATTAGTACGTCAAAACTGAGTGTTTTGTGGCATATTACTGACAAATTGGGTGTACTGAAGCTTACTACACTTGAATTGAGTGTATTCTGGCCTGTTACACATGACTTCGTTGTTTTGCAGCTTAATAACTAAGAACACTGGCGAATTATACACAAATTAGGTCTCTTGCTGTTTAGGACGTCAAAACTCAGTGTTCTATTGCATATTACTCACAAATTGGGTGTACTGCAGCTTACTACACCAGAAATTGCAGTCTGGACACACGAATTTGGTGTATTCTAGCTTACTACGTTAGAACTCGGTGTATTCTGGCATATTACTCACAAGTTCATTGTTCTGAAGCTTACTACATTAGAAGTGAGTGTATTCTGGACTATTATACATCATTTCGTTGTATTGCAGCATAATACGTCAGAATACTGTCGTATTACACACATATTAGATCTTGCTGTTTAGTACGTCAAAACTCAGTGTTCTATGGCATATTACTCACAAATTGGGTGTACTGCAGCTTACTACACCAGAAATTGCAGTCTGGACACACGAATTTGGTGTATTCTACCTTACTACGTTAGAACTCGGTGTATTCTGGCATATTACTCACGTTCATTGTTCTGAAGCTTACTACACATGAATTGAGTCTATTCTGGCCTATTATACATCATTTCGTAGTAATGCAGCATAATACGTCAGAATACTGTCGTATTACACACAAATTAGGTCTTGTTGTTTAGTACGTCAAAACTCAGTGTTTTGTGGCATATTACTCACAAATTGGGTGTACTGAAGCTTACTACACTTGAATTGAGTGTATTCTGGCCTATTACACATGACTTCCTTGTTTTGCAGCTTAATAACTAAGAACACTGGCGAATTATACACAAATTAGGTCTCTTGCTGTTTAGTACGTCAAAACTCAGTGTTCTATGGCATATTACTCACAAATTGGGTGTACTGCAGCTTACTACTCCAGAAATTGCAGTCTGGACACACGAATTTGTTGTATTCTAGCTAACTACGTTAGAACTCGGTGTATTCTGTCATATTACTCACAAATTCATTGTTCTGAAGCTTACTACACTTGAATTGAGTCTATTCTGGCCTATTATACATCATTTCGTAGTAATGCAGCAAAATACGCCAGAATACTGTCGTATTACACACACATTAGGTCTTGCTGTTTAGTACGTCAAAACTGAGTGTTTTGTGGCATATTACTCACAAATTGGGTGTACTGAAGCTTACTACACTTGAATTGAGTGTATTCTGGCCTGTTACACATGACTTCGTTGTTTTGCAGCTTAATAACTAAGAACACTGGCGAATTATACACAAATTAGGTCTCTTGCTGTTTAGTACGTCAAAACTCAGTGTTCTATTGCATATTACTCACAAATTGGGTGTACTGCAGCTTACTACACCAGAAATTGCAGTCTGGACACACGAATTTGGTGTATTCTAGCTTACTACGTTAGAACTCGGTGTATTCTGGCATATTACTCACAAGTTCATTGTTCTGAAGCTTACTAGATTAGAAGTGAGTGTATTCTGGCCTATTATACATCATTTCGTTGTATTGCAGCATAATACGTCAGAATACTGTCGTATTACACACAGATTAGATCTTGCTGTTTAGTACGTCAAAACTCAGTGTTCTATGGCATATTACTCACAAATTGGGTGTACTGCAGCTTACTACACCAGAAATTGCAGTCTGGACACACGAATTTGGTGTATTCTAGCTAACTACGTTAGAACTCGGTGTATTCTGTCATATTACTCACAAATTCATTGTTCTGAAGCTTACTACACTTGAATTGTCTATTCTGGCCTATTATACATCATTTCATAGTAATGCAGCATAATACGTCAGAATACTGTCGTATTACACACAAATTAGGTCTTGCTGTTTAGTACGTCAAAACTCAGTGTTGTGTGGCATATTACTCACAAATTGGGTGTACTGAAGCTTACTACACTTGAATTGAGTGTATTCTGGCCTGTTACACATGACTCCGTTGTTTTGGAGCTTAATAACTAAGAACACTGGCTAATTATACACAAATTAGGTCTCTTGCTGTTTAGTACGTCAAAACTCCGTGTTCTATGGCATATTACTCACAAATTGGGTGTACTGCAGCTTACTACACAAGAAATTGCAGTCTGGACACACGAATTGGGTGTATTCCAGTTTAGTACGCCAAAACTCGTTGTATTCTGGCATATTACACACAAATTCATTGTACTGAAGCATACTACACTAGAATTGAGTGTATTCTGACTTGTTACACATGACTGTTGTTTTGCAGCTTAATAACTAAGAACACTGGCGAATTATACACAAATTAGGTCTCTTGCTGTTTAGTACGTCAAAACTCATTGTTCTATTGCATATTACTCACAAATTGGGTGTACTGAAGCTTACTACACTTGAATTGAGTGTATTCTGACTTGTTACACATGACTGTTGTTTTGCAGCTTAATAACTAAGAACACTGGCGAATTATACACAAATTAGGTCTCTTGCTGTTTAGTACGTCAAAACTCAGTGTTCTATTGCATATTACTCACAAATTGGGTGTACTGCAGCTTACTACACCAGAAATTGCAGTCTGGACACACGAATTTGGTGTATTCTAGCTTACTACGTTAGAACTCGGTGTATTCTGGCATATTACTCACAAGTTCATTGTTCTGAAGCTTACTACTATTGAATTGAGTCTATTCTGGCCTATTATACATCATTTCGTAGTAATGCAGCAAAATACGTCAGAATACTGTCGTATTACACACACATTAGGTCTTGCTGATTAGTACGTCAAAACTGAGTGTTTTGTGGCATATTACTCACAAATTGGGTGTACTGAAGCTTACTACACTTGAATTGAGTGTATTCTGGCCTGTTACACATGACTTCGTTGTTTTGCAGCTTAATAACTAAGAACACTGGCGAATTATACACAAATTAGGTCTCTTGCTGTTTAGGACGTCAAAACTCAGTGTTCTATTGCATATTACTCACAAATTGGGTGTACTGCAGTTACTACACCAGAAATTGCAGTCCGGACACACGAATTTGGTGTATTCTAGCTTACTACGTTATAACTCGGTGTATTCTGGCATATTACTCACAAGTTCATTGTTCTGAAGCTTACTACATTAGAAGTGAGTGTATTCTGGACTATTATACATCATTTCGTTGTATTGCAGCATAATACGTCAGAATACTGTCGTATTACACACATATTAGATCTTGCTGTTTAGTACGTCAAAACTCAGTGTTCTATGGCATATTACTCACAAATTGGGTGTACTGCAGCTTACTACACCAGAAATTGCAGTCTGGACACACGAATTTGGTGTATTCTACCTTACTACGTTAGAACTCGGTGTATTCTGGCATATTACTCACGTTCATTGTTCTGAAGCTTACTACACATGAATTGAGTCTATTCTGGCCTATTATACATCATTTCGTAGTAATGCAGCATAATACGTCAGAATACTGTCGTATTACACACAAATTAGGTCTTGTTGTTTAGTACGTCAAAACTCAGTGTTGTGTGGCATATTACTCACAAATTGGGTGTACTGAAGCTTACTACACTTGAATTGAGTGTATTCTGGCCTGTTACACATGACTTCGTTGTTTTGGAGCTTAATAACTAAGAACACTGGCTAATTATACACAAATTAGGTCTCTTGCTGTTTAGTACGTCAAAACTCATTGTTCTATTGCATATTACTCCCAAATTGGGTGTACTGAAGCTTACTACACTTGAATTGAGTGTATTCTGACTTGTTACACATGACTGTTGTTTTGCAGCTTAATAACTAAGAACACTGGCGAATTATACACAAATTAGGTCTCTTGCTGTTTAGTACGTCAAAACTCAGTGTTCTATTGCATATTACTCACAAATTGGGTGTACTGCAGCTTACTACACCAGAAATTGCAGTCTGGACACACGAATTTGGTGTATTCTAGCTTACTACGTTAGAACTCGGTGTATTCTGGCATATTACTCACAAGTTCATTGTTCTGAAGCTTACTACACTTGAATTGAGTCTATTCTGGCCTATTATACATCATTTCGTAGTAATGCAGCATAATACGTCAGAATACTGTCGTATTACACACAAATTAGGTCTTGCTGTTTAGTACGTCAAAACTCAGTGTTTTGTGGCATATTACTCACAAATTGGGTGTACAAGCTTACTACACTTGAATTGAGTGTATTCTGACTTGTTACACATGACTGTTGTTTTGCAGCTTAATAACTAAGAACACTGGCGAATTATACACAAATTAGGTCTCTTGCTGTTTAGTACGTCAAAACTCAGTGTTCTATTGCATATTACTCACAAATTGGGTGTACTGCAGCTTACTACACCAGAAATTGCAGTCTGGACACACGAATTTGGTGTATTCTAGCTTACTACGTTAGAACTCGGTGTATTCTGGCATATTACTCACAAGTTCATTGTTCTGAAGCTTACTAGATTAGAAGTGAGTGTATTCTGGCCTATTATACATCATTTCGTTGTATTGCAGCATAATACGTCAGAATACTGTCGTATTACACACAGATTAGATCTTGCTGTTTAGTACGTCAAAACTCAGTGTTCTATGGCATATTACTCACAAATTGGGTGTACTGCAGCTTACTACACCAGAAATTGCAGTCTGGACACACGAATTTGGTGTATTCTAGCTAACTACGTTAGAACTCGGTGTATTCTGTCATATTACTCACAAATTCATTGTTCTGAAGCTTACTACACTTGAATTGTCTATTCTGGCCTATTATACATCATTTCATAGTAATGCAGCATAATACGTCAGAATACTGTCGTATTACACACAAATTAGGTCTTGCTGTTTAGTACGTCAAAACTCAGTGTTGTGTGGCATATTACTCACAAATTGGGTGTACTGAAGCTTACTACACTTGAATTGAGTGTATTCTGGCCTGTTACACATGACTTCGTTGTTTTGGAGCTTAATAACTAAGAACACTGGCTAATTATACACAAATTAGGTCTCTTGCTGTTTAGTACGTCAAAACTCATTGTTCTATTGCATATTACTCCCAAATTGGGTGTACTGAAGCTTACTACACTTGAATTGAGTGTATTCTGACTTGTTACACATGACTGTTGTTTTGCAGCTTAATAACTAAGAACACTGGCGAATTATACACAAATTAGGTCTCTTGCTGTTTAGTACGTCAAAACTCAGTGTTCTATTGCATATTACTCACAAATTGGGTGTACTGCAGCTTACTACACCAGAAATTGCAGTCTGGACACACGAATTTGGTGTATTCTAGCTTACTACGTTAGAACTCGGTGTATTCTGGCATATTACTCACAAGTTCATTGTTCTGAAGCTTACTACACTTGAATTGAGTCTATTCTGGCCTATTATACATCATTTCGTAGTAATGCAGCATAATACGTCAGAATACTGTCGTATTACACACAAATTAGGTCTTGCTGTTTAGTGCGTCAAAACTCAGTGTTTTGTGGCATATTACTCTCAAATTGGGTGTACAAGCTTACTACACTTGAATTGAGTGTATTCTGACTTGTTACACATGACTGTTGTTTTGCAGCTTAATAACTAAGAACACTGGCGAATTATACACAAATTAGGTCTCTTGCTGTTTAGTACGTCAAAACTCAGTGTTCTATGGCATATTACTCACAAATTGGGTGTACTGCAGCTTACTACACCAGAAATTGCAGTCTGGACACACGAATTGGGTGTATTCTAGCTTACTACGTTAGAACTCGGTGTATTCTGGCATATTACTCACAAGTTCATTGTTCTGAAGCTTACTACTATTGAATTGAGTCTATTCTGGCCTATTATACATCATTTCGTAGTAATGCAGCAAAATACGTCAGAATACTGTCGTATTACACACACATTAGGTCTTGCTGTTTAGTACGTCAAAACCGAGTGTTTTGTGGCATATTACTCACAAATTGGGTGTACTGAAGCTTACTACACTTGAATTGAGTGTATTCTGGCCTGTTACACATGACTTCGTTGTTTTGCAGCTTAATAACTAAGAACACTGGCGAATTATACACAAATTAGGTCTCTTGCTGTTTAGTACGTCAAAACTCAGTGTTCTATTGCATATTACTCACAAATTGGGTGTACTGCAGCTTACTACACCAGAAATTGCAGTCTGGACACACGAATTTGGTGTATTCTAGCTTACTACGTTAGAACTCGGTGTATTCTGGCATATTACTCACAAGTTCATTGTTCTGAAGCTTACTAGATTAGAAGTGAGTGTATTCTGGCCTATTATACATCATTTCGTTGTATTGCAGCATAATACGTCAGAATACTGTCGTATTACACACAGATTAGATCTTGCTGTTTAGTACGTCAAAACTCAGTGTTCTATGGCATATTACTCACAAATTGGGTGTACTGCAGCTTACTACACCAGAAATTGCAGTCTGGACACACGAATTTGGTGTATTCTAGCTAACTACGTTAGAACTCGGTGTATTCTGTCATATTACTCACAAATTCATTGTTCTGAAGCTTACTACACTTGAATTGTCTATTCTGGCCTATTATACATCATTTCATAGTAATGCAGCATAATACGTCAGAATACTGTCGTATTACACACAAATTAGGTCTTGCTGTTTAGTACGTCAAAACTCAGTGTTTTGTGGCATATTACTCACAAATTGGGTGTACTGAAGCTTACTACACTTGAATTGAGTGTATTCTGGCCTGTTACACATGACTCCGTTGTTTTGGAGCTTAATAACTAAGAACACTGGCTAATTATACACAAATTAGGTCTCTTGCTGTTTAGTACGTCAAAACTCCGTGTTCTATGGCATATTACTCACAAATTGGGTGTACTGCAGCTTACTACACAAGAAATTGCAGTCTGGACACACGAATTTGGTGTATTCTAGCTTACTACGTTAGAACTCGGTGTATTCTGGCATATTACTCACAAGTTCATTGTTCTGAAGCTTACTACTATTGAATTGAGTCTATTCTGGCCTATTATACATCATTTCGTAGTAATGCAGCAAAATACGTCAGAATACTGTCGTATTACACACACATTAGGTCTTGCTGTTTAGTACGTCAAAACCGAGTGTTTTGTGGCATATTACTCACAAATTGGGTGTACTGAAGCTTACTACACTTGAATTGAGTGTATTCTGGCCTGTTACACATGACTTCGTTGTTTTGCAGCTTAATAACTAAGAACACTGGCGAATTATACACAAATTAGGTCTCTTGCTGTTTAGTACGTCAAAACTCAGTGTTCTATAGCATATTACTCACAAATTGGGTGTACTGCAGCTTACTACACCAGAAATTGCAGTCTGAACACACAAATTTGGTGTATTCTAGCTTACTACGTTAGAACTCTGTGTATTCTGGCATATTACTCACAAGTTCATTGTTCTGAAGCTTACTACATTAGAAGTGAGTGTATTCTGGCCTATTATACATCATTTCGTTGTATTGCAGCATAATACGTCAGAATACTGTCGTATTACACACAGATTAGATCTTGCTGTTTAGTACGTCAAAACTCAGTGTTCTATGGCATATTACTCACAAATTGGGTGTACTGCAGCTTACTACACCAGAAATTGCAGTCTGGACACACGAATTTGGTGTATTCTAGCTTACTACGTTAGAACTCGGTGTATTCTGGCATATTACTCACGTTCATTGTTCTGAAGCTTACTACACATGAATTGAGTCTATTCTGGCCTATTATACATCATTTCGTAGTAATGCAGCATAATACGTCAGAATACTGTCGTATTACACACAAATTAGGTCTTGTTGTTTAGTACGTCAAAACTCAGTGTTTTGTGGCATATTACTCACAAATTGGGTGTACTGAAGCTTACTACACTTGAATTGAGTGTATTCTGGCCTGTTACACATGACTTCGTTGTTTTGCAGCTTAATAACTAAGAACACTGGCGAATTATACACAAATTAGGTCTCTTGCTGTTTAGTACGTCAAAACTCAGTGTTCTATGGCATATTACTCACAAATTGGGTGTACTGCAGCTTACTACTCCAGAAATTGCAGTCTGGACACACGAATTGGGTGTATTCTAGCTTACTACGTTAGAACTCGGTGTATTCTGGCATATTACTCACAAGTTCATTGTTCTGAAGCTTACTACTATTGAATTGAGTCTATTCTGGCCTATTATACATCATTTCGTAGTAATGCAGCAAAATACGTCAGAATACTGTCGTATTACACACACATTAGGTCTTGCTGTTTAGTACGGCAAAACCGAGTGTTTTGTGGCATATTACTCACAAATTGGGTGTACTGAAGCTTACTACACTTGAATTGAGTGTATTCTGGCCTGTTACACATGACTTCGTTGTTTTGCAGCTTAATAACTAAGAACACTGGCGAATTATACACAAATTAGGTCTCTTGCTGTTTAGTACGTCAAAACTCAGTGTTCTATTGCATATTACTCACAAATTGGGTGTACTGCAGCTTACTACACCAGAAATTGCAGTCTGGACACACGAATTTGGTGTATTCTAGCTTACTACGTTAGAACTCGGTGTATTCTGGCATATTACTCACAAGTTCATTGTTCTGAAGCTTACTAGATTAGAAGTGAGTGTATTCTGGCCTATTATACATCATTTCGTTGTATTGCAGCATAATACGTCAGAATACTGTCGTATTACACACAGATTAGATCTTGCTGTTTAGTACGTCAAAACTCAGTGTTCTATGGCATATTACTCACAAATTGGGTGTACTGCAGCTTACTACACCAGAAATTGCAGTCTGGACACACGAATTTGGTGTATTCTAGCTAACTACGTTAGAACTCGGTGTATTCTGTCATATTACTCACAAATTCATTGTTCTGAAGCTTACTACACTTGAATTGTCTATTCTGGCCTATTATACATCATTTCGTTGTATTGCAGCATAATACGTCAGAATACTGTCGTATTACACACAAATTAGGTCTTGCTGTTTAGTACGTCAAAACTCAGTGTTTTGTGGCATATTACTCACAAATTGGGTGTACTGAAGCTTACTACACTTGAATTGAGTGTATTCTGGCCTGTTACACATGACTCCGTTGTTTTGGAGCTTAATAACTAAGAACACTGGCTAATTATACACAAATTAGGTCTCTTGCTGTTTAGTACGTCAAAACTCCGTGTTCTATGGCATATTACTCACAAATTGGGTGTACTGCAGCTTACTACACAAGAAATTGCAGTCTGGACACACGAATTTGGTGTATTCTAGCTTACTACGTTAGAACTCGGTGTATTCTGGCATATTACTCACAAGTTCATTGTTCTGAAGCTTACTACTATTGAATTGAGTATATTCTGGCCTATTATACATCATTTCGTAGTAATGCAGCAAAATACGTCAGAATACTGTCGTATTACACACACATTAGGTCTTGCTGTTTAGTACGTCAAAACCGAGTGTTTTGTGGCATATTACTCACAAATTGGGTGTACTGAAGCTTACTACACTTGAATTGAGTGTATTCTGGCCTGTTACACATGACTTCGTTGTTTTGCAGCTTAATAACTAAGAACACTGGCGAATTATACACAAATTAGGTCTCTTGCTGTTTAGTACGTCAAAACTCAGTGTTCTATAGCATATTACTCACAAATTGGGTGTACTGCAGCTTACTACACCAGAAATTGCAGTCTGGACACACGAATTTGGTGTATTCTAGCTTACTACGTTAGAACTCTGTGTATTCTGGCATATTACTCACAAGTTCATTGTTCTGAAGCTTACTACATTAGAAGTGAGTGTATTCTGGCCTATTATACATCATTTCGTTGTATTGCAGCATAATACGTCAGAATACTGTCGTATTACACACAGATTAGATCTTGCTGTTTAGTACGTCAAAACTCAGTGTTCTATGGCATATTACTCACAAATTGGGTGTACTGCAGCTTACTACACCAGAAATTGCAGTCTGGACACACGAATTTGGTGTATTCTAGCTTACTACGTTAGAACTCGGTGTATTCTGGCATATTACTCACGTTCATTGTTCTGAAGCTTACTACACATGAATTGAGTCTATTCTGGCCTATTATACATCATTTCGTAGTAATGCAGCATAATACGTCAGAATACTGTCGTATTACACACAAATTAGGTCTTGTTGTTTAGTACGTCAAAACTCAGTGTTTTGTGGCATATTACTCACAAATTGGGTGTACTGAAGCTTACTACACTTGAATTGAGTGTATTCTGGCCTGTTACACATGACTTCGTTGTTTTGCAGCTTAATAACTAAGAACACTGGCGAATTATACACAAATTAGGTCTCTTGCTGTTTAGTACGTCAAAACTCAGTGTTCTATGGCATATTACTCACAAATTGGGTGTACTGCAGCTTACTACTCCAGAAATTGCAGTCTGGACACACGAATTTGGTGTATTCTAGCTATCTACGTTTGAACTCGGTGTATTCTGTCATATTACTCACAAATTCATTGTTCTGAAGCTTACTACACTTGAATTGTCTATTCTGGCCTATTATACATCATTTCATAGTAATGCAGCATAATACGTCAGAATACTGTCGTATTACACACAAATTAGGTCTTGCTGTTTAGTACGTCAAAACTCAGTTTTGTGGCATATTACTCACAAATTGGGTGTACTGAAGCTTACTACACTTGAATTGAGTGTATTCTGGCCTGTTACACATGACTTCGTTGTTTTGGAGCTTAATAACTAAGAACACTGGCTAATTATACACAAATTAGGTCTCTTGCTGTTTAGTACGTCAAAACTCCGTGTTCTATGGCATATTACTCACAAATTGGGTGTACTGCAGCTTACTACACCAGAAATTGCAGTCTGGACACGAATTGGGTGTATTCCAGTTTAGTACGCCAAAACTTGTTGTATTCTGGCATATTACTCACAAAATCATTGTACTGAAGCATACTACACTAGAATTGAGTGTATTCTGGCCTGTTACACATGACTTCGTTGTTTTGCAGCTTAATAACTAAGAACACTGGCGAATTATACACAAATTAGGTCTCTTGCTGTTTAGTACGTCAAAACTCAGTGTTCTATGGCATATTACTGACAAATTGGGTGTACTGCAGCTTACTACACCAGAAATTGCAGTCTGGACACACGAATTTGGTGTATTCTAGCTTACTACGTTAGAACTCGGTGTATTCTGGCATATTACTCACAAGTTCATTGTTCTGAAGCTTACTACTATTGAATTGAGTCTATTCTGGCCTATTATACATCATTTCGTAATAATGCAGCAAAATACGTCAGAATACTGTCGTATTACACACACATTAGGTCTTGCTGTTTAGTACGTCAAAACTGAGTGTTTTGTGGCATATTACTCACAAATTGGGTGTACTGAAGCTTACTACACTTGAATTGAGTGTATTCTGGCCTGTTACACATGACTTCGTTGTTTTGCAGCTTAATAACTAAGAACACTGGCGAATTATACACAAATTAGGTCTCTTGCTGTTTAGTACGTCAAAACTCAGTGTTCTATTGAATATTACTCACAAATTGGGTGTACTGCAGCTTACTACACCAGAAATTGCAGTCTGGACACACGAATTTGGTGTATTCTAGCTTACTACGTTAGAACTCGGTGTATTCTGGCATATTACTCACAAGTTCATTGTTCTGAAGCTTACTACATTAGAAGTGAGTGTATTCTGGCCTATTATACATCATTTCGTTGTATTGCAGCATAATACGTCAGAATACTGTCGTATTACACACAGATTAGATCTTGCTGTTTAGTACGTCAAAACTCAGTGTTCTATGGCATATTACTCACAAATTGGGTGTACTGCAGCTTACTACACCAGAAATTGCAGTCTGGACACACGAATTTGGTTTATTCTAGCTAACTACGTTAGAACTCGGTGTATTCTGTCATATTACTCACAAATTCAGTGTTCTGAAGCTTACTACACTTGAATTGTCTATTCTGGCCTATTATACATCATTTCATAGTAATGCAGCATAATACGTCAGAATACTGTCGTATTACACACAAATTAGGTCTTGCTGTTTAGTACGTCAAAACTCAGTGTTTTGTGGCATATTACTCACAAATTGGGTGTACTGAAGCTTACTACACTTGAATTGAGTGTATTCTGGCCTGTTACACATGACTTCGTTGTTTTGGAGCTTAATAACTAAGAACACTGGCTAATTATACACAAATTAGGTCTCTTGCTGTTTAGTACGTCAAAACTCCGTGTTCTATGGCATATTACTCACAAATTGGGTGTACTGCAGCTTACTACACTTGAATTGAGTGTATTCTGACTTGTTACACATGACTGTTGTTTTGCAGCTTAATAACTAAGAACACTGGCGAATTATACACAAATTAGGTCTCTTGCTGTTTAGTACGTCAAAACTCAGTGTTCTATGGCATATTACTCACAAATTGGGTGTACTGCAGCTTACTACACCAGAAATTGCAGTCTGGACACACGAATTGGGTGTATTCCAGTTTAGTACGCCAAAACTCGTTGTATTCTGGCATATTACACACAAATTCATTGTACTGAAGCATACTACACTAGAATTGAGTGTATTCTGGCCTGTTACACATGACTTCGTTGTTTTGCAGCTTAATAACTAAGAACACTGGCGAATTATACACAAATTAGGTCTCTTGCTGTTTAGTACGTCAAAACTCAGTGTTCTATTGCATATTACTCACAAATTGGGTGTACTGCAGCTTACTACACCAGAAATTGCAGTCTGGACACACGAATTTGGTGTATTCTAGCTTACTACGTTAGAACTCGGTGTATTCTGGCATATTACTCACAAGTTCATTGTTCTGAAGCTTACTACATTAGAAGTGAGTGTATTCTGGCTTATTATACATCATTTCGTTGTATTGCAGCATAATACGTCAGAATACTGTCGTATTACACACAGATTAGATCTTGCTGTTTAGTACGTCACAACTCAGTGTTTTTTGGCATATTACTCACAAATTGGGTGTACTGAAGCTTACTACACTTGAATTGAGTGTATTCTGACTTGTTACACATGGCTGTTGTTTTGCAGCTTAATAACTAAGAACACTGGCGAATTATACACAAATTAGGTCTCTTGCTGTTTAGTACGTCAAAACTCAGTGTTCTATTGCATATTACTCACAAATTGGGTGTACTGCAGCTTACTACACCAGAAATTGCAGTCTGGACACACGAATTTGGTGTATTCTAGCTTACTACGTTAGAACTCGGTGTATTCTGGCATATTACTCACAAGTTCATTGTTCTGAAGCTTACTACACTTGAATTGAGTCTATTCTGGCCTATTATACATCATTTCGTAGTAATGCAGCATAATACGTCAGAATACTGTCGTATTACACACAAATTAGGTCTTGCTGTTTAGTACGTCAAAACTCAGTGTTTTGTGGCATATTACTCTCAAATTGGGTGTACAAGCTTACTACACTTGAATTGAGTGTATTCTGACTTGTTACACATGACTGTTGTTTTGCAGCTTAATAACTAAGAACACTGGCGAATTATACACAAATTAGGTCTCTTGCTATTTAGTACGTCAAAACTCAGTGTTCTATGGCATATTACTCACAAATTGGGTGTACTGCAGCTTACTACTCCAGAAATTGCAGTCTGGACACACGAATTTGGTGTATTCTAGCTAACTACGTTAGAACTCGGTGTATTCTGTCATATTACTCACAAATTCATTGTTCTGAAGCTTACTACACTTGAATTGAGTCTATTCTGGCCTATTATACATCATTTCATAGTAATGCAGCATAATACGTCAGAATACTGTCGTATTACACACAAATTAGGTCTTGCTGTTTAGTACGTCAAAACTCAGTGTTTTGTGGCATATTACTCACAAATTGGGTGTACAAGCTTACTACACTTGAATTGAGTGTATTCTGACTTGTTACACATGACTGTTGTTTTGCAGCTTAATAACTAAGAACACTGGCGAATTATACACAAATTAGGTCTCTTGCTGTTTAGTACGTCAAAACTCAGTGTTCTATGGCATATTACTCACAAATTGGGTGTACTGCAGCTTACTACTCCAGAAATTGCAGTCTGGACACACGAATTTGGTGTATTCTAGCTAACTACGTTAGAACTCGGTGTATTCTGTCATATTACTCACAAATTCATTGTTCTGAAGCTTACTACACTTGAATTGTCTATTCTGGCCTATTATACATCATTTCATAGTAATGCAGCATAATACTTCAGAATACTGTCGTATTACACACAAATTAGGTCTTGCTGTTTAGTACGTCAAAACTCAGTGTTTTGTGGCATATTACTCACAAATTGGGTGTACTGAAGCTTACTACACTTGAATTGAGTGTATTCTGGCCTGTTACACATGACTTCGTTGTTTTGGAGCTTAATAACTAAGAACACTGGCTAATTATACACAAATTAGGTCTCTTGCTGTTTAGTACGTCAAAACTCCGTATTCTATGGCATATTACTCACAAATTGGGTGTACTGCAGCTTACTACACCAGAAATTGCAGTCTGGACACACGAATTGGGTGTATTCCAGTTTAGTACGCCAAAACTCGTTGTATTCTGGCATATTACTCACAAAATCATTGTACTGAAGCATACTACACTAGAATTGAGTGTATTCTGGCTTATTATACATCATTTCGATGTATTGCAGCATAATACGTCAGAATACTGTCGTATTACACACAGATTAGATCTTGCTGTTTAGTACGTCAAAACTCAGTGTTTTTTGGCATATTACTCACAAATTGGGTGTACTGAAGCTTACTACACTTGAATTGAGTGTATTCTGGCCTGTTACACATGACTTCGTTGTTTTGCAGCTTAATAACTAAGAACACTGGCGAATTATACACAAATTGGGTCTCTTGCTGTTTAGTACGTCAAAACTCATTGTTCTATTGCATATTACTCACAAATTGGGTGTACTGCAGCTTACTACACCAGAAATTGCAGTCTGGACACACGAATTTGGTGTATTCTAGCTTACTACGTTAGAACTCGGTGTATTCTGGCATATTACTCACAAGTTCATTGTTCTGAAGCTTACTACACTTGAATTGAGTCTATTCTGGCCTATTATACATCATTTCGTAGTAATGCAGCATAATACGTCAGAACACTGTCGTATTACACATGAATTGGGTGTATTGCAGTTTACTACGTTACAACTCGATGTATTCTGGCATATTACTCACAAATTCATTGTACTGAAGCTTACTACACTAGAATTGAGTGTATTCTGGCCCATTACACATGATTTCGTTGTATTGCAGCTTAATACTTCAGAACACTGGCGTATTAAACACGAATTGGGAGTATTGCAGTTTAGTACACCAAAACTCGTTGTATTCTGGCATATTAATCACAAATTCATTGTACTGAAGCTTACTACACTAGAATTGAGTGTATTCTAGCCTATTGCACATGATTTCGTTGTATATCAGATTAATACGTCAGAACACTGGCGTATTACACAAGAATTGGGTGTATTGCAGTTTAGTACGCCAAAACTCATTGTATTCTGGGATATTACTCATAAATTCATTGTCCTGAAGCTTACTACACAAGAATTAAGTGTAGTCTGGTCTATTACACATGATTTCGTTGTATTGCAGCTAAATACGTCAGAATACTGGCGCATAAACACGAATTGGGTGTACTGCAGTTTAGTACGCCAAAACTCGTTGTATTCTGGGATATTACTCACAAGTTCATTGCACTGAAGCTTACTACACTAGAATTGAGGGTATTCTGGCCTATTACACATGATTTCGTTGTACTGCAGCTTAATACGTCAGAACACTGGCGTATTACACAAGAATTGGGAGTATTGCAGTTTAGTACGAAAAAACTCGTTGTAATCTGGGACATTACTCATAAATTCATTGTACTGAAGCTTACTACACTAGAATTGAGTGTATTCTGGCCTATTACACATGATTTCGTTGTATTGCAGCTTAATACTTCAGAACACTGGCGTATTACACAAGAATTGGGTGTATTGCAGTTTAATACGACAAAACTCGTTGTATTCTGGGATATTACTCATAAATTCATTGTCCTGAAGCGTACTACACTAGAATTAAGTGTATTCTGGTCTATTACACATGATTTCGTTGTATTGCAGCTTAATACGTCAGAATACTGGCGTATAAACACGAATTGGGTGTACTGCAGTTTAGTACGCCAAAACGCGTTGTATTCTGGAATATTACTCACAAATTCATTGTACTGAAGCTTACTACACTAGAATTGAGTGTATTCTGGGCTATTACACATGATTTCGTTGTAGTGCAGCTTAATACTTCAGAACACTGTCGTATTACACATGAATTGGGTGTATTGCAGTTTACTACGTCACAACTCGTTGTATTCTGGCATATTACTCACAAATTCATTGTACAGAAGCTTACTACACTAGAATTGAGTGTATTCTGGCCCATTACACATGATTTCGTTGTATTGCATCTTAATACTTCAGAACACTGGCGTATTAAACACGAATTGGGAGTATTGCAGTTTAGTACATCAAAACTCGTTGTATTCTGGCATATTACTCACAAATTCATTGTACTGAAGCTTACTACACTACAATTGAGTGTATTCTGGCCTATTACACATGATTTCGTTGTAGTGCAGCTTAATACGTCAGAACACTGGCGTATTAAACACGAATTGGGAGTATTGCAGTTTAGTATGCCAAAACTCGTTGTATTCTGGAATATTACTCACAAATTCATTGTACTGAAGCTTACTACACTAGAATTGAGTGTATTCTGGCCTATTACACATGATTTCGTTGTAGTGCAGCTTAATACTTCAGAACACTGTCGTATTACACATGAATTGGGTGTATTGCAGTTTACTACGTCACAACTCGTTGTATTCTGGAATATTACTCACAAATTCATTGTACTGAAGCTTACTACACTAGAATTGAGTGTATTCTGGCCTATTACACATGATTTCGTTGTAGTGCAGCTTAATACTTCAGAACACTGTCGTATTACACATGAATTGGGTGTATTGCAGTTTACTACGTCACAACTCGTTGTATTCTGGAATATTATTCACAAGTTCATTGCAATGAAGCTTACTACACTAGAATTGAGGGTATTCTGGCCTATTACACATGATTTCGTTGTACTGCAGCTTAATACGTCAGAACACTGGCGTATTACACAAGAATTGGGAGTATTGCAGTTTAGTACGCCAAAACTCGTTGTATTCTGGGACATTACTCATAAATTCATTGTACTGAAGCTTACTACACTAGAATTGAGTGTATTCTGGCCCATTACACATGATTTCGTTGTATTGCAGCTTAATACGTCAGAACACTGGCGTATAAACACGAATTGGGTGTACTGCAGTTTAGTACGCCAAAACTCGTTGTATTCTGGAATATTACTCACAAATTCATTGTACTGAAGCTTACTACACTAGAATTGAGTGTATTCTGGGCTATTACACATGATTTCGTTGTAGTGCAGCTTAATACTTCAGAACACTGTCGTATTACACATGAATTGGGTGTATTGCAGTTTACTACGTCACAACTCGTTGTAATCTGGCATATTACTCACAAATTCATTGTACTGAAGCTTACTACACTAGAATTGAGTGTATTCTGGCCCATTACACATGATTTCGTTGTATTGCAGCTTAATACTTCAGAACACTGGCGTATTAAACACGAATTGGGAGTATTGCAGTTTAGTACACCAAAACTCGTTGTATTCTGGCATATTAATCACAAATTAATTGTACTGAAGCTTACTACACTAGAATTGAGTGTATTCTAGCCTATTGCACATGATTTCGTTGTATATCAGATTAATACGTCAGAACACTGGCGTATTACAGAAGAATTGGGTGTATTGCAGTTTAGAACTCCAAAACTCATTGTATTCTGGGATATTACTCATACATTCATTGTACTGAAGCTTACTACACTAGAATTAGGTGTATTCTGGTCTTTTACACATGATTTCGTTGTATTGCAGCTAAATACGTCAGAATACTGGCGCATAAACACGAATTGGGTGTACTGCAGTTTAGTACGCCAAAACTCGTTGTATTCTGGGATATTACTCACACGTTCATTGCACTGAAGCTTACTACACTAGAATTGAGGGTATTCTGGCCTATTACACATGATTTCGTTGTACTGCAGCTTAATACGTCAGAACACTGGCGTATTACACAAGAATTGGGAGTATTGCAGTTTAGTACGAAAAAACTCGTTGTAATCTGGGACATTACTCATAAATTCATTGTACTGAAGCTTACTACACTAGAATTGAGTGTATTCTGGCCTATTACACATGATTTCGTTGTATTGCAGCTTAATACTTCAGAACACTGGCGTATTACACAAGAATTGGGTGTATTGCAGTTTAATACGACAAAACTCGTTGTATTCTGGGATATTACTCATAAATTCATTGTCCTGAAGCGTACTACACTAGAATTAAGTGTATTCTGGTCTATTACACATGATTTCGTTGTATTGCAGCTTAATACGTCAGAATACTGGCGTATAAACACGAATTGGGTGTACTGCAGTTTAGTACGCCAAAACGCGTTGTATTCTGGAATATTACTCACAAATTCATTGTACTGAAGCTTACTACACTAGAATTGAGTGTATTCTGGGCTATTACACATGATTTCGTTGTAGTGCAGCTTAATACTTCAGAACACTGTCGTATTACACATGAATTGGGTGTATTGCAGTTTACTACGTCACAACTCGTTGTATTCTGGCATATTACTCACAAATTCATTGTACAGAAGCTTACTACACTAGAATTGAGTGTATTCTGGCCCATTACACATGATTTCGTTGTATTGCATCTTAATACTTCAGAACACTGGCGTATTAAACACGAATTGGGAGTATTGCAGTTTAGTACATCAAAACTCGTTGTATTCTGGCATATTACTCACAAATTCATTGTACTGAAGCTTACTACACTACAATTGAGTGTATTCTGGCCTATTACACATGATTTCGTTGTAGTGCAGCTTAATACGTCAGAACACTGGCGTATTAAACACGAATTGGGAGTATTGCAGTTTAGTATGCCAAAACTCGTTGTATTCTGGAATATTACTCACAAATTCATTGTACTGAAGCTTACTACACTAGAATTGAGTGTATTCTGGCCTATTACACATGATTTCGTTGTAGTGCAGCTTAATACTTCAGAACACTGTCGTATTACACATGAATTGGGTGTATTGCAGTTTACTACGTCACAACTCGTTGTATTCTGGAATATTACTCACAAATTCATTGTACTGAAGCTTACTACACTAGAATTGAGTGTATTCTGGCCTATTACACATGATTTCGTTGTAGTGCAGCTTAATACTTCAGAACACTGTCGTATTACACATGAATTGGGTGTATTGCAGTTTACTACTTCACAACTCGTTGTATTCTGGAATATTATTCACAAGTTCATTGCAATGAAGCTTACTACACTAGAATTGAGGGTATTCTGGCCTATTACACATGATTTCGTTGTACTGCAGCTTAATACGTCAGAACACTGGCGTATTACACAAGAATTGGGAGTATTGCAGTTTAGTACGCCAAAACTCGTTGTATTCTGGGACATTACTCATAAATTCATTGTACTGAAGCTTACTACACTAGAATTGAGTGTATTCTGGCCCATTACACATGATTTCGTTGTATTGCAGCTTAATACGTCAGAACACTGGCGTATAAACACGAATTGGGTGTACTGCAGTTTAGTACGCCAAAACTCGTTGTATTCTGGAATATTACTCACAAATTCATTGTACTGAAGCTTACTACACTAGAATTGAGTGTATTCTGGGCTATTACACATGATTTCGTTGTAGTGCAGCTTAATACTTCAGAACACTGTCGTATTACACATGAATTGGGTGTATTGCAGTTTACTACGTCACAACTCGTTGTAATCTGGCATATTACTCACAAATTCATTGTACTGAAGCTTACTACACTAGAATTGAGTGTATTCTGGCCCATTACACATGATTTCGTTGTATTGCAGCTTAATACTTCAGAACACTGGCGTATTAAACACGAATTGGGAGTATTGCAGTTTAGTACACCAAAACTCGTTGTATTCTGGCATATTAATCACAAATTAATTGTACTGAAGCTTACTACACTAGAATTGAGTGTATTCTAGCCTATTGCACATGATTTCGTTGTATATCAGATTAATACGTCAGAACACTGGCGTATTACAGAAGAATTGGGTGTATTGCAGTTTAGAACTCCAAAACTCATTGTATTCTGGGATATTACTCATACATTCATTGTACTGAAGCTTACTACACTAGAATTAGGTGTATTCTGGTCTTTTACACATGATTTCGTTGTATTGCAGCTAAATACGTCAGAATACTGGCGCATAAACACGAATTGGGTGTACTGCAGTTTAGTACGCCAAAACTCGTTGTATTCTGGGATATTACTCACACGTTCATTGCACTGAAGCTTACTACACTAGAATTGAGGGTATTCTGGCCTATTACACATGATTTCGTTGTACTGCAGCTTAATACGTCAGAACACTGGCGTATTACACAAGAATTGGGAGTATTGCAGTTTAGTACGAAAAAACTCGTTGTAATCTGGGACATTACTCATAAATTCATTGTACTGAAGCTTACTACACTAGAATTGAGTGTATTCTGGCCTATTACACATGATTTCGTTGTATTGCAGCTTAATACTTCAGAACACTGGCGTATTACACAAGAATTGGGTGTATTGCAGTTTAATACGACAAAACTCGTTGTATTCTGGGATATTACTCATAAATTCATTGTCCTGAAGCGTACTACACTAGAATTAAGTGTATTCTGGTCTATTACACATGATTTCGTTGTATTGCAGCTTAATACGTCAGAATACTGGCGTATAAACACGAATTGGGTGTACTGCAGTTTAGTACGCCAAAACGCGTTGTATTCTGGAATATTACTCACAAATTCATTGTACTGAAGCTTACTACACTAGAATTGAGTGTATTCTGGGCTATTACACATGATTTCGTTGTAGTGCAGCTTAATACTTCAGAACACTGTCGTATTACACATGAATTGGGTGTATTGCAGTTTACTACGTCACAACTCGTTGTATTCTGGCATATTACTCACAAATTCATTGTACAGAAGCTTACTACACTAGAATTGAGTGTATTCTGGCCCATTACACATGATTTCGTTGTATTGCAGCTTAATACTTCAGAACACTGGCGTATTAAACACGAATTGGGAGTATTGCAGTTTAGTACATCAAAACTCGTTGTATTCTGGCATATTAATCACAAATTAATTGTACTGAAGCTTACTACACTAGAATTGAGTGTATTCTAGCCTATTGCACATGATTTCGTTGTAGTGCAGCTTAATACTTCAGAACACTGTCGTATTACACATGAATTGGGTGTATTGCAGTTTAGTACGCCAAAACTCGTTTCATTCTGACATATTACTCACAAATTCATTGTAATGAAGCTTACTACACTACAATTGAGTGTATTCTGGCCTATTACACATGATTTCGTTGTAGTGCAGCTTAATACGTCAGAACACTGGCGTATTAAACACGAATTGGGAGTATTGCAGTTTAGTATGCCAAAACTCGTTGTATTCTGGAATATTACTCACAAATTCATTGTACTGAAGCTTACTACACTAGAATTGAGTGTATTCTGGCCTATTACACATGATTTCGTTGTAGTGCAGCTTAATACTTCAGAACACTGTCGTATTACACATGAATTGGGTGTATTGCAGTTTACTACGTCACAACTCGTTGTATTCTGGAATATTACTCACAAATTCATTGTACTGAAGCTTACTACACTAGAATTGAGTGTATTCTGGCCTATTACACATGATTTCGTTGTATTGCAGCTTAATACTTCAGAACACTGGCGTATTACACAAGAATTGGGTGTATTGCAGTTTAATACGACAAAACTCGTTGTATTCTGGGATATTACTCATAAATTCATTGTCCTGAAGCGTACTACACTAGAATTAAGTGTATTCTGGTCCATTACACATGACTTCGTTGTATTGCAGCTTGATACTTCAGAACACTGGCGTATTAAACACGAATTGGGAGTATTGCAGTTTAGTACACCAAAACTCGTTGTATTCTGGCATATTAATCACAAATTAATTGTACTGAAGCTTACTACACTAGAATTGAGTGTATTCTAGCCTATTGCACATGATTTCGTTGTATATCAGATTAATACGTCAGAACACTGGCGTATTACACAAGAATTGGGTGTATTGCAGTTTAGTACGCCAAAACTCATTGTATTCTGGGATATTACTCATAAATTCATTGTACTGAAGCTTACTACACTAGAATTAAGTGTATTCTGGTCTATTACACATGATTTCGTTGTATTGCAGCTAAATACGTCAGAATACTGGCGCATAAATACGAATTGGGTGTACTGCAGTTTAGTACGCCAAAACTCGTTGTATTCTGGGATATTACTCACAAGTTCATTGCACTGAAGCTTACTACACTAGAATTGAGGGTATTCTGGCCTATTACACATGATTTCGTTGTACTGCAGCTTAATACGTCAGAACACTGGCGTATTACACAAGAATTGGGAGTATTGCAGTTTAGTACGAAAAAACTCGTTGTAATCTGGGACATTACTCATAAATTCATTGTACTGAAGCTTACTACACTAGAATTGAGTGTATTCTGGCCTATTACACATGATTTCGTTGTATTGCAGCTTAATACTTCAGAACACTGGCGTATAAACACGAATTGGGTGTACTGCAGTTTAGTACGCCAAAACTCGTTGTATTCTGGAATATTAATCACAAATTCATTGTACCGAAGCTTACTACACTAGAATTGAGTGTATTCTGGCCTATTACACATGATTTCGTTGTAGTGCAGCTTAATACTTCAGAACACTGTCGTATTACACATGAATTGGGTGTATTGCAGTTTAGTACGCCAAAACTCGTTGTATTCTGACATATTACTCACAAATTCATTGTACTGAAGCTTACTACACTACAATTGAGTGTATTCTGGCCTATTACACATGATTTCGTTGTAGTGCAGCTTAATACGTCAGGACACTGGCGTATTAAACACGAATTGGGAGTATTGCAGTTTAGTATGCCAAAACTCGTTGTATTCTGGAATATTACTCACAAATTCATTGTACTGAAGCTTACTACACTAGAATTGAGTGTATTCTGGCCTATTACACATGATTTCGTTGTAGTGCAGCTTAATACTTCAGAACACTGTCGTATTACACATGAATTGGGTGTATTGCAGTTTACTACGTCACAACTCGTTGTATTCTAGCATATTACTCACAAATTCATTGTACTGAAGCTTACTACACTAGAATTGAGTGTATTCTGGCCCATTACACATGATTCCGTTGTATTGCAGCTTAATACGTCAGAACACTGGCGTATCACATACGAATTGGGTGTATTCCAGTTTAGTACGCCAAAACTCGTTGTATTCTGGCATATTACTCACAAATTCATTGTCCTGAAGCTTACTACACTAGAATTAAGTGTATTCTGGTCTATTACACATGATTTCGTTGTATTGCAGCTTAATACGTCAGAATACTGGCGTATAAACACGAATTGGGTGTACTGCAGTTTAGTACGCCAAAACTCGTTGTATTCTGGGATATTACTCACAAGTTCATTGCAATGAAGCTTACTACACTAGAATTGAGGGTATTCTGGCCTATTACACATGATTTCGTTGTACTGCAGCTTAATACGTCAGAACACTGGCGTATTACACAAGAATTGGGAGTATTGCAGTTTAGTACGCCAAAACTCGTTGTATTCTGGGACATTACTCATAAATTCATTGTACTGAAGCTTACTACACTAGAATTGAGTGTATTCTGGCCCATTACACATGATTTCGTTGTATTGCAGCTTAATACGTCAGAACACTGGCGTATAAACACGAATTGGGTGTACTGCAGTTTAGTACGCCAAAACTCGTTGTATTCTAAAATATTACTCACAAATTCATTGTACTGAAGCTTACTACACTAGAATTGAGTGTATTCTGGGCTATTACACATGATTTCGTTGTATTGCAGCTTAATACTTCAGAACACTGTCGTATTACACATGAATTGGGTGTATTGCAGTTTAGTACACCAAAACTCGTTGTATTCTGGCATATTAATCACAAATTCATTGTACTGAAGCTTACTACACTAGAATTGAGTGTATTCTGGGCTATTACACATGATTTCGTTGTAGTGCAGCTTAATACTTCAGAACACTGTCGTATTACACATGAATTGGGTGTATTGCAGTTTACTACGTCACAACTCGTTGTAATCTGGCATATTACTCACAAATTCATTGTACTGAAGCTTACTACACTAGAATTGAGTGTATTCTGGCCCATTACACATGATTTCGTTGTATTGCAGCTTAATACTTCAGAACACTGGCGTATTAAACACGAATTGGGAGTATTGCAGTTTAGTACACCAAAACTCGTTGTATTCTGGCATATTAATCACAAATTAATTGTACTGAAGCTTACTACACTAGAATTGAGTGTATTCTAGCCTATTGCACATGATTTCGTTGTATATCAGATTAATACGTCAGAACACTGGCGTATTACACAAGAATTGGGTGTATTGCAGTTTAGTACTCCAAAATTCATTGTATTCTGGGATATTACTCATACATTCATTGTACTGAAGCTTACTACACTAGAATTAAGTGTATTCTGGTCTTTTACACATGATTTCGTTGTATTGCAGCTAAATACGTCAGAATACTGGCGCATAAACACGAATTGGGTGTACTGCAGTTTAGTACGCCAAAACTCGTTGTATTCTGGGATATTACTCACAAGTTCATTGCACTGAAGCTTACTACACTAGAATTGAGGGTATTCTGGCCTATTACACATGATTTCGTTGTACTGCAGCTTAATACGTCAGAACACTGGCGTATTACACAAGAATTGGGAGTATTGCAGTTTAGTACGAAAAAACTCGTTGTAATCTGGGACATTACTCATAAATTCATTGTACTGAAGCTTACTACACTAGAATTGAGTGTATTCTGGCCTATTACACATGATTTCGTTGTATTGCAGCTTAATACTTCAGAACACTGGCGTATTACACAAGAATTGGGTGTATTGCAGTTTAATACGACAAAACTCGTTGTATTCTGGGATATTACTCATAAATTCATTGTCCTGAAGCGTACTACACTAGAATTAAGTGTATTCTGGTCTATTACACATGATTTCGTTGTATTGCAGCTTAATACGTCAGAATACTGGCGTATAAACACGAATTGGGTGTACTGCAGTTTAGTACGCCAAAACGCGTTGTATTCTGGAATATTACTCACAAATTCATTGTACTGAAGCTTACTGCACTAGAATTGAGTGTATTCTGGGCTATTACACATGATTTCGTTGTAGTGCAGCTTAATACTTCAGAACACTGTCGTATTACACATGAATTGGGTGTATTGCAGTTTACTACGTCACAACTCGTTGTATTCTGGCATATTACTCACAAATTCATTGTACTGAAGCTTACTACACTAGAATTGAGTGTATTCTGGCCCATTACACATGATTTCGTTGTATTGCAGCTTAATACTTCAGAACACTGGCGTATTAAACACGAATTGGGAGTATTGCAGTTTAGTACATCAAAACTCGTTGTATTCTGGCATATTAATCACAAATTAATTGTACTGAAGCTTACTACACTAGAATTGAGTGTATTCTAGCCTATTGCACATGATTTCGTTGTAGTGCAGCTTAATACTTCAGAACACTGTCGTATTACACATGAATTGGGTGTATTGCAGTTTACTACGTCACAACTCGTTGTATTCTGGAATATTACTCACAAATTCATTGTACTGAAGCTTACTACACTAGAATTGAGTGTATTCTGGCCTATTACACATGATTTCGTTGTATTGCAGCTTAATACTTCAGAACACTGGCGTATTACACAAGAATTGGGTGTATTGCAGTTTAATACGACAAAACTCGTTGTATTCTGGGATATTACTCATAAATTCATTGTCCTGAAGCGTACTACACTAGAATTAAGTGTATTCTGGTCTATTACACATGATTTCGTTGTATTGCAGCTTAATACGTCAGAATACTGGCGTATAAACACGAATTGGGTGTACTGCAGTTTAGAACGCCAAAACGCGTTGTATTCTGGAATATTACTCACAAATTCATTGTACTGAAGCTTACTGCACTAGAATTGAGTGTATTCTGGGCTATTACACATGATTTCGTTGTAGTGCAGCTTAATACTTCAGAACACTGTCGTATTACACATGAATTGGGTGTATTGCAGTTTACTACGTCACAACTCGTTGTATTCTGGCATATTACTCACAAATTCATTGTACTGAAGCTTACTACACTAGAATTGAGTGTATTCTGGCCCATTACACATGATTTCGTTGTATTGCAGCTTAATACTTCAGAACACTGGCGTATTAAACACGAATTGGGAGTATTGCAGTTTAGTACATCAAAACTCGTTGTATTCTGGCATATTAATCACAAATTAATTGTACTGAAGCTTACTACACTAGAATTGAGTGTATTCTAGCCTATTGCACATGATTTCGTTGTATTGCAGCTAAATACGTCAGAATACTGGCGCATAAATACGAATTGGGTGTACTGCAGTTTAGTACGCCAAAACTCGTTGTATTCTGGGATATTACTCACAAGTTCATTGCACTGAAGCTTACTACACTAGAATTGAGGGTATTCTGGCCTATTACACATGATTTCGTTGTACTGCAGCTTAATACGTCAGAACACTGGCGTATTACACAAGAATTGGGAGTATTGCAGTTTAGTACGAAAAAACTCGTTGTAATCTGGGACATTACTCATAAATTCATTGTACTGAAGCTTACTACACTAGAATTGAGTGTATTCTGGCCTATTACACATGATTTCGTTGTATTGCAGCTTAATACTTCAGAACACTGGCGTATAAACACGAATTGGGTGTACTGCAGTTTAGTACGCCAAAACTCGTTGTATTCTGGAATATTAATCACAAATTCATTGTACCGAAGCTTACTACACTAGAATTGAGTGTATTCTGGCCTATTACACATGATTTCGTTGTAGTGCAGCTTAATACTTCAGAACACTGTCGTATTACACATGAATTGGGTGTATTGCAGTTTAGTACGCCAAAACTCGTTGTATTCTGACATATTACTCACAAATTCATTGTACTGAAGCTTACTACACTACAATTGAGTGTATTCTGGCCTATTACACATGATTTCGTTGTAGTGCAGCTTAATACGTCAGGACACTGGCGTATTAAACACGAATTGGGAGTATTGCAGTTTAGTATGCCAAAACTCGTTGTATTCTGGAATATTACTCACAAATTCATTGTACTGAAGCTTACTACACTAGAATTGAGTGTATTCTGGCCTATTACACATGATTTCGTTGTAGTGCAGCTTAATACTTCAGAACACTGTCGTATTACACATGAATTGGGTGTATTGCAGTTTACTACGTCACAACTCGTTGTATTCTAGCATATTACTCACAAATTCATTGTACTGAAGCTTACTACACTAGAATTGAGTGTATTCTGGCCCATTACACATGATTCCGTTGTATTGCAGCTTAATACGTCAGAACACTGGCGTATCACATACGAATTGGGTGTATTCCAGTTTAGTACGCCAAAACTCGTTGTATTCTGGGACATTACTCATAAATTCATTGTACTGAAGCTTACTACACTAGAATTGAGTGTATTCTGGCCCATTACACATGATTTCGTTGTATTGCAGCTTAATACGTCAGAACACTGGCGTATAAACACGAATTGGGTGTACTGCAGTTTAGTACGCCAAAACTCGTTGTATTCTAAAATATTACTCACAAATTCATTGTACTGAAGCTTACTACACTAGAATTGAGTGTATTCTGGGCTATTACACATGATTTCGTTGTATTGCAGCTTAATACTTCAGAACACTGTCGTATTACACATGAATTGGGTGTATTGCAGTTTAGTACACCAAAACTCGTTGTATTCTGGCATATTAATCACAAATTCATTGTACTGAAGCTTACTACACTAGAATTGAGTGTATTCTGGGCTATTACACATGATTTCGTTGTAGTGCAGCTTAATACTTCAGAACACTGTCGTATTACACATGAATTGGGTGTATTGCAGTTTACTACGTCACAACTCGTTGTAATCTGGCATATTACTCACAAATTCATTGTACTGAAGCTTACTACACTAGAATTGAGTGTATTCTGGCCCATTACACATGATTTCGTTGTATTGCAGCTTAATACTTCAGAACACTGGCGTATTAAACACGAATTGGGAGTATTGCAGTTTAGTACACCAAAACTCGTTGTATTCTGGCATATTAATCACAAATTAATTGTACTGAAGCTTACTACACTAGAATTGAGTGTATTCTAGCCTATTGCACATGATTTCGTTGTATATCAGATTAATACGTCAGAACACTGGCGTATTACACAAGAATTGGGTGTATTGCAGTTTAGTACTCCAAAATTCATTGTATTCTGGGATATTACTCATACATTCATTGTACTGAAGCTTACTACACTAGAATTAAGTGTATTCTGGTCTTTTACACATGATTTCGTTGTATTGCAGCTAAATACGTCAGAATACTGGCGCATAAACACGAATTGGGTGTACTGCAGTTTAGTACGCCAAAACTCGTTGTATTCTGGGATATTACTCACAAGTTCATTGCACTGAAGCTTACTACACTAGAATTGAGGGTATTCTGGCCTATTACACATGATTTCGTTGTACTGCAGCTTAATACGTCAGAACACTGGCGTATTACACAAGAATTGGGAGTATTGCAGTTTAGTACGAAAAAACTCGTTGTAATCTGGGACATTACTCATAAATTCATTGTACTGAAGCTTACTACACTAGAATTGAGTGTATTCTGGCCTATTACACATGATTTCGTTGTATTGCAGCTTAATACTTCAGAACACTGGCGTATTACACAAGAATTGGGTGTATTGCAGTTTAATACGACAAAACTCGTTGTATTCTGGGATATTACTCATAAATTCATTGTCCTGAAGCGTACTACACTAGAATTAAGTGTATTCTGGTCTATTACACATGATTTCGTTGTATTGCAGCTTAATACGTCAGAATACTGGCGTATAAACACGAATTGGGTGTACTGCAGTTTAGTACGCCAAAACGCGTTGTATTCTGGAATATTACTCACAAATTCATTGTACTGAAGCTTACTGCACTAGAATTGAGTGTATTCTGGGCTATTACACATGATTTCGTTGTAGTGCAGCTTAATACTTCAGAACACTGTCGTATTACACATGAATTGGGTGTATTGCAGTTTACTACGTCACAACTCGTTGTATTCTGGCATATTACTCACAAATTCATTGTACTGAAGCTTACTACACTAGAATTGAGTGTATTCTGGCCCATTACACATGATTTCGTTGTATTGCAGCTTAATACTTCAGAACACTGGCGTATTAAACACGAATTGGGAGTATTGCAGTTTAGTACATCAAAACTCGTTGTATTCTGGCATATTAATCACAAATTAATTGTACTGAAGCTTACTACACTAGAATTGAGTGTATTCTAGCCTATTGTACATGATTTCGTTGTAGTGCAGCTTAATACTTCAGAACACTGTCGTATTACACATGAATTGGGTGTATTGCAGTTTAGTACGCCAAAACTCGTTTCATTCTGACATATTACTCACAAATTCATTGTACTGAAGCTTACTACACTACAATTGAGTGTATTCTGGCCTATTACACATGATTTCGTTGTAGTGCAGCTTAATACGTCAGAACACTGGCGTATTAAACACGAATTGGGAGTATTGCAGTTTAGTATGCCAAAACTCGTTGTATTCTGGAATATTACTCACAAATTCATTGTACTGAAGCTTACTACACTAGAATTGAGTGTATTCTGGCCTATTACACATGATTTCGTTGTAGTGCAGCTTAATACTTCAGAACACTGTCGTATTACACATGAATTGGGTGTATTGCAGTTTACTACGTCACAACTCGTTGTATTCTGGAATATTACTCACAAATTCATTGTACTGAAGCTTACTACACTAGAATTGAGTGTATTCTGGCCTATTACACATGATTTCGTTGTATTGCAGCTTAATACTTCAGAACACTGGCGTATTACACAAGAATTGGGTGTATTGCAGTTTAATACGACAAAACTCGTTGTATTCTGGGATATTACTCATAAATTCATTGTCCTGAAGCGTACTACACTAGAATTAAGTGTATTCTGGTCTATTACACATGATTTCGTTGTATTGCAGCTTAATACGTCAGAATACTGGCGTATAAACACGAATTGGGTGTACTGCAGTTTAGAACGCCAAAACGCGTTGTATTCTGGAATATTACTCACAAATTCATTGTACTGAAGCTTACTGCACTAGAATTGAGTGTATTCTGGGCTATTACACATGATTTCGTTGTAGTGCAGCTTAATACTTCAGAACACTGTCGTATTACACATGAATTGGGTGTATTGCAGTTTACTACGTCACAACTCGTTGTATTCTGGCATATTACTCACAAATTCATTGTACTGAAGCTTACTACACTAGAATTGAGTGTATTCTGGCCCATTACACATGATTTCGTTGTATTGCAGCTTAATACTTCAGAACACTGGCGTATTAAACACGAATTGGGAGTATTGCAGTTTAGTACATCAAAACTCGTTGTATTCTGGCATATTAATCACAAATTAATTGTACTGAAGCTTACTACACTAGAATTGAGTGTATTCTAGCCTATTGCACATGATTTCGTTTAGTGCAGCTTAATACTTCAGAACACTGTCGTATTACACATGAATTGGGTGAATTGCAGTTTAGTACGCCAAAACTCGTTTCATTCTGACATATTACTCACAAATTCATTGTACTGAAGCTTACTACACTACAATTGAGTGTATTCTGGCCTATTACACATGATTTCGTTGTAGTGCAGCTTAATACGTCAGAACACTGGCGTATTAAACACGAATTGGGAGTATTGCAGTTTAGTATGCCAAAACTCGTTGTATTCTGGAATATTACTCACAAATTCATTGTACTGAAGCTTACTACACTAGAATTGAGTGTATTCTGGCCTATTACACATGATTTCGTTGTAGTGCAGCTTAATACTTCAGAACACTGTCGTATTACACATGAATTGGGTGTATTGCAGTTTACTACGTCACAACTCGTTGTATTCTGGCATATTACTCACAAATTCATTGTACTGAAGCTTACTACACTAGAATTGAGTGTATTCTGGCCCATTACACATGATTCCGTTGTATTGCAGCTTAATACGTCAGAACACTGGCGTATCACATACGAATTGGGTGTATTCCAGTTTAGTACGCCAAAACTCGTTGTATTCTGGCATATTACTCACAAATTCATTGTACTGAAGCTTACTACACTACAATTGAGTGTATTCTGGCCTATTACACATGATTTCGTTGTAGTGCAGCTTAATACGTCAGAACACTGGCGTATTAAACACGAATTGGGAGTATTGCAGTTTAGTATGTCAAAACTCGTTGTATTCTGGCATATTACTCACAAATTCATTGTACTGAAGCTTACTACACTAGAATTGAGTGTATTCTAGCCTATTTCACATGATTTCGTTGTATTTCAGATTAATACGTCAGAACACTGGCGTATTACACAAGAATTGGGTGTATTGCAGTTTAATACGACAAAACTCGTTGTATTCTGGGATATTACTAATAAATTCATTGTCCTGAAGCTTACTACACTAGAATTAAGTGTATTCTGGTCTATTACACATGATTTCATTGTATTGCAGCTTAATACGTCAGAATACTGGCGTATAAACACGAATTGGGTGTACTGCAGTTTAGTACGCCAAAACGCGTTGTATTCTGGGATATTACTCACAAGTTCATTGCAATGAAGCTTACTACACTAGAATTGAGGGTATTCTGGCCTATTACACATGATTTCGTTGTACTGCAGCTTAATACGTCAGAACACTGGCGTATTACACAAGAATTGGGAGTATTGCAGTTTAGTACGCCAAAACTCGTTGTATTCTGGGACATTACTCATAAATTCATTGTACTGAAGCTTACTACACTAGAATTGAGTGTATTCTGGCCCATTACACATGATTTCGTTGTATTGCAGCTTAATACGTCAGAACACTGGCGTATAAACACGAATTGGGTGTACTGCAGTTTAGTACGCCAAAACTCGTTGTATTCTGGAATATTACTCACAAATTCATTGTACTGAAACTTACTGCACTAGAATTGAGTGTATTCTGGGCTATTACACATGATTTCGTTGTAGTGCAGCTTAATACTTCAGAACACTGTCGTATTACACATGAATTGGGTGTATTGCAGTTTACTACGTCACAACTCGTTGTATTCTGGCATATTACTCACAAATTCATTGTACTGAAGCTTACTACACTAGAATTGAGTGTATTCTGGCCCATTACACATGATTTCGTTGTATTGCAGCTTAATACTTCAGAACACTGGCGTATTAAACACGAATTGGGAGTATTGCAGTTTAGTACATCAAAACTCGTTGTATTCTGGCATATTAATCACAAATTAATTGTACTGAAGCTTACTACACTAGAATTGAGTGTATTCTAGCCTATTGCACATGATTTCGTTGTAGTGCAGCTTAATACTTCAGAACACTGTCGTATTACACATGAATTGGGTGTATTGCAGTTTAGTACGCCAAAACTCGTTTCATTCTGACATATTACTCACAAATTCATTGTACTGAAGCTTACTACACTACAATTGAGTGTATTCTGGGCTATTACACATGATTTCGTTGTAGTGCAGCTTAATACGTCAGAACACTGGCGTATTAAACACGAATTGGGAGTATTGCAGTTTAGTATGCCAAAACTCGTTGTATTCTGGAATATTACTCACAAATTCATTGTATTGAAGCTTACTACACTAGAATTGAGTGTATTCTGGCCTATTACACATGATTTCGTTGTAGTGCAGCTTAATACTTCAGAACACTGTCGTATTACACATGAATTGGGTGTATTGCAGTTTACTACGTCACAACTCGTTGTATTCTGGCATATTACTCACAAATTCATTGTACTGAAGCTTACTACACTAGAATTGAGTGTATTCTGGCCCATTACACATGATTTCGTTGTATTGCAGCTTAATACTTCAGAACACTAGCGTATTAAACACGAATTGGGAGTATTGCAGTTTAGTACATCAAAACTCGTTGTATTCTGGCATATTAATCACAAATTAATTGTACTGAAGCTTACTACACTAGAATTGAGTGTATTCTAGCCTATTGCACATGATTTCGTTGTAGTGCAGCTTAATACTTCAGAACACTGTCGTATTACACATGAATTGGGTGTATTGCAGTTTAGTACGCCAAAACTCGTTTCATTCTGACATATTACTCACAAATTCATTGTACTGAAGCTTACTACACTACAATTGAGTGTATTCTGGCCTATTACACATGATTTCGTTGTAGTGCAGCTTAATACGTCAGAACACTGGCGTATTAAACACGAATTGGGATTATTGCAGTTTAGTATGCCAAAACTCGTTGTATTCTGGAATATTACTCACAAATTCATTGTATTGAAGCTTACTACACTAGAATTGAGTGTATTCTGGCCTATTACACATGATTTCGTTGTAGTGCAGCTTAATACTTCAGAACACTGTCGTATTACACATGAATTGGGTGTATTGCAGTTTACTACGTCACAACTCGTTGTATTCTGGCATATTACTCACAAATTCATTGTACTGAAGCTTACTACACTAGAATTGAGTGTATTCTGGCCCATTACACATGATTCCGTTGTATTGCAGCTTAATACGTCAGAACACTGGCGTATCACATACGAATTGGGTGTATTCCAGTTTAGTACGCCAAAACTCGTTGTATTCTGGCATATTACTCACAAATTCATTGTACTGAAGCTTACTACACTACAATTGAGTGTATTCTGGCCTATTACACATGATTTCGTTGTAGTGCAGCTTAATACGTCAGAACACTGGCGTATTAAACACGAATTGGGAGTATTGCAGTTTAGTATGTCAAAACTCGTTGTATTCTGGCATATTACTCACAAATTCATTGTACTGAAGCTTACTACACTAGAATTGAGTGTATTCTAGCCTATTTCACATGATTTCGTTGTATTTCAGATTAATACGTCAGAACACTGGCGTATTACACAAGAATTGGGTGTATTGCAGTTTAATACGACAAAACTCGTTGTATTCTGGGATATTACTAATAAATTCATTGTCCTGAAGCTTACTACACTAGAATTAAGTGTATTCTGGCCCATTACACATGATTTCGTTGTATTGCAGCTTAATACGTCAGAACACTGGCGTATTAAACACGAATTGGGAGTATTGCAGTTTAGTACACCAAAACTCGTTGTATTCTGGCATATTAATCACAAATTAATTGTACTGAAGCTTACTACACTAGAATTGAGTGTATTCTGGGCTATTACACATGATTTCGTTGTAGTGCAGCTTAATACTTCAGAACACTGTCGTATTACACATGAATTGGGTGTATTGCAGTTTACTACGTCACAACTCGTTGTATTCTGGCATATTACTCACAAATTCATTGTACTGAAGCTTACTACACTAGAATTGAGTGTATTCTGGCCCATTGCACATGATTTCGTTGTATTGCAGCTTAATACTTCAGAACACTGGCGTATTAAACACGAATTGGGAGTATTGCAGTTTAGTACATCAAAACTCGTTGTATTCTGGCATATTAATCACAAATTAATTGTACTGAAGCTTACTACACTAGAATTGAGTGTATTCTAGCCTATTGCACATGATTTCGTTGTAGTGCAGCTTAATACTTCAGAACACTGTCGTATTACACATGAATTGGGTGTATTGCAGTTTAGTACGCCAAAACTCGTTTCATTCTGACATATTACTCACAAATTCATTGTACTGAAGCTTACTACACTACAATTGAGTGTATTCTGGCCTATTACACATGATTTCGTTGTAGTGCAGCTTAATACGTCAGAACACTGGCGTATTAAACACGAATTGGGAGTATTGCAGTTTAGTATGCCAAAACTCGTTGTATTCTGGAATATTACTCACAAATTCATTGTACTGAAGCTTACTACACTAGAATTGAGTGTATTCTGGCCTATTACACATGATTTCGTTGTAGTGCAGCTTAATACTTCAGAACACTGTCGTATTACACATGAATTGGGTGTATTGCAGTTTACTACGTCACAACTCGTTGTATTCTGGCATATTACTCACAAATTCATTGTACTGAAGCTTACTACACTAGAATTGAGTGTATTCTGGCCCATTACACATGATTCCGTTGTATTGCAGCTTAATACGTCAGAACACTGGCGTATCACATACGAATTGGGTGTATTCCAGTTTAGTACGCCAAAACTCGTTGTATTCTGGCATATTACTCACAAATTCATTGTACTGAAGCTTACTACACTACAATTGAGTGTATTCTGGCCTATTACACATGATTTCGTTGTAGTGCAGCTTAATACGTCAGAACACTGGCGTATTAAACACGAATTGGGAGTATTGCAGTTTAGTATGTCAAAACTCGTTGTATTCTGGCATATTACTCACAAATTCATTGTACTGAAGCTTACTACACTAGAATTGAGTGTATTCTAGCCTATTTCACATGATTTCGTTGTATTTCAGATTAATACGTCAGAACACTGGCGTATTACACAAGAATTGGGTGTATTGCAGTTTAATACGACAAAACTCGTTGTATTCTGGGATATTACTAATAAATTCATTGTCCTGAGGCTTACTACACTAGAATTAAGTGTATTCTGGCCCATTACACATGATTTCGTTGTATTGCAGCTTAATACGTCAGAACACTGGCGTATTAAACACGAATTGGGAGTATTGCAGTTTAGTACACCAAAACTCGTTGTATTCTGGCATATTAATCACAAATTAATTGTACTGAAGCTTACTACACTAGAATTGAGTGTATTCTGGGCTATTACACATGATTTCGTTGTAGTGCAGCTTAATACTTCAGAACACTGTCGTATTACACATGAATTGGGTGTATTGCAGTTTACTACGTCACAACTCGTTGTATTCTGGCATATTACTCACAAATTCATTGTACTGAAGCTTACTACACTAGAATTGAGTGTATTCTGGCCCATTGCACATGATTTCGTTGTATTGCAGCTTAATACTTCAGAACACTGGCGTATTAAACACGAATTGGGAGTATTGCAGTTTAGTACATCAAAACTCGTTGTATTCTGGCATATTAATCACAAATTAATTGTACTGAAGCTTACTACACTAGAATTGAGTGTATTCTAGCCTATTGCACATGATTTCGTTGTAGTGCAGCTTAATACTTCAGAACACTGTCGTATTACACATGAATTGGGTGTATTGCAGTTTAGTACGCCAAAACTCGTTTCATTCTGACATATTACTCACAAATTCATTGTACTGAAGCTTACTACACTAGAATTGAGTGTATTCTGGCCTATTACACATGATTTCGTTGTAGTGCAGCTTAATACGTCAGAACACTGGCGTATTAAACACGAATTGGGAGTATTGCAGTATAGTATGCCAAAACTCGTTGTATTCTGGAATATTACTCACAAATTCATTGTACTGAAGCTTACTACACTAGAATTGAGTGTATTCTGGCCTATTACACATGATTTCGTTGTAGTGCAGCTTAATACTTCAGAACACTGTCGTATTACACATGAATTGGGTGTATTGCAGTTTACTACGTCACAACTCGTTGTATTCTGGCATATTACTCACAAATTCATTGTACTGAAGCTTACTACACTAGAATTGAGTGTATTCTGGCCCATTACACATGATTCCGTTGTATTGCAGCTTAATACGTCAGAACACTGGCGTATCACATACGAATTGGGTGTATTCCAGTTTAGTACGTCAAAACTCGTTGTATTCTGGCATATTACTCACAAATTCATTGTACTGAAGCTTACTACACTACAATTGAGTGTATTCTGGCCTATTACACATGATTTCGTTGTAGTGCAGCTTAATACGTCAGAACACTGGCGTATTAAACACGAATTGGGAGTATTGCAGTTTAGTATGTCAAAACTCGTTGTATTCTGGCATATTACTCATAAATTCATTGTACTGAAGCTTACTACACTAGAATTGAGTGTATTCTGGCCCATTACACATGATTTCGTTGTATTGCAGCTTAATACGTCAGAACACTGGCGTATAAACACGAATTGGGTGTACTGCAGTTTAGTACGCCAAAACTCGTTGTATTCTGGAATATTACTCACAAATTCATTGTATTGAAGCTTACTACACTAGAATTGAGTGTATTCTGGGCTATTACACATGATTTCGTTGTAGTGCAGCTTAATACTTCAGAACACTGTCGTATTACACATGAATTGGGTGTATTGCAGTTTACTACGTCACAACTCGTTGTATTCTGGCATATTACTCACAAATTCATTGTACTGAAGCTTACTACACTAGAATTGAGTGTATTCTGGCCCATTACACATGATTTCGTTGTATTGCAGCTTAATACTTCAGAACACTGGCGTATTAAACACGAATTGGGAGTATTGCAGTTTAGTACACCAAAACTCGTTGTATTCTGGCATATTAATCACAAATTAATTGTACTGAAGCTTACTACACTAGAATTGAGTGTATTCTAGCCTATTGCACATGATTTCGTTGTATATCAGATTAATACGTCAGAACACTGGCGTATTACACAAGAATTGGGTGTATTGCAGTTTAGTACGCCAAAACTCATTGTATTCTGGGATATTACTCATAAATTCATTGTACTGAAGCTTACTACACTAGAATTAAGTGTATTCTGGTCTATTACACATGATTTCGTTGTATTGCAGCTAAATACGTCAGAATACTGGCGCATAAACACGAATTGGGTGTACTGCAGTTTAGTACGCCAAAACTCGTTGTATTCTGGGATATTACTCACAAGTTCATTGCACTGAAGCTTACTACACTAGAATTGAGGGTATTCTGGCCTATTACACATGATTTCAATGTACTGCAGCTTAATACGTCAGAACACTGGCGTATTACACAAGAATTGGGAGTATTGCAGTTTAGTACGAAAAAACTCGTTGTATTCTGGGATATTACTCACAAGTTCATTGCACTGAAGCTTACTACACTAGAATTGAGGGTATTCTGGCCTATTGCACATGATTTCGTTGTATATCAGATTAATACGTCAGAACACTGGCGTATTACACAAGAATTGGGTGTATTGCAGTTTAGTACGCCAAAACTCATTGTATTCTGGGATATTACTCATAAATTCATTGTACTGAAGCTTACTACACTAGAATTAAGTGTATTCTGGTCTATTACACATGATTTCGTTGTATTGCAGCTAAATACGTCAGAATACTGGCGCATAAACACGAATTGGGTGTACTGCAGTTTAGTACGCCAAAACTCGTTGTATTCTGGGATATTACTCACAAGTTCATTGCACTGAAGCTTACTACACTAGAATTGAGGGTATTCTGGCCTATTACACATGATTTCAATGTACTGCAGCTTAATACGTCAGAACACTGGCGTATTACACAAGAATTGGGAGTATTGCAGTTTAGTACGAAAAAACTCGTTGTATTCTGGGATATTACTCACAAGTTCATTGCACTGAAGCTTACTACACTAGAATTGAGGGTATTCTGGCCTATTGCACATGATTTCGTTGTATATCAGATTAATACGTCAGAACACTGGCGTATTACACAAGAATTGGGTGTATTGCAGTTTAGTACGCCAAAACTCATTGTATTCTGGGATATTACTCATAAATTCATTGTACTGAAGCTTACTACACTAGAATTAAGTGTATTCTGGTCTATTACACATGATTTCGTTGTATTGCAGCTAAATACGTCAGAATACTGGCGCATAAACACGAATTGGGTGTACTGCAGTTTAGTACGCCAAAACTCGTTGTATTCTGGGATATTACTCACAAGTTCATTGCACTGAAGCTTACTACACTAGAATTGAGGGTATTCTGGCCTATTACACATGATTTCAATGTACTGCAGCTTAATACGTCAGAACACTGGCGTATTACACAAGAATTGGGAGTATTGCAGTTTAGTACGAAAAAACTCGTTGTAATCTGGGACATTACTCATAAATTCATTGTACTGAAGCTTACTACACTAGAATTGAGTGTATTCTGGCCTATTACACATGATTTCGTTGTATTGCAGCTTAATACTTCAGAACACTGGCGTATAAACACGAATTGGGTGTACTGCAGTTTAGTACGCCAAAACTCGTTGTATTCTGGAATATTAATCACAAATTCATTTTACTGAAGCTTACTACACTAGAATTGAGTGTATTCTGGCCTATTACACATGATTTCGTTGTAGTGCAGCTTAATACTTCAGAACACTGTCGTATTACACATGAATTGGGTGTATTGCAGTTTAGTACGCCAAAACTCGTTGTATTCTGACATATTACTCACAAATTCATTGTACTGAAGCTTACTACACTACAATTGAGTGTATTCTGGCCTATTACACATGATTTCGTTGTAGTGCAGCTTAATACGTCAGAACACTGGCGTATTAAACACGAATTGGGTGTATTGCAGTTTAGTACGCCAAAACTCATTGTATTCTGGGATATTACTCATAAATTCATTGTACTGAAGCTTACTACACTAGAATTAAGTGTATTCTGGTCTATTACACATGATTTCGTTGTATTGCAGCTAAATACGTCAGAATACTGGCGCATAAACACGAATTGGGTGTACTGCAGTTTAGTACGCCAAAACTCGTTGTATTCTGGGATATTACTCACAAGTTCATTGCACTGAAGCTTACTACACTAGAATTGAGGGTATTCTGGCCTATTACACATGATTTCGTTGTACTGCAGCTTAATACGTCAGAACACTGGCGTATTACACAAGAATTGGGAGTATTGCAGTTTAGTACGAAAAAACTCGTTGTAATCTGGGACATTACTCATAAATTCATTGTACTGAAGCTTACTACACTAGAATTGAGTGTATTCTGGCCTATTACACATGATTTCGTTGTATTGCAGCTTAATACTTCAGAACACAGGCGTATAAACACGAATTGGGTGTACTGCAGTTTAGTACGCCAAAACTCGTTGTATTCTGGAATATTAATCACAAATTCATTGTACTGAAGCTTACTACACTAGAATTGAGTGTATTCTGGCCTATTACACATGATTTCGTTGTAGTGCAGCTTAATACTTCAGAACACTGTCGTATTACACATGAATTGGGTGTATTGCAGTTTAGTACGCCAAAACTCGTTGTATTCTGACATATTACTCACAAATTCATTGTACTGAAGCTTACTACACTACAATTGAGTGTATTCTGGCCTATTACACATGATTTCGTTGTAGTGCAGCTTAATACGTCAGAACACTGGCGTATTAAACACGAATTGGGAGTATTGCAGTTTAGTATGCCAAAACTCGTTGTATTCTGGAATATTACTCACAAATTCATTGTACTGAAGCTTACTACACTAGAATTGAGTGTATTCTGGCCTATTACACATGATTTCGTTGTAGTGCAGCTTAATTACTTCAGAACACTGTCGTATTACACATGAATTGGGTGTATTGCAGTTTACTACGTCACAACTCGTTGTATTCTAGCATATTACTCACAAATTTATTGTACTGAAGCTTACTACACTAGAATTGAGTGTATTCTGGCCAATTACACATGATTCCGTTGTATTGCAGCTTAATACGTCAGAACACTGGCGTATCACATACGAATTGGGTGTATTCCAGTTTAGTACGCCAAAATTCGTTGTATTCTGGCATATTACTCACAAATTCATTGTCCTGAAGCTTACTACACTAGAATTAAGTGTATTCTGGTCTATTACACATGATTTCGTTGTATTGCAGCTTAATACGTCAGAATACTGGCGTATAAACACGAATTGGGTGTACTGCAGTTTAGTACGCCAAAACTCGTTGTATTCTGGGATATTACTCACAAGTTCATTGCAATGAAGCTTACTACACTAGAATTGAGGGTATTCTGGCCTATTACACATGATTTCGTTGTACTGCAGCTTAATACGTCAGAACACTGGCGTATTAAACAAGAATTGGGTGTATTGCAGTTTAGTACGCCAAAACTCATTGTATTCTGGGATATTACTCATAAATTCATTGTACTGAAGCTTACTACACTAGAATTAAGTGTATTCTGGTCTATTACACATGATTTCGTTGTATTGCAGCTAAATACGTCAGAATACTGGCGCATAAACACGAATTGGGTGTACTGCAGTTTAGTACGCCAAAACTCGTTGTATTCTGGGATATTACTCACAAGCTCATTGCACTGAAGCTTACTACACTAGAATTGAGGGTATTCTGGCCTATTACACATGATTTCATTGTACTGCAGCTTAATACGTCAGAACACTGGCGTATTACACAAGAATTGGGAGTATTGCAGTTTAGTACGCCAAAACTCGTTGTATTCTGACATATTACTCACAAATTCATTGTACTGAAGCTTACTACACTACAATTGAGTGTATTCTGGCCTATTACACATGATTTCGTTGTAGTGCAGCTTAATACGTCAGAACACTGGCGTATTAAACACGAATTGGGAGTATTGCAGTTTAGTATGCCAAAACTCGTTGTATTCTGGAATATTACTCACAAATTCATTGTACTGAAGCTTACTACACTAGAATTGAGTGTATTCTGGCCTATTACACATGATTTCGTTGTAGTGCAGCTTAATACTTCAGAACACTGTCGTATTACACATGAATTGGGTGTATTGCAGTTTACTACGTCACAACTCGTTGTATTCTAGCATATTACTCACAAATTTATTGTACTGAAGCTTACTACACTAGAATTGAGTGTATTCTGGCCCATTACACATGATTCCGTTGTATTGCAGCTTAATACGTCAGAACACTGGCGTATCACATACGAATTGGGTGTATTCCAGTTTAGTACGCCAAAACTCGTTGTATTCTGGCATATTACTCACAAATTCATTGTCCTGAAGCTTACTACACTAGAATTAAGTGTATTCTGGTCTATTACACATGATTTCGTTGTATTGCAGCTTAATACGTCAGAATACTGGCGTATAAACACGAATTGGGTGTACTGCAGTTTAGTACGCCAAAACTCGTTGTATTCTGGGATATTACTCACAAGTTCATTGCAATGAAGCTTACTACACTAGAATTGAGGGTATTCTGGCCTATTACACATGATTTCGTTGTACTGCAGCTTAATACGTCAGAACACTGGCGTATTAAACAAGAATTGGGTGTATTGCAGTTTAGTACGCCAAAACTCATTGTATTCTGGGATATTACTCATAAATTCATTGTACTGAAGCTTACTACACTAGAATTAAGTGTATTCTGGTCTATTACACATGATTTCGTTGTATTGCAGCTAAATACGTCAGAATACTGGCGCATAAACACGAATTGGGTGTACTGCAGTTTAGTACGCCAAAACTCGTTGTATTCTGGGATATTACTCACAAGTTCATTGCACTGAAGCTTACTACACTAGAATTGAGGGTATTCTGGCCTATTACACATGATTTCATTGTACTGCAGCTTAATACGTCAGAACACTGGCGTATTACACAAGAATTGGGAGTATTGCAGTTTAGTACGAAAAAACTCGTTGTAATCTGGGACATTACTCATAAATTCATTGTACTGAAGCTTACTACACTAGAATTGAGTGTATTCTGGCCTATTACACATGATTTCGTTGTAGTGCAGCTTAATACTTCAGAACACTGGCGTATAAACACGAATTGGGTGTACTGCAGTTTAGTACGCCAAAACTCGTTGTATTCTGGAATATTAATCACAAATTCATTGTACTGAAGCTTACTACACTAGAATTGAGTGTATTCTGGCCTATTACACATGATTTCGTTGTAGTGCAGCTTAATACTTCAGAACACTGTCGTATTACACATGAATTGGGTGTATTGCAGTTTAGTACGCCAAAACTCGTTGTATTCTGACATATTACTCACAAATTCATTGTACTGAAGCTTACTACACTACAATTGAGTGTATCCTGGCCTATTACACATGATTTCGTTGTAGTGCAGCTTAATACGTCAGAACACTGGCGTATTAAACACGAATTGGGTGTATTGCAGTTTACTACGTCACAACTCGTTGTATTCTAGCATATTACTCACAAATTCATTGTACTGAAGCTTACTACACTAGAATTGAGTGTATTCTGGCCCATTACACATGATTCCGTTGTATTGCAGCTTAATACGTCAGAACACTGGCGTATCACATACGAATTGGGTGTATTCCAGTTTAGTACGCCAAAACTCGTTGTATTCTGGCATATTACTCACAAATTCATTGTCCTGAAGCTTACTACACTAGAATTAAGTGTATTCTGGTCTATTACACATGATTTCGTTGTATTGCAGCTTAATACGTCAGAATACTGGCGTATAAACACGAATTGGGTGTACTGCAGTTTAGTACGCCAAAACTCGTTGTATTCTGGGATATTACTCACAAGTTCATTGCAATGAAGCTTACTACACTAGAATTGAGGGTATTCTGGCCTATTACACATGATTTCGTTGTACTGCAGCTTAATACGTCAGAACACTGGCGTATTACACAAGAATTGGGAGTATTGCAGTTTAGTACGCCAAAACTCGTTGTATTCTGGGACATTACTCATAAATTCATTGTACTGAAGCTTACTACACTAGAATTGAGTGTATTCTGGGCTATTACACATGATTTCGTTGTAGTGCAGCTTAATACTTCAGAACACTGTCGTATTACACATGAATTGGGTGTATTGCAGTTTACTACGTCACAACTCGTTGTATTCTGGCATATTACTCACAAATTCATTGTACTGAAGCTTACTACACTAGAATTGAGTGTATTCTGGGCTATTACACATGATTTCGTTGTAGTGCAGCTTAATACTTCAGAACACTGTCGTATTACACATGAATTGGGTGTATTGCAGTTTACTACGTCACAACTCGTTGTATTCTGGCATATTACTCACAAATTCATTGTACTGAAGCTTACTACACTAGAATTGAGTGTATTCTGGCCCATTACACATGATTTCGTTGTATTGCAGCTTAATACTACAGAACACTGGCGTATTAAACACGAATTGGGAGTATTGCAGTTTAGTACACCAAAACTCGTTGTATTCTGGCATATTAATCACAAATTAATTGTACTGAAGCTTACTACACTAGAATTGAGTGTATTCTAGCCTATTGCACATGATTTCGTTGTAGTGCAGCTTAATACTTCAGAACACTGTCGTATTACACATGAATTGGGTGTATTGCAGTTTAGTACGCCAAAACTCGTTGTATTCTGACATATTACTCACAAATTCATTGTACTGAAGCTTACTACACTACAATTGAGTGTATTCTGGCCTATTACACATGATTTCGTTGTAGTGCAGCTTAATACGTCAGAACACTGGCGTATTAAACACGAATTGGGAGTATTGCAGTTTAGTATGCCAAAACTCGTTGTATTCTGGAATATTACTCACAAATTCATTGTACTGAAGCTTACTACACTAGAATTGAGTGTATTCTGGCCTATTACACATGATTTCGTTGTAGTGCAGCTTAATACTTCAGAACACTGTCGTATTACACATGAATTGGGTGTATTGCAGTTTACTACGTCACAACTCGTTGTATTCTAGCATATTACTCACAAATTCATTGTACTGAAGCTTACTACACCAGAATTGAGTGTATTCTGGCCCATTACACATGATTCCGTTGTATTGCAGCTTAATACGTCAGAACACTGGCGTATCACATACGAATTGGGTGTATTCCAGTTTAGTACGCCAAAACTCGTTGTATTCTGGCATATTACTCACAAATTCATTGTCCTGAAGCTTACTACACTAGAATTAAGTGTATTCTGGTCTATTACACATGATTTCGTTGTATTGCAGCTTAATACGTCAGAATACTGGCGTATAAACACGAATTGGGTGTACTGCAGTTTAGTACGCCAAAACTCGTTGTATTCTGGGATATTACTCACAAGTTCATTGCAATGAAGCTTACTACACTAGAATTGAGGGTATTCTGGCCTATTACACATGATTTCGTTGTACTGCAGCTTAATACGTCAGAACACTGGCGTATTACACAAGAATTGGGAGTATTGCAGTTTAGTACGCCAAAACTCGTTGTATTCTGGGACATTACTCATAAATTCATTGTACTGAAGCTTACTACACTAGAATTGAGTGTATTCTGGGCTATTACACATGATTTCGTTGTAGTGCAGCTTAATACTTCAGAACACTGTCGTATTACACATGAATTGGGTGTATTGCAGTTTACTACGTCACAACTCGTTGTATTCTGGCATATTACTCACAAATTCATTGTACTGAAGCTTACTACACTAGAATTGAGTGTATTCTGGCCCATTACACATGATTTCGTTGTATTGCAGCTTAATACTTCAGAACACTGGCGTATTAAACACGAATTGGGAGTATTGCAGTTTAGTACACCAAAACTCGTTGTATTCTGGCATATTAATCACAAATTAATTGTACTGAAGCTTACTACACTAGAATTGAGTGTATTCTAGCCTATTGCACATGATTTCGTTGTATATCAGATTAATACGTCAGAACACTGGCGTATTACACAAGAATTGGGTGTATTGCAGTTTAGTACGCCAAAACTCATTGTATTCTGGGATATTACTCATAAATTCATTGTACTGAAGCTTACTACACTAGAATTAAGTGTATTCTGGTCTATTACACATGATTTCGTTGTATTGCAGCTAAATACGTCAGAATACTGGCGCATAAACACGAATTGGGTGTACTGCAGTTTAGTACGCCAAAACTCGTTGTATTCTGGGATATTACTCACAAGTTCATTGCACTGAAGCTTACTACACTAGAATTGAGGGTATTCTTGCCTATTACACATGATTTCAATGTACTGCAGCTTAATGCGTCAGAACACTGGCGTATTACACAAGAATTGGGAGTATTGCAGTTTAGTACGAAAAAACTCGTTGTAATCTGGGACATTACTCATAAATTCATTGTACTGAAGCTTACTACACTAGAATTGAGTGTATTCTGGCCTATTACACATGATTTCGTTGTATTGCAGCTTAATACTTCAGAACACTGGCGTATAAACACGAATTGGGTGTACTGCAGTTTAGTACGCCAAAACTCGTTGTATTCTGGAATATTAATCAAAAATTCATTGTACTGAAGCTTACTACACTAGAATTGAGTGTATTCTGGCCTATTACACATGATTTCGTTGTAGTGCAGCTTAATACTTCAGAACACTGTCGTATTACACATGAATTGGGTGTATTGCAGTTTAGTACGCCAAAACTCGTTGTATTCTGACATATTACTCACAAATTCATTGTACTGAAGCTTACTACACTACAATTGAGTGTATTCTGGCCTATTACACATGATTTCGTTGTAGTGCAGCTTAATACGTCAGAACACTTGCGTATTAAACACGAATTGGGAGTATTGCAGTTTAGTATGCCAAAACTCGTTGTATTCTGGAATATTACTCACAAATTCATTGTACTGAAGCTTACTACACTAGAATTGAGTGTATTCTTGCCTATTACACATGATTTCGTTGTAGTGCAGCTTAATACTTCAGAACACTGTCGTATTACACATGAATTGGGTGTATTGCAGTTTACTACGTCACAACTCGTTGTATTCTGGCATATTACTCACAAATTCATTGTACTGAAGCTTACTACACTAGAATTGAGTGTATTCTGGCCCATTACACATGATTTCGTTGTATTGCAGCTTAATACTTCAGAACACTGGCGTATTAAACACGAATTGGGAGTATTGCAGTTTAGTACACCAAAACTCGTTGTATTCTGGCATATTAATCACAAATTAATTGTACTGAAGCTTACTACACTAGAATTGAGTGTATTCTAGCCTATTGCACATGATTTCGTTGTATATCAGATTAATACGTCAGAACACTGGCGTATTACACAAGAATTGGGTGTATTGCAGTTTAGTACGCCAAAACTCATTGTATTCTGGGATATTACTCATAAATTCATTGTACTGAAGCTTACTACACTAGAATTAAGTGTATTCTGGTCTATTACACATGATTTCGTTGTATTGCAGCTAAATACGTCAGAATACTGGCGCATAAACACGAATTGGGTGTACTGCAGTTTAGTACGCCAAAACTCGTTGTATTCTGGGATATTACTCACAAGTTCATTGCACTGAAGCTTACTACACTAGAATTGAGGGTATTCTGGCCTATTACACATGATTTCAATGTACTGCAGCTTAATACGTCAGAACACTGGCGTATTACACAAGAATTGGGAGTATTGCAGTTTAGTACGAAAAAACTCGTTGTAATCTGGGACATTACTCATAAATTCATTGTACTGAAGCTTACTACACTAGAATTGAGTGTATTCTGGCCTATTACACATGATTTCGTTGTATTGCAGCTTAATACTTCAGAACACTGGCGTATAAACACGAATTGGGTGTACTGCAGTTTAGTACGCCAAAACTCGTTGTATTCTGGAATATTAATCACAAATTCATTGTACTGAAGCTTACTACACTAGAATTGAGTGTATTCTGGCCTATTACACATGATTTCGTTGTAGTGCAGCTTAATACTTCAGAACACTGTCGTATTACACATGAATTGGGTGTATTGCAGTTTAGTACGCCAAAACTCGTTGTATTCTGACATATTACTCACAAATTCATTGTACTGAAGCTTACTACACTACAATTGAGTGTATTCTGGCCTATTACACATGATTTCGTTGTAGTGCAGCTTAATACGTCAGAACACTGGCGTATTAAACACGAATTGGGAGTATTGCAGTTTAGTATGCCAAAACTCGTTGTATTCTGGAATATTACTCACAAATTCATTGTACTGAAGCTTACTACACTAGAATTGAGTGTATTCTTGCCTATTACACATGATTTCGTTGTAGTGCAGCTTAATACTTCAGAACACTGTCGTATTACACATGAATTGGGTGTATTGCAGTTTACTACGTCACAACTCGTTGTATTCTGGCATATTACTCACAAATTCATTGTACTGAAGCTTACTACACTAGAATTGAGTGTATTCTGGCCCATTACACATGATTCCGTTGTATTGCGGCTTAATACGTCAGAACACTGGCGTATAAACACGAATTGGGTGTATTGCAGTTTAGTACGCCAAAACTCGATGTATTCTGGAATATTACTCACAAATTCATTGTACTGAAGCTTACTACACTAGAATTGAGTGTTTTCTGGCCTATTACACATGATTTCGTTGTAGTGCAGCTTAATACGTCAGAACACTTGCGTATTAAACACGAATTGGGAGTATTGCAGTTTAGTATGCCAAAACTCGTTGTATTCTGGAATATTACTCACAAATTCATTGTACTGAAGCTTACTACACTAGAATTGAGTGTATTCTTGCCTATTACACATGATTTCGTTGTAGTGCAGCTTAATACTTCAGAACACTGTCGTATTACACATGAATTGGGTGTATTGCAGTTTACTACGTCACAACTCGTTGTATTCTGGCATATTACTCACAAATTCATTGTACTGAAGCTTACTACACTAGAATTGAGTGTATTCTGGCCCATTACACATGATTTCGTTGTATTGCAGCTTAATACTTCAGAACACTGGCGTATTAAACACGAATTGGGAGTATTGCAGTTTAGTACACCAAAACTCGTTGTATTCTGGCATATTAATCACAAATTAATTGTACTGAAGCTTACTACACTAGAATTGAGTGTATTCTGGCCCATTACACATGATTTCGTTGTATTGCAGCTTAATACTTCAGAACACTGGCGTATTAAACACGAATTGGGAGTATTGCAGTTTAGTACACCAAAACTCGTTGTATTCTGGCATATTAATCACAAATTAATTGTACTGAAGCTTACTACACTAGAATTGAGTGTATTCTAGCCTATTGCACATGATTTCGTTGTATATCAGATTAATACGTCAGAACACTGGCGTATTACACAAGAATTGGGAGTATTGCAGTTTAGTACGAAAAAACTCGTTGTAATCTGGGACATTACTCATAAATTCATTGTACTGAAGCTTACTACACTAGAATTGAGTGTATTCTGGCCTATTACACATGATTTCGTTGTATTGCAGCTTAATACTTCAGAACACTGGCGTATAAACACGAATTGGGTGTACTGCAGTTTAGTACGCCAAAACTCGTTGTATTCTGGAATATTAATCACAAATTCATTGTACTGAAGCTTACTACACTAGAATTGAGTGTATTCTGGCCTATTACACATGATTTCGTTGTAGTGCAGCTTAATACTTCAGAACACTGTCGTATTACACATGAATTGGGTGTATTGCAGTTTAGTACGCCAAAACTCGTTGTATTCTGACATATTACTCACAAATTCATTGTACTGAAGCTTACTACACTACAATTGAGTGTATTCTGGCCTATTACACATGATTTCGTTGTAGTGCAGCTTAATACGTCAGAACACTGGCGTATTAAACACGAATTGGGAGTATTGCAGTTTAGTATGCCAAAACTCGTTGTATTCTGGAATATTACTCACAAATTCATTGTACTGAAGCTTACTACACTAGAATTGAGTGTATTCTGGCCTATTACACATGATTTCGTTGTAGTGCAGCTTAATACTTCAGAACACTGTCGTATTACACATGAATTGGGTGTATTGCAGTTTACTACGTCACAACTCGTTGTATTCTAGCATATTACTCACAAATTCATTGTACTGAAGCTTACTACACTAGAATTGAGTGTATTCTGGCCCATTACACATGATTCCGTTGTATTGCAGCTTAATACGTCAGAACACTGGCGTATCACATACGAATTGGGTGTATTCCAGTTTAGTACGCCAAAACTCGTTGTATTCTGGCATATTACTCACAAATTCATTGTCCTGAAGCTTACTACACTAGAATTAAGTGTATTCTGGTCTATTACACATGGTTTCGTTGTATTGCAGCTTAATACGTCAGAATACTGGCGTATAAACACGAATTGGGTGTACTGCAGTTTAGTACGCCAAAACTCGTTGTATTCTGGGATATTACTCACAAGTTCATTGCAATGAAGCTTACTACACTAGAATTGAGGGTATTCTGGCCTATTACACATGATTTCGTTGTACTGCAGCTTAATACGTCAGAACACTGGCGTATTACACAAGAATTGGGAGTATTGCAGTTTAGTACGCCAAAACTCGTTGTATTCTGGGACATTACTCATAAATTCATTGTACTGAAGCTTACTACACTAGAATTGAGTGTATTCTGGGCTATTACACATGATTTCGTTGTAGTGCAGCTTAATACTTCAGAACACTGTCGTATTACACATGAATTGGGTGTATTGCAGTTTACTACGTCACAACTCGTTGTATTCTGGCATATTACTCACAAATTCATTGTACTGAAGCTTACTACACTAGAATTGAGTGTATTCTGGCCTATTACACATGATTTCGTTGTAGTGCAGCTTAATACTTCAGAACACTGTCGTATTACACATGAATTGGGTGTATTGCAGTTTAGTACGCCAAAACTCGTTGTATTCTGACATATTACTCACAAATTCATTGTACTGAAGCTTACTACACTACAATTGAGTGTATTCTGGCCTATTACACATGATTTCGTTGTAGTGCAGCTTAATACGTCAGAACACTGGCGTATTAAACACGAATTGGGAGTATTGCAGTTTAGTATGCCAAAACTCGTTGTATTCTGGAATATTACTCACAAATTCATTGTACTGAAGCTTACTACACTAGAATTGAGTGTATTCTGGCCTATTACACATGATTTCGTTGTAGTGCAGCTTAATACTTCAGAACACTGTCGTATTACACATGAATTGGGTGTATTGCAGTTTACTACGTCACAACTCGTTGTATTCTAGCATATTACTCACAAATTCATTGTACTGAAGCTTACTACACTAGAATTGAGTGTATTCTGGCCCATTACACATGATTCCGTTGTATTGCAGCTTAATACGTCAGAACACTGGCGTATCACATACGAATTGGGTGTATTCCAGTTTAGTACGCCAAAACTCGTTGTATTCTGGCATATTACTCACAAATTCATTGTCCTGAAGCTTACTACACTAGAATTAAGTGTATTCTGGTCTATTACACATGATTTCGTTGTATTGCAGCTTAATACGTCAGAATACTGGCGTATAAACACGAATTGGGTGTACTGCAGTTTAGTACGCCAAAACTCGTTGTATTCTGGGACATTACTCATAAATTCATTGTACTGAAGCTTACTACACTAGAATTGAGTGTATTCTGGCCCATTACACATGATTTCGTTGTATTGCAGCTTTATACGTCAGAACACTGGCGTATAAACACGAAATGGGTGTACTGCAGTTTAGTACGCCAAAACTCGTTGTATTCTGGAATATTACTCACAAATTCATTGTACTGAAGCTTACTACACTAGAATTGAGTGTATTCTGGGCTATTACACATGATTTCGTTGTAGTGCAGCTTAATACTTCAGAACACTGTCCTATTACACAAGAATTGGGTGTATTGCAGTTTAGTACGCCAAAACTCATTGTATTCTGGGATATTACTCATAAATTCATTGTACTGAAGCTTACTACACTAGAATTAAGTGTATTCTGGTCTATTACACATGATTTCGTTGTATTGCAGCTAAATACGTCAGAATACTGGCGCATAAACACGAATTGGGTGTACTGCAGTTTAGTACGCCAAAACTCGTTGTATTCTGGGATATTACTCACAAGTTCATTGCACTGAAGCTTACTACACTAGAATTGAGGGTATTCTGGCCTATTACACATGATTTCAATGTACTGCAGCTTAATACGTCAGAACACTGGCGTATTACACAAGAATTGGGAGTATTGCAGTTTAGTACGAAAAAACTCGTTGTAATCTGGGACATTACTCATAAATTCATTGTACTGAAGCTTACTACACTAGAATTGAGTGTATTCTGGCCTATTACACATGATTTCGTTGTATTGCAGCTTAATACTTCAGAACACTGGCGTATAAACACGAATTGGGTGTACTGCAGTTTAGTACGCCAAAACTCGTTGTATTCTGGAATATTAATCACAAATTCATTGTACTGAAGCTTACTACACTAGAATTGAGTGTATTCTGGCCTATTACACATGATTTCGTTGTAGTGCAGCTTAATACTTCAGAACACTGTCGTATTACACATGAATTGAGTGTATTGCAGTTTAGTACGCCAAAACTCGTTGTATTCTGATATATTACTCACAAATTCATTGTACTGAAGCTTACTACACTACAATTGAGTGTATTCTGGCCTATTACACATGATTTCGTTGTAGTGCAGCTTAATACGTCAGAACACTGGCGTATTAAACACGAATTGGGAGTATTGCAGTTTAGTATGCCAAAACTCGTTGTATTCTGGAATATTACTCACAAATTCATTGTACTGAAGCTTACTACACTAGAATTGAGTGTATTCTTGCCTATTACACATGATTTCGTTGTAGTGCAGCTTAATACTTCAGAACACTGTCGTATTACACATGAATTGGGTGTATTGCAGTTTACTACGTCACAACTCGTTGTATTCTGGCATATTACTCACAAATTCATTGTACTGAAGCTTACTACACTAGAATTGAGTGTATTCTGGCCCATTACACATGATTCCGTTGTATTGCGGCTTAATACGTCAGAACACTGGCGTATAAACACGAATTGGGTGTATTGCAGTTTAGTACGCCAAAACTCGATGTATTCTGGAATATTACTCACAAATTCATTGTACTGAAGCTTACTACACTAGAATTGAGTGTTTTCTGGGCTATTACACATGATTTCGTTGTAGTGCAGCTTAATACTTCAGAACACTGTCGTATTACACATGAATTGGGTGTATTGCAGTTTACTACGTCACAACTCGTTGTATTCTGGCATATTACTCACAAATTCATTGTACTGAAGCTTACTACACTAGAATTGAGTGTATTCTGGCCCATTACACATGATTTCGTTGTATTGCAGCTTAATACTTCAGAACACTGGCGTATTAAACACGAATTGGGAGTATTGCAGTTTAGTACACCAAAACTCGTTGTATTCTGGCATATTAATCACAAATTAATTGTACTGAAGCTTACTACACTAGAATTGAGTGTATTCTGGCCCATTACACATGATTTCGTTGTATTGCAGCGTAATACTTCAGAACACTGGCGTATTAAACACGAATTGGGAGTATTGCAGTTTAGTACACCAAAACTCGTTGTATTCTGGCATATTAATCACAAATTAATTGTACTGAAGCTTACTACACTAGAATTGAGTGTATTCTAGCCTATTGCACATGATTTCGTTGTATATCAGATTAATACGTCAGAACACTGGCGTATTACACAAGAATTGGGAGTATTGCAGTTTAGTACGAAAAAACTCGTTGTAATCTGGGACATTACTCATAAATTCATTGTACTGAAGCTTACTACACTAGAATTGAGTGTATTCTGGCCTATTACACATGATTTCGTTGTATTGCAGCTTAATACTTCAGAACACTGGCGTATAAACACGAATTGGGTGTACTGCAGTTTAGTACGCCAAAACTCGTTGTATTCTGGAATATTAATCACAAATTCATTGTACTGAAGCTTACTACACTAGAATTGAGTGTATTCTGGCCTATTACACATGATTTCGTTGTAGTGCAGCTTAATACTTCAGAACACTGTCGTATTACACATGAATTGGGTGTATTGCAGTTTAGTACGCCAAAACTCGTTGTATTCTGACATATTACTCACAAATTCATTGTACTGAAGCTTACTACACTACAATTGAGTGTATTCTGGCCTATTACACATGATTTCGTTGTAGTGCAGCTTAATACGTCAGAACACTGGCGTATTAAACACGAATTGGGAGTATTGCAGTTTAGTATGCCAAAACTCGTTGTATTCTGGAATATTACTCACAAATTCATTGTACTGAAGCTTACTACACTAGAATTGAGTGTATTCTGGCCTATTACACATGATTTCGTTGTAGTGCAGCTTAATACTTCAGAACACTGTCGTATTACACATGAATTGGGTGTATTGCAGTTTACTACGTCACAACTCGTTGTATTCTAGCATATTACTCACAAATTCATTGTACTGAAGCTTACTACACTAGAATTGAGTGTTTTCTGGGCTATTACACATGATTTCGTTGTAGTGCAGCTTAATACTTCAGAACACTGTCGTATTACACATGAATTGGGTGTATTGCAGTTTACTACGTCACAACTCGTTGTATTCTGGCATATTACTCACAAATTCATTGTACTGAAGCTTACTACACTAGAATTGAGTGTATTCTGGCCCATTACACATGATTTCGTTGTATTGCAGCTTAATACTTCAGAACACTGGCGTATTAAACACGAATTGGGAGTATTGCAGTTTAGTACACCAAAACTCGTTGTATTCTGGCATATTAATCACAAATTAATTGTACTGAAGCTTACTACACTAGAATTGAGTGTATTCTGGCCCATTACACATGATTTCGTTGTATTGCAGCGTAATACTTCAGAACACTGGCGTATTAAACACGAATTGGGAGTATTGCAGTTTAGTACACCAAAACTCGTTGTATTCTGGCATATTAATCACAAATTAATTGTACTGAAGCTTACTACACTAGAATTGAGTGTATTCTAGCCTATTGCACATGATTTCGTTGTATATCAGATTAATACGTCAGAACACTGGCGTATTACACAAGAATTGGGAGTATTGCAGTTTAGTACGAAAAAACTCGTTGTAATCTGGGACATTACTCATAAATTCATTGTACTGAAGCTTACTACACTAGAATTGAGTGTATTCTGGCCTATTACACATGATTTCGTTGTATTGCAGCTTAATACTTCAGAACACTGGCGTATAAACACGAATTGGGTGTACTGCAGTTTAGTACGCCAAAACTCGTTGTATTCTGGAATATTAATCACAAATTCATTGTACTGAAGCTTACTACACTAGAATTGAGTGTATTCTGGCCTATTACACATGATTTCGTTGTAGTGCAGCTTAATACTTCAGAACACTGTCGTATTACACATGAATTGGGTGTATTGCAGTTTAGTACGCCAAAACTCGTTGTATTCTGACATATTACTCACAAATTCATTGTACTGAAGCTTACTACACTACAATTGAGTGTATTCTGGCCTATTACACATGATTTCGTTGTAGTGCAGCTTAATACGTCAGAACACTGGCGTATTAAACACGAATTGGGAGTATTGCAGTTTAGTATGCCAAAACTCGTTGTATTCTGGAATATTACTCACAAATTCATTGTACTGAAGCTTACTACACTAGAATTGAGTGTATTCTGGCCTATTACACATGATTTCGTTGTAGTGCAGCTTAATACTTCAGAACACTGTCGTATTACACATGAATTGGGTGTATTGCAGTTTACTACGTCACAACTCGTTGTATTCTAGCATATTACTCACAAATTCATTGTACTGAAGCTTACTACACTAGAATTGAGTGTATTCTGGCCCATTACACATGATTCCGTTGTATTGCGGCTTAATACGTCAGAACACTGGCGTATCACATACGAATTGGGTGTATTCCAGTTTAGTACGCCAAAACTCGTTGTATTCTGGCATATTACTCACAAATTCATTGTCCTGAAGCTTACTACACTAGAATTAAGTGTATTCTGGTCTATTACACATGATTTCGTTGTATTGCAGCTTAATACGTCAGAATACTGGCGTATAAACACGAATTGGGTGTACTGCAGTTTAGTACGCCAAAACTCGTTGTATTCTGGGATATTACTCACAAGTTCATTGCAATGAAGCTTACTACACTAGAATTGAGGGTATTCTGGCCTATTACACATGATTTCGTTGTACTGCAGCTTAATACGTCAGAACACTGGCGTATTACACAAGAATTGGGAGTATTGCAGTTTAGTACGCCAAAACTCGTTGTATTCTGGGACATTACTCATAAATTCATTGTACTGAAGCTTACTACACTAGAATTGAGTGTATTCTGGGCTATTACACATGATTTCGTTGTAGTGCAGCTTAATACTTCAGAACACTGTCGTATTACACATGAATTGGGTGTATTGCAGTTTACTACGTCACAACTCGTTGTATTCTGGCATATTACTCACAAATTCATTGTACTGAAGCTTACTACACTAGAATTGAGTGTATTCTGGCCCATTACACATGATTTCGTTGTATTGCAGCTTAATACTTCAGAACACTGGCGTATTAAACACGAATTGGGAGTATTGCAGTTTAGTACACCAAAACTCGTTGTATTCTGGCATATTAATCACAAATTAATTGTACTGAAGCTTACTACACTAGAATTGAGTGTATTCTAGCCTATTGCACATGATTTCGTTGTATATCAGATTAATACGTCAGAACACTGGCGTATTACACATGAATTGGGTGTATTGCAGTTTAGTACGCCAAAACTCATTGTATTCTGGGATATTACTCATAAATTCATTGTACTGAAGCTTACTACACTAGAATTGAGTGTATTCTGGCCTATTACACATGATTTCGTTGTATTGCAGCTTAATACGTCAGAATACTGGCGTATAAACACGAATTGGGTGTACTGCAGTTTAGTACGCCAAAACTCGTTGTATTCTGGGACATTACTCATAAATTCATTGTACTGAAGCTTACTACACTAGAATTGAGTGTAGTCTGGGCTATTACACATGATTTCGTTGTAGTGCAGCTTAATACTTCAGAACACTGTCGTATTACACATGAATTGGGTGTATTGCAGTTTACTACGCCAAAACTCATTGTATTCTGGGATATTACTCATAAATTCATTGTACTGAAGCTTACTACACTAGAATTAAGTGTATTCTGGTCTATTACACATGATTTCGTTGTATTGCAGCTAAATACGTCAGAATACTGGCGCATAAACACGAATTGGGTGTACTGCAGTTTAGTACGCCAAAACTCGTTGTATTCTGGGATATTACTCACAAGTTCATTGCACTGAAGCTTACTACACTAGAATTGAGGGTATTCTGGCCTATTACACATGATTTCGTTGTACTGCAGCTTAATACGTCAGAACACTGGCGTATTACACAAGAATTGGGAGTATTGCAGTTTAGTACGAAAAAACTCGTTGTAATCTGGGACATTACTCATAAATTCATTGTACTGAAGCTTACTACACTAGAATTGAGTGTATTCTGGCCTATTACACATGATTTCGTTGTATTGCAGCTTAATACTTCAGAACACTGGCGTATAAACACGAATTGGGTGTACTGCAGTTTAGTACGCCAAAACTCGTTGTATTCTGGAATATTAATCACAAATTCATTGTACTGAAGCTTACTACACTAGAATTGAGTGTATTCTGGCCTATTACACATGATTTCGTTGTAGTGCAGCTTAATACTTCAGAACACTGTCGTATTACACATGAATTGGGTGTATTGCAGTTTAGTACGCCAAAACTCGTTGTATTCTGACATATTACTCACAAATTCATTGTACTGAAGCTTACTACACTACAATTGAGTGTATTCTGGCCTATTTCACATGATTTCGTTGTATTTCAGATTAATACGTCAGAACACTGGCGTATTACACAAGAATTGGGTGTATTGCAGTTTAGTACGCCAAAACTCGTTGTATTCTGGGATATTACTCATAAATTCATTGTACTGAAGCTTACTACACTAGAATTAAGTGTATTCTGGTCTATTACACATGATTTCGTTGTATTGCAGCTTAATACGTCAGAATACTGGCGTATAAACACGAATTGGGTGTACTGCAGTTTAGTACGCCAAAATTCGTTGTATTCTGGGATATTACTCACAAGTTCATTGCACTGAAGCTTACTACACTAGAATTGAGGGTAATCTGGCCTATTACACATGATTTCGTTGTACTGCAGCTTAATACGTCAGAACACTGGCGTATTAAACAAGAATTGGGAGTATTGCAGTTTAGTACGCCAAAACTCGTTGTATTCTGGAATATTACTCACAAATTCATTGTACTGAAGCTTACTACACTAGAATTGAGTGTATTCTGGCCTATTACACATGATTTCGTTGTAGTGCAGCTTAATACTTCAGAACACTGTCGTATTACACATGAATTGGGTGTATTGCAGTTTACTACGTCACAACTCGTTGTATTCTGGCATATTACTCACAAATTCATTGTACTGAAGCTTACTACACTAGAATTGAGTGTATTCTGGCCCATTACACATGATTTCGTTGTATTGCAGCTTAATACTTCAGAACCCTGGCGTATTAAACACGAATTGGGAGTATTGCAGTTTAGTACGCCAAAACTCGTTGTATTCTGGCATATTAATCACAAATTAATTGTACTGAAGCTTACTACACTAGAATTGAGTGTATTCTAGCCCATTGCACATGATTTCGTTGTATTTCAGATTAATACGTCAGAACACTGGCGTATTACACAAGAATTGGGTGTATTGCAGTTTAGTACGCCAAAACTCATTGTATTCTGGGATATTACTCATAAATTCATTGTACTGAAGCTTACTACACTAGAATTAAGTGTATTCTGGTCTATTACACAGGATTTCGTTGTATTGCAGCTAAATACGTCAGAATACTGGCGTATAAACACGAATTGGGTGTACTGCAGTTTAGTACGCCAAAACACTTTGTATTCTGGAATATTACTCACAAGTTCATTGCACTGAAGCTTACTACACTAGAATTGAGTGTATTCTGGCCTATTACACATGATTTCGTTGTAGTGCAGCTTAATACTTCAGAACACTGTCGTATTACACATGAATTGGGTGTATTGCAGTTTACTACGCCAAAACTCGTTGTATTCTGGCATATTACTCACAAATTCATTGTACTGAAGCTTACTACACTACAATTGAGTGTATTCTGGCCTATTACACATGATTTCGTTGTAGTGCAGCTTAATACGTCAGAACACTGGCGTATTAAACATGAATTGGGAGTATTGCAGTTTTGTATGCCAAAACGCGTTGTATTCTGGCATATTACTCATAAATTCATTGTACTGAAGCTTACTACACTAGAATTGAGTGTATTCTAGCCTATTTCACATGATTTCGTTGTATTTCAGATTAATACGTCAGAACACTGGCGTATTACACAAGAATTGGGTGTATTGCAGTTTAGTACGCCAAAACTCGTTGTATTCTGGGATATTACTCATAAATTCATTGTACTGAAGCTTACTACACTAGAATTAAGTGTATTCTGGTCTATTACACATGATTTCGTTGTATTGCAGCTTAATACGTCAGAATACTGGCGTATAAACACGAATTGGGTGTACTGCAGTTTAGCACGCCAAAACTCGTTGTATTCTGGGATATTACTCACAAGTTCATTGCACTGAAGCTTACTACACTAGAATTGAGGGTATTCTGGCCTATTACACATGATTTCGTTGTACTGCAGCTTAATACGTCAGAACACTGGCGTATTACACAAGAATTGGGAGTATTGCAGTTTAGTACGCCAAAACTCGTTGTATTCTGGGACATTACTCATAAATTCATTGTACTGAAGCTTACTACACTAGAATTGAGTGTATTCTGGCCTATTACACATGATTTCGTTGTATTGCAGCTTAATACGTCAGAACACTGGCGTATAAACACGAATTGGGTGTACTGCAGTTTAGTACGCCAAAACTCGTTGTATTCTGGAATATTACTCACAAATTCATTGTACTGAAGCTTACTACACTAGAATTGAGTGTATTCTGGCCTATTACATATGATTTCGTTGTAGTGCAGCTTAATACTTCAGAACACTGTCGTATTACACATGAATTGGGTGTATTGCAGTTTACTACGTCACAACTCGTTGTATTCTGGAATATTACTCACAAATTCATTGTACTGAAGTTAGTACACTAGAATTGAGTGTATTCTGGCCATTACACATGATTTCGTTGTATTGCAGCTTAATACTTCAGAACACTGGCGTATTAAACACGAATTGGGTGTACTGCAGTTTAGTACGCCAAAACTCGTTGTATTCTGGAATATTACTCACAAATTCATTGTACTGAAGCTTACTACACTAGAATTGAGTGTATTCTGGCCTATTACACATGATTTCGTTGTATTGCAGCTTAATACGTCAGAACACTGGCGTATTACACAAGAATTGGGAGTATTGCAGTTTAGTACGCCAAAACTCGTTGTATTCTGGGACATTACTCATAAATTCATTGTACTGAAGCTTACTACACTAGAATTGAGTGTATTCTGGCCTATTACACATGATTTCGTTGTAGTGCAGCTTAATACTTCAGAACACTGTCGTATTACACATGAATTGGGTGTATTGCAGTTTACTACGCCAAAACTCGTTGTATTCTGGCATATTACTCACACATTCATTGTACTGAAGCTTACTACACTAGAATTAAGTGTATTCTGGTCTATTACACATGATTTCGTTGTATTGCAGCTTAATACGTTAGAATACTGGCGTATAAACACGAATTGGGTGTACTGCAGTTTAGTACGTCACAACTCGTTGTATTCTGGAATATTACTCACAAATGCATTGTACTGAAGCTTACTACACTAGAATTGAGTGTATTCTGGCCCATTACACATGATTTCGTTGTATTGCAGCTTAATACTTCAGAACACTGGCGTATTAAACACGAATTGGGAGTATTTCAGTTTAGTACGCCAAAACTCGTTGTATTCTGGCATATTAATCACAAATTAATTGTACTGAAGCTTAATACACTAGAATTGAGTGTATTCTAGCCTATTGCACATGATTTCGTTGTATTTCAGATTAATACGTCAGAACACTGGCGTATTACACAAGAATTGGGTGTATTGCAGTTTAGTACGCCAAAACTCATTGTATTCTGGGATATTACTCATAAATTCATTGTACTGAAGCTTACTACACTAGAATTAAGTGTATTCTGGTCTATTACACATGATTTCGTTGTATTGCAGCTAAATACGTCAGAATACTGGCGTATAAACACGAATTGGGTGTACTGCAGTTTAGTACGCCAAAACTCGTTGTATTCTGGGATATTACTCACAAGTTCATTGCACTGAAGCTTACTACACTAGAATTGAGGGTATTCTGGCCTATTACACATGATTTCGTTGCACTGCAGCTTAATACGTCAGAACACTGGCGTATTACACAAGAATTGGGAGTATTGCAGTTTAGTACGCCAAAACTCGTTGTATTCTGGGACATTACTCATAAATTCATTGTACTGAAGCTTACTACACTAGAATTGAGTGTATTCTGGCCTATTACACATGATTTCGTTGTAGTGCAGCTTAATACTTCAGAACACTGTCGTATTACACATGAATTGGGTGTATTGCAGTTTACTACGCCAAAAGTCGTTGTATTCTGGCATATTACTCACAAATTCATTGTACTGAAGCTTACTACACTAGAATTGAGTGTATTCTGGCCTATTACACATGATTTCGTTGTATTGCAGCTTAATACGTCAGAACACTGGCGTATAAACACGAATTGGGTGTACTGCAGTTTAGTACGCCAAAACTCGTTGTATTCTGGAATATTACTCACAAATTCATTGTACTGAAGCTTACTACACTAGAATTGAGTGTATTCTGGCCTATTACACATGATTTCGTATTAGTGCAGCTTAATACTTCAGAACACTGTCGTATTACACATGAATTGGGTGTATTGCAGTTTACTACGTCACAACTCGTTGTATTCTGGAATATTACTCACAAATTCATTGTACTGAAGCTTACTACACTAGAATTGAGTGTATTCTGGCCCATTACACATGATTTCGTTGTATTGCAGCTTAATACTTCAGAACACTGGCGTATTAAACACGAATTGGGAGTATTGCAGTTTAGTACGCCAAAACTCGTTGTATTCTGGCATATTAATCACAAATTAATTGTACTGAAGCTTAATACACTAGAATTGAGTGTATTCTAGCCTATTGCACATGATTTCGTTGTATTTCAGATTAATACGTCAGAACACTGGCGTATTACACAAGAATTGGGTGTATTGCAGTTTAGTACGCCAAAACTCATTGTATTCTGGGATATTACTCATAAATTCATTGTACTGAAGCTTACTACACTAGAATTAAGTGTATTCTGGTCTATTACACATGATTTCGTTGTATTGCAGCTAAATACGTCAGAATACTGGCGTATAAACACGAATTGGGTGTACTGCAGTTTAGTACGCCAAAACTCGTTGTATTCTGGGATATTACTCACAAGTTCATTGCACTGAAGCTTACTACACTAGAATTGAGGGTATTCTGGCCTATTACACATGATTTCGTTGCACTGCAGCTTAATACGTCAGAACACTGGCGTATTACACAAGAATTGGGAGTATTGCAGTTTAGTACGCCAAAACTCGTTGTATTCTGGGACATTACTCATAAATTCATTGTACTGAAGCTTACTACACTAGAATTGAGTGTATTCTGGCCTATTACACATGATTTCGTTGTAGTGCAGCTTAATACTTCAGAACACTGTCGTATTACACATGAATTGGGTGTATTGCAGTTTACTACGCCAAAAGTCGTTGTATTCTGGCATATTACTCACAAATTCATTGTACTGAAGCTTACTACACTAGAATTGAGGGTATTCTGGCCTATTACACATGATTTCGTTGTACTGCAGCTTAATACGCCAGAACACTGTCGTATTACACAGGAATTGGGTGTACTGCAGTTTAGTACGCCAAAACTCGTTGTATTCTGGAATATTACTCACAAATTCATTGTACTGAAGCTTACTACACTAGAATTGAGTGTATTCTGGCCTATTACACATGATTTCGTTGCACTGCAGCTTAATACGTCAGAACACTGGCGTATTACACAAGAATTGGGAGTATTGCAGTTTAGTACGCCAAAACTCGTTGTATTCTGGGACATTACTCATAAATTCATTGTACTGAAGCTTACTACACTAGAATTGAGTGTATTCTGGCCTATTACACATGATTTCGTTGTACTGCAGCTTAATACGTCAGAACACTGTCGTATTACACAAGAATTGGGAGTATTGCAGTTTAATACGCCAAAACTCGTTGTATTCTGGGACATTACTCATAAATTCATTGTACTGAAGCTTACTACACTAGAATTGAGTGTATTCTGGCCTATTACACATGATTTCGTTGTAGTGCAGCTTAATACGTCAGAACACTGGCGTATAAACACGAATTGGGTGTACTGCAGTTTAGTACGCCAAAACTCGTTGTATTCTGGAATATTACTCACAAATTCATTGTACTGAAGCTTACTACACTAGAATTGAGTGTATTCTGGCCTATTACACATGATTTCGTTGTAGTGCAGCTTAATACTTCAGAACACTGTCGTATTACACATGAATTGGGTGTATTGCAGTTTACTACGTCACAACTCGTTGTATTCTGGAATATTACTCACAAATTCATTGTACTGAAGCTTATTACACTAGAATTGAGTGTATTCTGGCCCATTACACATGATTTCGTTGTATTGCAGCTTAATACTTCAGAACACTGGCGTATTAAACACGAATTGGGAGTATTGCAGTTTAGTACGCCAAAACTCGTTGTATTCTGGCATATTAATCACAAATTAATTGTACTGAAGCTTAATACACTAGAATTGAGTGTATTCTAGCCTATTGCACATGATTTCGTTGTATTTCAGATTAATACGTCAGAACACTGTCGTATTACACAAGAATTGGGTGTATTGCAGTTTAGTACGCCAAAACTCATTGTATTCTGGGATATTACTCATAAAGTCATTGTACTGAAGCTTACTACACTAGAATTAAGTGTATTCTGGTCTATTACACATGATTTCGTTGTATTGCAGCTAAATACGTCAGAATACTGGCGTATAAACACGAATTGGGTGTATTGCAGTTTAGTACGCCAAAACTCGTTGTATTCTGGGACATTACTCATAAATTCATTGTACTGAAGCTTACTACACTAGAATTGAGTGTATTCTGGCCTATTACACATGATTTCGTTGTATTGCAGCTTAATACGTCAGAACACTGGCGTATAAACACGAATTGGGTGTACTGTAGTTTAGTACGCCAAAACTCGTTGTATTCTGGAATATTACTCACAAATTCATTGTACTGAAGCTTACTACACTAGAATTGAGTGTATTCTGGCCTATTACACATGATTTCGTTGTATTGCAGCTTAATACGTCAGAACACTGGCGTATAAACACGAATTGGGTGTACTGCAGTTTAGTACGCCACAACTCGTTGTATTCTGGAATATTACTCACAAATTCATTGTACTGAAGCTTACTACACTAGAATTGAGTGTATTCTAGCCTATTGCACATGATTTCGTTGTATTTCAGATTAATACGTCAGAACACTGGCGTATTACACAAGAATTGGGTGTATTGCAGTTTAGTACGCCAAAACTCATTGTATTCTGGGATATTACTCATAAATTCATTGTACTGAAGCTTACTACACTAGAATTAAGTGTATTCTGGTCTATTACACATGATTTCGTTGTATTGCAGCTAAATACGTCAGAATACTGGCGTATAAACACGAATTGGGTGTACTGCAGTTTAGTACGCCAAAACTCGTTGTATTCTGGGATATTACTCACAAGTTCATTGCACTGAAGCTTACTACACTAGAATTGAGGGTATTCTGGCCTATTACACATGATTTCGTTGCACTGCAGCTTAATACGTCAGAACACTGGCGTATTACACAAGAATTGGGAGTATTGCAGTTTAGTACGCCAAAACTCGTTGTATTCTGGGACATTACTCTTAAATTCATTGTACTGAAGCTTACTACACTAGAATTGAGTGTATTCTGGCCTATTACACATGATTTCGTTGTAGTGCAGCTTAATACTTCAGAACACTGTCGTATTACACATGAATTGGGTGTATTGCAGTTTACTACGCCCAAACTCGTTGTATTCTGGAATATTACTCACAAATTCATTGTACTGAAGCTTACTACACTAGAATTGAGTGTATTCTAGCCTATTACACATGATTTCGTTGTACTGCAGCTTAATACGTCAGAACACTGTCGTATTACACAAGAATTGGGATTATTGCAGTTTAGTACGCCAAAACTCGCTGTATTCTGGGACATTACTCATAAATTCATTGTACTGAAGCTTACTACACTAGAATTGTGTGTATTCTGGCCTATTACACATGATTTCGTTGTATTGCAGTTTAATACGTCAGAACACTGGCGTATAAACACGAATTGGGTGTACTGCAGTTTAGTACGCCAAAACTCGTTGTATTCTGGAATATTACTCACAAATTCATTGTACTGAAGCTTACTACACTAGAATTGAGTGTATTCTGGCCTATTACACATGATTTCGTTGTAGTGCAGCTTAATACTTCAGAACACTGTCGTACTACACATGAATTGGGTGTATTGCAGTTTACTACGTCACAACTCGTTGTATTCTGGAATATTACTCACAAATTCATTGTACTGAAGCTTACTACACTAGAATTGAGTGTATTCTGGCCCATTACACATGATTTCGTTGTATTGCAGCTTAATACTTCAGAACACTGGCGTATTAAACACGAATTGGGAGTATTGCAGTTTAGTACGCCAAAACTCGTTGTATTCTGGCATATTAATCACAAATTAATTGTACTGAAGCTTAATACACTAGAATTGAGTGTATTCTAGCCTATTGCACATGATTTCGTTGTATTGCAGCTAAATACGTCAGAATACTGGCGTATAAACACGAATTGGGTGTATTGCAGTTTAGTACGCCAAAACTCGTTGTATTCTGGGATATTACTCACAAGTTCATTGCACTGAAGCTTACTACACTAGAATTGAGGGTATTCTGGCCTATTACACATGATTTCGTTGTACTGCAGCTTAATACGTCAGAACACTGGCGTATTACACAAGAATTGGGAGTATTGCAGTTTAGTACGCCAAAACTCGTTGTATTCTGGGACATTACTCATAAATTCATTGTACTGAAGCTTACTACACTAGAATTGAGTGTATTCTGGCATATTACACATGATTTCGTTGTATTGCAGCTTAATACGTCAGAACACTGGCGTATAAACATGAATTGGGTGTACTGCAGTTTAGTACGCCAAAACTCGTTGTATTCTTGAATATTACTCACAAATTCATTGTACTGAAGCTTACTACACTAGAATTGAGTGTATTCTGGCCCATTACACATGATTTCGTTGTATTGCAGCTTAATACTTCAGAACACTGGCGTATTAAACACGAATTGGGAGTATTGCAGTTTAGTACGCCAAAACTCGTTGTATTCTGGGATATTACTCACAAGTTCATTGCACTGAAGCTTACTACACTAGAATTGAGGGTATTCTGGCCTATTACACATGATTTCGTTGTACTGCAGCTTAATACGTCAGAACACTGGCGTATTACACAAGAATTGGGAGTATTGCAGTTTAGTACGCCAAAACTCGTTGTATTCTGGGACATTACTCATAAATTCATTGTACTGAAGCTTACTACACTAGAATTGAGTGTATTCTGGCCTATTACACATGATTTCGTTGTATTGCAGCTTAATACGTCAGAACACTGGCGTATAAACACGAATTGGGTGTACTGCAGTTTAATACGCCAAAACTCGTTGTATTCTGGAATATTACTCACAAATTCATTGTACTGAAGCTTACTACACTACAATTGAGTGTATTCTGGCCTATTACACATGATTTCGTTGTATTGCAGCTTAATTCGTCAGAACACTGGCGTATAAACACGAATTGGGTGTACTGCAGTTTAGTACGCCAAAACTCGTTGTATTCTGGAATATTACTCACAAATTCATTGTACTGAAGCTTACTACACTAGAATTGAGTGTATTCTGGCCCATTACACATGATTTCGTTGTATTGCAGCTTAATACTTCAGAACACTGGCGTATTAAACACGAAGTGGGAGTATTGCAGTTTAGTACGCCAAAACTCGTTGTATTCTGGCATATTAATCACAAACTAATTGTACTGAAGCTTACTACACTAGAATTGAGGGTATTCTGGCCTATTACACATGATTTCGTTGTACTGCAGCTTAATACGTCAGAACACTGGCGTATTACACAAGAATTTGGAGTATTGCAGTTTAGTACGCCAAAACTCGTTGTATTCTGGGACATTACTCATAAATTCATTGTACTGAAGCTTACTACACTAGAATTGAGTGTATTCTGGCCTATTACACATGATTTCGTTGTATTGCAGCTTAATACTTCAGAACACTGGCGTATAAACATGAATTGGATGTACTGCAGTTTAGTACGCCAAAACTCCTTGTATTCTTGAATATTACTCACAAATTCATTGTACTGAAGCTTACTACACTAGAATTGAGTGTATTCTGGCTTATTACACATGATTTCGTTGTATTGCAGCTTAATACTTCAGAACACTGTCGTATTACACATGAATTGGGTGTATTGCAGTTTACTACGTCACAACTCGTTGTATTCTGGCATATTACTCACAAATTCATTGTACTGAAGCTTACTACATTAGAATTGAGTGTATTCTGGCCCATTACACATGATTTCGTTGTATTGCAGCTTAATACTTCAGAACACTGGCGTATTAACACGAATTGGGAGTATTGCAGTTTAGTACGCCAAAACTCGTTGTATTCTGGGATATTACTCACAAGTTCATTGCACTGAAGCTTACTACACTAGAATTGAGGGTATTCTGGCCTATTACACATGATTTCGTTGTACTGCAGCTTAATACGTCAGAACACTGGCGTATTACACAAGAATTGGGAGTATTGCAGTTTAGTACGCCAAAACTCGTTGTATTCTGGGACATTACTCATAAATTCATTGTACTGAAGCTTACTACACTAGAATTGAGTGTATTCTGGCCTATTACACATGATTTCGTTGTATTGCAGCTTAATACGTCAGAACACTGGCGTATAAACACGAATTGGGTGTACTGCAGTTTAATACGCCAAAACTCGTTGTATTCTGGAATATTACTCACAAATTCATTGTACTGAAGCTTACTACACTACAATTGAGTGTATTCTGGCCTATTACACATGATTTCGTTGTAGTGCAGCTTAATACTTCAGAACACTGTCGTATTACACATGAATTGGGTGTATTGCAGTTTACTACGTCACAACTCGTTGTATTCTGGAATATTACTCACAAATTCATTGTACTTAAGCTTACTACACTAGAATTGAGTGTATTCTGGCCCATTACACATGATTTCGTTGTATTGCAGCTTAATACTTCAAAACACTGGCGTATTAAACACGAATTGGGAGTATTGCAGTTTAGTACGCCAAAACTCGTTGTATTCTGGCATATTAATCACAAATTAATTGTACTGAAGCTTAATACACTAGAATTGAGTGTATTCTAGCCTATTGCACATGATTTCGTTGTATTTCAGATTAATACGTCAGAACACTGGCGTATTACACAAGAATTGGGTGTATTGCAGTTTAGTACGCCAAAACTCATTGTATTCTGGGATATTACTCATAAATTCATTGTACTGAAGCTTACTACACTAGAATTAAGTGTATTCTGGTCTATTACACATGATTTCGTTGTATTGCAGCTAAATACGTCAGAATACTGGCGTATAAACACGAATTGGGTGTATTGCAGTTTAGTACGCCAAAACTCGTTGTATTCTGGGACATTACTCATAAATTCATTGTACTGAAGCTTACTACACTAGAATTGAGTGTATTCTGGCCTATTACACATGATTTCGTTGTATTGCAGCTTAATACGTCAGAACACTGGCGTATAAACACGAATTGGGTGTACTGCAGTTTAGTACGCCAAAACTCGTTGTATTCTGGAATATTACTCACAAATTCATTGTACTGAAGCTTACTACACTAGAATTGAGTGTATTCTAGCCTATTGCACATGATTTCGTTGTATTTCAGATTAATACGTCAGAACACTGGCGTATTACACAAGAATTGGGTGTATTGCAGTTTAGTACGCCAAAACTCATTGTATTCTGGGATATTACTCATAAATTCATTGTACTGAAGCTTACTACACTAGAATTAAGTGTATTCTGGTCTATTACACATGATTTCGTTGTATTTCAGCTAAATACGTCAGAATACTGGCGTATAAACACGAATTGGGTGTACTGCAGTTTAGTACGCCAAAACTCGTTGTATTCTGGGATATTACTCACAAGTTCATTGCACTGAAGCTTACTACACTAGAATTGAGGGTATTCTGGCCTATTACATATGATTTCGTTGCACTGCAGCTTAATACGTCAGAACACTGGCGTATTACACAAGAATTGGGATTATTACAGTTTAGTACGCCAAAACTCGTTGTATTCTGGGACATTACTCATAAATTCATTGTACTGAAGCTTACTACACTAGAATTGAGTGTATTCTGGCCTATTACACATGATTTCGTTGTAGTGCAGCTTAATACTTCAGAACACTGTCGTATTACACATGAATTGGGTGTATTGCAGTTTACTACGTCACAACTCGTTGTATTCTGGCATATTACTCACAAATTCATTGTACTGAAGCTTACTACACTAGAATTGAGTGTATTCTGGCCCATTACACATGATTTCGTTGTATTGCAGCTTAATACTTCAGAACACTGGCGTATTAAACACGAATTGGGAGTATTGCAGTTTAGTACGCCAAAACTCGTTGTATTCTGGGATATTACTCACAAGTTCATTGCACTGAAGCTTACTACACTAGAATTGAGGGTATTCTGGCCTATTACACATGATTTCGTTGTACTGCAGCTTAATACGTCAGAACACTGGCGTATTACACAAGAATTGGGAGTATTGCAGTTTAGTACGCCAAAACTCGTTGTATTCTGGGACATTACTCACAAGTTCATTGTACTGAAGCTTACTACACTAGAATTGAGTGTATTCTGGCCTATTACACATGATTTCGTTGTATTGCAGCTTAATACGTCAGAACACTGGCGTATAAACACGAATTGGGTGTACTGCAGTTTAGTACGCCAAAACTCGTTGTATTCTGGAATATTACTCACAAATTCATTGTACTGAAGCTTACTACACTAGAATTAAGTGTATTCTGGCCTATTACACATGATTTCGTATTAGTGCAGCTTAATACTTCAGAACACTGTCGTATTACACATGAATTGGGTGTATTGCAGTTTACTACGTCACAACTCGTTGTATTCTGGAATATTACTCACAAATTCATTGTACTGAAGCTTACTACACTAGAATTGAGTGTATTCTGGCCCATTACACATGATTTCGTTGTATTGCAGCTTAATACTTCAGAACACTGTCGTATTACACATGAATTGGGTGTATTGCAGTTTACTATGTCACAACTCGTTGTATTCTGGCATATTACTCACAAATTCATTGTACTGAAGCTTACTACACTAGAATTGAGTGTATTCTGGCCCATTACACATGATTTCGTTGTATTGCAGCTTAATACTTCAGAACACTGGCGTATTAAACACGAATTGGGAGTATTGCAGTTTAGTACGCCAAAACTCGTTGTATTCTGGGATATTACTCACAAGTTCATTGCACTGAAGCTTACTACACTAGAATTGAGGGTATTCTGGCCTATTACACATGATTTCGTTGTACTGCAGCTTAATACGTCAGAACACTGGCGTATTACACAAGAATTGGGTGTATTGCAGTTTAGTACGCCAAAACTCGTTGTATTCTGGGACATTACTCATAAATTCATTGTACTGAAGCTTACTACACTAGAATTGAGTGTATTCTGGCATATTACACATGATTTCGTTGTATTGCAGCTTAATACGTCAGAACACTGGCGTATAAACACGAATTGGGTGTACTGCAGTTTAGTACGCCAAAACTCGTTGTATTCTTGAATATTACTCACAAATTCATTGTACTGAAGCTTACTACACTAGAATTGAGTGTATTCTGGCCTATTACACATGATTTCGTTGTATTGCAGCTTAATACTTCAGAACACTGTCGTATTACACATGAATTGGGTGTATTGCAGTTTACTACGTCACAACTCGTTGTATTCTGGCATATTACTCACAAATTCATTGTACTGAAGCTTACTACACTAGAATTGAGTGTATTCTGGCCCATTACACATGATTTCGTTGTATTGCAGCTTAATACTTCAGAACACTGGCGTATTAAACACGAATTGGGAGTATTGCAGTTTAGTACGCCAAAACTCGTTGTATTCTGGGATATTACTCAGAAGTTCATTGCACTGTAGCTTACTACACTAGAATTGAGGGTATTCTGGCCTATTACACATGATTTCGTTGTACTGCAGCTTAATACGTCAGAACACTGGCGTATTACACAAGAATTGGGAGTATTGCAGTTTAGTACGCCAAAACTCGTTGTATTCTGGGACATTACTCATAAATTCATTGTACTGAAGCTTACTACACTAGAATTGAGTGTATTCTGGCCTATTACACATGATTTCGTTGTATTGCAGCTTAATTCGTCAGAACACTGGCGTATAAACACGAATTGGGTGTACTGCAGTTTAGTACGCCAAAACTCGTTGTATTCTGGAATATTACTCACAAATTCATTGTACTGAAGCTTACTACACTAGAATTGAGTGTATTCTGGCCTATTACACATGATTTCGTATTAGTGCAGCTTAATACTTCAGAACACTGTCGTATTACACATGAATTGGGTGTATTGCAGTTTACTACGTCACAACTCGTTGTATTCTGGAATATTACTCACAAATTCATTGTACTGAAGCTTACTACACTAGAATTGAGTGTATTCTGGCCCATTACACATGATTTCGTTGTATTGCAGCTTAATACTTCAGAACACTGGCGTATTAAACACGAAGTGGGAGTATTGCAGTTTAGTACGCCAAAACTCGTTGTATTCTGGCATATTAATCACAAATTAATTGTACTGAAGCTTAATACACTAGAATTGAGTGTATTCTAGCCTATTGCACATGATTTCGTTGTATTTCAGATTAATACGTCAGAATACTGGCGTATAAACACGAATTGGGTGTATTGCAGTTTAGTACGCCAAAACTCGTTGTATTCTGGGATATTACTCACAAGTTCATTGCACTGAAGCTTACTACACTAGAATTGAGGGTATTCTGGCCTATTACACATGATTTCGTTGTACTGCAGCTTAATACGTCAGAACACTGGCGTATTACACAAGAATTGGGAGTATTGCAGTTTAGTACGCCAAAACTCGTTGTATTCTGGGACATTACTCATAAATTCATTGTACTGAAGCTTACTACACTAGAATTGAGTGTATTCTGGCCTATTACACATGATTTCGTTGTATTGCAGCTTAATACTTCAGAACACTGGCGTATAAACATGAATTGGATGTACTGCAGTTTAGTACGCCAAAACTCCTTGTATTCTTGAATATTACTCACAAATTCATTGTACTGAAGCTTACTACACTAGAATTGAGTGTATTCTGGCTTATTACACATGATTTCGTTGTATTGCAGCTTAATACTTCAGAACACTGTCGTATTACACATGAATTGGGTGTATTGCAGTTTACTACGTCACAACTCGTTGTATTCTGGCATATTACTCACAAATTCATTGTACTGTAGCTTACTGCATTAGAATTGAGTGTATTCTGGCCCATTACACATGATTTCGTTGTATTGCAGCTTAATACTTCAGAACACTGGCGTATTAAACACGAATTGGGAGTATTGCAGTTTAGTACGCCAAAACTCGTTGTATTCTGGATATTACTCACAAGTTCATTGCACTGAAGCTTACTACACTAGAATTGAGGGTATTCTGGCCTATTACACATGATTTCGTTGCACTGCAGCTTAATACGTCAGAACACTGGCGTATTACACAAGAATTGGGAGTATTGCAGTTTAGTACGCCAAAACTCGTTGTATTCTGGGACATTACTCTTAAATTCATTGTACTGAAGCTTACTACACTAGAATTGAGTGTATTCTGGCCTATTACACATGATTTCGTTGTATTGCAGCTTAATACGTCAGAACACTGGCGTATAAACACGAATTGGGTGTACTGCAGTTTAATACGCCAAAACTCGTTGTATTCTGGAATATTACTCACAAATTCATTGTACTGAAGCTTACTATACTACAATTGAGTGTATTCTGGCCTATTACACATGATTTCGTTGTAGTGCAGCTTAATACTTCAGAACACTGTCGTATTACACATGAATTGGGTGTATTGCAGTTTACTACGTCACAACTCGTTGTATTCTGGAATATTACTCACAAATTCATTGTACTGAAGCTTACTACACTAGAATTGAGTGTATTCTGGCCCATTACACATGATTTCGTTGTATTGCAGCTTAATACTTCAAAACACTGGCGTATTAAACACGAATTGGGAGTATTGCAGTTTAGTACGCCAAAACTCGTTGTATTCTGGCATATTAATCACAAATTAATTGTCCTGAAGCTTAATACACTAGAATTGAGTGTATTCTAGCCTATTGCACATGATTTCGTTGTATTTCAGATTAATACGTCAGAACACTGGCGTATTACACAAGAATTGGGTGTATTGCAGTTTAGTACGCCAAAACTCATTGTATTCTGGGATATTACTCATAAATTCATTGTACTGAAGCTTACTACACTAGAATTAAGTGTATTCTGGTCTATTACACATGATTTCGTTGTATTGCAGCTAAATACGTCAGAATACTGGCGTATAAACACGAATTGGGTGTATTGCAGTTTAGTACGCCAAAACTCGTTGTATTCTGGGACATTACTCATAAATTCATTGTACTGAAGCTTACTACACTAGAATTGAGTGTATTCTGGCCTATTACACATGATTTCGTTGTATTGCAGCTTAATACGTCAGAACACTGGCGTATAAACACGAATTGGGTGTACTGCAGTTTAGTACGCCAAAACTCGTTGTATTCTGGAATATTACTCACAAATTCATTGTACTGAAGCTTACTACACTAGAATTGAGTGTATTCTAGCCTATTGCACATGATTTCGTTGTATTTCAGATTAATACGTCAGAACACTGGCGTATTACACAAGAATTGGGTGTATTGCAGTTTAGTACGCCAAAACTCAATGTATTCTGGGATATTACTCATAAATTCATTGTACTGAAGCTTACTACACTAGAATTAAGTGTATTCTGGTCTATTACACATGATTTCGTTGTATTTCAGCTAAATACGTCAGAATACTGGCGTATAAACACGAATTGGGTGTACTGCAGTTTAGTACGCCAAAACTCGTTGTATTCTGGGATATTACTCACAAGTTCATTGCACTGAAGCTTACTACACTAGAATTGAGGGTATTCTGGCCTATTACATATGATTTCGTTGCACTGCAGCTTAATACGTCAGAACACTGGCGTATTACACAAGAATTGGGATTATTACAGTTTAGTACGCCAAAACTCGTTGTATTCTGGGACATTACTCATAAATTCATTGTACTGAAGCTTACTACACTAGAATTGAGTGTATTCTGGCCTATTACACATGATTTCGTTGTAGTGCAGCTTAATACTTCAGAACACTGTCGTATTACACATGAATTGGGTGTATTGCAGTTTACTACGTCACAACTCGTTGTATTCTGGCATATTACTCACAAATTCATTGTACTGAAGCTTACTACACTAGAATTGAGTGTATTCTGGCCCATTACACATGATTTCGTTGTATTGCAGCTTAATACTTCAGAACACTGGCGTATTAAACACGAATTGGGAGTATTGCAGTTTAGTACGCCAAAACTCGTTGTATTCTGGGATATTACTCACAAGTTCATTGCACTGAAGCTTACTACACTAGAATTGAGGGTATTCTGGCCTATTACACATGATTTCGTTGTACTGCAGCTTAATACGTCAGAACACTGGCGTATTACACAAGAATTGGGAGTATTGCAGTTTAGTACGCCAAAACTCGTTGTATTCTGGGACATTACTCATAAATTCATTGTACTGAAGCTTACTACACTAGAATTGAGTGTATTCTGGCCTATTACACATGATTTCGTTGTATTGCAGCTTAATACGTCAGAACACTGGCGTATAAACACGAATTGGGTGTACTGCAGTTTAGTACGCCAAAACTCGTTGTATTCTGGAATATTACTCACAAATTCATTGTACTGAAGCTTACTACACTAGAATTGAGTGTATTCTGGCCTATTACACATGATTTCGTATTAGTGCAGCTTAATACTTCAGAACACTGTCGTATTACACATGAAATGGGTGTATTGCAGTTTACTACGTCACAACTCGTTGTATTCTGGAATATTACTCACAAATTCATTGTACTGAAGCTTACTACACTAGAATTGAGTGTATTCTGGCCCATTACACATGATTTCGTTGTATTGCAGCTTAATACTTCAGAACACTGGCGTATTAAACACGAAGTGGGAGTATTGCAGTTTAATACGCCAAAACTCGTTGTATTCTGGCATATTAATCACAAATTAATTGTACTGAAGCTTAATACACTAGAATTGAGTGTATTCTAGCCTATTGCACATGATTTCGTTGTATTTCAGATTAATACGTCAGAACACTGGCGTATTACACAAGAATTGGGAGTATTGCAGTTTAGTACGCCAAAACTCGTTGTATTCTGGGACATTACTCATAAATTCATTGTACTGAAGCTTACTACACTAGAATTGAGTGTATTCTGGCCTATTACACATGATTTCGTTGTATTGCAGCTTAATACGTCAGAACACTGGCGTATAAACATGAATTGGGTGTACTGCAGTTTAGTACGCCAAAACTCGTTGTATTCTTGAATATTACTCACAAATTCATTGTACTGAAGCTTACTACACTAGAATTGAGTGTATTCTGGCCTATTACACATGATTTCGTTGTATTGCAGCTTAATACTTCAGAACACTGTCGTATTACACATGAATTGGGTGTATTGCAGTTTACTACGTCACAACTCGTTGTATTCTGGCATATTACTCACAAATTCATTGTACTGAAGCTTACTACACTAGAATTGAGTGTATTCTGGCCCATTACACATGATTTCGTTGTATTGCAGCTTAATACTTCAGAACACTGGCGTATTAAACACGAATTGGGAGTATTGCAGTTTAGTACGCCAAAACTCGTTGTATTCTGGGATATTACTCACAAGTTCATTGCACTGAAGCTTACTACACTAGAATTGAGGGTATTCTGGCCTATTACACATGATTTCGTTGTACTGCAGCTTAATACGTCAGAACACTGGCGTATTACACAAGAATTGGGAGTATTGCAGTTTAGTACGCCAAAACTCGTTGTATTCTGGGACATTACTCATAAATTCATTGTACTGAAGCTTACTACACTAGAATTGAGTGTATTCTGGCCTATTACACATGATTTCGTTGTATTGCAGCTTAATACGTCAGAACACTGGCGTATAAACACGACTTGGGTGTACTGCAGTTTAATACGCCAAAACTCGTTGTATTCTGGAATATTACTCATAAATTCATTGTACTGAAGCTTACTACACTAGAATTAAGTGTATTCTGGTCTATTACACATGATTTCGTTGTATTTCAGTTAAATACGTCAGAATACTGGCGTATAAACACGAATTGGGTGTACTGCAGTTTAGTACGCCAAAACTCGTTGTATTCTGGGATATTACTCACAAGTTCATTGCACTGAATCTTACTACGCTAGAATTGAGGGTATTCTGGCCCATTACACATGATTTCGTTGCATTGCAGCTTAATACTTCAGAACACTGGCGTATTAAACACGAAGTGGGAGTATTGCAGTTTAATACGCCAAAACTCGTTGTATTCTGGCATATTAATCACAAATTAATTGTACTGAAGCTTAATACACTAGAATTGAGTGTATTCTAGCCTATTGCACATGATTTCGTTGTATTTCAGATTAATACGTCAGAACACTGGCGTATTACACAAGAATTGGGTGTATTGCAGTTTAGTACGCCAAAACTCATTGTATTCTGGGATATTATTCATAAATTCATTGTACTGAAGCTTACTACACTAGAATTAAGTGTATTCTGGTCTATTACACATGATTTCGTTGTATTGCAGCTAAATACGTCAGAATACTGGCGTATAAACACGAATTGGGTGTATTGCAGTGTAGTACGCCAAAACTCGTTGTATTCTGGGATATTACTCACAAGTTCATTGCACTGAAGCTTACTTCACTAGAATTGAGGGTATTCTGGCCTATTACACATGATTTCGTTGTACTGCAGCTTAATACGTCAGAACACTGGCGTATTACACAAGAATTGGGAGTATTGCAGTTTAGTACGCCAAAACTCGTTGTATTCTGGAATATTACTCACAAATTCATTGTACTGAAGCTTACTACACTAGAATTGAGTGTATTCTGGCCCATTACACATGATTTCGTTGTATTGCAGCTTAATACTTCAGAACACTGGCGTATTAAACACGAATTGGGAGTATTGCAGTTTAGTACGCCAAAACTCGTTGTATTCTGGGATATTACTCACAAGTTCATTGCACTGAAGCCTACTACACTAGAATTGAGGGTATTCTGGCCTATTACACATGATTTCGTTGTACTGCAGCTTAATACGTCAGAACACTGGCGTATTACACAAGAATTGGGAGTATTGCAGTTTAGTACGCCAAAACTCGTTGTATTCTGGGACATTACTCATAAATTCATTGTACTGAAGCTTACTACACTAGAATTGAGTGTATTCTGGCCTATTACACATGATTTCGTTGTATTGCAGCTTAATACGTCAGAACACTGGCGTATAAACACGACTTGGGTGTACTGCAGTTTAATACGCCAAAACTCGTTGTATTCTGGAATATTACTCATAAATTCATTGTACTGAAGCTTACTACACTAGAATTAAGTGTATTCTGGTCTATTACACATGATTTCGTTGTATTTCAGTTAAATACGTCAGAATACTGGCGTATAAACACGAATTGGGTGTACTGCAGTTTAGTACGCCAAAACTCGTTGTATTCTGGGATATTACTCACAAGTTCATTGCACTGAATCTTACTACACTAGAATTGAGGGTATTCTGGCCCATTACACATGATTTCGTTGCATTGCAGCTTAATACTTCAGAACACTGGCGTATTAAACACGAAGTGGGAGTATTGCAGTTTAATACGCCAAAACTCGTTGTATTCTGGCATATTAATCACAAATTAATTGTACTGAAGCTTAATACACTAGAATTGAGTGTATTCTAGCCTATTGCACATGATTTCGTTGTATTTCAGATTAATACGTCAGAACACTGGCGTATTACACAAGAATTGGGTGTATTGCAGTTTAGTACGCCAAAACTCATTGTATTCTGGGATATTATTCATAAATTCATTGTACTGAAGCTTACTACACTAGAATTAAGTGTATTCTGGTCTATTACACATGATTTCGTTGTATTGCAGCTAAATACGTCAGAATACTGGCGTATAAACACGAATTGGGTGTATTGCAGTTTAGTACGCCAAAACTCGTTGTATTCTGGGATATTACTCACAAGTTCATTGCACTGAAGCTTACTTCACTAGAATTGAGGGTATTCTGGCCTATTACACATGATTTCGTTGTACTGCAGCTTAATACGTCAGAACACTGGCGTATTACACAAGAATTGGGAGTATTGCAGTTTAGTACGCCAAAACTCGTTGTATTCTGGGACATTACTAATAAATTCATTGTACTGAAGCTTAATACACTAGAATTGAGTGTATTCTGGCCTATTACACATGATTTCGTTGTATTGCAGCTTAATACGTCAGAACACTGGCGTATAAACATGAATTGGGTGTACTGCAGTTTAGTACGCCAAAACTCGTTGTATTCTTGAATATTACTCATAAATTCATTGTACTGAAGCTTACTACACTAGAATTGAGTGTATTCTGGCCTATTACACATGATTTCGTTGTATTGCAGCTTAATACGTCAGAACACTGTCGTATTACACATGAATTGGGTGTATTGCAGTTTACTACGTCACAACTCCTTGTATTCTGGCATATTACTCACAAATTCATTGTACTGAAGCTTACTACACTAGAATTGAGTGTATTCTGGCCCATTACACATGATTTCGTTGTATTGCAGCTTAATACTTCAGAACACTGGCGTATTACACAAGAATTGGGTGTATTGCAGTTTAGTACGCCAAAACTCATTGTATTCTGGGATATTATTCATAAATTCATTGTACTGAAGCTTACTACACTAGAATTAAGTGTATTCTGGTCTATTACACATGATTTCGTTGTATTGCAGCTAAATACGTCAGAATACTGGCGTATAAACACGAATTGGGTGTATTGCAGTTTAGTACGCCAAAACTCGTTGTATTCTGGGATATTACTCACAAGTTCATTGCACTGAAGCTTACTTCACTAGAATTGAGTGTATTCTGGCCTATTACACATGATTTCGTTGTACTGCAGCTTAATACGTCAGAACACTGGCGTATTACACAAGAATTGGGAGTATTGCAGTTTAGTACGCCAAAACTCGTTGTATTCTGGGACATTACTAATAAATTCATTGTACTGAAGCTTAATACACTAGAATTGAGTGTATTCTGGCCTATTACACATGATTTCGTTGTATTGCAGCTTAATACGTCAGAACACTGGCGTATAAACATGAATTGGGTGTACTGCAGTTTAGTACGCCAAAACTCGTTGTATTCTTGAATATTACTCATAAATTCATTGTACTGAAGCTTACTACACTAGAATAGAGTGTATTCTGGCCTATTACACATGATTTCGTTGTATTGCAGCTTAATACGTCAGAACACTGTCGTATTACACATGAATTGGGTGTATTGCAGTTTAGTACGCCAAAACTCGTTGTATTCTGGGATATTACTCACAAGTTCATTGCACTGAAGCTTACTACACTAGAATTGAGGGTATTCTGGCCTATTACACATGATTTCGTTGTACTGCAGCTTAATACGTCAGAACACTGGCGTATTACACAAGAATTGGGAGTATTGCAGTTTAGTACGCCAAAACTCGTTGTATTCTGGGACATTACTCATAAATTCATTGTACTGAAGCTTACTACACTAGAATTGAGTGTATTCTGGCCTATTACACATGATTTCGTTGTATTGCAGCTTAATACGTCAGAACACTGGCGTATAAACACGACTTGGGTGTACTGCAGTTTAATACGCCAAAACTCGTTGTATTCTGGAATATTACTCATAAATTCATTGTACTGAAGCTTACTACACTAGAATTAAGTGTATTCTGGTCTATTACACATGATTTCGTTGTATTTCAGTTAAATACGTCAGAATACTGGCGTATAAACACGAATTGGGTGTACTGCAGTTTAGTACGCCAAAACTCGTTGTATTCTGGGATATTACTCACAAGTTCATTGCACTGAATCTTACTACACTAGAATTGAGGGTATTCTGGCCCATTACACATGATTTCGTTGCATTGCAGCTTAATACTTCAGAACACTGGCGTATTAAACACGAAGTGGGAGTATTGCAGTTTAATACGCCAAAACTCGTTGTATTCTGGCATATTAATCACAAATTAATTGTACTGAAGCTTAATACACTAGAATTGAGTGTATTCTAGCCTATTGCACATGATTTCGTTGTATTTCAGATTAATACGTCAGAACACTGGCGTATTACACAAGAATTGGGTGTATTGCAGTTTAGTACGTCACAACTCCTTGTATTCTGGCATATTACTCACAAATTCATTGTACTGAAGCTTACTACACTAGAATTGAGTGTATTCTGGCCCATTACACATGATTTCGTTGTATTGCAGCTTAATACTTCAGAACACTGGCGTATTAAACACGAATTGGGAGTATTGCAGTTTAGTACGCCAAAACTCGTTGTATTCTGGGATATTACTCATAAATTCATTGTACTGAAGCTTACTACACTAGAATTGAGTGTATTCTGGCCTATTACACATGATTTCGTTGTATTGCAGCTTAATACGTCAGAACACTGTCGTATTACACATGAATTGGGTGTATTGCAGTTTACTACGTCACAACTCCTTGTATTCTGGCATATTACTCACAAATTCATTGTACTGAAGCTTACTACACTAGAATTGAGTGTATTCTGGCCCATTACACATGATTTCGTTGTATTGCAGCTTAATACTTCAGAACACTGGCGTATTAAACACGAATTGGGAGTATTGCAGTTTAGTACGCCAAAACTCGTTGTATTCTGGGATATTACTCACAAGTTCATTGCACTGAAGCTTACTACACTAGAATTGATTGAGGGTATTCTGGCCTATTACACATGATTTCGTTGTACTGCAGCTTAATACGTCAGAACACTGGCGTATTACACAAGAATTGGGAGTATTGCAGTTTAGTACGCCAAAACTCGTTGTATTCTGGGACATTACTCATAAATTCATTGTACTGAAGCTTACTACACTAGAATTGAGTGTATTCTGGCCTATTACACATGATTTCGTTGTATTGCAGCTTAATACGTCAGAACACTGGCGTATAAACACGACTTGGGTGTACTGCAGTTTAATACGCCAAAACTCGTTGTATTCTGGAATATTACTCATAAATTCATTGTACTGAAGCTTACTACACTAGAATTAAGTGTATTCTGGTCTATTACACATGATTTCGTTGTATTTCAGTTAAATACGTCAGAATACTGGCGTATAAACACGAATTGGGTGTACTGCAGTTTAGTACGCCAAAACTCGTTGTATTCTGGGATATTACTCACAAGTTCATTGCACTGAATCTTACTACACTAGAATTGAGGGTATTCTGGCCCATTACACATGATTTCGTTGCATTGCAGCTTAATACTTCAGAACACTGGCGTATTAAACACGAAGTGGGAGTATTGCAGTTTAATACGCCAAAACTCGTTGTATTCTGGCATATTAATCACAAATTAATTGTACTGAAGCTTAATACACTAGAATTGAGTGTATTCTAGCCTATTGCACATGATTTCGTTGTATTTCAGATTAATACGTCAGAACACTGGCGTATTACACAAGAATTGGGTGTATTGCAGTTTAGTACGCCAAAACTCATTGTATTCTGGGATATTATTCATAAATTCATTGTACTGAAGCTTACTACACTAGAATTAAGTGTATTCTGGTCTATTACACATGATTTCGTTGTATTGCAGCTAAATACGTCAGAATACTGGCGTATAAACACGAATTGGGTGTATTGCAGTTTAGTACGCCAAAACTCGTTGTATTCTGGGATATTACTCACAAGTTCATTGCACTGAAGCTTACTTCACTAGAATTGAGGGTATTCTGGCCTATTACACATGATTTCGTTGTACTGCAGCTTAATACGTCAGAACACTGGCGTATTACACAAGAATTGGGAGTATTGCAGTTTAGTACGCCAAAACTCGTTGTATTCTGGGACATTACTAATAAATTCATTGTACTGAAGCTTAATACACTAGAATTGAGTGTATTCTGGCCTATTACACATGATTTCGTTGTATTGCAGCTTAATACGTCAGAACACTGGCGTATAAACATGAATTGGGTGTACTGCAGTTTAGTACGCCAAAACTCGTTGTATTCTTGAATATTACTCATAAATTCATTGTACTGAAGCTTACTACACTAGAATTGAGTGTATTCTGGCCTATTACACATGATTTCGTTGTATTGCAGCTTAATACGTCAGAACACTGTCGTATTACACATGAATTGGGTGTATTGCAGTTTACTACGTCACAACTCCTTGTATTCTGGCATATTACTCACAAATTCATTGTACTGAAGCTTACTACACTAGAATTGAGTGTATTCTGGCCCATTACACATGATTTCGTTGTATTGCAGCTTAATACTTCAGAACACTGGCGTATTACACAAGAATTGGGTGTATTGCAGTTTAGTACGCCAAAACTCATTGTATTCTGGGATATTATTCATAAATTCATTGTACTGAAGCTTACTACACTAGAATTAAGTGTATTCTGGTCTATTACACATGATTTCGTTGTATTGCAGCTAAATACGTCAGAATACTGGCGTATAAACACGAATTGGGTGTATTGCAGTTTAGTACGCCAAAACTCGTTGTATTCTGGGATATTACTCACAAGTTCATTGCACTGAAGCTTACTTCACTAGAATTGAGTGTATTCTGGCCTATTACACATGATTTCGTTGTACTGCAGCTTAATACGTCAGAACACTGGCGTATTACACAAGAATTGGGAGTATTGCAGTTTAGTACGCCAAAACTCGTTGTATTCTGGGACATTACTAATAAATTCATTGTACTGAAGCTTAATACACTAGAATTGAGTGTATTCTGGCCTATTACACATGATTTCGTTGTATTGCAGCTTAATACGTCAGAACACTGGCGTATAAACATGAATTGGGTGTACTGCAGTTTAGTACGCCAAAACTCGTTGTATTCTTGAATATTACTCATAAATTCATTGTACTGAAGCTTACTACACTAGAATTGAGTGTATTCTGGCCTATTACACATGATTTCGTTGTATTGCAGCTTAATACGTCAGAACACTGTCGTATTACACATGAATTGGGTGTATTGCAGTTTAGTACGCCAAAACTCGTTGTATTCTGGGATATTACTCACAAGTTCATTGCACTGAAGCTTACTACACTAGAATTGAGGGTATTCTGGCCTATTACACATGATTTCGTTGTACTGCAGCTTAATACGTCAGAACACTGGCGTATTACACAAGAATTGGGAGTATTGCAGTTTAGTACGCCAAAACTCGTTGTATTCTGGGACATTACTCATAAATTCATTGTACTGAAGCTTACTACACTAGAATTGAGTGTATTCTGGCCTATTACACATGATTTCGTTGTATTGCAGCTTAATACGTCAGAACACTGGCGTATAAACACGACTTGGGTGTACTGCAGTTTAATACGCCAAAACTCGTTGTATTCTGGAATATTACTCATAAATTCATTGTACTGAAGCTTACTACACTAGAATTAAGTGTATTCTGGTCTATTACACATGATTTCGTTGTATTTCAGTTAAATACGTCAGAATACTGGCGTATAAACACGAATTGGGTGTACTGCAGTTTAGTACGCCAAAACTCGTTGTATTCTGGGATATTACTCACAAGTTCATTGCACTGAATCTTACTACACTAGAATTGAGGGTATTCTGGCCCATTACACATGATTTCGTTGCATTGCAGCTTAATACTTCAGAACACTGGCGTATTAAACACGAAGTGGGAGTATTGCAGTTTAATACGCCAAAACTCGTTGTATTCTGGCATATTAATCACAAATTAATTGTACTGAAGCTTAATACACTAGAATTGAGTGTATTCTAGCCTATTGCACATGATTTCGTTGTATTTCAGATTAATACGTCAGAACACTGGCGTATTACACAAGAATTGGGTGTATTGCAGTTTAGTACGTCACAACTCCTTGTATTCTGGCATATTACTCACAAATTCATTGTACTGAAGCTTACTACACTAGAATTGAGTGTATTCTGGCCCATTACACATGATTTCGTTGTATTGCAGCTTAATACTTCAGAACACTGGCGTATTAAACACGAATTGGGAGTATTGCAGTTTAGTACGCCAAAACTCGTTGTATTCTGGGATATTACTCACAAGTTCATTGCACTGAAGCTTACTACACTAGAATTGAGGGTATTCTGGCCTATTACACATGATTTCGTTGTACTGCAGCTTAATACGTCAGAACACTGGCGTATTACACAAGAATTGGGAGTATTGCAGTTTAGTACGCCAAAACTCGTTGTATTCTGGGACATTACTAATAAATTCATTGTACTGAAGCTTAATACACTAGAATTGAGTGTATTCTGGCCTATTACACATGATTTCGTTGTATTGCAGCTTAATACGTCAGAACACTGGCGTATAAACATGAATTGGGTGTACTGCAGTTTAGTACGCCAAAACTCGTTGTATTCTTGAATATTACTCATAAATTCATTGTACTGAAGCTTACTACACTAGAATTGAGTGTATTCTGGCCTATTACACATGATTTCGTTGTATTGCAGCTTAATACGTCAGAACACTGTCGTATTACACATGAATTGGGTGTATTGCAGTTTACTACGTCACAACTCCTTGTATTCTGGCATATTACTCACAAATTCATTGTACTGAAGCTTACTACACTAGAATTGAGTGTATTCTGGCCCATTACACATGATTTCGTTGTATTGCAGCTTAATACTTCAGAACACTGGCGTATTAAACACGAATTGGGAGTATTGCAGTTTAGTACGCCAAAACTCGTTGTATTCTGGGATATTACTCACAAGTTCATTGCACTGAAGCTTACTACACTAGAATTGATTGAGGGTATTCTGGCCTATTACACATGATTTCGTTGTACTGCAGCTTAATACGTCAGAACACTGGCGTATTACACAAGAATTGGGAGTATTGCAGTTTAGTACGCCAAAACTCGTTGTATTCTGGGACATTACTCATAAATTCATTGTACTGAAGCTTACTACACTAGAATTGAGTGTATTCTGGCCTATTACACATGATTTCGTTGTATTGCAGCTTAATACGTCAGAACACTGGCGTATAAACACGACTTGGGTGTACTGCAGTTTAATACGCCAAAACTCGTTGTATTCTGGAATATTACTCATAAATTCATTGTACTGAAGCTTACTACACTAGAATTAAGTGTATTCTGGTCTATTACACATGATTTCGTTGTATTTCAGTTAAATACGTCAGAATACTGGCGTATAAACACGAATTGGGTGTACTGCAGTTTAGTACGCCAAAACTCGTTGTATTCTGGGATATTACTCACAAGTTCATTGCACTGAATCTTACTACACTAGAATTGAGGGTATTCTGGCCCATTACACATGATTTCGTTGCATTGCAGCTTAATACTTCAGAACACTGGCGTATTAAACACGAAGTGGGAGTATTGCAGTTTAATACGCCAAAACTCGTTGTATTCTGGCATATTAATCACAAATTAATTGTACTGAAGCTTAATACACTAGAATTGAGTGTATTCTAGCCTATTGCACATGATTTCGTTGTATTTCAGATTAATACGTCAGAACACTGGCGTATTACACAAGAATTGGGTGTATTGCAGTTTAGTACGCCAAAACTCATTGTATTCTGGGATATTATTCATAAATTCATTGTACTGAAGCTTACTACACTAGAATTAAGTGTATTCTGGTCTATTACACATGATTTCGTTGTATTGCAGCTAAATACGTCAGAATACTGGCGTATAAACACGAATTGGGTGTATTGCAGTTTAGTACGCCAAAACTCGTTGTATTCTGGGATATTACTCACAAGTTCATTGCACTGAAGCTTACTTCACTAGAATTGAGGGTATTCTGGCCTATTACACATGATTTCGTTGTACTGCAGCTTAATACGTCAGAACACTGGCGTATTACACAAGAATTGGGAGTATTGCAGTTTAGTACGCCAAAACTCGTTGTATTCTGGGACATTACTAATAAATTCATTGTACTGAAGCTTAATACACTAGAATTGAGTGTATTCTGGCCTATTACACATGATTTCGTTGTATTGCAGCTTAATACGTCAGAACACTGGCGTATAAACATGAATTGGGTGTACTGCAGTTTAGTACGCCAAAACTCGTTGTATTCTTGAATATTACTCATAAATTCATTGTACTGAAGCTTACTACACTAGAATTGAGTGTATTCTGGCCTATTACACATGATTTCGTTGTATTGCAGCTTAATACGTCAGAACACTGTCGTATTACACATGAATTGGGTGTATTGCAGTTTACTACGTCACAACTCCTTGTATTCTGGCATATTACTCACAAATTCATTGTACTGAAGCTTACTACACTAGAATTGAGTGTATTCTGGCCCATTACACATGATTTCGTTGTATTGCAGCTTAATACTTCAGAACACTGGCGTATTAAACACGAATTGGGAGTATTGCAGTTTAGTACGCCAAAACTCGTTGTATTCTGGGATATTACTCACAAGTTCATTGCACTGAAGCTTACTACACTAGAATTGAGGGTATTCTGGCCTATTACACATGATTTCGTTGTACTGCAGCTTAATACGTCAGAACACTGGCGTATTACACAAGAATTGGGAGTATTGCAGTTTAGTACGCCAAAACTCGTTGTATTCTGGGACATTACTCATAAATTCATTGTACTGAAGCTTACTACACTAGAATTGAGTGTATTCTGGCCTATTACACATGATTTCGTTGTATTGCAGCTTAATACGTCAGAACACTGGCGTATAAACACGAATTGGGTGTACTGCAGTTTAATACGCCAAAAAACGTTGTATTCTGGAATATTACTCACAAATTCATTGTACTGAAGCTTACTACACTAGAATTGAGTGTATTCTGGCCTATTACACATGATTTCGTTGTAGTGCAGCTTAATACTTCAGAACACTGTCGTATTACACATGAATTGGGTGTATTGCAGTTTACTACGTCACAACTCGTTGTATTCTGGAATATTACTCACAAATTCATTGTACTGAAGCTTACTACACTAGAATTGAGTGTATTCTGGCCCATTACACATGATTTCGTTGTATTGCAGCTTAATACTTCAGAACACTGGCGTATTAAACACGAATTGGGAGTATTGCAGTTTAGTACGCCAAAACTCGTTGTATTCTGGCAAATTAATCACAAATTAATTGTACTGAAGCTTAATACACTAGAATTGAGTGTATTCTAGCCTATTGCACATGATTTCGTTGTATTTCAGATTAATACGTCAGAACACTGGCGTATTACACAAGAATTGGGTGTATTGCATTTTAGTACGCCAAAACTCATTGTATTCTGGGATATTACACATGATTTCGTTGTATTGCAGCTAAATACGTCATAATACTGGCGTATAAACACGAATTGGGTGTATTGCAGTTTAGTACGCCAAAACTCATTGTATTCTGGGACATTACTCATAAATTCATTGTACTGAAGCTTACTACACTAGAATTGAGTGTATTCTGGCCTATTACACATGATTTCGTTGTATTGCAGCTTAATACGTCAGAACACTGGCGTATAAACATGAATTGGGTGTACTGCAGTTTAGTACGCGAAAACTCGTTGTATTCTTGAATATTACTCACAAATTCATTGTACTGAAGCTTACTACACTAGAATTGAGTGTATTCTGGCCTATTACACATGATTTCGTTGTATTGCAGCTTAATACTTCAGAACACTGTCGTATTACACATGAATTGGGTGTATTGCAGTTTACTACGTCACAACTCGTTGTATTCTGGCATATTACTCACAAATTCATTGTACTGAAGCTTACTACACTAGAATTGAGTGTATTCTGGCCCATTACACATGATTTCGTTGTATTGCAGCTTAATACTTCAGAACACTGGCGTATTAAACACGAATTGGGAGTATTGCAGTTTAGTACGCCAAAACTCGTTGTATTCTGGGATATTACTCACAAGTTCATTGCACTGAAGCTTACTACACTAGAATTGAGGGTATTCTGGCCTATTACACATGATTTCGTTGTACTGCAGCTTAATACGTCAGAACACTGGCGTATTACACAAGAATTGGGAGTATTGCAGTTTAGTACGCCAAAACTCGTTGTATTCTGGGACATTACTCATAAATTCATTGTACTGAAGCTTACTACACTAGAATTGAGTGTATTCTGGCCTATTACACATGATTTCGTTGTATTGCAGCTTAATACGTCAGAACACTGGCGTATAAACACGAATTGGGTGTACTGCAGTTTAGTACGCCAAAACTCGTTGTATTCTGGAATATTACTCATAAATTCATTGTACTGAAGCTTACTACACTAGAATTAAGTGTATTCTGGTCTATTACACATGATTTCGTTGTATTTCAGTTAAATACGTCAGAATACTGGCGTATAAACACGAATTGGGTGTACTGCAGTTTAGTACGCCAAAACTCGTTGTATTCTGGGATATTACTCACAAGTTCATTGCACTGAATCATACTACACTAGAATTGAGGGTATTCTGGCCCATTACACATGATTTCGTTGCATTGCAGCTTAATACTTCAGAACACTGGCGTATTAAACACGAAGTGGGAGTATTGCAGTTGAATACGCCAAAACTCGTTGTATTCTGGCATATTAATCACAAATTAATTGTACTGAAGCTTAATACACTAGAATTGAGTGTATTCTAGCCTATTGCACATGATTTCGTTGTATTTCAGATTAATACGTCAGAACACTGGCGTATTACACAAGAATTGGGTGTATTGCAGTTTAGTACGCCAAAACTCATTGTATTCTGGGATATTATTCATAAATTCATTGTACTGAAGCTTACTACACTAGAATTAAGTGTATTCTGGTCTATTACACATGATTTCGTTGTATTGCAGCTAAATACGTCAGAATACTTGCGTATAAACACGAATTGGGTGTATTGCAGTTTAGTACGCCAAAACTCGTTGTATTCTGGGATATTACTCACAAGTTCATTGCACTGAAGCTTACTTCACTAGAATTGAGGGTATTCTGGCCTATTACACATGATTTCGTTGTACTGCAGCTTAATACGTCAGAACACTGGCGTATTACACAAGAATTGGGAGTATTGCAGTTTAGTACGTCAAAACTCGTTGTATTCTGGGACATTACTAATAAATTCATTGTATTGAAGCTTACTACACTAGAATTGAGTGTATTCTGGCCTATTACACATGATTTCGTTGTATTGCAGCTTAATACGTCAGAACACTGGCGTATAAACATGAATTGGGTGTACTGCAGTTTAGTACGCCAAAACTCGTTGTATTCTGGGATATTACTCACAAGTTCATTGCACTGAAGCTTACTACACTAGAATTGAGGGTATTCTGGCCTATTACACATGATTTCGTTGTATTGCAGCTTAATACTTCAGAACACTGGCGTATTAAACACGAATTGGGAGTATTGCAGTTTAGTACGCCAAAACTCGTTGTATTTTGGAATATTACTCACAAATTCATTGTACTGAAGCTTACTACACTAGAATTGAGTGTATTCTGGCCTATTACACATGATTTCGTTGTATTGCAGCTTAATACTTCAGAACACTGGCGTATTAAACACGAATTGGGAGTATTGCAGTTTAGTACGCCAAAACTCGTTGTATTCTGGGATATTACTCACAAATTCATTGTACTACACTAGAATTGAGTGTATTCTGGCCTATTACACATGATTTCGTTGTAGTGCAGCTTAATACTTCAGAACACTGTCGTATTACACATGAATTGGATGTATTGCAGATTACTACGTCACAACTCGTTGTATTCTGGCATATTACTCACAAATTCATTGTACTGAAGCTTTCTACACTAGAATTGAGTGTATTCTGGCACATTACACATGATTTCGTTGTATTGCAGCTTAATACTTCAGAACACTGGCGTATTAAACACGAATTGGGAGTATTGCAGTTTAGTACGCCAAAACTCATTGTATTCTGGCATATTAATCATAAATTCATTGCACTGAAGCTTACTACACTAGAATTGAGTGTACACTAGCCTATTGCACATGATTCCATTGTATTGCAGCTTAATACATCACAACATTGGCGTATCACATACGAATTGGGTGTATTCCAGTTTAGTACGCCAAAACTCGTTGTATTCTGGCATATTACTCACACATTCATTGTACTGAAGCTTACTACACTAGAATTGAGTGTATTCTGGCCTATTACACATGATTTCGTTGTAGTGCAGCTTAATACGTCAGAACACTGGCGTATTAAACACGAATTGGGAGTATTGCAGTTTAGTACGCCAAAACTCGTTGTATTCTGGCATATTACTCACAAATTCATTGTACTGAAGCTTACTACACTAGAATTGAGTGTATTCCGCCCTATTACACATGATTTCGTTGTAGTGCAGCTTAATACTTCAGAACACTGTCGTATTACACACGAATTGGGTGTATTGCAGTTTAGTACGCCAAAACTCGTTGTATTCTGGCATATTACTCACAAATTCATTGTACTGAAGCTTACTACACTAGAATTGAGTGTATTCTGGCCCATTACACATGATTTCGTTGTATTGCAGCTTAATACTTCAGAACACTGGCGTATTAAACACGAATTGGGAGTATTGCAGTTTAGTACGCCAAAACTCGTTGTATTCTGGGATATTACTCACAAATTCATTGTACTGAAGCTTACTACACTAGAATTGAGTGTATTCTGCCCTATTACACATGATTTCGTTGTATTGCAACATAATACGTCAGAACACTGTCGTATTACACATGAATTGGATGTATTGCAGTTTACTACGTCACAACTCGTTGTATTCTGGCATATTACTCACAAATTCATTGTACTGTAGCTTTCTACACTAGAATTGAGTGTATTCTAGCCTATTCCACATGATTTCGTTGTAGTGCAGCTTAACACGTCAGAACACTGGCGTATTAAACATGAATTGGGAGTATTGCAGTTTAGTACGCCAAAACTCGTTGTATTCTGGCATATTACTCACAAATTCATTGTACTGAAGCTTACTACACTAGAATTGAGTGTATTCCGCCCTATTACACATGATTTCGTTGTAGTGCAGCTTAATACTTCAGAACACTGTAGTATTACACACCAATTGGGTGTATTGCAGTTTAGTACGCCAAAACTCGTTGTATTTTGGAATATTACTCACAAATTCATTGTACTGAAGCTTACTACACTAGAATTGAGTGTATTCTGGCCTATTACACATGATTTCGTTGTAGTGCAGCTTAATACTTCAGAACACTGTCGTATTACACATGAATTGGATGTATTGCAGTTTACTACGTCACAACTCGTTGTATTCTGGCATATTACTCACAAATTCATTGTACTGAAGCTTTCTACACTAGAATTGAGTGTATTCTGGCCCATTACTCATGATTTCGTTGTAGTGCAGCTTAATACGTCAGAACACTGGCGTATTAAACACGAATTGGGAGTATTGCAGTTTAGTACGCCAAAACTCGTTGTATTCTGGCATATTACTCACAAATTCATTGTACTTAAGCTTACTACACTAGAATTGAGTGTATTCCGCCCTATTACACATGATTTCGTTGTAGTGCAGCTTAATACTTCAGAACACTGTCGTATTACACACGAATTGGGTGTATTGCAGTTTAGTACGCCAAAACTCGTTGTATTCTGGCATATTACTCACAAATTCATTGTACTGAAGCTTACTACACTAGAATTGAGTGTATTCTGGCCCATTACACATGATTTCGTTGTATTGCAGCTTAATACTTCAGAACACTGGCGTATTAAACACGAATTGGGAGTATTGCAGTTTAGTACGCCAAAACTCGTTGTATTCTGGGATATTACTCACAAATTCATTGTACTGAAGCTTACTACACTAGAATTGAGTGTATTCTGCCCTATTACACATGATTTCGTTGTATTGCAACATAATACGTCAGAACACTGTCGTATTACACATGAATTGGATGTATTGCAGTTTACTACGTCACAACTCGTTGTATTCTGGCATATTACTCACAAATTCATTGTACTGTAGCTTTCTACACTAGAATTGAGTGTATTCTAGCCTATTCCACATGATTTCGTTGTAGTGCAGCTTAACACGTCAGAACACTGGCGTATTAAACATGAATTGGGAGTATTGCAGTTTAGTACGCCAAAACTCGTTGTATTCTGGCATATTACTCACAAATTCATTGTACTGAAGCTTACTACACTAGAATTGAGTGTATTCCGCCCTATTACACATGATTTCGTTGTAGTGCAGCTTAATACTTCAGAACACTGTAGTATTACACACCAATTGGGTGTATTGCAGTTTAGTACGCCAAAACTCGTTGTATTTTGGAATATTACTCACAAATTCATTGTACTGAAGCTTACTACACTAGAATTGAGTGTATTCTGGCCTATTACACATGATTTCGTTGTAGTGCAGCTTAATACTTCAGAACACTGTCGTATTACACATGAATTGGATGTATTGCAGTTTACTACGTCACAACTCGTTGTATTCTGGCATATTACTCACAAATTCATTGTACTGAAGCTTTCTACACTAGAATTGAGTGTATTCTGGCCCATTACTCATGATTTCGTTGTAGTGCAGCTTAATACGTCAGAACACTGGCGTATTAAACACGAATTGGGAGTATTGCAGTTTAGTACGCCAAAACTCGTTGTATTCTGGCATATTACTCACAAATTCATTGTACTTAAGCTTACTACACTAGAATTGAGTGTATTCCGCCCTATTACACATGATTTCGTTGTAGTGCAGCTTAATACTTCAGAACACTGTCGTATTACACACGAATTGGGTGTATTGCAGTTTAGTACGCCAAAACTCGTTGTATTCTGGCATATTACTCACAAATTCATTGTACTGAAGCTTACTACACTAGAATTGAGTGTATTCTGGCCCATTACACATCATTTCGTTGTATTGCAGCTTAATACTTCAGAACACTGGCGTATTAAACACGAATTGGGAGTATTGCAGTTTAGTACGCCAAAACTCGTTGTATTCTGGGATATTACTCACAAATTCATTGTACTGAAGCTTACTACACTAGAATTGAGTGTATTCTGCCCTATTACACATGATTTCGTTGTATTGCAGCTTAATACATCACAACACTGGCGTATCACATACGAATTGGGTGTATTCCAGTTTAGTACGCCAAAACTCGTTGTATTCTGGCATATTTCTCACACATTCATTGTACTGAAGCTTACTACACTAGAATTGAGTGTATTCTGGCCTATTACACATGATTTCGTTGTAGTGCAGCTTAATACTTCAGAACACTGTCGTATTACACATGAATTGGATGTATTGCAGTTTACTACGTCACAACTCGTTGTATTCTGGCATATTACTCACAAATTCATTGTACTGAAGCTTTCTACACTAGAATTGAGTGTATTCTGGCCCATTACACATGATTTCGTTGTATTGCAGCTTAATACTTCAGAACACTGGCGTATTAAACACGAATTGGGAGTATTGCAGTTTAGTACGCCAAAACTCGTTGTATTCTGGGATATTACTCACAAATTCATTGTACTGAAGCTTACTACACTAGAATTGAGTGTATTCTAGCCTATTGCACATGATTTCGTTGTATTTCAGATTAATACGTCAGAACACTGGCGTATTACACAAGAATTGGGTGTATTGCAGTTTAGTACGCCAAAACTCATTGTATTCTGGGATATTATTCATAAATTCATTGTACTGAAGCTTACTACACTAGAATTAAGTGTATTCTGGTCTATTACACATGATTTCGTTGTATTGCAGCTAAATACGTCAGAATACTTGCGTATAAACACGAATTGGGTGTATTGCAGTTTAGTACGCCAAAACTCGTTGTATTCTGGGATATTACTCACAAGTTCATTGCACTGAAGCTTACTTCACTAGAATTGAGGGTATTCTGGCCTATTACACATGATTTCGTTGTACTGCAGCTTAATACGTCAGAACACTGGCGTATTACACAAGAATTGGGAGTATTGCAGTTTAGTACGCCAAAACTCGTTGTATTCTGGGACATTACTAATAAATTCATTGTATTGAAGCTTACTACACTAGAATTGAGTGTATTCTGGCCTATTACACATGATTTCGTTGTATTGCAGCTTAATACGTCAGAACACTGGCGTATAAACATGAATTGGGTGTACTGCAGTTTAGTACGCCAAAACTCGTTGTATTCTGGGATATTACTCACAAGTTCATTGCACTGAAGCTTACTACACTATAATTGAGGGTATTCTGGCCTATTACACATGATTTCGTTGTATTGCAGCTTAATACTTCAGAACACTGGCGTATTAAACACGAATTGGGAGTATTGCAGTTTAGTACGCCAAAACTCGTTGTATTTTGGAATATTACTCACAAATTCATTGTACTGAAGCTTACTACACTAGAATTGAGTGTATTCTGGCCTATTACACATGATTTCGTTGTATTGCAGCTTAATACTTCAGAACACTGGCGTATTAAACACGAATTGGGAGTATTGCAGTTTAGTACGCCAAAACTCGTTGTATTCTGGGATATTACTCACAAATTCATTGTACTACACTAGAATTGAGTGTATTCTGGCCTATTACACATGATTTCGTTGTAGTGCAGCTTAATACTTCAGAACACTGTCGTATTACACATGAATTGGATGTATTGCAGATTACTACGTCACAACTCGTTGTATTCTGGCATATTACTCACAAATTCATTGTACTGAAGCTTTCTACACTAGAATTGAGTGTATTCTGGCACATTACACATGATTTCGTTGTATTGCAGCTTAATACTTCAGAACACTGGCGTATTAAACACGAATTGGGAGTATTGCAGTTTAGTACGCCAAAACTCATTGTATTCTGGCATATTAATCATAAATTCATTGCACTGAAGCTTACTACACTAGAATTGAGTGTACACTAGCCTATTGCACATGATTCCATTGTATTGCAGCTTAATACATCACAACATTGGCGTATCACATACGAATTGGGTGTATTCCAGTTTAGTACGCCAAAACTCGTTGTATTCTGGCATATTACTCACACATTCATTGTACTGAAGCTTACTACACTAGAATTGAGTGTATTCTGGCCTATTACACATGATTTCGTTGTAGTGCAGCTTAATACGTCAGAACACTGGCGTATTAAACACGAATTGGGAGTATTGCAGTTTAGTACGCCAAAACTCGTTGTATTCTGGCATATTACTCACAAATTCATTGTACTGAAGCTTACTACACTAGAATTGAGTGTATTCCGCCCTATTACACATGATTTCGTTGTAGTGCAGCTTAATACTTCAGAACACTGTCGTATTACACACGAATTGGGTGTATTGCAGTTTAGTACGCCAAAACTCGTTGTATTCTGGCATATTACTCACAAATTCATTGTACTGAAGCTTACTACACTAGAATTGAGTGTATTCTGGCCCATTACACATGATTTCGTTGTATTGCAGCTTAATACTTCAGAACACTGGCGTATTAAACACGAATTGGGAGTATTGCAGTTTAGTACGCCAAAACTCGTTGTATTCTGGGATATTACTCACAAATTCATTGTACTGAAGCTTACTACACTAGAATTGAGTGTATTCTGCCCTATTACACATGATTTCGTTGTATTGCAACATAATACGTCAGAACACTGTCGTATTACACATGAATTGGATGTATTGCAGTTTACTACGTCACAACTCGTTGTATTCTGGCATATTACTCACAAATTCATTGTACTGTAGCTTTCTACACTAGAATTGAGTGTATTCTAGCCTATTCCACATGATTTCGTGTAGTGCAGCTTAATACGTCAGAACACTGGCGTATTAAACATGAATTGGGAGTATTGCAGTTTAGTACGCCAAAACTCGTTGTATTCTGGCATATTACTCACAAATTCATTGTACTGAAGCTTACTACACTAGAATTGAGTGTATTCCGCCCTATTACACATGATTTCGTTGTAGTGCAGCTTAATACTTCAGAACACTGTAGTATTACACACCAATTGGGTGTATTGCAGTTTAGTACGCCAAAACTCGTTGTATTTTGGAATATTACTCACAAATTCATTGTACTGAAGCTTACTACACTAGAATTGAGTGTATTCTGGCCTATTACACATGATTTCGTTGTAGTGCAGCTTAATACTTCAGAACACTGTCGTATTACACATGAATTGGATGTATTGCAGTTTACTACGTCACAACTCGTTGTATTCTGGCATATTACTCACAAATTCATTGTACTGAAGCTTTCTACACTAGAATTGAGTGTATTCTGGCCCATTACTCATGATTTCGTTGTAGTGCAGCTTAATACGTCAGAACACTGGCGTATTAAACACGAATTGGGAGTATTGCAGTTTAGTACGCCAAAACTCGTTGTATTCTGGCATATTACTCACAAATTCATTGTACTGAAGCTTACTACACTAGAATTGAATGTATTCCGCCCTATTACACATGATTTCGTTGTAGTGCAGCTTAATACTTCAGAACACTGTCGTATTACACACGAATTGGGTGTATTGCAGTTTAGTACGCCAAAACTCGTTGTATTCTGGCATATTACTCACAAATTCATTGTACTGAAGCTTACTACACTAGAATTGAGTGTATTCTGGCCCATTACACATCATTTCGTTGTATTGCAGCTTAATACTTCAGAACACTGGCGTATTAAACACGAATTGGGAGTATTGCAGTTTAGTACGCCAAAACTCGTTGTATTCTGGGATATTACTCACAAATTCATTGTACTGAAGCTTACTACACTAGAATTGAGTGTATTCTGCCCTATTACACATGATTTCGTTGTATTGCAGCTTAATACATCACAACACTGGCGTATCACATACGAATTGGGTGTATTCCAGTTTAGTACGCCAAAACTCGTTGTATTCTGGCATATTTCTCACACATTCATTGTACTGAAGCTTACTACACTAGAATTGAGTGTATTCTGGCCTATTACACATGATTTCGTTGTAGTGCAGCTTAATACTTCAGAACACTGTCGTATTACACATGAATTGGATGTATTGCAGTTTACTACGTCACAACTCGTTGTATTCTGGCATATTACTCACAAATTCATTGTACTGAAGCTTTCTACACTAGAATTGAGTGTATTCTGGCCCATTACACATGATTTCGTTGTATTGCAGCTTAATACTTCAGAACACTGGCGTATTAAACACGAATTGGGAGTATTGCAGTTTAGTACGCCAAAACTCGTTGTATTCTGGGATATTACTCACAAATTCATTGTACTGAAGCTTACTACACTAGAATTGAGTGTATTCTGGCCTATTACACATGATTTCGTTGTAGTGCAGCTTAATACTTCAGAACACTGTCGTATTACACATGAATTGGATGTATTGCAGTTTACTACGTCGCAACTCGTTGTATTCTGGCATATTACTCACATATTCATTGTACTGAAGCTTTCTACACTAGAATTGAGTGTATTCTGGCCCATTACACATGATTTCGTTGTATTGCAGCTTAATACTTCAGAACACTGGCGTATTAAACACGAATTGGGAGTATTGCAGTTTAGTACGCCAAAACTCATTGTATTCTGGCATATTAATCATAAATTCATTGCACTGAAGCTTACTACACTAGAATTGAGTGTACACTAGCCTATTGCACATGATTCCATTGTATTGCAGCTTAATACATCACAACATTGGCGTATCACATACGAATTGGGTGTATTCCAGTTTAGTACGCCAAAACTCGTTGTATTCTGGCATATTACTCACACATTCATTGTACTGAAGCTTACTACACTAGAATTGAGTGTATTCTGGCCTATTACACATGATTTCGTTGTAGTGCAGCTTAATACGTCAGAACACTGGCGTATTAAACACGAATTGGGAGTATTGCAGTTTAGTACGCCAAAACTCGATGTATTCTGGCATATTACTCACAAATTCATTGTACTGAAGCTTACTACACTATAATTGAGTGTATTCTGCCCTATTACACATGATTTCGTTGTAGTGCAGCTTAATACTTCAGAACACTGTCGTATTACACACGAATTAGGTGTATTGCAGTTTACTACGTCACAACTCGTTGTATTCTGGCATATTACTCACAAATTCATTGTACTGAAGCTTTCTACACTAGAATTGAGTGTATTCTAGCCTATTCCACATGATTTCGTTGTAGTGCAGCTTAATACGTCAGAACACTGGCGTATTAAACACGAATTGGGAGTATTGCAGTTTAGTACGCCAAAACTCGTTGTATTCTGGCATATTACTCACAAATTCATTGTACTGAAGCTTACTACACTAGAATTGAGTGTATTCCGCCCTATTACACATGATTTCGTTGTAGTGCAGCTTAATACTTCAGAACACTGTCGTATTACACACGAATTGGGTGTATTGCAGTTTAGTACGCCAAAACTCGTTGTATTCTGGCATATTACTCACAAATTCATTGTACTGAAGCTTTCTACACTAGAATTGAGTGTATTCTAGCCTATTCCACATGATTTCGTTGTAGTGCAGCTTAATACGTCAGAACACTGGCGTATTAAACACGAATTGGGAGTATTGCAGTTTAGTACGCCAAAACTCGTTGTATTCTGGCATATTACTCACAAATTCATTGTACTGAAGCTTACTACACTAGAATTGAGTGTATTCCGCCCTATTACACATGATTTCGTTGTAGTGCAGCTTAATACTTCAGAACACTGTCGTATTACACACGAATTGGGTGTATTGCAGTTTAGTACGCCAAAACTCGTTGTATTCTGGCATATTACTCACAAATTCATTGTACTGAAGCTTTCTACACTAGAATTGAGTGTATTCTGGCCCATTACACATGATTTCGTTGTATTGCAGCTTAATACTTCAGAACACTGGCGTATTAAACACGAATTGGGAGTATTGCAGTTTAGTACGCCAAAACTCGTTGTATTCTGGGATATTACTCACAAATTCATTGTACTGAAGCTTACTACACTAGAATTGAGTGTATTCTGCCCTATTACACATGATTTCGTTGTATTGCAACATAATACGTCAGAACACTGTCGTATTACACATGAATTGGATGTATTGCAGTTTACTACGTCACAACTCGTTGTATTCTGGCATATTACTCACAAATTCATTGTACTGAAGCTTTCTACACTAGAATTGAGTGTATTCTGGCCCATTACACATGATTTCGTTGTATTGCAGCTTAATACTTCAGAACACTGGCGTATTAAACACGAATTGGGAGTATTGCAGTTTAGTACGCCAAAACTCATTGTATTCTGGCATATTAATCATAAATTCATTGCACTGAAGCTTACTACACTAGAATATAGTGTACACTAGCCTATTGCACATGATTCCGTTGTATTGCAGCTTAATACATCACAACACTGGCGTATCACATACGAATTGGGTGTATTCCAGTTTAGTACGCCAAAACTCGATGTATTCTGGCATATTACTCACAAATTCATTGTACTGAAGCTTTCTACACTAGAATTGAGTGTATTCTGGCCCATTACACATGATTTCGTTGTATTGCAGCTTAATACTTCAGAACACTGGCGTATTAAACACGAATTGGGAGTATTGCAGTTTAGTACGCCAAAACTCGTTGTATTCTGGCATATTACTCACACATTCATTGTACTGAAGCTTACTACACTAGAATTGAGTGTATTCTGGCCTATTACACATGATTTCGTTGTAGTGCAGCTTAATACTTCAGAACACTGTCGTATTACACATGAATTGGATGTATTGCAGTTTACTACGTCACAACTCGTTGTATTCTGGCATATTACGCACAAATTCATTGTACTGAAGCTTTCTACACTAGAATTGAGTGTATTCTGGCCCATTACACATGATTTCGTTGTATTGCAGCTTAATACTTCAGAACACTGGCGTATTAAACATGAATTGGGAGTATTGCAGTTTAGTACGCCAAAACTCGTTGTATTCTGGGATATTACTCACAAATTCATTGTACTGAAGCTTACTACACTAGAATTGAGTGTATTCTGCCCTATTACACATGATTTCGTTGTATTGCAATATAATACGTCAGAACACTGGCGTATTACACAAGAATTGGGAGTATTGCAGTTTAGTACGCCAAAACTCGTTGTATTCTGGGACATTGCTCATAAATTCATTGTACTGAAGCTTACTACACTAGAATTCAGTGTATTCTGGCCTATTACACATGATTTCGTTGTATTGCAGCTTAATACGTAAGAACACTGGCGTATAAACACGAATTGGGTGTATTGCAGTTTAGTATGCCAAAACTCGTTGTATTCTGGCATATTAGTCATAAATTCATTGCACTGAAGCTTACTACACTAGAATTGAGTGTACACTAGCCTATTGCACATGATTCCGTTGTATTGCAGCTTAATACATCACAACACTGGCGTATCACATACGAATTGGGTGTATTCCAGTTTAGTACGCCAAAACTCGTTGTATTCAGGCATATTACTCACAAATTCATTGTACTGAAGCTTACTACACTAGAATTGAGTGTATTCTGGCCTATTACACATGATTTCGTTGTAGTGCAGCTTAATACGTCAGAACACTGGCGTATTAAACACGAATTGGGAGTATTGCAGTTTAGTACGCCAAAACTCGATGTATTCTGGCATATTGCTCACAAATTCATTGTACTGAAGCTTACTACAATAGAATTAAGTGTATTCTGGTCTATTACACATGATTTCGTTGTATTGCAGCTAAATACGTCAGAATACTGGCGTATAAACACGAATTGGGTGTACTGCAGTTTAGTACGCCAAAACTCGTTGTATTCTGGGATATTACTCACAAGTTCATTGCACTGAAGCTTACTACACTAGAACTGAGGGTATTCCGGCCTATTACACATGATTTCGTTGTACTGCAGCTTAATACGTCAGAACACTGGCGTATTACACAAGAATTGGGAGTATTGCAGTTTAGTACGCCAAAACTCGTTGTATTCTGGGACATTACACATAAATTCATTGTACTGAAGCTTACTACACTAGAATTGAGTGTATTCCGCCATATTACACATGATTTCGTTGTAGTGCAGCTTAATACTTCAGAACACTGTCGTATTACACACGAATTGGGTGTATTGCAGTTTAGTACGCCAAAACTCGTTGTATTCTGGAATATTACACACAAATTCATTGTACTGAAGCTTACTACACTAGAATTGAGTGTATTCTGGCCTATTACACATGATTTCGTTGTAGTGCAGCTTAATACTTCAGAACACTGGCGTATTACACATGAATTGGATGTATTGCAGTTTACTACGTCACAACTCGTTGTATTCTGGAATATTACTCACAAATTCATTGTACTGAAGCTTACTACACTAGAATTGAGTGTATTATGGCCCATTACACATGATTTCGTTGTATTGCAGCTTAATACTTCAGAACACTGGCGTATTAAACAAGAATTGGGAGTATTGCAGTTTAGTACGCCAAAACTCGTTGTATTCTGGGATATTACTCACAAATTCATTGTACTGAAGCTTACTACACTAGAATTGAGTGTATTCTGGCCCATTACACATGATTTCGTTGTATTGCAGCTTAATACTTCAGAACACTGGCGTATTAAACACGAATTGGGAGTATTGCAGTTTAGTACGCCAAAACTCGTATTCTGGAATATTACTCACAAGTTCATTGCACTCAAGCTTGCTACACTAGAATTGAGTGTATTCTGCCCTATTACACATGATTTCGTTGTATTGCAGCATAATACGTCAGAACACTGGCGTATTACACAAGAATTGGGAGTATTGCAGTTTAGTACGCCAAAACTCGTTGTATTCTGGGACATTACTCATAAATTCATTGTACTGAAGCTTACTACACTAGAAATAACTGTATTCTGGCCTATTACACATGATTTCGTTGTATTGGAGCTTAATACGTCAGAACACTGGCGTATAAACACGAATTGGGTGTACTGCAGTTTAGTACGCCAAAACTCGTTGTATTCTGGAATATTACTCACAAATTCATTGTACTGAAGCTTACTACACTAGAATTGAGTGTATTCTGGCCTATTACACATGATTTCGTTGTAGTGCAGCTTAATACTTCAGAACACTGTCGTATTACACATGAATTGGGTGTATTGCAGTTTACTACGTCACAACTCGTTGTATTCTGGCATATTACTCACAAATTCATTGTACTGAAGCTTACTACACTAGAATTGAGTGTATTCCGCCCTATTACACATTCTTTCGTTGTAGTGCAGCTTAATACGTCAGAACACTGGCGTATTAAACACGAATTGGGAGTATTGCAGTTTAGTACGCCAAAACTCGTTGTATTCTGGCATATTACTCACAAATTCATTGTACTGAAGCTTACTACACTAGAATTGAGTGTATTCCGCCCTATTACACATGATTTCGTTGTAGTGCAGCTTAATACTTCAGAACACTGTCGTATTACACACGAATTGGGTGTATTGCAGTTTAGTACGCCAAAACTCGTTGTATTTTGGAATATTACTCACAAATTCATTGTACTGAAGCTTACTACACTAGAATTGAGTGTATTCTGGCCTATTACACATGATTTCGTTGTAGTGCAGCTTAATACTTCAGAACACTGTCGTATTACACATGAATTGGATGTATTGCAGTTTACTACGTCACAACTCGTTGTATTCTGGCATATTACTCACAAATTCATTGTACTGAAGCTTTCTACACTAGAATTGAGTGTATTCTGGCCCATTACACATGATTTCGTTGTATTGCAGCTTAATACTTCAGAACACTGGCGTATTAAACACGAATTGGGAGTACTGCAGTTTAGTACGCCAAAACTCGTTGTATTCTGGCATATTACTCACAAATTCATTGTACTGAAGCTTACTACACTAGAATTGAGTGTATTCTGGCCTATTACACATGATTTCGTTGTAGTGCAGCTTAATACTTCAGAACACTGTCGTATTACACATGAATTGGATGTATTGCAGTTTACTACGTCACAACTCGTTGTATTCTGGCATATTACTCACAAATTCATTGTACTGAAGCTTTCTACACTAGAATTGAGTGTATTCTGGCCCATTACACATGATTTCGTTGTATTGCAGCTTAATACTTCAGAACACTGGCGTATTAAACACGAATTGGGAGTATTGCAGTTTAGTACGCCAAAACTCGTTGTATTCTGGGATATTACTCACAAATTCATTGTACTGAAGCTTACTACACTAGAATTGAGTGTATTCTGCCCTATTACACATGATTTCGTTGTATTGCAACATAATACGTCAGAACACTGTCGTATTACACATGAATTGGATGTATTGCAGTTTACTACGTCACAACTCGTTGTATTCTGGCATATTACTCACAAATTCATTGTTCTGAAGCTTTCTACACTAGAATTGAGTGTATTCTGGCCCATTACACATGATTTCGTTGTATTGCAGCTTAATACTTCAGAACACTGGCGTATTAAACACGAATTGGGAATATTGCAGTTTAGTACGCCAAAACTCATTGTATTCTGGCATATTAATCATAAATTCATTGCACTGAAGCTTACTACACTAGAATTGAGTGTACACTAGCCTATTGCACATGATTCCGTTGTATTGCAGCTTAATACATCACAACACTGGCGTATCACATACGAATTGGGTGTATTCCAGTTTAGTACGCCAAAACTCGTTGTATTCTGGCATATTACTCACACATTCATTGTACTGAAGCTTACTACACTAGAATTGAGTGTATTCTGGCCTATTACACATGATTTCGTTGTAGTGCAGCTTAATACGTCAGAACACTGGCGTATTAAACACGAATTGGGAGTATTGCAGTTTAGTACGCCAAAACTCGTTGTATTCTGGCATATTACTCACAAATTCATTGTACTGAAGCTTACTACACTAGAATTGAGTGTATTCCGCCCTATTACACATGATTTCGTTGTAGTGCAGCTTAATACTTAAGAACACTGTCGTATTACACACGAATTGGGTGTATTGCAGTTTAGTACGCCAAAACTCGTTGTATTTTGGAATATTACTCACAAATTCATTGTACTGAAGCTTACTACACTAGAATTGAGTGTATTCTGGCCTATTACACATGATTTCGTTGTAGTGCAGCTTAATACTTCAGAACACTGTCGTATTACACATGAATTGGATGTATTGCAGTTTACTACGTCACAACTCGTTGTATTCTGGCATATTACTCACAAATTCATTGTACTGAAGCTTTCTACACTAGAATTGAGTGTATTCTGGCCCATTACACATGATTTCGTTGTATTGCAGCTTAATACTTCAGAACACTGGCGTATTAAACACGAATTGGGAGTATTGCAGTTTAGTACGCCAAAACTCGTTGTATTCTGGGATATTACTCACAAATTCATTGTACTGAAGCTTACTACACTAGAATTGAGTGTATTCTGCCCTATTACACATGATTTCGTTGTATTGCAACATAATACGTCAGAACACTGTCGTATTACACATGAATTGGATGTATTGCAGTTTACTACGTCACAACTCGTTGTATTCTGGCATATTACTTACAAATTCATTGTACTGAAGCTTTCTACACTAGAATTGAGTGTATTCTGGCCCATTACACATGATTTCGTTGTATTGAAGCTTAATACTTCAGAACACTGGCGTATTAAACACGAATTGGGAGTATTGCAGTTTAGTACGCCAAAACTCATTGTATTCTGGCATATTAATCATAAATTCATTGCACTGAAGCTTACTACACTAGAATTGAGTGTACACTAGCCTATTGCACATGATTCCGTTGTAGTGCAGCTTAATACAGCACAACACTGGCGTATCACATACGAATTGGGTGTATTCCAGTTTAGTACGCCAAAACTCGTTGTATTCTGGCATATTACTCACACATTCATTGTACTGAAGCTTACTACACTAGAATTGAGTGTATTCTGGCCTATTACACATGATTTCGTTGTAGTGCAGCTTAATACGTCAGAACACTGGCGTATTAAACACGAATTGGGAGTATTGCAGTTTAGTACGCCAAAACTCGATGTATTCTGGCATATTACTCACAAATTCATTGTACTGAAGCTTACTACACTAGAATTGAGTGTATTCTGCCCTATTACACATGATTTCGTTGTAGTGCAGCTTAATACTTCAGAACACTGTCGTATTACACACGAATTGGGTGCATTGCAGTTTACTACGTCACAACTCGTTGTATTCTGGCATATTACTCACAAATTCATTGTACTGTAGCTTTCTACACTAGAATTGAGTGTATTCTGGCCCATTACACATGATTTCGTTGTATTGCAGCTTAATACTTCAGAACACTGGCGTATTAAACACGAATTGGGAGTATTGCAGTTTAGTACGCCAAAACTCGTTGTATTCTGGCATATTACTCACAAATTGGGTGTAGTGCAGCTTATTACACCAGATATTTTATTCTGGACACACGAGTTTGGTGTATTGTAGCTTACTACGTCAGAATTCGGTGTATTCTGCCATATTTCACTAATTCAATGTACTGAAAGCTTACTCCACTAGAATTGAGTGCATTCTGGCCTAATACACATGATTTCGTTGTTTTGCAGCTTACTTCGTCAGAACACTGCCGTATTACACACAAATTAGGTGTCTTGCTGTTTAGTACGTCAAAACTCGGTGTATTCTGGCATATTACTCACAAATTCATTGTACTGAAGCTTACTACACTAGAAATGAGTGTATTCTGGCCTATTACACATGATTTCGTTGTAGTGCAGCTTAATACGTCAGAACACTGGCGTATTAAACACGAATTGGGAGTATTGCAGTTTAGTATGCCAAAACTCGTTGTATTCTGGCATATTACTCACAAATTCATTGTACTGAAGCTTACTACACTAGAATTGAGTGTATTCTAGCCTATTGCACATGATTTCGTTGTATTTCAGATTAATACGTCAGAACAATGGCGTATTACACAAGAATTGGGTGTATTGCAGTTTAGTACGCCAAAACTCATTGTATTCTGGGATATTACTCATAAATTCATTGTACTGTAGCTTACTACAATAGAATTAAGTGTATTCTGGTCTATTACACATGATTTCGTTGTATTGCAGCTAAATACGTCAGAATACTGGCGTATAAACACGAATTGGGTGTACTGCAGTTTAGTACGCCAAAACTCGTTGTATTCTGGGACATTACACATAAATTCATTGTACTGAAGCTTACTACACTAGAATTGAGTGTATTCCGCCATATTACACATGATTTCGTTGTAGTGCAGCTTAATACTTCAGAACACTGTCGTATTAAACACGAATTGGGAGTATTGCAGTTTAGTACGCCAAACCTCGTTGTATTCTGGCATATTACTCACAAATTCATTGCACTGAAGCTTACTACACTAGAATTGAGTGTATTCTATCCTATTGCACATGGTTTCGTTGTATTGCAGATTAATACGTCAGAACACTGGCGTATTACACTAGAATTGGGTGTATTGCAGTTTAGTACGCCAAAACTCGTTGTATTCTGGGAAATTACTCACAAATTCATTGTACTGAAGCTTACTACACTAGAATTGAGCGTATTCTGCCCTATTACACATGATTTCGTTGTACTGCAGCTTAATACGTCAGAACACTGGCGTATTACACAAGAATTGGGAGTATTGCAGTTTAGTACGCCAAAACTCGTTGTATTCTGGGACATTACACATACATTCATTGTACTGAAGCTTACTACACTAGAATTGAGTGTATCCCGCCATATTACACATGATTTCGTTGTAGTGCAGCTTAATACTTCAGAACACTGTATACACACGAATTGTGTGTACTGCAGTTTAGTACGCCAAAACTCGTTGTATTCTGGAATATTACTCACAAGTTCATTGCACTGAAGCTTACTACACTAGAATTGAGTGTATTCTACCCTATTACACATGATTTCGTTGTATTGCAGCATAATACGTCAGAACACTGCGTATTACACAAGAATTGGGAGTATTGCAGTTTAGTACGCCAAAACTCGTTGTATTCTGGGACATTACTCATAAATTCCTTGTACTGAAGCTTACTACAGTAGAAGTCTGTGTATTCTGGCCTTTTACACATGATTTCGTTGTATTGCAGCTTAATACGTCAGAACACTGTATACACACGAATTGTGTGTACTGCAGTTTAGTACGCCAAAACTCGTTGTATTCTGGAATATTACTCACAAGTTCATTGCACTGAAGCTTACTACACTAGAATTGAGTGTATTCTACCCTATTACACATGATTTCGTTGTATTGCAGCATAATACGTCAGAACACTGCGTATTACACAAGAATTGGGAGTATTGCAGTTTAGTACGCCAAAACTCGTTGTATTCTGGGACATTACTCATAAATTCATTGTACTGAAGCTTACTACACTAGAAATAAGTGTATTCTGGCCTATTACACATGATTTCGTTGTATTGCAGCTTAATACGTCAGAACACTGGCGTATTACAACAGAATTGTGTGTATTGCAGTTTAGTACGCCAAAACTTGTTGTATTCTGGTATTATTACTCACAAATTCATTGTACTGAAGCTTACTACACTAGAATTGAGTGTATTCTGGCCTATTACACATGATTTCGTTGTAGTGCAGCGTAATACGTCAGAACACTGGCGTATTAAACACGAATTGGGAGTATTGCAGTTTAGTACGCCAAAACTCGTTGTATTCTGGCATATTACTCACAAATTCATTGTACTAAAGCTTACTACACTAGAATTGAGTGTATTCTGCCCTATTACACATGATTTCGTTGTAGTGCAGCTTAATACGTCAGAACACTGGCGTATTAAACACGAATTGGGTGTATTGCAGTTTACTACGTCACAACTCGTTGTATTCTGGCATATTACTCACAAATTCATTGTACTGAAGCTTACTACACTATAATTGAGTGTATTATAGCCTATTGCACACGATTTCGTTGTTTTGCAGCTTAATACTTCAGAATACTGGCGTATTACACACACATTAGGTCTCTTGCTGTTTAATACGTCAAAACTCGGTGTATTCTGGCATATTACTCACAAATTGGGTGTAGTGCAGCTTATTACACCAGATATTTTATTCTGGACATACGAGTTTGGTGTATTGTAGCTTACTACGTCAGAATTCGGTGTATTCTGCCATATTTCACTAATTCAATGTACTGAAAGGTTACTCCACTAGAATTGAGTGCATTCTGGCCTAATACACATGATTTCGTTGTTTTGCAGCTTACTTCGTCAGAACACTGGCGTATTACACACAAATTAGGTGTCTTGCTGTTTAGTACGTCAAAACTCGGTGTATTCTGGCATATTACTCACAAATTCATTGTACTGACGCTTACTACACTAGAATTGGGTGTATTCTGGCCTATTACACATGATTTCGTTGTATTGCAGCTTAATACGTCAGAACACTGGCGTATTACACACAAATTAGGTTTCTTGCTGTTTAGTACATCAAAACTCGGTGTATTCTGGCATATTACTCACAAATTCATTGTACTGAAGCTTACTACACTAGAATTTAGTGTATTCTGGCCTATTACATATGATTTCGTTGTATTGCAGCTTAATACGTTAGAACACGGGCGTATTACACACTAATTAAGTCTCTTGTTTTTTAGAACGTTAAAACTTGGTGTATTCTGGCATATTACTCACAAATTGGTGCACTGAAGCTTACGCCACTAGAATTGAGTGTATTCTAACATATTACACATGATTTCGTTGTATTGCAGCTTAACACTTCAGAATACTAGCGTATTACACACAAATCAAGTATCTTTCTGTTTAGTACGTCAAACCTCGGTGTATTCTAGCACATTACTAACAAATTGGGTGTACTGCAGCATACTACACCAGAAATTGTATTCTGAACACACGAGTTTGGTGTATTTTAGCTTACTTCGCCAGAACTCGGTATATTCTGGCATATTACTCACAAATTGGGTGTAGTGCAGTTTATTACATCAGAAATTTTATTCTGGACACACGAGTTTGGTGTATTGTATCTTACTACGTCAGAACTGGGTGTATTCTGCCATATTACTCACAAATTCTATGTACTGAAGCTTACTACACTAGAATTGGGTGTATTCTGGCCTATTACACATGAATTCGTTGTATTGCAGCTAAATACTTTAGAACTCTGGCGTATTACACACACATTAGGTCTCTTGCTGTTTAGAACGTTAAAACTCGGTGTATTCTGGCATATTACTCACAAATTGGTTGCACTGAAGCTTACTCCACTAGAATTGAGTGTATTCTAGCCTATTACAGATGATTTCGTTGTATTGCAGCTTAATACTTCAGAATACTGGCGTATTACACACAAATTAGGTGTCTTGCTGTTTAGTACGTCAAAACTCGGTGTATTCTGGCATATTACTCACAAATTGCATGTAGTGCAGCTTATTACACCAGAAATTTTATTCTGGACACACGATTTTGGTATATTGTAGCTTACTACGTCAGAACTCGGTGTATTCTGCCATATTACTCACAAATTCAATGTACTGAAGCTTACTCCACTAGAATTGAATGCATTCTGGCCTAATACACATGATTTAGTTGTTTTGCAGCTTACTTCGTCAGAACACTGGCGTATTACACACAAATTAGGTCTCTTGCTGTATAGTACGTCAAAACTCGGTGTATTCTAGCATATTATTCACAAATTCATTGTACTGAAGCTTACTACACTAGAATTAGGTGTATTCTGGCCTATTACACATGATTTTGTTGTATTGCAGCTTAATACGTTAGAACACGGGCGTATTACAGACAAATTAAGTCTCTTGCTGTTTAGTACGTGAAAACTCGGTGTATTATGGCATATTACTCACAAATTGGGTGTAGTGCAGCTTATTACACCAGAAAATTTATTCTCGACACACGGGTTTGGTGTATTGTAGCTTACTACGTCAGAACTGGGTGTATTCTGCCATATTACTCACAAATTCAATGTACTGAAGCTTACACCACTAGAATTGAGTGCATTCTGGCCTATGCCACATGATTTCATTGTATTGGTGTCTTAGTCTTATTTAAAGGTAGGTATGTATCTAAGTACGTTAAAACTGTTGGGCACCAAATTATAATGTATGTAACTCTAAAGACTACGCTCTCGGCGCCAATGAATTTTTTTTTAATAGCCATAGTTCGTTATATACAACATATGTGATATTGTTAGATATCACTACTGACATATTTGCTTGATAACGAGATGACAAACAGATTTCAAAATTACTTACGTAAAACGCAGGTTTATATATCGCTTCAATGAGACACGATAGACTATAGCTAAAACTAGTAGGTAATGAATGATGCGCAAACAAGAAATCATACAAATTACAGTGCACAAATCATATTGAACGTTACAACCAAACAATCTTTATCAAGACAAAAAAAACATCAAAAGACGACGAATACAAAAATTACCACAACATTCAACGGAAATATGGATCAGATGCCGGAAGGTGAGAAAGTACATAAAAACGTAAATATATGTGGAAACGAAACGAACCAAAAGATGAGTAAATGACGGAACAAAAATAATAAAGACAAAGACCACACCAACCCAGTACTAGACATAAGAGTGGTCGGAATTGAGTCCACAAGGCTTGAGTGTACCATATTAAAAAATGAGACGATTTTCTAGAGCGTACCTAGATCTATTATCGGCGGTGCAAGATCTGATGGCGGTGACCTGAATATCAAAAGCACCATGATGATCATCGCTGATGAATTGTGTGCCCACAGGAGTGGGTGTTCTGTGCTTGATGGAATGAAGATGGTTACAAAAGCAATCGCCCAATCGTAGGCCGGTTTCCCCGATGTACTGTTTGCCACAGCGTTTACATATGATCACGTAAATGACATTACGGGATTCACATGTAAAGGCCTCATCGATGGAGAAAGTGGGCTTGGGAAATTAAATGGAGCGCATCAAGAATTGGTAGAATTGTATTCTTCTTCTATGAATACCTCTAATATGCGGTTGATTCAAAAATGTGTCGCGTGGACTACTAAGTCTTAGACTATTAATAACGTTTATATCATCTCTCTGATATATATATCAACGAGCTCTCCGACTGTTATCATGGTAGTAATGAATTATTTTTCTGCTGTGCATACGATAATAAAATATCGCTATATTGAGTCATTATAATGATATCCACTTAGATAAACGGTAATATTAAAACCGCGCATCTGATCGAGTGTCAGCGTTTCCTACTTACTGTGTAATTACACGATCAATAGTACTGCGGGGACTTCGTAATTCGAACGCAGACACAACGATTACATTTTATTGCCACGGGGAACATTATCTATAGTCTTTTCCCAGGTGGTCTGTGATCCACTCTTGCTGTTAAGCGTATGTCCTTAGAGTATTAGAGCTAGAGCTTTCGTTCTGAAGCAAGATGCGTGGCATCCACTATGCTATCACCGTGTCTGTTCAGGATGTCCCTGACGTTTTCTATCCATCTTTTCCCTGGTCTCTGGCTTTGTACCCTGATCTCATTTGGTTATATTCTTGTACGGGCAACTTTTCGTGATGCATTTTTATAATATGGCCAAACCACTTTATCTGTTCTATCTCTATGTAATCTGTACAAGATATTATACCTATTCTTTCCCTGATATATTCATTTCGTAATCTATCAAGCCTGGTAACCTCAGCAGCTTTCCTCACGCATTTCATCTCACGTCTCTATCTTTCTATAATGTGAAGATGAGAGATACCAGGTTTGGCACTGGTAACACAGTGTTCGCAGAAATATACTGTAGATAATTTGTCTCTTGACTTCCATCTCGATCTTGGAATGAAGAAGTAGTGGTGACCATTGGTATTTTACTGCATTTGCCTTTTGACATCTTATCTCTATTTCTCTATCGAGTCTTCCATTTTCTGTAAAAATACTACAGAGATATTTGAACTCTTGTTATTTTTTTACTCCTATAATTGTAACAGGATGAGCACCCAGTATCCCTTGAGCCAACGGCTCGTACAGAGTGAGCACCTCTGTTCCCTTGAGACCCAATTGTTCCTACAGTGTGAGCCCCGTTGCCCTTTGAGCAAAACGGTTGATGAGAAAAAATCGTTTTGAAAATAACTGAGTATAAAGGCGACCACAGGTCTGGTCTGCCTCCTGGGAAACGCAATTAGCATCAAAGCTTCTCGTTGAGAAATATCCTCTGAACAGTTACATAACCGATAGGTAAACTTAGCGATACAATATAACGGGTGCAAAGACTTTTGTCAAATACATGCGGTTCACCGAAGAATTCCCCGCTCGGCTAAGACCAGGTGCCTAGACGAATATCACACCATTCGAATGTACCGGGAAAACTACGTAACGTTGCAATTGATCTAGCAGGTCTTACGGAAGAAATAGGCCTAGGACAAGTCAACTGACCATAGATTGGGAGACTGTTAATTGAGCTGAGGACCAGGTGTTTTACCCAGAAGTAATTAGATTGCGTATGTATTAGAATGTAATGTCAAGCCTGACCTTTGATGTCAATGTGTTAAGGTCATATAAAGTTTGAGAAGTTTGAACATCAGTGACAGTTAGTGACTACAGAGGGGCGTTCCTAATTTAGAGACAGGAGCTTTACATGTTTGTATGAGGGATTCTAGGAATATGCTAAAAAAAGACCAATGAGAGAGAATGTCTCAAAATATAGTTGAAGATATTCTATCTTAGAGAGAAGATAGGCGGGACTATCTTCGTGAGATAAAAGAGGATGTATTTGTATGATACAGGACTCTCGGTAGGGGACTTCACCCCAGAAGCGCTCTGGGACTCACACTCTGACTCGCTGACTCTCGACTAGGACACCGGTCCTGGTCTTACGTCAGCCCTTAGTAACTCAAGAGTTCGACTAGACTCCAGGCTCTCACTCTGGACTAGGACTTCGGAGGATTAGACGGAGGATTCGAGTGGACTCTGAGCTCTGATCTCCTGTCCCGTGTCTTGTCTAGTGAAGACACAATGTTTGAGACTACTACTTGAGACTGGAGTTGAATGGACACAGTCCCCACGAGAAATAGATAATTCAGTCAGTTCTAGGAGTCCGTTCCTAGGACTTAGTTTAGCAGCCAAGAAACCGAAGAAACAAACCACAGGGTTCGTATATCTAGTCGCAAGTCAGATGCAAGTTAAGCTGGCTAGAATACAGTGTTCGCTAGTTAGCGTAGACTTAGAGAGATAGTTGATGTCTCTGTGATTTCACGTGTAAGGTGTATAATTACTAGATCAGGTTGTGTGGATTCCAAGATAAGTTAGAACTCGGCCAGTTCACAAGTTGTCTTAGAGTTACAGAGACGTTTTGAAACCTGTGATTTCATGATTTCAATGCATATAATTGCTGGTAATTGTTTCTTGTCACTGTAAATAAACTGTGTTGGCGATCTCTCGAGGAGAGACGCCACAAAATATACTCTTGAGACTTGGTTGCTTGCTGTTAACGAGTTATACGTATAACATGAGAGGATTGATTGGTCGTGATAGTTCACAAGTCATCCACAGGTACTAAGCTGGGCACGGCACCAGTATTCCAGCAAGTTCCCTACGAGATGCAGAAAGCAGCTGTTAGTTTACTGTCACAGATATTGTGACTTCGTCATCACCATACATACCCTCTGTCACACCAAGTGCAAAGCTCGTTACTGTCACATAGTGTCTATCTGTATGTATAGTGGACTTGGTGTTCTGCATATTTTCATAGTTTCCATCTTTTGTGTATTGATTGATCTTCATGTTGTATTTTCTACATGTTGCAGATAGTGAGCTAACATGATTTTGTAGTTGTTCTTCGTTTTCGTTTTTTCCGATCGTCTGCGAAAGGTAGTTCATCTATTTCATTGTTTATGTGCTCTGAGTTTTCTTGTTCTGAGTCGGCGATGTTAACCTCTGTACTTTTTGCCTCTATTATTTTCTGTCTATGTATATACTGAATAGCAAAGCTGAGAGCACGAAACCTTGACGCACTCCAGTTTTTGTATCAAATGCGTATGTGATACCATATGATGTTCTTACTACACATTGGCAGTCCTTATGCAAAGATCTTATACTTTCTAACAGTTGTCCTTTGATACAATACATTTCTGAAGTTTCACATAGTACGTCTCTGTTGACTCTATCAAACGCCTTCTCTTGATCTTTAAATATTGTTGTATTATATCGCTCTCTCACTGATTTGTCTCAGCGTGAACAAGGGTCTTTGCAGCTAACCCCTCTTCTGTAGTTACGTTGCGAGGAGCTCAATTGTTGTTCGACGAGGTTTCGTGTCCGTTGTTCTATTATCTTTGCATAAATTTTTCCGGTGTTGCTTAATAACAAGATGACTCGGTATGTTTCGCACTCTCTTTTGTTGCCCTTGTTGTTCCACAATGGTACGATTACAGACTTGTGCTAGTCCTCTGGGACTTCACTTTCTTTCCACGCTATTATGAATATTCTCTGGATAAATTTTACCCCAATATCTTTGCATGATTTAATGGCTTCGTTGGGAATGCCATCCGCGACTGGTGATTGTATATTTTGACTATTATTGATAGCCATTTCTTTTTCTTTGCTTAACATTCCTGGCTATGTGATGTCTTTGTCTATTCCTTTATATATATGATACACAATCAGGGATCTTCTATTTCCTGATGACTGTGCCCTAAATGCTAACTCTGAGGCTGATCTACAGTGTAGTATAAATTCTCGAGACTAACGGGAATTGAACCAGTCCGTTCAACGGCACCAAATCGCCTAGCAACAATTGCACACGCGTTCTTCCGTACTTGACTAACCGCATCTCCAAAAAAAAGATGCGATTTCGTCAAGCCATTCAAACCGTGCACACAAAGTCACCCGAACGGACCGATCGAGGCAAGGACTATTACAACAACAACACACATCCCGTACAGGTATTGAAATATCCTCAGTAACAACACACATATAACATAATATCTGTATTAGTTATACAAGGGCCGAAATGTCTTCTTGTAAACATGGATAACATATATAGACAATACAATTTTGCTTCAAATAATTGTTTATACAAGTAAATTTTAAGTAGGAAGCCAGAGGACAATTTTAAAAATTCTTGAGACTAACGGGAATTGAACCAGTCCGTTCAACGGCACCAAATCGGCTAGCAACAATTGCACACGCGTTCTTCCGTACTTGACTAACCGCATCTCCAAAAAAAGATGCGATTTCATCAAGCCATTCAAATCGTGCACACAAAGTCACCCGAACGGACCAATCGAGACAAGGACTATTACAACAACAACAAACATCCCGTACAGGTATTGAAATATCCTCAGTAACAACAAACATATAATATAATATCCGTATTAGTTATACAAGGGCCGATAGGTCTTCTTGTAAACATGGATAACATATATAGACAATACAATTTTGCTTCAAATTGTTTATACACTTCCTACTTAAAATTTACTTGTATAAACAATTATTTGAAGCAAAATTGTATTGCATTTTCATACAAATTGTCTCAGAAAAGTTATGAACATCAGATGGCAAGACAAGATTCCAGATACCACTGTCCTTGATAGAGCTGGTATCCCAAGCATTGACACGATCATGATGCAGACACAGATTCGTTCGGCAGGTCATTTGGTGCGTTTGCGAGACCATCGTCTGCCAAAGATACTCATCTATGGTGAGCTAGAGAAGGGCACACGATCTCAAGGTGGCCAAAAGAAGCGCTACAAGGACTCGTTAAAGAACGCACTAAAAGCTATTGAAATAGACCACGATACATGGGAAGAACTTGCACAAAATATGTCTACATGGCGTTCTAAAATAAAAAAAGAGCGCATCATCTTGTGAAAAGAAGAGAAATGCAGCAGCTCAACAGCGGAGAGCAGCTAGAAAGTCACTGATAGACAAGATCCGTCTACAGTCGTCATTCCATGTCCAAACTGTCCAAGGACATTTACAGCTTGAATAGGGCTCATTAGTCATCTACGAACTCATAATCAGAGACATTACTAAAATTGAATTTTCAAAAGTGGATGTAACAAAAGGTCATCATCACTTGTGATGGACGAACAACATATGTATGATGCGTCAGAATGTTAGGATTATACAGTTCGTGGAAGTATTCCTTCCACCTATTTTTTTTATCATTTCCATTATGTAGAGGTATTCCATCTCTGCTGTTTATTATTGCAGTTGGGTTGTAGCTTTCTTTTCTCATTTTCATTGCGTTTATAAATTTAATGAAATTTCTAGGGTTATTCTTACATAGGCCCATTAGGTGTTCTCCATATTTGCGCCAGGAATTCTCTTTGGCTTCTTTGACTATTCTTTTCGTATTTCTTCTAGCTAGTCTGTACTGCACATAATCACTGGAAACATACGTATTATAAATTCAAAAAAATATACGTGTTCAAATTAAACTCACGTTCTCAAATTGACACTTCAAGTTAACGTCGTAATTTGTGCATTCAACAATTACATTGTAAGCAGTTTTCACGTTGTAATTATGTGCAAACAGAATTTCTGCGATATAATTTTGAATTATGGCTATGACATATTTTAGAACACCATTATAGATTTTCTATTTAATTTTGGCTATAAAATACAGTACATTACCGTATTAATTTACAGTTTCAAAAATCTCTTCTAGAGAATTTCTTCTCTCACAATCTTGACATCAACAGGTAAATATATTTATATTTTAGTCAGAGAGAGACTGTCAGACACATATATAGATGGATAGATGGACAGATAGACAGACAGACAAACATACAGACAGACAGATAGACAGACATATAGATAGACAGATAGATATATATCGTTTATCTAAACGAATGTATATGTATTATTTTTCGGGAGATAGCGACCAAGAATGATTGTTTGTATGTGCGGTTTGGGAGCGCGCACACGTGTGTGAGTATGTGTGTGTGATAGCATAACTTGACTTTCTCACACATATACCTTCTATTGTTGTCAATTCTGTAAAAGAACATTTTGTGCGCGCATTGGACTTGTTAGTCATTTAAAAACGCACTATTAACTTTATTATTTTATTATTTATTGTTATTATTATTATGGTTGAGTTTTTGGTCATCGTCGATCACGACGGACGAACATCATCATGTTGACGCGTTGATGCGCGAGCGCTTACGTGCGTATTGGCAATTATACTCATATTCTGATAGACACACGTTAACTATTTTTCAATATAGAATAGGTCGGTCTGCATTTCATAGAAATGCAAAGTTGCTCTGTTATTAAATATATATTTTTTTAATAATAAATCACAATATAACTAATAGGTATGTGTACTGTTTATTTCAATATAAACAGGGATACAGTACATATGCCTAGGATGATGGTATATTTACGCACCTTTTTTCACATTTTGTAGTTTCGTCGAGAAGTTCAACATGCCATCCCATGCACTGTGGTCTGTTAACCAGGAATAAAAGTTATCAACTATATCCATTCCCACAAAATCAGCAAACTCATGATGGCGCATTGTAATGTCCGCATCAACATTATACTACTTCTCTGTTATTTTATTCGCCATTTGGTAAGCCAGAATGAGAACAATTGCAATACTACCCCAGTTGATAATGCGTTAGTTTAGTTCATTGACGACAGAGGCAATCATATAACATATATTGTGTTCAGTAATCTCCATATCATTTCTGTAAATAGGTTATAATGTCTATTCAATAGTTGGGTAACACATCTACGTAGAGATTTGCAGTGTACAGAATCATTTTCAGCATAACCATTGAGATTGAGCTCTCTGGCTAGATCAAGAGTTTCTTTGTGAAGATTCGGCCGCTTGTTAATACATAACGACATTATCGTCTGATATACAGTGTCAGCTACTGGTAGTCTATGCGAAGGCCATTATTTTATTATACCTGTGTATGTATGTATGAATTAATGTATGTATGAGGATTGGTATTATTAGCTATGTGTGATGTATATGTCATTGTAGTATATTTTAATTTATTTCATTACCTTTCGTTACAGACATGTTAACCATTAACGACTGGATATACAGAATGTGGGATATAATAAATAGTGATGTAGACGGGTATTGTCAGGGGTATTTATATTGCAGAGACATCCAAACCATAATCAGAATTGTTACAATTTAAAATCACGATTAAAGGAAAATCGATATTACGATATGAGTGACAACATCAGTCACGAGGATTACATAAATATTTTAATAAAGTATTTCGCACGGCGACTTCTCAGTCTGCATCGTATGACCATGAGCATGGATACCTCGTCTCATTTTTAATTATTATTTTAATTATTTTTTTTTTTTTTAGATTACCTTTCAGTGTGATTTAGTTCATATACACGTATATTTACCATAACTGTATTGTTTTTTCTACAACAGTTCATGATGTAAGAGAGTATTCTTAAAAATGTATTAGATTTTATAAATGACCAGCCTCCTTTGCAGTCTGAAGGCTGTCTTCAGCAGTTAGGAAATCAATTAGCCCATTCATGTGTCACGATACGTCTGATGTCTATATCCATAGACATCTAGACAATGCTCTGAGGATAGTACTTTCAGTTTATGAACTTCTTAATTTAGCTTATGACTACATTGTTGATAAATTAGTTCAACACGTAATTTCTAACAGTAGGCCACTGGATTTACACATATTTGTTCATAACGATAATGAATCTACTTCTTCTCTAACTATATAATTTATGCTTCGATGCAGTCAATACAAGAAAAAGAACACAATATACTTGTTATGTCTATTTATTCATGATGTCTTGTATATACTACTATCACTCATGCTATACCTCGCACAAAACCAGAAAAAAAACATGTGACATGCATGCTTCCCATGTCTAGCGCAAGATATTTGCACCACAAAATATTTGTTTAAAATGTAGTCTAGCGTACCAGTGCACAAACTACAGTTTTGCACCACATATTTTGCAACAGAAATGACCTCGTTCTTACCCCTCCTAACTACTATATTGTTCTCATTAACCGATCCCAGCTGTGTTGAATTCTTTCCACAATAACATTTCCTCTGTGCTGGTTCATTTTCCTGTTCTACGTAAATAATGCAACGACTGTGCTTACTTTTTTATTTTACTCCAGAAAATATGTACACATCGTTTGACGGCTACTGGAAATTGGTCATGTCAGGGTGAAATCATTTTTAGTAATAGAAAAAAAAAATCAGGTATAACTCGTCTTTAGCAGTACGAGAGAGGAACGAGTGATTCACCTAGTTATGACATTTTTCTGCATGTTGTATTTGGAACCTCAAATAATGGAGGGCCTCAAATACCTGGGAAAAGAAAAAGGGCAGATCAAGAAGGCGATGGACTGACGACATTAAAGATAACATGAATACATCGTTGTAAAAATCCAAGCCATGAAAGAGAGGGGTTCAGAGAGTTCATAGTTACGACAACGTTCTCGAAAGACTACGTCACATGATATTGGCACCTGAGTGTATGTACATATGGCCTGCATGTTGTGTTGGTTTCGAAAACATGTGTAATAAGCAGATATGTTATGGGTAGGAATACTTATAAAGTAATTTCAGATCACCTTTTATGTGACTGATAGAATCATTGACTGCGATGGTTCTTGAAACTCGAGAAATTTAGACATAGAATATGATACGCGTCAGCTCGCACTATACAAGTGTAAATTAGGCATGTTATCAACCAACCAGAAAAGCAAACTATCCGCATGGCCGCTCTTCGTCATCAGCCAGAAAGGTTGGACTACATATTGCGCTTGACAGTAGTTCAATGATGTATGTTCTATACACAAATTAACCAGCTGGTTATTTGCGACTCAAACATTACATACACATTGTATTTTTTTTTAAATTATGTGATTAACAAAAATGTGCACAGAATATATCTAGAAACAACAAATAAAAATGGTTTGGACACCTTATGAGAATGAACCAGAACCAACCACGTACAAGAACATAAGAATATCCGGATACAGGGCCAGAGGAAGACCTAGAACATGATAGATAGATACCATCAAGACAAGACTGAACACATACGGATTAAACGCAGCCAAGGCGATACATTTGGCCTTGGATAGACAACTAAAGCTCCCAGTAACCACCACCTACGCTAAACGGCAATTGTGGATACTCTGAACTTCACCCATCTGGGAATGAGAAATCGACAATAACAATGTGAACAGGCAATATAACTAATGTCAAGAAATATTAAAGTAATCCACGGAATGTACTTCTTTAAGCTTTAAAAGAAACACAAGTTAGTCAAGATGATTATACAAAACCATTGACATTGGCTTACATATATAGGGAGTTTCCATCACTCATTCTGTCAACATGCAAGAAAGAAGCTGTCGAGATTGGCACTTGAATGTGGGTCTGCAAACGTCAAGTTTACTGCCTTCACGGGATAATATAGTTTATCTCCAAAATCGTTAAAGTCTTGTTTAAACACCCGTAGAATATTTCTTGTGAGTGTGCAGCCAATAACAGATGCATACTGTTGAGATGGCTGTCTGGGGTAGGAGGAATCAAAAGTGAAAGGAAATGTCTGCGTACAGTCTGAGATAATGAGATATGCACCAATTGAGCTTTACTGGAGGGTCTATGGTGTGGTGTTGAAGTAGGCCAACTTACGAGCTTGAAGTTTTATTACGTTTTTTTCCCAATTCGATGAGAGCATTATGTAAAAGATTCTTAAAGTTTAAAGAACATTTATATTTTGTGTGCGGATTTATTGTGTAATTATTCATGTTTTCACAATAAAAATGCATGGCCTTAGATGGGTTTTTTTTGGTTGCTGGTGAAAACATTTGCTCTTCTTGGTTGAGAACACAATTATATTCTAAGCTTTGACCAACGATACAAAATTATACCAAAATATATTGGAGGATATCTTTTTAATCTTATAATTTGACTTCTGAAATCATTTGTACTTCAGTTTTTTTTCCTTTCTTACACTAATAAAAAAATTGGTAGCATATTATATTCAGAACATCGCCATTAACCCAGAATTTTAGTGCTGTAGTGATTTTCAAGGGAATATAAATACGTTTGCCATTTCTTTCTGAACAGTCCGGATGCACAATTGTCTGTGACTGGATTGCAACCCAGTGCCTTTGGCCGTCACAAATCAGTATTGTTACAGCGTTGCTTCCATTAAAATTAACCTTAACACAAAAACTGATCCTTCAAACCATTGATATACAATTAACTTTATTCGACCTGCTCTTAGCATTCATTCAGAACTTTAAAGTATGTCTCTGTCTTTGAATGTTTAATTACAATTTTGATAAATAGCATTTATAAATATACTTTATAATATTTGTGCAGTGTCTAAATTTGATATAACAACATAGGTATGACAACCTTTAACTCTCAATGTTTTACTGCTCATCAACATGTCCAGATACTGTTGTCCTGCCAATATGCATATTATACGTATATGTATAATTGAGTCAACGCCTCTAAAATGTATCATCATACTCAATATGTTATGACATAGGCAGTAGATATTTACACAACTGTACTACTATGTTGGTAGGAAAAGTAGACATTTTGGTAGGCTTCGTAGGCATTTAGACAGTTTGGTAGGCATCCTAGACATTGTGATAGGCATCATAGACATTTATACATTTTTGGTAGACATTGCGGTAGGCATCTTAGATATTTAGACATTTTGATAAGCATCCTAGAAATTTTACTAGAAACTCCCGTACACGTCTGTTTGTTCCTCTTATCATTGCACTGTATGTACTAAATGTGGGTAAGCACATAGCAACTATGCAATGTTTGCAGCGCCTATATGAGGTCTGTGACACACGACTGACAGATCAGGCTCGGAGGCAGTGGTTACTCCCATGTCGTCCATAGAAGAAAATGTACAATACAAACAATGCCTACTATGTCTGTGTCCTTCGTCATCTTCTGTTATGCCTAATTGGAACGTGCAACCCACCCTGGCCTACAACGACCACAACATATGAACATTGACTAGTTACCTACGATTTAGATTGAAGGCCAAGACCAAAATTAAGACGGACATTGTTCGCGACCTCTTGTTCGCCGACGATTGTGCATTAAATGCTACTAGTATGAAAGACATGCAATACAGCACGGAACTCTTTTTTTTGGGCCTGTAATGCGTTCGGTCTCACCATCAGCACCGCGAAGACTTTAGTAATGTATCAACCAGCACCCAGTGTCACCTACGATTTGCTACTACGGTTTCTGAATGTGTCTTTCTTCCTACTAATTTCCTTCTCTCGCATCACTTTCTCTAAGTTACACTTTATAAGCCCGTGTACCTACGGACCTCTTCGATCTTTTATGCACATTAGTCACATCTTGCTTGGTTTGTTCGATTTCTATATCTGCGCCTTTTGTCTCCATCTGTCTCCATTCTATCTCATCCTTTGGGTCACTTTGATCCCCTGTGAACACTATTTACCTTACTACTTGCCGCCACCTTTTTCCATCTACGAGCTTGTGTTACGTCTTATTATTCTTTATTGTCTTTGTCAGCCTGTGGCGGTCGTATTTTTATGTTCCAATTTGGCCCTCGTTCTTTATCCACTTTTCGTTCTTTTCATGACCATTACGTGAGGTGGGACAACACATACTCTGCAAAAAAAGTGTGTGAACATATCATTTCATCACATGTTCTCCTCTGGAATACAATGAGACACGTTTGTAGTTTTTTTTTAAATTATTACATTGTGATCTCATTTCCACTCTCTCGTCCACCACTTTTTCTCGTCATTTTAATGGCGATCTTTTTTCTACTTTGCAGGTCCTTTCCGGATTTGATTTGTTTCCATATATGTTTCTTACCAAGATTTAATCTTTTCCTCCTACTATACTCATATGTTCTTTCCCACGTTAAATACATTGTATGTCTCGTTTTACAATGACGTTTCGACGTGTAGTCGAAACGCCGTCTGTCGCTTGTGTCTCGTGGTTTGTTATGTTATCTAAAATTGATAACACTTGTAGCTAATTCTGTTCATGTTAATGTTTTTTTGTCACCTCAGCCAACCTCCCTTCTCCCCCCTCAAGTTGTTTTTGTCCTAAAACTGAAGCTTTATCTCTGAACTATCTGTGGAGATAAGTTTTTCTCATTTTCCTGCCACTTTCACCTTTTATGCATGATAGAGATCACTGGTACTTTCTAGACTAGCACAGTACTTATTGCCTCATTCTGGGCCCCATAATATAAACTTACGTTTGCAACATTATAATCATAAAAGTAAAGGTATGTCCCATGGCAACAACCTCCCGTTGAGGATGAAGATAACTCTTCATGTACTAAGCCGCAGAAACTATTAATCATAAGATCATGATCAATTACAGGCATTATCCGTAGCAGCAGACAAAGGGAATCTTTGCTGCATCCTTACGGATACCATGCCCTTAACTGCATTGATATCCTTCTTGGCGTTCTTTGTCGACATGTTTCAGACTTCTGTCGATAGTTGTTCCTGGATATTTCATTGATTGTTCTCTGTTTATGTTGGTGCATATGCAGATGACGGTGTGTTAGTAACTGGTTGTGCTTGTTGTTTAACGAGAAGCAGACAATCTTTGCCTTGGTGTGATTAATGACTGCATTGTAGAGGGTGCACTATGGAAATGTTAAAGTTTACTCTGTATGATTTCAATAATTTCGGATCTGTATTTGCCCATGTTATACAAAAGACAATCCATCGTATGTCTGAACTTTGAAATTCTTTACTTTCAGACATTAAAAAGCACGCGAGTGGGAATATATGTAGCAATCTCGACGCCATAATTTGATCTTAGATGTCCATGTTCCAAATTTCAAAGCAATCCGTCTGAACATGATCAAATGAATTCCGCCGACGTCGGATGTATCTGATCAGTATTGCAAATAAGACGGCGATACAACTCATATCCGGACTATATCCTGATGGAAATCGTCTAAGACTATTGTCCTGCTACAAGTAGTTTGATAACGAACATATACAATCGTTAAAAAAGCGAGTGATCAAAGTGTCGATGTTGGCGTTAATTATAAAGTAAATGTGTCCGCGGATGTTCGCGGAAACTGACTCTGTTACATGCATCTTTGAAATCAGTCGCCACGACCACTGTCTCTTGTTGTGTCAGCAGTGATTTTAATGGACATTTGCGCACATCCATTTGATCTTAAGTACACATTGTCTAATGCTATTATATTAAATGCATAGCATTCGAGTGAAACACTAGTATACAAAAGCATGTATCTATCTATCCATGTCCAAGGCAAGTCTCACTACCATACAGAATAATAGAAAGCACACTTGAGATATACGTTGTGATCCTTACTCTAACACTGATGCTACTTTTCGATATTAAATCTAGTCTTCACATAGCAGTTAATCATCATATTGATCTTTATCTTTAATTCTGTTCTTAATTAGCTCTCGTTGCATAAGCAAGGTCCATGATATTTGAGAGTATTCGCTTCTTCAAATGTATGTTCTAGCTATGATGTTGGTGGTCTGTACTTTTGTATCTCTGTTGTCTATCATAATCTTGTTCTTTTCTTTGTTGATTTCTATTACATACTTCTTGGTAATTCTTTTAAACATTTGTGTAAAGAAAGTACTCGATACATGGTATATCCAAGCGGACTTCACAATTCTTTTAAATAATTCACCGATGATATTACTTCTAATCTCATAGATTATTCCGAATATCTAAGATCAGAATATATGTCAAGAATCGATGTAGTTAGTCAAAAATATGATACAGAGATCAACATAGAATCAAACAAAATACTGATAAATAGTGATATTGTCCATGATGCTACTTATTATCTATCTTTTACTAGTCATAATTGTAAAGTTAACATCTCAAAGTACCTCGGATCCCAGATATGAAATGATTCATGTTCTGATGTAAACATTATGTAAAGAAAACTAATAATAGCTATGGCTGCCATGACATGGTTGACAAGGAATATGGTGTATGTATAATATTTTTTCTTAATTTAGACAGTTGTAGTAGCTGTAGTTGTTTATAATCGCATTGTATATTTGTTGAATATTCAATGCATACGCGAGTTAGAGTGCAGGATGTTGAGCCAATCCGTCTTTATGGAAGCGAAACATGGACAGTAAACAAACGTGCCCAAAATAATCCGAAGGTAAATGAGATGTGGTTCTTAAGAGAATGATGAAAATTCCTAGATAGACAAGAAAACTAATGTAGAAGTTCCCAGAGATGCTGAAGTAAACGGCAAATTATAGCAAAAACTAGAAGCAATCAAGATTTTTAGAGGATGTGATGAGGAAAATAAACCATGAACATTTAGTAACCACCGGAAAAATCAAGGGGGGAATAGACAAAGGAAGTCACAGAGATATATTTCTGGATGGATTATCACTGTGGTAGAAAACAAAAACACAACTGAACGTATTAACAACACAACAGAGTTGTGGAGAAGCCTCATAGTCACTGCAAACTAAACACGTTCATAGTTGCTACGATCTCTCCCTGAGTGTAGCCGCCTATACACTTCTACTGAAAGTACCGGTCCTATGCTGGTTGACCATTATTCTTCTGCGCCCTCCAAAATGTTCACTTCTAGCAACACCGCATTTCAAACCCTGATCTTTAATCCTGGCCATTGAAAAGGAATCATCATTCACACTAGTCTCACTCTCATTTGCTATATCTCTTAAGGAGTTCAAAACGTCAGCTCGATCCATTGCCTAATCACCCTGTACCACAATCTCGCATGACACCAGTTGATCTGTTCTTTCATTGCCTGGAACATCCACATGCCGCGGCACGAAAATAAATGTAACCACTTTCAGCCTCGCCTTTCTCAAGGCCTCAATCCACTGTTCGCGAACGAGACCCAGTTGCACCTTCCTAATCATACTTATAGAGTCACTCAAGATGTAGACATGCGTTACCTTCTGTGTACATACCCACTCAAATGCCCTGCTCACCGTCATAGTCTCCATGGCCAAATATGTCCTAGTATGTTCTATAGAAGTGTTTACATGTACTTTTGCCCAATGTTAAACTTTATACACCTAGGTATTCGGCCACATTTCCCCAGCTGTTATGCTCAATTAAAAACTCGTTCATTGATTGACTACATACATCTTTTTCATCAGGATTGGCCTACCTTTACATTCTTTTCCTTTCCGAAGTTCACCAAGTAACATCAGCTGTGGAATTTACTTTGTTCATTCTTTGCACATAACAAAACAGATTTAGTTATTTACTGCTGAATGTTTTCATTATTCATGATAATTTTACTGGTTTGACACCTCTGTGTTTGTAATTTGATCCTGCCATCTAATATTCCCAATATTACAAAAACAGCAAAAGCGATATTGAATCTTCTGTCCTGTCTGGAGGTATAATGCCCTAATTTCAGAGCCATAAATGAAAGTGTTGAGAACACACGCTCAATAGATCTGTATCTTAGTCTGCTTTGTTAATATTATGTTTTTCCATGATTTCATAGATTTGCCAAAACGCAGTAGCCAAATGTAGTATTTGTAGATATATCATCGTCTCCAGTGTTAATATTCTGTTTTTACAATGATCTCATTGATCTGTCATTTGTAGTATTTGTCGCTATATTTCTTCGTCTATTAACAAGCAAGATAAGACAGCGGAGTCAATATATCATAATTAAATAACCTCTGACTGAAAATTAAATTTACTTATTTTCCTTTACTGAACCACATTTAAGAATAAGAGTTTCCTGAATTGCAGCAATTTCTACCTGCATCACCGGCGAATTTTCTGTGTAAAAAATAAATCAATTAAAAGAAACAGAAAAAACTGCATACTGTATTTTTTTCAGTTAAGGAGTTACAACAGTAGTCGAGTGGATTGTGTGATAAAGGCCGCATGCCCTTGCTGTCACCACGCCCTGTTTAGGGTGAGTTTTTAATTTACAATCTGACAGAAAATACGCTGCCCTTACAGGGAATCAAACTCTGGACCTCACGGGTGTGAGAGTAATGCTCTAATTCCTCGGCCATGCGCCACACTCCATGTGTGGTTTCTGTGCGCAAGTATTTTTTAAAATGTCTTATGTGTTGTCTAGATCTGTATTAATTTCAGGTATAGGAAACACATTTTTCACTCTCCCTGTGCAGAGTCTCAAAGGATTACGTTTGTGTTTTTTGCTATGCGTGGGTGACATTATGGAAGTGTGCCTTGCCTATTTTGCATAACTCCTCTCGACCTTACTGTTTACTCAAAAGGAAAAACATAATTTCTACTTTGTTTGTTTGAGAACCCCAGTAAGTATGAGCGATTAGCTCTTACTTCCTAAGTGTGCTACGTTAGGAGCTGATAAATGTTGAAAGGAGGTCAGAAATATGGTTGGGACATGCCTAATTAATATTTGATTGTAAGTCATCATGACAGCATGGAGCTGTGTTTTATTTCTGTGGTGCAGGGAACTATTTTATTTATTATATTCAGTGAATTAATGTGCAGTAGATAATACGACAATGTGTCGGGATAATATATTGAAGGTTATTTCGCTAACGGATTAAACGATAACAACAAAGTAAACGTATTATCAAGTGTATAAGTCTTTATGTAGAGGCGTTCAAAGTAAAGTTTTGTGACCTAGCTAGATGGCAGTGAAGCGCTCAGCGCAAAGTTGAAGCATGATGTAGTGTCAACATCAACAAAGTGCAATGGATGCGGAGAGAGAAAACACATCCATGTAACCACATTGTAAGGACAGCTGGAGAGGGAATGGGCACCACTAACTAAAGCCTTTCGTCCACTGAAATACTACAATGGATAATCACATACAGAGAATAAATAACAAAGCTCTTACACTTACAGATAACTGTGTTATCGGCACATGGAATGTGCGCACCCTATAGGCCGGTGGAAAGGTCAGCGAACTTACACACGAACTAAACAAGTACATATGGGACATCATGGGAATGCAGAGGTAAAGTGGACGGGATTTAGTGAAACAACAACAGATAATGGTCATAAAATCTGGTATAATGGAGATGAAGCAAAACAACAACATGGGTTGGGGTTTATTGTCCACAAAGAGAAAGTTAAATCTATCATTAGCTGTACTCCTACAAACAGCAGACTTATAACAATACGTGTAGCAGCTAGACCCAAAAACATCACGATCATTCAAGTTTATGCTCCAACTGCTGATTATGACGAAGAGGAATATATGCATTCTACGAAATACTAGAAGACACAATAAAGGAGATCCCCCAAAAAATATATTAATAGTACTAGGTGACTGGAACGCAAAAGTGAGGCCTGACGCGTATGACCAATGGGCAGGCACAGTAGAAACAGGAAAAACGAGAGAACGAGGACTAATACTATTGGAATTTGCCAATAAATTTAAACTCACTCTTGCAAATACTCTATTTCCACACAAACTTTCCAAAAGAACAACGTGGCATGCTCCAAAAGCAGACATACATAATGAAATTGATTTCAATTTGATTACACCGAAAAACATTTAATTCCAGAATAAACAAAGCGAAAACAAGAATTTTTCCAGGAGCAGACTTCGGTAGCGACCATGTTATGGTTCTATAGACAATTAAAATTAAACTTAAAAAGAATCATACGCAAAACAAGTGCCCACGATTAAAATTTAATCTAGAAAAATGAAATATTCAGAAATATCAGAGATATTTGAGGCAATAGTAGGAAACAAAATTGCAGCTTTAAATCTTGTAAATGAAGATGTTAACTCTCTCACAGAAGCCATGAAAGAAACTTTATTAGAATAAGCAACAGAAACACTAGGGACAAGAAGAATATCACACACATCTTGGGTAACTGATGACATCCTAAAATTGTGTGACGAACAGTGGGAAATGAAAAATATTAAGAAAGAGGCTCTTGAAATGGCAGGACAATATAGCAAAATAAATAAAAACATCAGAAGGAAAATGAAACAAGGACAAGAAGTGTGGCTAGAAGAACAATGCGAAACCATCAATGAAGGTGTTAAACGCGGAAACAGCACGGTAGCATACGAGACTAAGAAAGATAACTCAACCAAAAAGACCAAAGATACCTATGATTCAAGACAAACACGGAAAGATACTCAATGAAACAACAGATATAGTAAAACGATGAACAGAATATTGCAATGAGATGTATAACTGCAAATGTAATCCTGACTGCACGATATTAGAGAATTCTGAACTAAACAACAGAGGAATAGAAAATACAGAAATTCTAGTAGATGAAATAATAGAGGCCATACAAACATTGAAAGGAGGGAAGTCACCTGGTGTAGACAACATCCCGGCGGATCTCTTGAAATACGAGGAATATAATGTGGTAAATATTATGACCAAAATTTGCCAGAATATATGGAGCACAAAACAATGGTCCGCTGATTGGATACAATCACTAATAATACCAATTCCCAAGAAAGGACATTTGAAAGTGTGCACCAATTATAGAAACATATTCAGCTCCAACGTCATCTATACCACAATTTCATCGACTTTACAAAGGCCTTTGACTATGTTTGGCATGATGGTCTGTGTCACATACTAAGACAATTCAATTTTGACACCACAATCATGATGATGATGTTCGTCCATCGTGATCAACGATGACCAAAAACTCGACCATAATAATAATAACAATAAATAATAAAAATAATAAAAGTTAATAGTGCGTTTTTAAATGACTAGCAAGTCCAATGCGCGCACAAAATGTTCTTTTATAGAATTGACAACAATAGAAGGTATCTGTGTGAGGTTGAGATGTTTTATCTTTTCTACGTATCCGCTTCTGTCTTGCAGTATCTTGTCTGAATTCTTCCGCCGCTAGTGCTCCCGTTCTAATGCTGTAACGGCATGCTGTTCTATCCTGAGCGAGGCTCTCCCAAGCGCCTACGTCAATGTTAAGATGTTTGAAGGATGACTTGAGAGTGTCTTTGAAGCGCTTTTTCTGTCCACCCGCTTTTCGAAATCTTGTCTTGAGTTCTCCATAATATATTTGTTTTGGCAAACGCGAGTTCTCCATACGCACAAGATGGCCTGCCCAGCGTGCTTGCGCCTTCATAAGTATTGTGTGGATGCTTATTGAGATTGATTTTTCCAAGACCTCGTAGTCTGGTACTTTGTCCCACCAATGGATGTTTAGTAATTTACGTAGGCAGGTAAGATGGAAATGATTTAATTTTCTTGCATGTCTATCATACACTGTCCACGTTTCGCAGGCGTATAGTAAGGTTGGTATAACAGCAGCATGATATACTTGTAGTTTGGTGGTTGTTCTTATACCTCTTCTCTCCCATACATTGTTGCGTAATCTGCCAAATACAGCACTAGCTTTTGCCAGTCTATTGTTAATTTCCACATCAATGTTGACATCGCGAGAGAGAGAGTGTTTCCAAGGTAAGTAAAATTGTCGACTACCTGCAGTTTTTCCTGATTACGATGATGTAAGTGGCAGTATGTTGTCTAAATCATAGGCATTATTGAAGGTCTGTACAAACTTTAAAATAGTGCTTTCTTGTCAAACAATACAGTTGGAGAGTTCTTCAAAACAAATGTGGGAGTTCAACAAGGATGCATAATGTCTCCAATACTTTTCAACATATACCTAGAGCACATCACGCATGAAACATTAAATGATTACAACACGTCTATATCAATCGGAGATCGCCCTATTTGAAATTTGCTTTCGCTGATGATATGGATCTTATAATTGGGTCAGAACAATCATTGCAAGAGTTAACTGTAAAGTTGGAAAAAGTTACCAGCAAGTACGGAATTGAAATCAATACAGAAAAGAGTAAAATCTTGATCAACAGCAGAGACACAGAAAATCAGATTAACATCATGATGAATGAACATAAACTTGAGGGAGTGAATACTTTCAAATACCTCGGATCCAGCATATGCAGCGATGGAAAATGCAAAGTTGAACTAAAAATAAGGCTGAAGATGGCTCTAGAGTCCTTCTCAAGATTAACGGAGATTTGGAAAAGCAACATCAGTGTTGGAGTGAAAGTCAAACTGTACAGGTCCCTGGTGCTTTCTGTCGTGCTGTATGGTTGTGAGAGTTGGACACTCACTGTGGACATGGAGAGACGATTAAAAGCTTTTGAGTACAAATTCTGCACACGAATTCTACGAATTTCCTATAGATGACCAATGTGTACGTAAGAAACAAAGTAGAGATGCATGCAGGTATTCAAGAACTATTGCTTTCAATAATGAAACGACAAAAGCTAGCATGGTTTGGACATTTATATAGACATGATTCCTTGTCAAAAATAATACTGCAGGGAACTGTCGAAGGGGAAAGAAGCTGAGGAGGGCATATACATGCATGGACAGACAGAATCAAGGAATGGACAGAACAAGATATTTCCACACTCATCCGTATCGCTGAGTATAGAATTCGCTGAGGGCTCTGTGTGCTAACGCATCCAATGTGGTACCTATACGACCCTGAATGGTTACGGGTTTATTGATTGATTGAATTAATATTTGCCTACGTTTGTCCTCCAAATTTGATACGGAAACATAAAATCAGTATCTTAGTAAAACAGTTATCTCCACATAGAAAAGTAGAAATGAACATTCTTCGTATATCCGTATGGCCATTTGCGTCTTGCAGACGGTCATATAGAAGTAAGAAGAAGCAATACGTTGAATATTTCCTCAGGAATTGGGACTTTTCAAGCGATCATATCACAGCAACAGAAGATTTTTGTGTGCGTCTTTCTCTCTTCCATATTATTTTCAATATATTATTTCTGAAGAATTCTGCTCACACACGCAGGTTTTGCCTCCAGACATCTCGAGTTTCGGCCGTGTTTTCTCACTTTTTGGATTATATGTAAAAGCCTGTAATTCAGGATTTATAGCTGTCATTATACTTAAGCATTGATCTACCGCCGGTTCGATGGCCTTCAACAAGTCCCCGAATAGTACTTGTCTTGAGATGCGGCGATTTGACATTATGTGGACATGACTGTTTAAGGTGATGTTTGTTGGTCCTGTATATTCCTGAGACATTTCCACAGTTTTTGTGATGCTTATTGTCATAGAAAACAGCTCGTAGGCCTTTGCAATGTTGCTACACGGTGGACTCACTGTGTGCCACGCAGCGTCATCGGTGAAGATAAGTACTCTGATGAGTATTTCTGATTTTTTTGTCTTCGCTCTAAGACGTACTAAGTTTAAGAGTGATCCATCGTAACGTTATCATCGTAATTTGTTTTGAACTAGTTGTGGGCACGGTGTGGGTGGACGGAACAACAAAGAAACCTGTCGCAAGGGCCAGAGTTGTGCCCTGATGTCGACGTCTGTTTCGGCGGCATTAGACTCGAAACACCATTAGCTGAAACAGAGGGCGGAGCACTTATGGGAATGCCCCACGTTCTGTAGGCCAGTTTATAATCAAGAATAAAGAAGAACCATCGTAACGGGTGCAAATGAAAACTTCACCTACTGCATCAGCAAGAGTATGTTTCAGAAGCGCTGCGAAGAAGATTCCAATGAGGGTGGAGGCTACAACGCACCCCAGCATTACTCCAATGATTACTGCAAAGCTATTACTCATATTGCCCTCGAATGATGATACATTTACGCGCATGTCTTCATGAAAGGAAATAACCAAGTCCAGTAGTTTTGGTGGAAAAATAGCACATTTTAGATTCTTATATATAGCTGGTCTACTAACATTGTCAAAAGCCTTAGTTAGATCCACGACAGCCAAAGCCACAAAGAGTGGCTTTCCCTGTTCACATTTTCCCTACATTTTGTCTTCGCATATGCAAGCTAAACATCAAGAGGAAATAAATTTGTTTGTAGTTGAATATCATTTGAAATAAACTCTATATGTATTTGCAGATAATAATCAGGGTATTCTTTTGATAAGTCGCCTTCGTATCTGCATCGGTTGAAATTAAAACTTTCTTTGTGTATGCATCAGGAAAATAAACCTTTTTCGCATTTTTTATTAGACGAAATAAAACTTCTTAGTGTCTGCATCAGGACAAATAAAAATTATTCGTGTCTGCATCAGTAAAAATAAACATTTTTCGTGTCTACTGTTAGGTTCAGAAGAAACACACCTTATGTGTGTCTACAGTTAAACATTAGGAGAAATAAACCCCCTTCGTGTCTATAGTGAAACTATCTCAAGAACATCATTTATGTTTACATTTTTATTAACAATATAACAACATTATGAGAAATGTATGTTGTTTTTATTGTCTTGTCGTCTCCATGTCTGCCGCCAGAGACCCACGATAAAACGAGAATCTATGCAACAAAATATCACATAGCAATATTATCGAATACTTTTGAGATTAGTGAAGACATGATAAAGTTGCTAGTGACCTATCCATATACTAATGAGCAAGAGTCATTGTTTGTATCTTCAGCTATCTGTCAATATTGTCAAATATTCAGGGAAACCTTTGGATGGAGTTTATTCCTTGTTAATTATACAATCCAATGAATCCATCAGAATCATCTGTCAAAAGTGACTCTATTTCACTTGTTCCATGATTTTCATTGGCTGTAGACACAAAGTATATGAAAGGGACCAATGAAAATCACTGAAAAAATAAAAAGGTGTCAATTATAAAGGTTAAAAACCTATGAGTCCACATAACTAGATAATTGACGATTAAACCAATTGTACCTAAAGTCAACTAAAATAGTGCTTGGAGAAACACAAACAATAATCTACAGAAAATACTACTTGGCACACATTTTTTTAACCAAGGCATACCTGTACTAACTCGTGACTCAAACACAACAAACATCATATGCATATACATAGGGCCTATTATATTCACACACACTTCATATGTATAGAAATATCATAGACAAATACACATACATTATGTTGTTGAATACGTTTATTGTGCATACACATGCTATTGCCTTTAAATATATAACTACGTCATATACACCCAAACACACATACCCACACGTTATTTAATTAAAGTAAAAGTACAATCCATATTCTAACTTACATTTTGAAACAAAATGGTGGCGGCACATAATGGTAGCAGTCTTTCATTTTCAAATCATAAGTTTGGCTTTTATTTTTTTCCTCAGATGACATATTCTTTCCAGAATATAGTCTTTATTTTGTATATTCTGAACATACAATTTCAGACAAGTTTACCCGTGGCAGCCAAAGGCATGTTTACACAATCGAAGTCTAACTTCTTCTGATGTCCAGCGTCGTAATGGGCGACACCCTCCCCAAGTTGTTTCCATGTTGTTATCTCTCTATATTCAAAGAATGGTATTGACTGGAGTATAATTAAATTGTTTCCTCAAAATCTCAAAATATACAGAAACAATTATTCAAGTTTTCATGAAACCAGAGTAACACATATAGCTACTCTCTGTTGTTAAACGTTGCCTTGACTAATAGCCTGGCTCCGGTATGTATTCTCCGTGTTCATTCTTCGATGCAGCTGCCAGAATGTTCTATAGTAATAATACTAATAATCTACATCCTAATAAACTACATAAAATACGCATTCTGAGGGACTGAAACAGCTAATCACAACAACTGCTGTCTACAGGGAGATCCAAAATCTATATCTAAGAGTACAGAAATTTAAAAAAATACAACAGACAAAACAAAGATTAAACCGATACTCAACATAGAAAATATTGAACTAGAATGTGTAAACATGTTTTAATATCTGGGAGCAAATATAAACAGTTTCGCAGATTATTCAATCGAGATTAGAAGACTAACAATTTCAAAACTCAAATTAACACAAATAAGAAAGTTGTGGTAAAGTAGTAATAACCAAACTAAAGTAACCCTTTTAAGATCATGTATTTTCCAAGTACGATCCTAAGAATATCTTGGACAGAGAAAAGAAAAAGAACAGTGAAATTTTAAAATTACTGAAACTAAATGAAAGGTGGCTCCTAAATACCATTATAAGAAGGAAGCTACAGTATTTTGGACACTTAAAGCGAAATGCTGGTATCTAAAGGCTCATTCTGAAGGGTTAGTGCTAGGCGAGAGAAGAAGAGGAAGACCAAGACAACGATGGACCAGCGACATCGGAGAAAGTATGCACATGTCTCTGGGCAATGAAGGTCTGCTTGCCTGGGACGGAGAGGCGTTTAGAATATCCACTATAAAGACAAAGTTCTGTAAATAATGTCACTTGATATAAAATAATAATAGTAAAATTAATAATATGGGCCTAAACAATAATATATTATTGTATTGTTTTCTAACATTATTTTTATTATTAAATTATTATAGGTGGTACTTTAAAAATATCGTATTAAATTAACATTTTTATTAAAGTACGACTGTTTTGCGTCTTGCAGGAGTCATTTAGCAATCAGAAAAAAAATCAATTCGTTGAATAATTTCTCAGGCATAGAGACCTTTCAAGCGATCATGTCACAGCAACCGAAGATTTTTGTTTGCGCATTCTCTTTTTTTCTTTCATATATTTAAACACATTATTTCTAAAATGCTGTTTTCGCACACGGGTTCTGCCCCCAGACATTCCATGTTTTCCAAGTTTCTGTGGAAGCTTTTCTTTAAGAATTTACAGATGTCTTTATAACGCAGCATTGGTCTCCCGCGGGCTCAATAGCATTCAGCCAGTGCCCCAAACAGTATTTATTTTTGGATGCGGTAGTTTAGCATTCTGTGGAAGTGACCCAGCCAAAGCAATCTATTTATATTGTGTTTTCATGGCAGATGGCAGCTGAGTGCGGCACAACACTTCCATGTTGGTGAGTTTATCGTGTCACTGAATTTTGTTAAGCTCGGGCGGTTGCATGGAGAAAGTGCCCTGCCCATTTTGCACTAGTCTTCTCTCGGTTCCGTTGATGAAATCCAAGGGTAAGGCAAAGCCGATACGCTTGGACTGAAGCAGAACTACAGGATATACCAGAGGATTGGCGAATTCGAACACCAATTGCCTTAGTGTCCATCTTCCGGTTTTTTAATGGGGGTTTACTCCCGTAGACAGTCAATATATTGGGTGCCACCTGGAGGAAGGAGAAGAGGGAGACCTAGAGAAACTCTACGAAGAACCATTAATAGAGAAGGCATGTCAATGAACCTAAACAACACGCAACAATTGAAAGACCTGGCAACACAAAGACAGAAATGGAAATTTATGGTTTCTGCCCTATGCGCCGCCTATGGCACTGGAGGAACATAACAACAACATAACTCCCGTAGACATGAGCACTCCCGTGCACACTTGTTTGTATTAATATATTGTTTCAGATTAATACCAACAATGAATTACATGTCAGTATATTGAAATCTCTAGTAACCGTGTATATCACAAATAGTAAATCAGAATAACGTCTACTGTTTATAATTTATAATAAATATATCCACATTGATGTCTAGAGTAACAATTACAGAAGTAGTAAGTTAGAGTTAACGTCTTCAGTTAGAGTTGACAATTTACTAATTGTAGATATGAATTATATATCTTTCCTGAACGTTGTCTTCGTCGTGGATACTCTGAACGCCTTTCTGTTCCGGGAAAACATGCCTGCATTGGCCAAATACATGTGCATACATTCTTCGATGTCCCTGGCCCATCGTCTTCTTGTCGCTCTTCTTCTCTTGCCTGGCACTCTGTCCTCTAGAATCAGCTTTTCGATACCATCATGTCACTTTAAGTGTCCAAAATGCTGTAGCCTCCTTCTTATGTCAGTATTTAGAAGACACCATTCGTTTAGGTTCAGTAATTTCAAAACTTCTATGTTCTTCTTTTTCTCTATCCATAATATTCGGATCTTTCTGTAGCACTTCATTTGAAATAAATTTATTTGTTTGGATACTGTTTTGTTTAAAGTCCAAGTCTCGCATCCAAAATTTGCCACTGGGAAAACACATTATCTTAAAAGGGTTAATTTAGTGTCTTTATTACTACCTTACCATAGCTTTCTTATTTCTGTTAATTTGAGTGTTACAATTGCAAGTCTTCTTCTATCAATTGAACATTTTTTTATGTAGTAATTGTTTATATTTGCTCCCAGATATTCGAATTTGTTTACACATTCTAGTTCTATGTTATCTATGTTGATTAATGTTACGCCTTGGTACGCCTTAGGGTCTTCAATTAATAATTCACAAGTAGTAAATCCGAATGAACACCTCACACAACAAAACATATGCAGCAAACGCAATTAGAATATCACATTAAACAAATAATACATAGTTGTTGTACTTGTTTCCTTATGCTTTCAAATTCGTAACAGGATCGTTGTTGTAGAAGAACAGTTGTGCAATTTTATTTCTAGCAGGATGTAGCTCAGAGAACGGACATACGTTGTAGCGCAGTTTTATTTGCTACATTGGTCAGACTTCAGTGGTATAACACGTAGTAAACCACAATCAACAGAAGACAAGCTTACATGAAGACAAGCAAGTTCATGGCGATTAATGTTTTATAGTTAATAATTCGAATTCTCAAATATAAATATCCAAATTGTCAGAGGATGTCCAGCGAAGTGGAGAGTAACAAAACAAAGCAGATGTGAATGTTCTATTAAGTATTACTGTTACTTTTACAGCCTATAATAACTATCATATAGAAAAACTCATGTAAAATAAATAACAATTAAAAAAAGGAACAATGGTTATGGTCAAAAAAGACCTCCAAGAAATGAATACAAACGGAAAACAAGAATACAATAATTTAATAATTCAATATATGTATTTACTGTACAATGATGCCTCAAACAATTTTTGTACAACAACGGAAATGAAAATGTTAAAGAAGTGAAATGCCATCATGTAAATGTAGCACCATCACGCACAAAATACCTGCACTGCATTGTCAAATAGAAACATATAAAGACAAGAGAAATGCTAATGGTGAACATATCTGGAGTGTTAAATTAGATCAAAATAATATATCAAGATCAGTTATCAGTAAATATAAAAGCCCCTTACTAGAATTGCGAAAGATAAGTAAGACCTACCGACGGAATGACTTATCAGGGGTAAGACAAGGATGTGTGTTCTCATGTACAGAATAACAGAAGACTCTCAAAACAAGAAAGTAAACAGTGCATTAATAAGAGAAGAATCTGAACATGAATTCATTAGCACTCAACAGATTTGTGTCTGCTGTTATCTTGCTTCCCAAATATACGAAATTTGAAACGTTTTCTATTATATTGTCATCTAGTTTAATTGATTCTGTAAGGCCGGTAAAGTTCACGATTTTCGCTTTATGTATGTTTATTTGAAGGCATATTTGTTGCGCAAAAAATGTGATTCTTTCTTTTTTTTTTCCTTGGAGATCTTGGTTAGTCTAACTCAGTAGAGCAATATCTTCCAATGTCTTGTTTAGCCATGTGATTCCTAGTTGTTTTTGGTCTGTTTATTTCTTCCTCACCCAGTCAATCGCGAAGCAAAACAGTATTGGGGACAGCACACATCCTTGTTTTACTCCCGTTTTCACTGGGAACCAGCTGCAAAGACCACTTTCTGTTCTTACACAATAAGCCGTATCGGAGTAAAAAGGTTTCATGACATTGATGTATTACGTCGGGATGCCGTAGAGCGTAAGATATTTCCAGAGTTATGGTCTGTGAAGACTATGGAAAGCCTTCTGCAAATATACAAAACAGTTCATGAGTTTTGATTACCTTTCTGTGGATTCTTCTATTATTGTCCTTAAAGTGTAGCTGTGGTCTATTGTTGAGCTGTGAGGTCTGGAGCTAGCTTGTTCTTCTCTGAAAAGCAAAATGAATTAAACAGGTTACTAAAAACACTTACCTTGCCTATGAATAAAAATATTTAAAAAAGTATATATAAAAAACATACAATAAAACTAAACAGGACAATTCTCCACGTATCGGCTCAAATGGAACCTTTTTCAAGAGACAAACAACAGTAAACACCACAATAATAAACAAAATAGATCACTTAAATTTCATAAATCTTTATGAAATCTAAGTGATCTATTTTTTTTATTATTGTGGTGTTTACTGTAGTTTTTCTCTTGAAAAAGGTTCCATTTGAGCCGATACGTGGAGAATTGTCCTGTTTAGTTTTATTGTATGTTTTTTTATATATACTTTTTTATATATTTTTATTCATAGGCAAGGTAAGTTTTTTTAGTAACCTGTTTAATTCATTTTGCTTTACTTTTTGTTCATTCGGTTACTGCGACACCCTCCACTTTATCGGACACCCTCCGACCATTTGGTTATTTATATTCTTCTCTGAAAGTCTGAATATATATTTTGTATATATTCACTGTATATGATTTGTTCTCGTTCGACCTCCTCCTCGTCTTCCCGTGGGGTATCCATGACTGTTCTAATCAGTTCAATCCTGTCTCTTCTTATCTCGGTACCGTTCACCAAGGCTTTACCAGCCAACACACCGGCTCTTTCGTTTCCCCTGACCCCAGAATGACCTTAACAGTAGATCCATGTAATTGCTCTGCGCGTTGTTGAGAAGTGTGGCCCATTAAGTTCTGATATATACTTTTCTATTTTGCGCAGCATATTTTAGAGTCCGATAGAATCACGGAGTCTGTTATTACGTCGCCAGTCAAGTAAGAGTTGCTGTCACCGATTCTATTTCTATTCTCATACTCAATGTTGTAGTGGGGTAAGCAGCTGACCTCAGCTAATTTCTTGTCATTTTGGTAGGTGACGAAATCCCAACAACACCTGTTTATTTCTTGTATTACTGAGCTGTGTAAATTATTGTATCATATGTGTTACTTCGAGTACTACATTATGAGTTCTTGCACCATTCCATGTGTTCTGCTGGCCGCCCAATCGCGGCAAACTCTTCCCATCTGTATCACAACTGTTGTCAATAATCTTCTCTCTTTGGACAATGCCACCCATTCACAGCCTCTTTCCAGTTTTTCCAGCTCACAAACTCTGAGTAGGGTATCTTCTGCTTCTACCATCCAATAACTTCCTCTCATGATACGCCTTCTTTTGTGTTGTCTAGAAATTGGTATAAGAAGTGATGATCATTATTGGCGACCTTGAAGTATTATTTAACCTCATCTATTTTATGTCTTGCTTTGAGGCTTGGTAGGTCTAGGAGAAACCTCATGGTCACGATAGGCGTATCTCTTGAGCATCATAGGACAGCTCTCATGGCCTCGTCATGAACTCTCTTCAATGTATTCACATGTGCTTGTGACAAAGTCAGTAAACCTACACCATAGTCAAACACAGATAATACCACTGCCTGCATCATTTGAAAACGTGTTCGCTGCGGCATCTCTGCAGATGTCATGATTTTGACTGCACACACCCGTTACAGCTTTCTGAATGATATACTTCTTTTTGATAGACTTCGATCAAAAGTGATGCCCATGCAGGTTGCAGCTGGTACTGTGTCTGTGACCATGTTGTTGTTAAACGAGAATTAGACGATCTTTGCCTTGATGGGATTAATGACTGCCATATGGTCAGTGCATCAGAGCGACAAATGTTTCAGATTACTCTGGACGCCATCAGGCATGTTTCTTCTGTTTCTGCCATGCTTATAGAGCAAGAAGTCGTTAACATATGTTAGTATCCTGCCATGTTCAGCCTCTTGAAGCCGCGCTAGTTTGTATATGTAGAAGTTAAAGAATACAAGTGATAGTGGCGATCCCTGTGGTAATCCGATGCAAGGATCAGCTGACCTTGATATGTGGGGCTTGTCGGGTTAACATAGCTCACTAAGCCTTGAAATGATAATTGTTTGGCTTGTGTCTCTTGCAGAAGCATTACATCTAAATCGTAAACTAACCGTTTCATTTACGGGACGCGCTGAATTGTGCTAGAACAATTCCAATACCCAATGTTGACATTATTCATTCTGATAAGGTCTACTTTCCTTCTTACTCATCTCTTTCCTACCCTTCCGATTAGAAGATCCTTCTCGGCGTGGGAGTTTTCTAATTCGACGAGAACCTGAGCCTATATCTAACGGAACAGATGTCGTTCGCAGAGCACGTACTATGTTGCTCCGGCGAATGCTCCTTTTGTTTCGAGTACTGTCAATAGTGCTGGCATACTTTAGAGTGAGTTATGACATAGACCACCTACTACAAAGCGAGCTCCCTCTTGTGACGGAAAGCAGGCTCGAGAGGCAAATCGTGGATGGGTCAGGCCGAGGATACCGTTAAACATATCTGCGCCCCAGAAGAGATATCTCCTGGCGAGGAATGGCTCCTTATTTCTACGTTCTTTCGAGAGGCAGTCAAGACCGTTACTACACTCAACATAGAGCGCAGGAAACACAGCCAGGTAAGCGTGGATGCTGAGGTAAAGGCATTAATATTCGAAAATGCCAATGATTCAGATGTTGTGATTTACACGGACAGGTCGGTCATCCGTCACCAGCGATGCGTATGTGCCTTTACTGTCAGATCAAAAGGGAAAACAGTATATGAAGCCAGTGGTGCCTTTACCGTAACAACGAGCAGTCTAACAATGGAAGTATTCGCCGTAACATAGGCACTTTACTGGCTTGAATCGCAAACCTATTCTCGTGCTTTCATACTAAGTGATTCACTGAATATGATTCAGAAATTCAAAACAGGTGATGTACGTAGGCAATTGTCAGAGTCATTGGAGAGAGCTAAAATGCGGGCATCACTACGAAAACTCACGATTATTTTTGCCCTGGATATGCGAGGGGGGAGGGAAACGAACGGGCCGACAAATTAGCTAGCCTCGCCACCACAACAGACGGTCAGCCTATAGACCGAGCATAAATACTCACTGCTTTTCGTGAGTCCTCACAATCAGAGGATTTTGAGATGAATAAGCATGAGTCAATATCAAGAATTAGGAGTGAGGATGGACGTGACCCGAAGAGAACCACTGACAAAGATTTCACAAAGAGTAGTAAACCAACAAAGTACCGGAACAATCAGTCGTTATACCCTGATGGATTAACTGAAGCGGAGATTGGAGCACCTATGGACGTGTCCGGTGTGCGAAGATGACAATCAACATACCTAATACCTAATATATATATATATATATATCTTCTTCTTCTTCTTCTTTCTCTCCTCATGTACCTTTCAGTGTTGAGGGGAGAGTGATTGTACGGTCTTTTGCCCTTCTATTTGCCACTTCCGCTGTTATATTTCCGAGTGTCTCTAATACACTATCTATCCACATTTTACGAGGTAGTCGAATAGGTCAACTGTTTTCGTATCGTTTGTTAAGTGTTTTTTGGATAATACTTTGCTCTTTCTGTCTGGTTATGTGGCCGTACCATTTAACTTGTTGTTTCTGGATGTATTCTGTTGTTGACTTGATCCCTAATTGTTTCCTTAGTGCTTCATTCCTGATTTTGTCTCTTAAGCTAACTCCAATCATACGCTCACACATTTCATTTCAGTGGTGTTAATCTTATGAATTATTCTAGAATCCAAAGTCCAAGTATGACACTGATAACACTACGTTGGTAAAAAATGGTGTTGAAAAGCGCTTTCTTTGTTTCTAGTGTAATATCTTTGTTTCTTAGTAAAGGTGTTAATTGACCAATGACGAGATAGGCCTTTTTACATCTTGCGTCTAGTTCTGCTTCTTGTTTGTTGTCATATCTCAATGTGCTGCCTAGATATTTGAATTCATCTACTTGTTTTAGTTGTTTATTATTTATCTGTATGTTGATGTTCTCTTTTCTCTTGCAATATTCATTACTTCTGTTTTGTCTATGTTGATTTTCATTCCAAATTGCTTCATATGTTTCTTGTTCTTGTTATGTTTCCAGTCTTTGTATAGTTTATTTTTCTCTTTCACGCCTTGTCTTATAGTTTCACTCCACCACGTGGTGCTCTTTTCTCCCTCTTTACCACGTTGTTTAGTATCACATATTGCTTTAGCTGTGGTCATTACTAATGTTTTTAATTGTGCCCACTCTTCTTCTACTGATCTTGTTTCTGGGTTTAATTTCTTGTAATCTTCTGCTATTTGTCTTTCGAAGAGTTTTAATATGTTGTTCATCCTGAAGCTTGTTAATTCTAATGATCTCGTCATTGCCTTTCTTGTGTATTTTATCAATATGTTCGCTTGCAATTGGCTTTCTGATGGTAGCCATCACCATATGGTGGTCTGTATCATCTGATAAATTAGGTACGGCTCTACTATCCATGATTTGTCTTCTGTTCATGGTTTTTGTTAATATGAAGTCAATCTGGTTTCTGCATTCAGGCTTGTTCCATTTATGCTAGGTATAGATATGAGACTCTCTGTGTTTAAAGAAAGTATTAGTGATGTATAGTTCATTTTGACTACATATGTCTAGTAATCGGTTTCCATTTTCATTTCTTGTTGTTAGTGTATCCCCAAAAGGGCCTAGGTATCTACTACCTTCACCCGTTCTTTTCCCTGGTCTTCCGTTAAAATCTCCCATTACTATTAGGTCATCCTCTTTATCTATTTTGTTTATGTTTTCATTCAATAGTTCATATAATTCTTCACTGTCTATTTGGTTGTTGTTGCATGAGGAGTAAATTTGTCTCTAAGTTGTTCTTATGTTTTTTTCTAGTATTGTGATACTCATTATTCTCTCTGAGGTATAGTTTATTTCTAAAATGTGTTTGGCAGTTTTTCTTCCACTATAAACGCTACACCATATTTCGCACTGTCATTCTCGTTTACCCCTGAATGTGTAATTGTAAAGTTATTCGGTGCCCTCTTCACACCTCTACATTTTGTTCTTGTGGCTGCAATTCCTAAAACTGTTATTTTCATATATATATATATATATATATGTATGTGTGTGTGTATGTGTTTGTGTGTGTGAGAGAGAGAGAGGAAAAAAAGAATTGTTTGCGTCTATTTTATTTTAATTTCAAACCTTTCCCTTCAAATCACATAACTCTGCATCTATTCTGTAAGGAATAATGGATTTTTCCCTAGACGACTTATACTATGTCTGAGAGGTCGGATAATAAAATTGTTAACATATTAATACTCTTTATGTTTTTTAAATTTTCTCCCTGGAAACGCCGGGTATTACCTCAAACATGTATATATGAATATATGGTACAACACAAGAATCAGTGGACAGGTTTTTACGGAACAAATAGCTAACATAATTAAACGGAACGAAATTCCGATAAAGATGCATACACCGACGTATCCAATATTCTTCACGTTGCGCGATGAGAGCCCCTGACGTCTCGACATGCACGCTGCACACTGAATGGGAGGTGGATGGCCAGTTCATTGCACGCAAATTGCTAGATCAGTATTTTAAGTTACGACTTTTTAAGTTTCCGAGATAATGCAATAGGATAGGAAATTAAAAAGTTGGCATGTTGTCACGTGCTTTGTCCACTGATTCTTGTATCGTACCGAATATATTTATTTACATATATATATATATATATATATATATATATATATATATATATATATATATATATATATATATATATAAACATATGTGTGTGTGTGTGTGTGTGTGTATGTATAGTTATATATGTATGTACGTGTACGTGTGTATATGCATTAATTTTTATATACATATGTTATGTATGTGTATTTGTTTAGATGTGAAACAGTGTATGAATATATAACATATCCATATATATCAACTCAGTTTTTTTCGCTCTCATTTGTTTAATTCAGCATTCATGCTAGACGATATTAACTACTTTATTTCCTACACATTTACCCCCCCCCCTCCGTCCAATTCTCGACGTTATTTATTGGTAGACCCCTGCTCTGTTTTGTCTTCGTACATACTATATGGTGTGTTAGTATGGTCGTTGTTTGCAGTTTTAACCTGTGACGTGAGATATTCACTTGATCCAATTTGACACTCAGGATTAGTTCACCATTGGTATTTCTCTTGTCTCGATCATTTCCCATTTCTGTTTCTTAAAGGTTGTGTAGGCATTTTGTGCATATCGGTGCAAAATTTATATGGTCGCACTTCTTTCACTTTTTCACTTCCGTTGTTGTATAGAGATGGCGGTGAGACATCTCTGTGTAATGTAATATATGTTTTGAATTAATTACATAATTGTGTATGAACGACCCAAGGAGGCGTATAACAATACCCAATTTTCAAAGCACAGACTTAGTATGGAAGAAGACAGATGAGTAATGGTGCAGGACTGCTGGCTCATTACAAGGCCCAAATTGGTCAGAGGAATTTAGGGAATTACAATAAAATCGTGAAAACAGTCACAGACATGTGCAATGAGCAAGCATTGGAAAGCGATAATGTAATTACTCTTGAAGATATTACAGCCGTACTGAAAAGATCAAGAAACTCTGCTCCAGGACCTGACGGCATTAGGTACGATGATTTCAAAGGCAGGTCAGACGACTGACCTTAAGGAGCTGGCAATGTTGTTCAACAAGAGCCTAGCGAATAGCACAGTAGAGGAAGACTGCTAGCATAGTTACTTGATTCCACTACCCTAGCCTGCCAAGTGTCATGCTAAGATTCAGGGTTCCATAACCATGCAGAATACGATCAGCAAGTTGTTAGTAAAGATTGTGGCGTGGAAATTGTCACTACATCTAGAAAAGAATAATAGACTACCATCAACATTGGGAGGCTATCGTCCAGGTAAGCAGACTTGGCACAAGCCGCCGTGTTCGCGTAGGACGTTTTCGGAGGTTTTGACGAACGAATGGAGACGTGCGCTGCAGCAATAGACCTGGAGGATGCGTATAATATAGCGCCCTTGGATTTCTTGATGACCATAATGCTGCAACTCCGAGTAAGTCCATTTGTTGTCAGATGGATTGTCTTTGCACTTTATCAGAGACAGGTTGTTCTTAAGTGTAGGAGTTGGTCTTCGTCACCAACAGTCATAAACCTAGGACTACCATAAGGGTCACCTCTGTCCCCAGTACTATTCAATGTGTATACAGTTCAAATTACAAGCTGTCACATTGCAGGACCAGGGAGAACCATGTCTTATGCTGATGACATCTTGGTATATAGGCAGGGCAGAGATAGAGAAAGAATTGCCAGGAATTCGCAGAGGGAACTTGATCGCATAGGAGAATGATGCAGTAATTCTGGAGATTTTGTTAATCCATCAAAAGCATCGATAACATGGTTTTCCGTAAATAATCACATAGTAAACACGCCCACGCCATCGGTTACTTTGAGAGGGGATGTCCTCGAGAGAACCAGCACAATGAAGTACTTGGGGGTCATGTTGGACCGAAGTCTGAGTTTCAAAGATCATGTTGACCTCATAATAGTAAAGGCTTATAAAGGTCTTCCGGCGATAAAAGTTATGGCTGTTTAGAAATTAACAATGTGAACAGAGACTGCTATTTCTGCTGTATCAGGGATTGGTGGTGACGGTGGTAGAGTACGCACTGACAATTCTGACACTGAGTAAGACTCAAACTGAAAGATTGGATAGAATCCAGAATGAGGCAATGCGAATTATTTTGGGTGTACGAGAGATACGTCGGCTCGGGCTATGCGATACCTACTTGATTGCCCAACTGGGGAGCAAAGAATACAAATGTGCAGGGCGCGGGACTACCTAAAAATCACCGCTGATAAAGAGCACCCTCTACACCCAGAAATTATCAGTGAAAGGCAGTCGACTAAAGAGAGGAAAGTCGTGGATGGGGCGCACAGAGGACGTTATACAGATTGGAAGTTATACTACCTGCGGCCAAATGGAGTCTGGCGACCTCGGATTATCCAACAGTCTTCGAAGGATTAATAACACTCAATAGAGAGTGCAGGGAATGGTGTCCGACAGTGGTCGAGTCGGAGATGCTCGCTCTGATCAGTGAGAATTCTAGGGAAGGTGATATAATTTTATATACATATGGGTCGGTTGAGAGAAACATGAGGAGTTCCTGGGCTTTCACGGCTCAAATGTGGGGGAAGACTATCAGAGAGCAAAGTGATGCTTTCGCTCAGACGACAAGCAGCATGATAATGGAGATTCTGGTAGTAACCAAAGCTTTGAAATGGGTGTGCTCACAGACTCAGTGACTCCATGAATATGATTGTGAAAGTTCAGGCGGAGTACGTTCGAGAACAGTGGCTGGATGCAGTTAATAATTCCTGTTTGCGTAAAGGAACTTTTAATGTTGTGCCGGGACACGCGGGAGTCCGGGGTAATGAGATAGCAGAAAGTTTTGCCGTTCATGCTGCTACAACGGCTGTTTGTGGAGCGATGGATCGGGCAGAAATTATGAACGCCCTACAAGAAAACGCACGAACAAATGACTGTACAAGTAACGATGACTCTTGCTGCATGATTAGAATAAAGGAATTTGGTTTGAAATGTGGTGTCGCTAGAATGAGTGTTCGTGGGCGAGAAAGAATGATGGTCAATCAACAACGCACTGGAACCGTCAGTCAACGTGTAATAACGGATACACTCAAGGAAAGATCTGAGCACCTATGGACTTGTCCAGAGTGCAATGACGATTATTCAACGACTAACTAACTAACTAACTAACTAACTAACTAACTAACTAACTAACCAACCAGCCAGCCAGCCAGCCAGCTAACTAACTAACATAGTTTTGTATTCTTGTTTCCGTTTGTATTTGTTTATGAAGAAGGTCCTTATTGAAAGGTAACGTGGAAAAAGTCCCTATTCCTTTGTTTATTATTATTAATTTGTTTACATTTATTTCGCTATTGATAGTTTCCTGTCACGCAGAAATAGTATTTTGGTTGCTAGTGTGGGCTGTAGCAGTAACAGTATTAATTAATATAGTAGTTCTAGCTTGTTTGTATTATCAAATCACATTGAGATACCAAAATTAACAAATTATAGTAGACACATTTCAATTAACAAATTACAATACAAATATCTTAATAAATTACAATAGTATCAAAGTTAACAATTAAAGTTAACAAACAATAGCACATACCAATTAAAAATGACATTTGATAACATAAATTATAAAATCACATAAAATAAAAAACGTACTAAAATAAAACACAGTTAATCAAGACTGACAAACCATATCTTTTCCTGTATGATATCTGTTTTGACTTCTATGAAGACATTATTCAGGAACTATTAAATTGCACTCAAAGTCGGTCAAAATTATGAGATTATATTATCTACAAAATATAACGATAGTGTTCTGTACGAGGAAAAACGCATCTACTTTCGAAATAGAAGACGCCTGTTAGCATGCTTTTAAATTGAACTTCTGGCTGTGCATTCTCCAGTCGATTAAGCTGAGTAAATGGGTACCAGACTAGCGTAATTAATGAAAGCAAATCATGTTCAGAATAAGCATTGGTAACCCTAAAGCAGCTGAAACTTAGAATTTCTTATATTACTGGTAATATAGAAGTCATTACGGAGTGCTATCTTATGCTACTTTCACAGTGTGCCACAGAACAAGATATAATGTACATTGATATAGAAGAATTGAGAAGACAAAACAATGCCTACCCCACTACAACATCGAGTATGAGAATGAAAATAGAAGCGGTGACATCAGCTCTCACTTGGCTGGTGACGCAACCACCAACGGACTCAGTGATTCTATCGGACTCTCAAAGAATGCTGTGCAAGATAGAAAAGTGTATATCAGAACTGAATTAATCACACTTCTTGACAATGTGCAGAGCATTACATGGACTTACTGTCCTGGTCATGATGGGGCCAGGGGAAACGAAAGAGACGATGTGTTGGCTGGTAGGGCTTTGGTGAACGGCACCGAGAAAAGGACAGGATTGAATTGTCTAGAGCAGTCATGGATAACCTACGAGAAGACGAGGCAAAAGTCGAACGTGACGATGTACATATTCAGAGAATGGTAGAAATGGGAGTGACTAGAGGTGATGGGAGAAAGTGCTCCCTCTTCGGAAAGATCAGAAGAATGTGTAATCAGTAACTGACTGGGACACTGAGCTTATACACTTTTAGATGACTGACGGAACGGCAAGCAGAGCATATATGGGAATGCCCCCAGTGCTGTGACGCTTGTTCCTAATCAAGAATCAAGATAAAACAATGACTTGATACGTGGGTGTCCTTCCTATCGCATAAAGGAGAAAAAACACAGTTAATTTAATATCTTTTGGCTTCAATTTGCAAGATTAATGTTCATAAAGAAGTTGAGAAAAACTAAAAACGTATAACTGCTGTTGTATATTGAAAAGTTGCATGAATATTTTTTATAGAAAATGTGCTAACAATAAAGATACGTGTTGACTGTGTTTTTAACAATACAACTCTAGACACAGAGTGTCAGATACTGTATACTGTATGCACTGATTCACTATTTCAAATATGTTGTTATATATATAAAAATACACAAACTAACGTTAACATCTTTTTTTTACACACATCGTTTCATATACGATTGTTTCCATGAACATAATTAGAATTTCCTAGTTTTACTTAGTATATATTAAAGTACATCACTTTCCAAAGTGATTTTTTGAATCTTTTACATGAAATTATTTATGAATTGTATAATGTAACTATACTTTGAAATCTTGGTGACTGTGTTTATGCATCCAGTTGACGTTTATCATTACAAATTTTGGACAAAATGAACGCCTTTGGAGTCTGACAATGAGTGTTGCGTGTCTTGTGCCACTATAACTGGTCTTCCGAGTCGACACCAACAACGAAAGCCAGAAAGACTAGTGGGCACTAACCTCCATTTTCTGTGGTGCCTCCTCAGATACTGGTTAGTGTGACTTCTTCGGTGTGGCAGTTGCTGTAGTTGCTGTTGGAAAAGGTCATAGTAAACATGTGATCTCTGCGCGTTCGGCACGGCCGAGTCCTCATCCCGTAGAAGCAGCAGAAACACGTTGTCTTGAACTCTTTCCGGAACTTGGCTGGGAAAAGGAAAATACAAACATTGATCACTTTGTAACAAGTTGTTGCATGACGTGCCTCACAATCTGGATGGACATTATTCTACTTATTCTTCTTGTTGATGACATCAGTTCTCAGAATCTAGACGGAAATAATCTACTTATTCTTCTCGTTGTAGACATCAGTTCTCGCAATCTGGACTGACAGTATTCTACTTATTCTTCTCCTTGTAGACAACAGTTGTTCTTCCATAGAGATCAAATGTCCAACACAAAGTATTTTGGCCATTATCCAAAAAAATATTTATGCATAACCTAATTGAGACGTCGTTCTATTTTCTCAATAAGCAGCTGGAGATGAATACCGCCGATCATTATACAATAAAATGTGGACTTTTTTAATGTACAGTTGTTAGGTTCATTACGTCCATACACGGAGAAGCCCTCATTTATGGTTAAGCTATTATCTCGTAATTACAAGTATGTCATCTGTATTCTTCTGCTGCATTTGTCCTTAAACTCATGCAGTCTAGTAGGATGTAAACCAGAGAAAGGAAATATTAGTGCATCATGGTTTACAGTACGGCTGCAGCATCTACACCTTTCGACCTGACTCACCGAACTTGCGCATAGCTTTCAGTCACTTTATCCTATGTTGCACGCATCTCCAAACATCCTTAGTCGATTTTCACTACATGAAGGACATGTCACAGTGTTGACACTATATCCTCTTGTTGGAGCATAGGCAACACACGTGCGTTTGTCACCCAGTGTGTTGACATACACAGTTAATACCTGATGTTACTTCTGCAGACGATATGTGGTATATTGTTATGTTGGTATTTGAAGTTCAGTATATTTATAGCGTGATGACAAGGTGAAGCATTCAGAGATTATAAAACTAATAGAAGATCTTAACGTTGATGGGAAAGATCTAAGAATAGTAAGATATATGTTTTGGAAACAAAAGGCTGCCATGAGAATTAACAACAAATTGGGTAGATTTTGAAAGGTAGAAAGGGGTGTCAGGTAAGGTTGGTAATGTCACCGGATCTTTTCTCCTTGTATACAGAACACATTATGCGAAATATAGAAGATATGCCAGGAATAAAAGTAGTAGGATGATATATAAATAACTTGAGATATGCTGACGACACAGTACTGATCGCAGGAAGCGAACAGGAACTACAAGCCCTGTTAGATAAAGTAGTGAAAGTGAAAATAAAAGCCTCACTTTAAACAAGAAGGAAACATAAATAATGGTTGTCTCGAAGAGACATAAACCACCAAGATGCAACATAATAATTAACGACACAAAATTAACACACGTTAAACAAAGTGAAATATTCTGGCAACATGTTAACATCAGAATGACAATGATATTTTTCTAAAAGTGGCTGAGAAAAGGAAAGGATAAACTCAACTCGAGATAAAGAGTCGAACAGCACAAGCCAAATCAGCATTCAATGCAGATCCGAATTCGAGTGCTAAGATGTTAAATCAAACAAATTATTTTTTTTTATGGATGTGTGATTTTATGCAAGCACTGTAAACAAACAAAATTCAAAGTGAATTAGAAGCTACAGAGATATGGTTTCTGAGAAGAAGAATGAAAATACCATGGGCAGCTAAGAAAATTAATGCAGAGGTTCTCATTGATGCGGGCGTAAAACATCATTCTAATCAAACATTAGGGGCAGCAAGTAAAGATTTCTAGGGCATGTGATGAGAAGAACACAGCTTGAATACTTAATAACCACTGGAAAGATCAAGGTGAGAAGAGATAGGGGACGACAAAGAAATAAGTTGCTAGGTGGACTAGTAATGTGACATGGTAGAAGTTCACTAATCGAGCTTATTGACAACACAAGAGACAGGGAGTCGCGAAGAAACAGGATCGCTACGCCATTCGGCATGGCACTTGATTGATTGGTATTTGTAGTAAAGATGGTTAGTATGGTATAAAATCAATAATAAATATTACATACAATCTTCACAGATATATCAGAAAAAGATCACAACGTATATGCATTTCTTGTTAAAATTTCAGAAAATAATATATTCTGCAATAATATTAAAATGTTGATTTGTATGCATATTACACTACTGTGTAATTCACTATTATATATAGCAGTAATGGCATAATGGTTCGTGGCATAATGGTTTATCCATCTACTATGTATTTATGAAGTCGCGGGTTTGATTCCGGGGCGTAACGTCTTATTTTACAAGTGAATTGTCCGAGATTCCTTTGGATTTTTGCTTGAAATTACTGGGTTGCCTGATATAAGCAATACTCTCGGTATTTCGCTTCCTGTTGTGTTGAATGATCAGTACTCTCCCAATTCCAGCTGTGTTGAGAGAGCAATACTCTCGGTAGATGGATTCATGTTGTGATGAGAGAGCAGTACTCTGCCGTTTTATGTTGTGTTGAGAAAAGTGGAGTACATATGATGAATCTAGAGTGCAATTAATTCAAGCCTTTATGCCCCTGTCTATAGCTCCCCCCCCCCCTTCCGTCTGTAGCAGTCGACCCATTCAATTTAAACAAATGTGAGGGTTCTTTTAGTTCACCTAAATGTGCATCAGAGAAGGCCATTGGTCGATATATAGCAGTGAAAACGTTAGACCAATGTACAGTGATCGCAGATAGTTTAGCAATACAACATTATTGAATCACAATTAAAGTATGTTTCCTGGAAGTAGGTGAAGGATTAAATGTATTATAACTTTGTAGAAATTCACACACCAGTAAATCTAAGCACAATTCTTTTGATTTCAAAAAGTGAAATACTTGTTTTGACTAATGACTAGATAAGATATAACAAATTTGTTACAAGAGAGTGTGAAACATTCATTAAAGAAGGCAGTGTCATATTTCCATCTGACACCAGACACTAATCGTGGTTTTAAAGCATAAAGTACCAGGCAGATATAAAATCAGTTGATGCTGTCATAAGTAAGATGGAGGACGACGATTTTGGGTGGGACGGACGTAGATGACTCGGTGTGACCTCATTCCGTACAGGCAGAAGGTACATGCTGTGCGGAACTCTTTTCTATACGTGGCTGAGAAAAGGAAAGGATACACTTAATTAATCAGTTCTCTGGAACAAATAGAGAAACAAAACTTGTACAAAATTGTATCTGGTCTCATAATAAACTGATAAATGTGATACATTAACATTTTAATTATCAATTAGTTATTACTTCACTGCTTCTAAAGCAAATAGAAAGAAATAAGAAAAAAAAATAATAATAAAAGAACTACTAATACCATTAGTTTCTTACATGAAAAGGAAAGCATGTAAGAAAGCCTCACATTTAAAAAAAAAACAAAGAATGAAAAGTTTATGGGCATCTAGAGGCAATGATAAATATTTTAGAGAATCTAGTATGATGGACAATAATTTTCTTGCTGAGAAATGTATTTAGACATAAATAGTACTCAGGTAGAACACAATTTTATGAAGTTTCACTTGAATACACCTGAAAGACAAATGTAAATGTATCATACTAAGGGGCTATGGCGTATAAACAGGAAAAAATACAAATGACAATACACAAGGCATTTTCATCATTTCTAACCGTTAGATCTTCCTCAATAATATATTTTTTTTTAAACAGTGAAATACAATGTTGCCACCACAGAGGCACTAGAGACATAATTAACGTGTAAACAATACGAAGTTCAAGGCGACAATGACGTACGTGTAAAACGTGTAGTCATGGAAACGGGTTTTGTTGAAAAGGGAATGGACTATGAGAACAAATATAACAAATTATTACCCGACACATCATGGACAGCAATAAAAAAAGGACCACACCAACACAAATTTAAAGATAAATGAGATCATTCATCCCCTTTACAACAAAACCCGCATCCATGACTACATGTTTACATGTACGTCATTGTCACCTTCGTACAGCTTTCATTGTTTTTCACTGTTTGTTTTGTTTATATATATATATTCTTGAGAATTGTCTAACGGTTCAAAACGGTGAAAATGTTTTGTGCTTTGTCATTTGTATTTGTTTGTGTTTATATATCAGACCCTTTAGTCTTCTTCTTCTTCTGCGTTCGTTCTCAAACTCCTGCAGATTTGCTGGATGTAGTCCGGAGAACGGAATGCGCTGTGTCATACTTTACAGCAGTGCTGCGATATATGCGCCTTTCGTCCTGACCCATCTGACTTCAGCATGGCTTTGGGTCACTGACCCTATAAGGGATGGGACAGCCAACTCCATCCCATAATCTCCTTAGTTGCCATTTACGATATGCGTGGAAGGTAAACATTGTTGCTATTGTTTTCTCCCCTTTCGGTTCCCGGCAACACACGGGCGAGACCCTTTAGTGATAAGTCTGTCAGTTGTGTTCAAGTGAAACTTCAATAACCTATGTTCTACGTAAGTACTATTGTTGCTCCATTTCACAGCATTATTACTTTTTAGACAAAGTATATATTGGAAATGTACCATGACCCACAGAACCGGACGAATGTCTAATGTCTAAAATGAAATTGCGCTGATTCATACTAAAGAGTAATAGTGGGGGGGGGGGGGGGTTCCTCAAGCAGCAAAAATATGAAAAGGAGACACCAAGAGGGGGACATGAGTGTACCATCACGGTAGGAGAAATGACGTATATATAATGTTATAGTCAACCTTGCCGATAATCATTAGTTCAATATCAGTAGCTAGTCCGAGTGGCAGGGTCCAAAATTGGGACAGCCATACGTTCGGATTTAGGCAGATATGATATTTTTGCAAGTTATGTATGAAATACATTAATTCATTCATTCATTTTACTTTTGCGCTGAGGTTAGCGCATAGGGCAGAGGTCAGATCTCTCCAATTCTGTCTGTTCAAAGCTTGTCTGTGCAATTCTTGAATAGTATGAATATTGGTTGTTTTACTTTCTCTAAGTATTGTTCTTCTGAATGTTTATTTTGGTCTACCCCATGCTCTTTTGCCTGTAGGTATCCATTCAAGAGATTGGTGGTGTATTATGTTGGTGTCTGCGCGTAGGACATGTCCGATGTAGGACCAACTGCGTTTTCTGATAACATCTGTGATAAAATTTTGATGCGTCTCTTCTCTGATTTTATCATTCGATTTGAATTCACTCCAATGGGTGTTAGTTATCCTACGAAGACATTTGTTCTCGAAACTCAGTAATTTCTTTTCTGAAGATAAAGAGCTTTTCTAGCTCTCACATCCATATGATAGCACCGGAATAACGCAGGAATTAAATAAGCGCATTTTCGTGCGTGTGCTGATTGACTTTGACTTCCAGATATTAGACAGTCTGTTAAATGCACTTGATGCTAGGGCAATGCGAGTTGTAATTTCTGGCATAACATCACCGTCGAGTGTTAATTTGCTTCCTAGATAGGAGAATTTGTGTACTTTTTCAGGTTGTTGTCCATTTAAAGTAATTTCGTTAGGTGAATTGGTGAAGTCCATAATTTTTGTTTTTTATGAATTGATTTGGAGACCTATTTGTCCTGCGATGAGTTTTAATCTATCAGATTTTGTTTGTGCATCATGATGGTTTTCACTCAATATGGTCAGATCATCGGCTAAATCCAGGTCTTCTAGTGTTGTTTTATTTATCTATTTGATTCCTAAATTTGTGTTGGATGTGTTTTTTCTCATAGCCCAGTCATTTGCGATATTGAATAGTAAATGGTGACATAGGGCAGCCTTTTTTAACACCAGTAATCACAGAGAACCATTCTGAATTGCCTTTTTTGTTCTAATACAGCATTTTCAGTTCGTATAGAATTGATTTTATCACATTTATATATTTGTTTTGGAATCCGTATATTTTTAAAATTTCCCAAAGCGATGGTCCATGGATGCTGTCGAAGGCTTTTTGAAAATCAATGGAGTTTATTATGAGATTCGCTCTAAATCTAGAAATTCTTCCATTATTGTTCTAAGAGTGAATATATGGTCGAAGCAGGAACGACCTGGTCTAAAGCCTGACTGCTCTTCTCTAAGTCTTTTGCCTAAGGATGACTTTAATCTTGAAAGCATCATATTACAAAGAATTTTACCAGGTACGGATAGCATTGTGATTCCCCTCCAGTTATCACAGTTTGTTAGGTCTCCTTTTTTTGTGGTAGTTTGATAATGATACCATTTTTCCATTGTTGGGGTGGACATTCGTTTTTCCAAATCATATTGAAAATATCTAGTAAAAATGACACGGTATTATCATTTGCTGCTTTTAACATTTCACTTGTGATGTCATCTTGACCTGCTGCTTTATTGTTTATTTAATTTCTTAATGGTTTGTTTTATCGCTTGAATGGGGAAATTTTCTATCGAAGCTTGTAATGGTGGTAATGTCTCCTCTTCCTCTAGATTTGGAGTAGATTGGGGTGGTGGTCTGTTAAGAAGATCTTGGAAATGTTCGGCATATCTTTGCTTTTGTTGTTCAGTTATTATTAGAACTTTGCCATTTTTGTCTTTAATAGATGCGCTTGGGATAAGTGGCTGATTGCACAGTTGTTTGGTTATGTGGTGTAGTATCTTGCTGTTGTTGTGTTTTAAGCTGATTCGGATGTAGGCAGATATGAGATTTTTGCAAGTTATGTGTAAAATACATTAATGCTTGACAACAAATATAGGTCAAAAATTGCACTGTTATATTTTATGATGTATTTATGAAAAATGCCATCGTGGTCAGATATATTGTTATATATTTGATATTAAACGGTTTAATAAATGTATTAAAATAATGAAATTAATTATATTTTACTTTACTTGACAAGAGCCCACCCGGATTGTCCTGTTTAGTCTCACAAGTAACATATGTTCTCCTTTTTTAAAAGAGATCACCATAGAAAAATTGCATCAGACAATGAGAACACAACACACCCCTCTGGATAGATTTGTCTAGCACATACGTGAGAACATACACCTCTAGCTAGCTATCTCTAGCACATACGTGAGAACACACACCTCTATGTAGATGTCTTGCACATCGATCTTTATTTCGTGGAGGAAAATGAAGGTGTTCGTGAGGTTTTGACATACAGATGTGTAGATAGATATACAGGAGTGTTGACATTTTTTTGACTTTTCCATTTGTTATTCTAACTCTCATGATCCAGATTCCAAAGTCACATTTTGAGATTCAAGACTCTTCCTCGTGTTCTTCCCGTAATGCAATATACTATATCATATGTAAGCGTTGATATATGAAGTATATCGGTGAAACTGGTAGACGTGTGGCTGACGGATTCGCTGAACATTTACGAGATATCATGAATCATCGTGACTTCCCGGTAGCCAATCATTTCAACAGCCAGCCCTTCACATCATGGTAGCTCTGATGTTTCTGTAACTGGTTTGTTGCGTTGCTATTCTGGTGACAGGCAACGTCATTCTTTGGAATATCTGCACATATTGGAGTCTTACAAACACACGTCATGAACATTAATCACCGATTTGTTTGATTTACCCACTTCATTTTAATAACCCCTACTCCCGAATTGTACTGGTCCTTACAATTGATTGTTTCTGAGCATGCCCATTACTAATTATTTTTGTGCTTGCTAGATTTCTGTGTATTTGTATTATGCCTTTGGTGTTTATGTGTGTTAACATGTGATTATTTTATATCCCAATCTGTTAATTGCGCATTATTATATCTTAATGTGTAATTTTGTTCTTTAATATACATATCTCGACTTTTGTTATTGTTTCGTTTTCTAAATTTGTTAATATAATTATTTGGTTAAACAGATGAGTGCGCCCACATGTATACGTATTTGTATACGCATAATTCGTTACATGGTTCTCTGTATCCGTACAATTACTTTGGGCCACACATTTGCTTGTGTTATAGTAATGCATGTTAATATCTTCATGTGAACGAATGTTTATTGTAATACATGTATATATCCCTATGTGTGCGAATGTTCATGTTATTGCATGTATTTATGTGAAAAATATTAATGTGAATGGATCTATATATATTTATGTGAGTGCTTGTTTATGTTAATACAAGGAATCTTCATTTTGTGTCATTATGTACACTTATTCTTATATATGGATGCATTTACATGCCTATGCATTTTGTGTGGGCATATTTCATACATCTATGTATTGACTAGGTAAAAGATATACATTTTTAATATGTATATGTGCGTGTATAAATCGGTATTGATGTTTATATTCAGATGGCATGTACATATATGCGTTTAATTTTGTGATTGTATTTGGGTGTATATATATATTTTAATGCATCATCTATTCCAGACGATGGCAACTGCTGATCATCTACACATATTTCTATAGTCTCTGCGTCTATTGGTAGCGCCCCCAATCCCAGCTACCAATTTCATCAAAATTTTTTTTCATATTATCGTCCCCCCCCATTTCTTTCTCCCCCCATTTCTTTCTCCCCACCCCCACCTACACCATCTTGACATTACTCATTGGTGACCCCCTATTCTGTTTTTACATTTTTTCTTCTTTCACGTTGGGCTTCTACTTGTTCTTATATATTACCTATTATTTAATAACCCCTGGCGATTGTTCATTGATTTATATCTATTTCCGTCTATCAATAATGTGCAAGCATATGCTCACGTATTGAACGCACGTAATTTGCCATTTACTAGACCTGCGTAGCGCTTTTACTTGGCAATGTTTTTGGGGAAAAATAACATGTCCAAGTCATCCTAGTTTTCAATATTTTTATGGCGTTGTGATTTTGTTGTTGTTGATTGTTATGTGTTGTTTTTTTTTAGAAAAGACCCTGTTGGATTTTAACGTAGAAAATTGTCCTTGTTCTTTGCTTTATTGTTAGTTATTTATTTTAACATTGATAGACAAGATTTTATAGTAATTTTTTACTTTATTTAGTATTTACCAATTTTTCGCTTGGTTAGTACGACACTCTCCAGTTTGTCGGACATCCTCTAATAATTTAGTTATTTATATTTCTAGACATACAGAGGTGCAGACATACAGGAGTGTAGATATACAGGGGTGTAGACAAACACATATGTATACATACAGAGGTGTAGCCACACAGAGGTATAGATATACATGGGTGTAGACATTCAGTGTTGTAGATATACTTATGTTTAGACATACTGAGATGTAGAGATGGCATAGACGTAGACATACATAAGTATAGATATACAGAGGTGTAGCCACACAGATGTATAGATATACATGGATGTAGACATACAGAGATGTAGAGATGGCATAGACGTAGAGATGGCATAGACGTAGACATACATAAGTATAGATATACAGACGTGTAGATATATAGAGGAGTAGACAACCAGTGGTGTTGACATACATAGGTGTGGACATACCGGTGATGTAGACATACAAAATGCTGGCATACAAGGGAATGTGTAGGCGTACGAAAGTACAGCAATATATAGGCAGTACTGGCATTAACATCATCATCAGGAGACATGCCGGTTGGCATAGGCGATCATGGCTCTTCACAGCTCTCTCTCTCTCCAGAATTTTGTAGCAAGATCGTTGTTCTTTCTCTGCCGTGCCATGTTGTCAAACTGACTAACATTTTCTCACGTTGTCGCCCTCTGTCTCTGTTGCCTTCAATCTAGCCTGTTGTGACTATGTTCTCCAAACGCCTTTCTCTTATATTATTGATTACGGTCCGTTTCACATTTGACTCGTTCAACACCTCCACATTAGTTTTTCTGACAGTCTATGGTATTATCGGAATTCTTTTGTAGAACCACGTACAGACATACATAGAAAGAAGATACCTTACTGTTTTTCCAGACTATAGTATTATTGTTTTACTATAAGATATATAATATGCAATCAATGGCGATGATTCATGTGAAAACAAGACCAACGTGCGCCACAAATAGTCTTCCACAGTTACAAGGAATAACAGCCCACTTGTACCATAATGTTCCATTATGTGTTCTCTCAGATGTGCAGCCTTGAAATAACTATCACTTTCTCCTGTGTTTTTATACCATTCACTAGCTTACTTCTCAATTATCCACTGCGTCCTGTTCCCCATTATTTCGTATCAATGTATGTATTATGCATTTCGCGTTTGCACACATCTTTGTATTAAAGTAGAGGTCGACCCAGAGATATTTATGTAGTTCTTCATAACATAGATATTTCGGTATTCTGCCATATTCCATACGTCTAGTGTGTTCCAGGCATCTGAGTCTGCTTAGACTGAGCATAGAAAAAAACTTTGGTATTGCCAGTTCCTTCCAATACATTAGATAAGTGATTTTTGTCCTGCCACCCAACTCCAAGAATTGTACGCAGGAACCGCATATAATAGCTGTTTAGTCGTTGTGTTCGTGATGCACCAATGTTACCCATGTTTCACTGCCATAGTGCAATATGCTGAGAACACAAGCCTGGTAATCCAAGAGTTTAATTTTTATTGTTAATTTTCTGCTCCCCCCCCCCCCAGATTACATGTGGCTGATACAGCAGTGGTGCAAGTATGTCTCTACCATTCCCCTCACTTGTGATTCCATATCAGTCTGGTGTCTCACCAGAAGCCAGATTATTAATAGCATCGCCAATTTCAGATATAATTGGAGGTGTGTCCCCGTGGTCAAGCGTTGATACAGCCCCGGCTACACCGATGGCATCATCTGTTAGTTTAGTTTCACTAGAAAATAGTTCTATATATAGCTCTACCCTTCCGTCTATCTGCTTAATTTTTTTAATGATGATATCGTCAGATATATTTTTCAGCACTCTTCTTTACTCTCAGAAATATTGATTTTTCTAATCCCTTCATAAACATTTATGAAGTTACCCCTGCCACTAGCACCCTGAATATCTTCACACAAACATATCCAGTAGTCATACGAGCATTGTGTGGCTGATTTTTGCTCACATTTCCTAGCTTGTTTCAGCTCAGAATGAGCATTTTGTTCTGATCTTTCTATATTATATAAGAAGCATTTTTTTCCGGTCGGTTAAAAGGCTAAAGTAGCAGCTGGCTAGCCTCAGAACAGTCTTGATTTGTTGTGTTCATGCGTGCAACAAGCCCCTACAGCCACTATGTGCACAATTTCTTTAATTATATTCCACTTCGCATTTGCTGTACAATTTTCTTGTGAATCAGTGAGAGCATCTTGAAACTGCTGTTGGATCTCAAAAACGTGTTTGGATCCTTGGTTTTGATTAGATCAACATTGAGGGTGTATTTGTGTTTGGCTTTGAATATTTTCCTAGGTCTCCGTTTGACATCTGCAGCAACTAATGAATGGTCTGTGGAGTGATAAGGGTACCGCACTGATCTAGATGGACTGAGGGTTAGCAGGTAACCAAGATCCAATAGTACATCATCATTGGGCACCATGTAAACAGAAGTATAGCGGCTTGTGCTGCATCTGACAAGCACTGTTGGGATCATGTCCGTTACGGTGGAGGTTGAAGATTAAATGAGAATTGACTGCCAAAGATATTAGCAATATCTCCGAAACCTCTGTGCCAACAGTGTCAGTGTCAACATACCGCAAGTTACCGGCTAAAGCATTGGAGGGGCGGCCAATGCAATTGTCACGACATGTGTAGATGTCAATACGATAGTGAGAGTCGAAAAGATAACATATGAGATACAATGAGACGGCAGCACAGAGCTAGAGGGCAACGCTACGTGCACACGGAACGGGAAAATGTTAAAAGGAAATGAAAACTACAGTTTTCTTCAGTCCGAGAACAAATATCTAGTCTCCGATGTGCCTAAAAATGTGTATAACTCTGATTTGGACGAGGGTTCACGATGTCGGTGAACGACACCTCGGCTACTAACAGGATGAACGAACCCAGGCCAAGCCCTACCCTCTATGCTATGTCTATCATCATCATCAAGAGCCGTCTCCGCAACAAAGGATGACTACAACAGATCTCCAACATCCCCTGTCTCTTATCTTGGTGGTCCACTCTGCTAGCCTGTAACATGTCTATAGTGTGATGTTACTCTCTCACTTGTATCTCTGCCTACCTCTTGCTCGCTTCCCTTTTACTTTACCCTCCAGTAAGGTCTTCAATAACGTCTCAGGTCTTTTAATTTGTCCAAAATATTTTATTTGTCTGATCTTTATTTCTCTTAGTAGTTCTTTCTTCATATTAAGTGTTTTAGCACCTCTATATTTGTGTTTCTCTCTTTTTATGATGTTCTCCCTATTCTCCTATATACCCACATCTCAAAGACATTAATTCTGTCTTCTAATGGTTTATTTAGTGTTCATTTCATTTAGTTCCGGTAAAACGGCGCGAGACGACAGCTGCGTTGATTAATCTGTCTCCACAAATGAAAGTGAAGTTTGGTGTATTCGGGATTCTTCATCTGGAATAGGTGGACTCATTAAAGTATGTGTTAATTAGAGATCACGGCGTAGCCAGGTGAGGTTTTCCCAATGCAAGACTGCGACAGGATTAGCAATCCGGCATTGAGAACTTAAGTCGCTCGTAGAAAATGGAGGGTTTCCCAGAGATAAAATACAAGAAATGGGAAATAATCAAAACACATGAAGATTACTTAGCATACAAGACAGCAAAGATTAACACCAAGAAAATCCTCAAAACTGCAAAACTTCAGTCATGGCAAGAATATGGAGAAATGTTAAGCAATGATGGACAAAATGCACCAAAGATGTTCTATAAGAAAATACAAAAACAAGAAGTAAAAGAAGACACCTACGAACCAACAGAAATAATCAACAATGAACACTGCAACATACTAAAAAGGCTCCAAGAAATCATGGAAAGATGGAAAAATTAATTCAATCAACTGTTAAACTTAAGGGAAGGGGATGTGAATATATTAATAAATGCAATAGAAGAAGACCTAGAACCATACATTCTGAAATCTGAAATTGAAGACGCAGTTAAACATGCACTACACAACAAAGCACCAGGAATAGACGGAATATCTATAGAACTATTAAAAATGCTAAGAACGACAGGTGTACAGTCGCGACATAGACTGTTCAATGTGATATTGAAGACACAAAAGACACCACAGGAGTGGAATACAGCTGTGATTGTCCCCATCTGGAAGAGAAAAGGCAGTAAGAGGGACTGCACTAAGTATAGAGGCATTTCACTATTAAGTAACGTAAGAAAAATCTTCAGCAAGATACACGAGAGAAGAATGCGCCCATATATAGAACCACGGCTCAACAACTCAAAAATGGGCTTTCGGAAAAATAAAAGTTGCACAGATGCAATCTTCGCCATCAAACAACTTTCAGAAAGAGCGACACTTTCGTAGAACATGAGAAAGCTTTTGACAGAGTAGATGGAGCACAACTATGGATAACATTACAGACATATGGGAGTTCCCCAACATCTGATAAACCTATGTCAGAGCATATACGCTAATAGTCAATGCTCAGAACAAGCGCAGGTACATCCGAAAAATTTCAAATTCACTCGGGTGTGAGACAGGGATGTGTACTATGCCCCCTACTGTTCATAACATACATACATCACATCTGTAAAGTAGCAAAGAAAACGGAATAAAACAATCTGATGATAACTTAAACGAATAACTATTTGCAAATGACCAAGCACTAGTGGCATCAATAAAAGAAGAACAACAAAAATAGATAGATTACATCAAACAAGCCATACCTATAACATGATATAAATATAGGAAAGACCGAAGTAATGAAGATAAGAAGAACAGAAAGAAACACCAATATATTTATATTGAAAACAACAGACTTAACCAGGTGACAGAATTCACATACCTAGGAAGTAATATAACAACAGACGGGAAGAGCAGCAAAGAAATACACAATAGATGCAGTAAAGCATAGGGAAAATGACACACATCTTCAGAAACAAAAACGTAGATTTAAACACAAAAATAACACTATTCAAAACGATTTTTATGCCAATAATAATCCAAACATGAGCAACGACAACACAGGACAAACGTAAGCTTGTGACATCTGAAATTGGGTGCTTACGCAGAAACCTAGGAATATCGTTTAGAGACAGGGTGAGGAATGAGGGCATCCGACAAAAACCGACAACATTCCGATCTTAGAATACATCAAGAAACAACACATTAAATGGTTTGAACACATCGGCAGACTACCATCATACAGCATACTACAGCAAGCTATGCTACACAGATACAGCGAAGGCAGACCTAGTGGTCGACCACGAAAACGATGGACCACTGAAATGAAAGAGGCGACAAATTCAATAATATACATACGATGGTCGTCTCAAGAAAACTCTTCTACCCCTGACACCGAAAGGTAACAATGTGTTTCATCGAACAGATAGATAGTGTCCATGTTTCTGATTCATACATTAATATATAATAGATGTAGCATTTTATAATTTTCATTTTAAACTTTGTAATTTGTTTAGTTGTTAATATTTTCCCCATAATATTTTAGCCATTCTATTTCTCGTAACTTATGTTTAAAATTTGCCAATATTTGTGATTATGTGTCTAAGATAATGTTTTACTTATAATTTCTCTCCATGCATGTTTATGTTTAGATCTTTTTATTCCGTGTCCTTGCTGATTATCATGGTTTTTGTTTTTTTGGATATTTATATCCATATTCATTACGCGATTTATTGACTTGGATCTATTAGTCTTTGTAGATTATGCTCACTTTCTGCTAAAAGAACAGTGTCATCTGCATATCTCAGATTGTTTATTCAATTAATCAATAAACCCGTAACCTTCAGGGTCGCAGGGGTACCACATTGGATGCTTTAGCACACAGAGCCCTCCAGCGAATTCTATCCTCAGCGATACGGATGAGTGTGGAAATATCTTGTTCTGTCCATTCCTTGATGCTGTCTGTCCATGCATTTATATGCCCTCCTCTATTTCTTCCCCCTTCGACAGTTCCCTGCAGTATTGTTTATGACAAGGAATCGTGCCTGCATACATGTCCGAACCATGCTAGTTTTCGTCGTTTCACTATTGAAAGCAATGGCTCCTGAACACCTGCACACATCTCTACTTTTTTTCTAACGTACACATTGGTCTTATGTTCCCTATAGGAAATTCGTAGAATTCGTCTGTAGAATTTGTACTCGAAAGCCTGTAATCTTCTCTCCATGTCCACAGTGAGTGTCCAACTCTCACAACCATACAGCACAACAGAAAGCACCAGCGACTTATACAGTTTAATTTTCACTCCAACACTGATGTTGCTTTTCCAAATCAAAGTTAGCCTTGACAAAAACGATAAAGCCATCTCCAGCCTCATTATTAGTTCTGCTTTGCATTTACCATCGCTGCATATACTGGATCCGAGGTATTTGAAGGTATTGACCTCCTCAAGTTTATGTCCATTCATCGTGATATTAGTCTGGTTTTCTGTGCCTCTGCTGTTTACCAAGATTTTGCTCTTATCTGTATTGATTTCAATACCGTACTTGCTGGTAACTTTTTCCAACTTTGCTGTTAACTCTTGCAACGATTGTTCTGACCCAGCTATAAGATCTATATAATCAGAGAAACGCAAGTTGCGAATAGAGCGACCTCCGATCGATATAGATGAGTTGTAATCATGTAATGTCTCTAGTATGATGTGCTCTAAGTATATGTTGAAAAGTACTGGGGACATTATGCTTCCCTGTCGAACTCCCACATTTGTTTTGAAGAACTCTCAATTGTATTGTTTGACAAGACAGCACTATTTGCATTTTTGTACAGTTTCAATAATGTCTATAATTGTGATGTCAAAATTAAATTGCCTCAGTATGTGCCAAAGACCATCATGCCAAACACGGTCAAAGGCCTTTGTAAAGTCGATAAAATTGCTGTATAGATCACGTTGGTGCTGAATATGTTCAATATTCACGTTGGTGCTGAATATATGCTTTCAAGCTCGCATTTCTCAAGGCCTCAATCCACTGTTCGCGAAGGAGACCCACTTGTACCTTCTTAATCATACTCATAGAGTCACTCAAGATGCAGACCTGCGTTACTTTCTGTATGCGTAGCCACTCAAATGCCTTGGTCACCGCCATAGTCTCCATGGTCATACTACTCGTAGTGAGCGCAAAGGCACCACTTTCCTCCTTGATCGTTTTACCTGCGCACTGAGCTGTAAAGGCCCAAGCACTGCGAACATGCCTAATTACAGATCCATCAGTGTATATAATCACATCCCCCTCTTTGGTATTCTCACTGATTAAAGCCTGCACTTCTTTCTCCACAGCTGTGGGACACCATTCTCTGCATTCCCTGCTAAGTGATATTACTACTCTCAAACAAGTTTCGAAATCTGTGGGTAGACCTATCCATTCCGCACCAGCTGCCACATCCTGTAATCTGCACACGCTTTGTATTACATCCTCAGCACGTCCCATCCACGACCTTCCTCTCTTGAGTCTGCTGCCTTTAACTTTCTGTATTTCGGAATGCAACGGGTGTTCCTTATCTGCATGTATTTGAAGGTACGCCAGTGCACGGCAATACTGTAATCTATGCTCAGCTGTTGGGCAGTCAAGTAGGTATCGCATAGCTCTTGTCGATGTGTCTCTTGTGCATCCCAGAATGATACGCATTGCTGCATTCTGGACTCTATCCAGTCTTTTGATCTGAGTTTGGCTAAGAGTCAGAATTGCCAGTGCATATTCCACCACAGCCACAACCAAACCCTGGTACAAAAGAAATAACAATCTTTGCTCACACTGCGCAGCAGCCATAACCTTTATTGCTGCTAAGTCTTTGCCTGCCCTTATGATAATTTGGTCAACATGTTCCTTGAAACTCAGACTTCTGTCAAAAAACACACCCAGATATCTCATTGTGCTAGTTCTTTCTAAACTTTTCCCGGACAACGAAACTTGTGGCATGGGTGTCTTTACCATGTGATTGTTCAAGGAAAACCACGTCACGAATGCCTTAGACGGATTAACCACTGCTCCAGTATCTCGACACCAATTTGTCAGTCTGTCCAGCTCCTTCTGTAGTTCCACGACGCACTCTTCTCGATTTCTGCCCTGTCTATACACCAGGATATCATCGGCATATAACATCGTTCTGCCAACACCTGTGATTTGATTGCCAGCGATATGTACTGTGTATACATTGAAAAGTACAGGAGATAGAGGCGATCCCTGTGGCAGGCCAGGGCTAATAACCGTTGGTGTAGATATCCAGTTACCACACTTAAGAACTACAACCCTGTGCATCAGGGCGGCGCCAACCCAACGCACGACAAAAGGATTAACTGCAAGATTTAACAGCTGGTGCATCAAGATATCCAAGAACACCCTATTGTACGCATCCTCAAGGTCTATTGCGACCGCACATGTCTCCATGCGCGAATCGAACCCCTCAAAAACATCCTGCGCAAATATGGCTGCATTCTGCCATGTCTTCTTTCCTGGACGATATCCTCCTAACAATGTTGGTAAACACTTATTTCTTTCAAGATAACACGATACCTTCCGGGCCACAATTTTTTTCCAAAAGCTTGCCAATCGTATTCTGCATAGTTATTATTCTGTAGCCATGTATCCTGGTGTGGTCCTTACCAGGTTTGTGTAGTGGAACTAAATAGCCGTGCAACCAGTCTTCTTTCACTGTGCCCTTTAGAAGGCTATTATTGAACATGTCCGCCAACTCTCCCAACTCCTCATCCGTTCTGCGACTAATGTCATCGTATCTAATGCCATCTGGCCCTGGTGCTGTATTTTTTGTACTTTTCAGTGCCTTCCTGATTTCTTCAACTGTGATTAGCATATGGTTTTTACACGTCAAGTTCTTACACGTGTCTGTGAGCGTTTTCTTGATTTCTTGATATGCCTCCACATTTCTCTGACCAATTTGTGCGGTGTAGTGTGCCAGCAATGCCGCACCTTTTGTCTCGTCCGTCTTCTGCCAGACGGTATCGTCGCTCTGGAAATCGGCAATAGTCACACGTCTTGTCAGGCCATTCATGGATTTGTGTAACCGCCAGAACAATTTTAGTGACTTTTCGCGTGTGATCTCTTTGCAAAATTCGTCCCATTTTGACGCCTTTGCTGACTTTGCAATATCTTTGAATGTTTGGACTAAGATATCTTTCTTCCGTTTCCATTGTGCGACCTCCATGGGCAGAGCAGCAACACGTTTCCGTGCCTTTTGCCATAGTGATACTGCTTTCCGTTTCTCGCTCCATGCCCTTTGAACCTCTTCGTTCCACCAGGGGGGCCTTTCCCACACCAGATTTCCCACTACTTGAGCCTTACGTTTGTCTTGTCGAATTCTGCTCACAACATCCACTCCTCTGCGATCATATTTAAAGGATCTTACCTTTGGCCGTATCTGCTTACTTTTGTCATTTTTTAAGAGAACAACACATGGGAGGTGGTCACTGCCATGATGTCCCAGCACATCCCATTTGCAGATAGCCACAGAAGCTGATGACACCAATGCCAGGTCGATAGCGCTATCATCATCACCATCCCAGCTTGCCATCCTTGTTATACGGCCATCGTTAAGGCACACCAGGTCCGTATCTGTCAGGGCTTCCTCAAGTTCTCTTCCCTGTTTGTTCGAAGCACTATTGCCCCATGATGTACCTTTCGCATTGAAGTCACCACAAAAGAGGATCTGCTTTTCCTGTTCCATTATCTCCCCTAGGATCTTCCAACCCTGAATATCAATGCTAGTGTTGCAGGCATACACATTTACAATCATAATTGGGTGCTGGACCCTCTGGACCCTCACTGCCTGTAACTGGATGTTGTCACTATCCCACTTGGACATATCAACCTCGCATACACTAAAACCCTCGCGTACTAAGATTGCCTGTCCAAGATGTCGCCTGTTGTAGAAACACTGAAATCCGGCTATCCTGATATTACCACTTTCACCTAGCTGTGTTTCTTGCAATGCAATGACGTCAGCCTCATAACACATCTTTTCTATCTCTGTTCTACGCTTGTGTACACTGGCCACATTCCAAAACAGCACACGCACGTTTTTAATTCCTAGCCTAGCTGTTTTCGATCTCGTTCTTCTAGCACCCGCCCGGTGACTTTTCCTTTTTGAGCCACCTCGTTTAGGCCGCTTGATATTGGCCGCCATTTTTCAAACAGTGTGACAACTAATACACTCACGAAGACTTCAGCTCAGATGCACGCACTCCGTTAGCACCGGCGAAGATCTTAATGAGTGGACCTCCTGGTCAGAGAATAACAACACATCACCACACAATCTCCTAAATGAAAACAACGAATATATCCATTGTTCAAGTGAAAATGTAGGCAACACACAAAACACTTGCGTTGCTATCCACCATTTTGACCGGAAATAGGCTTGGTGATAAAATGCAACCTTATCCCTCTTCTTAATTATATGTATGATGAATAGTTGTTTTCACACCTTATTGATGCAGTTTGTTCCAAATATATATTTCTAATCAGTCTGATGTCTTTTCAAATCTATGCCTATTTCTTGGAGACATTTGATTAATTTTTCATGTTGGACTCTGTCAATGGACTTGCTGTATTCTACGAAGCAAATATAGATACTTTTTTGGACTTCTATATATTTATCTATCACTAGTCGGATACGCAGTATAGCTTCTCTGGTTCCTTTGTTTTTACTAAAACGGAATTGTCCTTCACCGACCTCCGTGTCAATCTTGTTCTTAATTCTTGTATGTATTATCTTGAGAAGTATTTTAGTTAGATGGCTTATTATACTTATTGTTCTATATACTGTACAGTCCACAGCCCTGGGCTTCTTATGTAGTAGTATAAATATTGATGATGTTACGTCTTTAGGTATGTGGCCTGTTTCATTGATGTCATTGAAAAGTTATGTGATAATATCCACACCAAAATCATTTAGAGTTTTTATTATGTCTGCTGTTATGTTGTTGGAGCCTGCAGCTTTTCCACATTTTATTGATTTTATTGCATGTTCTACTTCTGCTTTCAGAATTGCTGGTCCATCATTTTTGCGTATTGTTGATGTTTTGTTCTGTTGGTCGTCAAACAGTTCTGTCACATAATCTGCCGATCTTGTAAGTACCTCTGTTTTATCAAATTTATTTTTCCATGTTTTTCTTTAATGCAGCCACCGCCATTTATATCATTTTTCTTATTTGCGATCAGCCTTATCTCCTTATGAATTAATTTTGTCTTCTGTTGTATGAACATCTATATGTCACTGCATTTTGTTTCTAGCTATTGTTTTTTTCGCTGTTCTGTTCTGCACAAGTTACGTATCTCCTTGTCTATAATTGAGTATTTTGGGGTATTTTTAGTTTTCTTTCTTTCTGACATTTTCTCATATATTTCATCTGTCATCCATGTTTCTTTGTTCTTGGCTTTTCTTATTGGTAAATTTTCTTTTGATTTTTGAATACTTTTCCTTAGGCTGTCCCATTTATTGTCTATTTTCTCTTCTGTATTTTTCCTTCTGTATTGTTCGATGCATTCTATCATTAGATGTTCATATCTATTCCTTATATCTACAAGGTATTTTTGTTGTATGTCTGGTTGTTTTAGTGCTGATGCGTCTTTCTGTGGCTCTTGAACTCTTCTATATACTATCTTTTTAAGTTTGACATGTATTTTGCACAGCACTGGATTATGGTCAGATTTGATATCTGCACCTGGGTATGTTTTTATCTGCACCTGGGTATGTTTTAGTGTTTTTGACACTATTTCTAAATCTATTTTTGATCATAATGTAATCTATTTGGTTACTCTTTCTGTCTCGGGGACTTTTCAATGTATATAATCTTCTATTTTCATTTTCAAAGAATGTATTACATATGATCATGTTGTTCTCACAGAACTGTATAAGTTTTTCTCTGTCTTTTCTAGTCCCTAGTCCAAATTGTCCTACAATGCTCTTGTATCTTCCTTTCCCTATTTTTGCATTTATGTCTCCCATGACTATTAAACTGTCTGTTGATTTTACTGGTTTGAGTAGTTGTTGTAGATCTTCGTAGTACTGTTCTATTTCTTCTTCAGTGTAATCTGTAATTGGTGCATATGTTTGTATAATGGCTAGGTCAAAGGGTTTTGCTTTGATCTTTAGCATCGTCATTCTGTCATTATATGTCCAGTACCCACTGATACATTTTTCTATTTTTTTCTTGATCAGTATTCCTACCCCTCGTTCATGGTAATCACCTCCTGAATGTATAAAACTAAAATTTTCATTTCTTGTCTACCCAGCATCTTTCCATCGTGTCTCTGCTATTCCTAGAATATCTACATCTAATGTTTCTGCCTCAATATTCAATTTTCTATTTTCTCTGACTGGTATAGTGTTCTAACATTCCATGCTCATGTTCTAATATGTTGCTTCCTACTCTTTAGATGTTGTTGATCCGTTGCTTGGCTTTGAGGTGTACGTGATAAGGTCCCAGTCTTTTCCACGGTGACCAGCATTCATTCTCATTCCCAGAACTTGCTTCTTGTGCGCCATAAACTTTGCTGTTGTGCCTTTTCGAGCCGTTGATCTATTTGGATTCCACCGCCTCGCGCGCGATCACAGACTTTTTGTCTAGGGATGGACATTCCCTATTGTTGCCTTTGGGTTGTCTCTTTGCGAGGAAATTTTATGCTGTAATTTAACCATTAACTGGAGTAGTCGAAACGCAATTTTTTGTCTGTATCGAAGATAGGAAATTCGCGAGTTGGAACAAACTTGAATGATTTACACTCCACCTAAAATCGAATAAGAACAAAAAAAAAAGTTCCTACAGGATGGAACTAAATTGGCATCACACTGTCACCAGAAATACGCTAACCACACCATTAAAACATAAGCGTAATCCAGAAAACACAAATGTAAACATGGAAACACGTCGTCACATTATGACAACCGGTAGCAACTTTCTCTATACCGGAATCATTCTCACGGAGAGAAAATGTTTAGTACCCGATGGGCACAGCCACAATACGTCTAATTACACGAGACAAATTCACTGGCAGCAGAACACCTCGTGTAAGTTTAGCTTAGTCGACCGAAGCATAAATCCCTGACTACTGCCTCCATAAAGACTGTCACCCAGGGACATGTTTTGACCTGAAAAGCTCAAGGGCTCAGTGAGTGGAAAACTGCCACGGCGAAGAGTCGATACACATTCGTCGCCAGTCGACAAATAGAATGGCTGTCACAGACTAGGGAATTCCACTAACCAAATTGAAGGCATGACGAAAACGGATGTGCTGGGCATCCTGATGTGCAAATAACGCAGCTACACTATAAACCAGCAGAACAACGTACTTCACGTTTCCTGGCGAAAATCACGTGAATTTTCGTGTTGATTTATCAAAGAGCGAACGCAGAAGAAGAATAATGATCTTAATCACATTCAGTACTATAATAGCCGCGTATGGTTCAAATTTTGCTTCCTGGTACTAATAGCTCCAGCTCGTGTCGGGCGCCAGATCCCAAATGCCCACATGATACCCCGTGAAGATTCCGCGTTACTACGAAAGACCCAGTAATGCAGAGGCCAGTGCTAGTGTAAAATTCCAGCAGTCTACGTCCGTTTAGGATTGCAGATATACAAAGAGGCTGGCATACAAAGGGAAGACGAAGGCTTACATCCATAAAAGGGGGTAGTAAAAGTAAGTAAAGTAACCCATAGCATTTATTAATGCCGTAGGGGTGTGAGATGTTAGCGATCTCACATTTCACAGGCTCTGCAAATGAGAACGGTAGCCATCTCCTCTCCCTCGCAGTCTTTACTTCCCGGATTAATCCGGTACCCATTTAAGGCTGGGTCGACCTGGGAGCCGTTGCGATCTGAAAACATTTCCGCCTCAGCTTGGGAATGAACCCAGGACCACTCATATGCGAAGCCAGTGCGCTAACCACTGCGCTAACGCGGCTCGTGTGCAGGGGGTGCAGGTACGCAGAGGCACACCAATAAAAAAGGTGGTGCAGGTATACAGAGGTATAGAAATATAAAGGGGATGCAGGTATGCATAGGTACAGTAATATAAATGAGCTGCAGGCATACAGAGTTAGCGTCATAGAGAGGTGCAGAGATATAGTGGCGATGAAGGTGCAAGAATACTATGTAGGGATTGATATATAACGGAGGTGCAAGCGAATAGTGGAGGTGCAGGCATATAGTCGAGGTGTAGATACATAGTGGAGGTGCAAGCATATAGTGGAGGTGCAGGCATAGTGGAGGTACAGGCATATAGTGGAAGTGAAGACATATAACGGGGGTGCTGGCATATAGTGTAGGCGAAGACATATGGCAGGGGTGCAGACACATAGTGGAAGTACATGCATATAGTGGAGGTGCATGCATACAGCATATATATTAGTATATAATGTAGGTACATGCATATAGTGTAGATACATGAATATAGTGGAGGTGCACGCACATAATGGAGGTGCAAACATAAGTATAGGTTTTAGCATATAGTTTAGGGACAGGCATATAGTGGAGGTGCAGGCAGGTATTGGAGTTTCAGGCATACAGTCGGACAGAGCTACAGACACACACAGGTGGCTGAAGTACATGAAGGGTGGAATAGATAATGACGAACAACATACATATCATTATATGACGTACCACTCATAAAGTTGTAGATGATCGGGTTTAACGACGAATTGAAATATGGTAGCCAGTGAATGATCAGTGACTGGATATAGAGTGCTTCATTGCTTCCACCATAGTTCACAGCTTCAAAATACCTGCATAAGATACAATTTCATTATGCAGGTTCAACATATTTATAAAATGATAGCTACATGTAAACCCAATAATTTGGTACTCTATAATCGTTCGGTCTAAGATCCCTTTGTTCTTTAATAAAAATAATATGTCGACTTCCAATATGAGCCCTTCGATTCGTCCCCGTTCCTTAATTTTTTGTATAACCATTATTCATTCATTTCCTGTCGTCTTACGGCTTTTTATTTATGACACGTGGAGCGCATATGAGGTTAGAACGCCGTTCTCAGACCCTTCAGGTCCAGGGTTCAAACCGCGGTTGGGACATTATTTTTTTTCTTTGGGAGGTACAATAAAATTTCTTTCTGTACATGTCCCGGCGTCTGCTATGACAAAGCGGCCTTAATTTCCACAGCCCATTGAAAGCCTCCATGCACGTCTTCACAGGAAAACATGCAGTAACGAGTTTATCGAAAGTTACTTTTTACGTGTTCTATAGTTAGTTAGTCGTCGGATCATCATCACTGCAAACTGGACACATCCATAGTTGCTCCGATCTCTCCTTGAGTGTATCCGCCATCACACTTCTGCTGACAGTACCGGTCCTATGCTGGTTGACCATCATTCTTCTGCGCCCTCCAAAATGTTCACTTCTAGCAACGCCGCATTTCAATCCCTGATCTTTAATCCTAGCCATTGAAAAGGAATCATCATCCACATTATTCTCACTCTCGCGTGTTATATCTCTTAAGAAGTTCAAAACGTCCGCGCGATCCATTGCCCCATCGCCCTGTGCCACAATCGCGCACGATGCCAGTTGATCCGCTCTTTCATTGCCTCGAACGCACACATGTCCCGGCACGAAAATAAATGTAACCACTTTCAAGCTCGCCTTTCTCAAGGCCCCAATCCACTGTTCGCGAACGAGACCCGCTTGTACCTTCTTAATCATACTCATAGAGTCACTCAAGATGCAGACCTGCGTTACCTTCTGTGTGCGTAGCCACTCAAATGCCTTGGTCACCGCCATAGTCTCCATGGTCATACTACTCGTAGTGACCGCAAAGGCACCATTTTCCTCCTTGATCGTATTACCTGCGCACTGAGCTGTAAAGGCCCAAGCACTGCGAACACGAACATGCCTAATTACAGATCCATCAGTGTATATAATCACATCCCCCTTTGGTATTTTCACTGATTAAAGCCTGCACTTCTTTCTCCACATTTTCTATATATTCACTCATTAATGTATACAATGATGAGTTTATAAACAGTGTTCTTCTCGTCGTATTAAAGTGTATTATTGATAATAATTATAAATTATAATAATTAAATATTATAGTTATAATAATTATAAAGATTATAATAATTATTCCACCTGGTAGTAAAAACATACAACTTTTTTATGTTTTCTTATTTCATAGGATGCATGCAAATTCATTGTATATTGTTTATTGCGTCTCCATGTGAATAATGGTTGGTCGTATTCACACTTTCTATTAATAGTAGAGGTGGAAGCTTACGTTGTCATTCCAAGACTAGATATGTTGCATTGGTTGCATTAAATCCATGTTTGTTCATGGCTATCTTGATGTTTTATATTCACCGTTTTCTTGATCTGCCTTTGTCCTTATATCCCCGGATATTCTTTGTCATATGCACTTATTGGTATTTGGTTGGGATTCATTCTCATAAGGTGACCGAACTATTTTACTTTATATCTATCGATATGTTAAATGCATGATATTATTCCAACTCTTTTCCTAATCTCTCTATTTCTTATTTTATCTAGTATAGTAGCCATTGCTGCTTTTTCTCAGACATTTCATTTCACATGTAACGATTTTCCTCTGTTGCTAGACTGTTACAGACCATATTTGACATTGGTAGCAGAGTGTTGGTATAAAAATAATAGATATTATCTGTCTTTTTATTTCCATCTTGATCTTTGTGTGATGAAGTAATGATGACATTTGGTAAGTCACTGTGTTTGCTTTGTGGCACATTTATTCTGTCTTTCTGTGAAACTTCTTTTTCCGAAAAAAAATGCTGCTTAGATATTTAAATTCTTTGACTTGTGTCACCTTAGTGTTCTCTATTGTTATATATCCATTGGTGTTTCAGACTATATAATTTGCCTAACTTCTGGGTTTTTTTACCTTAATTTTCCTGTTTTACTTTTTATATGCTAATAGCAAAGCATTAATGAAGTTGTGTAAATTTCCCTCATCTTTGTATATTAAGCTGTGATCGTCAGCAAACAGTAGTTCGTTTATTTCATTATTAGGTTCCTCATGATACTTATTTGCAATGTTTTTCTCTTTGTTAATGTGAGTTTCTTTTATTGCTGTCCATGTTTATATTGAAAAGTAGAGGTGAAAGAACGCAGCATTGTCTTACTCCAGTTTCTAAAGGTTCATGAGTATTTGTATTTTTAATATATTGCTTTATATTGTCTAAGAGCTATCCTCTGATGTTATACATTTCTAAAACTTCGCAGAGAATATTTCTATGTACTCTGTGGAATGTTTGTCCTAGTCTACAAATACTGTGTTTAGATCTTGATTGTATTAAATAGCTTTTTGACTCAGTGTGACTAATGCGTCAGTACAGTTTGCCCCTCTTCTGAAGCTAAATTGAGCGGGACTCGGCTGTGGTTCTGTAGTGTATCGAATTCTCGATTTTTCAATATTTTTTTTTTGCGTAGATGTTACCTGTATGACTTAAAATAAGTAGATGCCTCTATATGATTCACAGTCTCTCTTACTACCGTTGTTTTTCTATAGTCGTACAATTACTAATTTTTGTCTGTCGACTGGTACTTTTCTTTCTGACCAGGTTATTGTGAATAATCTGACTAGTCCCTGTGTTTCTACACGCTTTTATTGTTTTGCTTGGTATACCGTCCCCTTCTGGTGATGTTTTACGGCTTCTTCTATTTCTTGAGTTGGTATATCTGGTTCCGTGGTTTCTAGATCTTTTTAATCGTTGGTGGGTCTATATTCTGTTTTGATGCGTGGGTTGTATAATTCCTGGAAGTATTATTTCATCTTGCTTTCGTATTTATGTTGTTCACTAAGGGTTTACCATTGATGACTTATTGTAATGGCGTAAGGTCTTAAATACTTTAAATCATTAACGAATAAGAGTAGTGTTTTCACAAACAGAAAAATGTGCATGTCTGATGCTGCCATGACTTTGATAGCACTGATGCCCCTCTGCGCTTCTTGACCTACTTTTAAATGTTTGCTGAATGAGATAAATATATGCCTGGCTAAAGTTATCATTAGGTGTTTAGGTCATGTTCACATCGATAATGGACGCTATACAATTTGCAATATATATCTTTGAGTTTCTTGTTATTCTGAGAGAACTAGATGATCTTTGATTTTCAGTGATTAACAACATTATTGTGGGTAATGCACCATAATGAGAATTAGCCTCATATTCTCTATAAACCACGAGCGATATCAGTTCTGGCTATGTTTAAGATGTATTGCAAAATGTCAACAACGTAAGTGAAAACCGAACATGTCCCTGAAGCTTGAAATTATACAGGTGTTAGTGTGTAAACATAGAAAAGTACAGTAGACAATGGAAATCCTTGTGGCAAATCAGGTACTATGTGTGAGAACCATGATCTACACTTCAGAGTAACTTGTTTTACATATGCGCACTAGTTTTATCCAGCTGACAATCTGTAGATTTATATTGTGCTCCCATAATCGATCGACAGTTGGCTGTGGTCACCTCTTGTGAGCATCTTTTCGACTGCAATTTCATCTTTTGTCCAGAAACCCTCATATATTTCGCTTGCGAAAATTGCGAATTGCAATATTCATGACTGTATATCTTTCAGGTCTGTATGTAAGGTATGTAGAGTGTCTGAAAACTCGCCTTTAACTTCACGATCTATACTTATGTGTCTGGCGCACAATTTTTAAAGAAAAAGACATCTTTCTGTGTTCGTTTTACGATAACCATTTATGTCGACGTAGTCTTTTCTTCGTTCCAGTCATTCTTAATGTATATATCTTCAAACTCTTATAGTAATAGCATATACTCGTGATTCGATCCAAGTCCTGCCGAAAAATATAAATAAATGATAGAAGTCCAAAAAAGTATCTACATTTGCTTCATAGACTACAGCAAGACCTTTGATTGAGTCCAACATTAAAAATTAATCTTCAAGAAATATGCATAGCTGGAAAAGAAATCTGAATGATTAGAAATATATATTGGGAACAGACTGCATCAATAAGGTGAGAAAACAGCTACTCACCATACATAAAAATAAGAAAGGAGTAAGACAAGGCTGCATTTTATCACAAAGCCAATTAAATATGTACACAAAGAATACCTTTAAAAATATAGAAGAAATTCCAGGACTCAAGATGAATGGAAAAATAATAAATAATCTGAGATATGCAGATGACACTGTTCTTTTATCAGAAAGTGAACATGAACTACAAAGACTAATAGATCAAGTCAATAAAACAAGTAATGAACTTGGACTGTATATAAATATCTAAAAAATAAAAACCATGACAACCAACAAGGACACAGATGAACAAGAGCTAAACATAAACATACATAGAGAGAAACTACAACAAACAAAACATTATCAATTTCCTTTGACACATAGTCACAAATGATGGCAGATGTGAAACAGAAGTTAAAAGAAGAATAGGAATGACTAAAAGTACCTTCACTGACATGAGGACAAAAGTAAAATTTAAAAAAACTACAAAGAAGCTAATAATGAGAATTATAAAATGCTACTGTAACAGCGTTTGCGCATATTTAACTGTTTTGATTGCACAATGAAGGTGGAAATAGGAGACAGTTGATAGAGAAGTTGTATGAACTTTTTGTACTTAGACAGTAGTCGGATGGATAGTAAATAAAATTAGGTCAAGGTAACGGGTAATTGTCAAATATATTTATAAACACCTGCGATGCACGAGAACTACGTGAGAGTGACTATGTTAATATAGTTAGTTTGTTCCTTTCGTGCCGCAAGAGATACATAGGTCAGAGGTTTTGGTTCTCCATATGATGCGGTCCGTAGCCTGTAGGTTTAGTTTCTGGATGGTCTTCATCATCATCATCAGGTGCCATGCCGGGTGGCGTAGCTGGTCATGGCTCTCCACAGCTCTCTGTCCACAGTATTATATATCAAAGTCGTTGTTGTTTCCTTGCCGTGCCAGGTTGTCAAACTGTCTAATATTTTCTCACGTTGTCGCCCTCTGTCGCTGGTGCCTTCAATCTTGCCTGTTGTGATTATGTTCTCTAAGCCTGCCTGTCTCATGAAGTGGCCAAGAAAAGAAGGTTTCCTTTTTCTTATATTGTTGCTTAAGGTCTGATTCGCATTTAACTCTTTCCACACCTCTACATTAGTTTTTCTGGCAGTCCATTGTATTCTCAGCATTCTTCTGTAGAACCACATCTCTGCTGCCTCCAATCTCCTGCTTTCCAGTGTGTTTATTGTCCAAGGCTCGCACCCATATGTTAGTATAGGAGTTATATAGCACTGCACAACTCTCATTTTCACCTCTAATGACAAGGTCTTATTACACAATAAATTTTTCATTTTTCTGAATGTTGTTTTTGCCTGTCCTATTCTGCTTCTTATTTCTGTTGAACTTCTTCCATCTGCTGTAATCATTGTACCTAGATATTTGAATTGGTGGATCTTTAATGTCAGCATCTGATTTCAATAAAGCTAAATCTATTTTCATATTCCTTGGTGCTCTCTTGATCTTCTTTAATCTTATACACAATTTCGCCACCAGCAGTATATGATCACTGTTGCAGTCAGCACCTGGCCTTGTTTTCATAGATCTAATGCTGTTTCTATGTCTTTTAGAGACTAAAATGTAATCAATTTGGTTTCGATTATTATCACCTGGGATAATCCATGTACACAGCCTTCTTGGATGTTGCTTGAACCATGTATTACCTATTATTAAGTTATGTGCATGTGCCCACTCTATCAATAAATCACCTCTTTCGTTCTTAGTTCCTAAACCAAATCTTCCTGTCACATTTTTTATTTCTGTTTCACCTACTTTTGCGTTAAAGTCCCCCATTACTATAGTTACTTCCTGATTTTTACACTGTTTCATTGCGATTTCTAGATCTTCATAGAAAATTTCGATGTCCTCCTCTGAACCGCTTGATGCAGGTGCATATACCCGAACAATGTTGATATCCAACGGTTTTCCTATTAGTTTTACTAATATTACCCGATCTGATATTGCCATAAAACCCTTCTCCGTATTTCCTGTTTTTATGTCTAATAAAACTCCTACCACCCTCTCGTGTTTTTGTCCTTCTGAGTATATGACTTTAAATTTATCTGACTGTATCTCTCCTGCCCCAGTCCACCTGATTTCACTCATCCCTAAGATATTTATGTTCATTCTTTCAATTTCTTGCTTGATGTTGTCTAATTTACCACACTGCGCTAACGATCTGACGTTCCATGTTGCTATATTAACACTAACTGTAGGCCTACTTCTGTGTGTCGCCATGACTTTCATGGATGGTCTTACAACCTATTAATTCCCTTCTTTAAGAATAGTGTTTTTAAGGGTTGTTTTAGGTCTTTCTCTTTTTCTTTTACCCTCAGGAGACCACATAAGGGCGTGTTAGTTTATTTTGTTTACATCTAGTCGTAAAACGTGACCAAGGTATTTCCATCTTCGTTTTCTTATGATGTTTTAATCATACTCTTGGTTAATATAGTTAATATAGGACAATTTAAAATATTAGAGAATTTAGGGCATGGTCATAACTTAGTCGTTTCAATGTGTACTAAAACATCTAGAATTCTCGGGCAGACGACAAATTGCACTTACTATATTTAAATGGTAACCTTAGGAATAGCCAATGAAATTGGTTAGGGAACTCACGTGATGCAGGAGCAGACGACAGGAAAAAAGTTAAGTTTTGAACTTGTAGAAAGTCAGACTTTCAGTTGTGAATTGTATTTGAACCAAACAAGTCGCAAGCTGAATACAAAACTCAGCTATGATTTGTCAAACGTTAAGCACATTTATCAAGATGTATGTATGGATTCTTAATTTTTGATTAGAATCAAGTTTTCAATCAAGATGTAATCGAAGAATGAACCTAAGTAGCCATTTTTATGTATTCGTGTGTCGAGCGTTTGTACAGCCCAAATATGGATCGTTAGTTAGTCGTCGGATCATTATCACTGCAAACTGGACACATCCATAGTTGCTCCGATCTCTCCTTGAGTGTATCCGCCATCACACTTCTGCTGACAGTACCGGTCCTATGCTGGTTGACCATCATTCTTCTGCGCCCTCCAAAATGTTCACCTCTAGCAACACCGCATCTCAATCCCTGATCTTTAATACTAGCCATTGAAAAGGAATCATCATCCACATTAGTCTCACTCTCGCGTGTTATATCTCTTAATGAGTTCAAAACGTCAGCGCGATCCATTGCCCCATCGCCATTTGCCACAATCGCACACGATGCCAGTTGATCCGCTCTTTCATTGCCTCGAACGCCCACATGTCCCGGCACGAAAATAAATGTAACCGCTTTCAAGCTCGCATTTCTCAAGGCCTCAATCCACTGTTCGCGAACGAGACCCACTTGTACCTTCTTAATCATACTCATAGAGTCACTCAAGATGCAGACCTGCGTTACTTTCTGTGTGCGTAGCCACTCAAATGCCTTGGTCAACGCCATAGTCTCCATGGTCATACTACTCGTAGTGACCGCAAAGGCACCACTTTCCTCCTTGATCGTTTTACCTGCGCACTGAGCTGTAAAGGCCCAAGCACTGCGAACATGCCTAATTACAGATCCATCAGTGTATATAATCACATCCCCCTCTTTGGTATTCTCACTGATTAAAGCCTGCACTTCTTTCTCCACAGCTGTGGGACACCATTCTCTGCATTCCCTGCTAAGTGATATTACTACTCTCAAACAAGTTTCGAAATCTGTGGGTAGACCTATCCATTCCGCACCAGCTGCTACATCCTGTAATCGGCACACGCTTTGTATTACATCCTCAGCACGTCCCATCCACGACCTTCCTCTCTTCAGTCTGCTGCCTTTAACTTTCTGTATTTCGGAATGCAACGGGTGTTCCTTATCTGCATGTATTTGAAGGTACGCCCGTGCACGGCAATACTGTAATCTATGCTCAGCTGTTGGGCAGTCAAGTAGGTATCGCATAGCTCTTGTCGATGTGTCTCTTGTGCATCCCAGAATGATACGCATTGCTGCATTCTGGACTCTATCCAGTGTTTCGATCTGAGTTTGGCTAAGAGTCAGAATTGCCAGTGCATATTCCACCACAGCCACAACCAAACCCTGGTACAAAAGAAATAACAATCTTTGCTCACACTGCGCAGCAGCCATAACCTTCATTGCTGCCAAGCCTTTGCCTGCCCTTATGATAATGTGGTCAACATGTTCCCTGAAACTCAGGCTTCTGTCAAAAAACACACCCAGATATCTCATTGTGCTAGTTCTTTCTAAACTTTTCCCGGACAACGAAACTTGTGGCATGGGTGTCTTTACCATGTGATTGTTCAAGGAAAACCACGTCACGAATGCCTTAGACGAATTAACCACTGCTCCCGTATCTCGACACCAATTTGTCAGTCTGTCCAGCTCCTTCTGTAGTTCCACGTTGCACTCTTCTCGATTTCTGCCCTGTCTTTACACCAGGATATCATCGGCATATGACATCGTTCTGCCAACACCTGTGATTTGATTGCCAGCGATATGTACTGTGTATACATTGAAAAGTACAGGAGATAGAGGCGATCCCTGTGGCAGGCCAGGGCTAATAACCGCTGGTGTAGATATCCAGTTACCACACTTAAGAACTACAACCCTGTGCATCAGAGCGGCGCCAATCCAACGCACGACAAAACGATTAACTGCAAGATTTAACAGCTGGTGCATCAAGATATCCAAGGACACCCTATTGTACGCATCCTCAAGGTCTATTGCGACCGCACATGTCTCCATGCGCGAATCGAACCCCTCAAAAACATCCTGCGCAAATATGGCTGCATTTTGCCATGTCTTCTTTCCTCGACGATATCCTCCTAACAATGTTGGTAAACCCTTATTTCTTTCAAGATAACACGATACCTTCCGGGCCACAATTTTTTCCAAAAGCTTGCCAATCGTATTCTGCATAGTTATTATTCTGTAGCCATGTATCCTGGTGTGGTCCTTCCCAGGTTTGTGTAGTGGAACTAAATAGCTGTGCAACCAGTCTTCTTTCACTGTGCCCTTTAGAAGGCTATTATTGAACATGTCCGCCAACTCTCCCAACTCCTCATTCGTTCTTCGACTAATGTCATCGTATCTAATGCCATCTGGCCCTGGTGCTGTATTTTTTGTACTTTTCAGTGCCTTCCTGATTTCTTCAACTGTGATTAGCATATGGTTTTCCATGCTCAAGTTCTTACACGTGTCTGTGAGCGTTTTCCTGATTTCTTGATATGCCTCCACATTTCTCTGACCATTTTGTGCGGTGTAGTGTGCCAGCAATGCCGCACCTTTTGTCTCGTCCGTCTTCTGCCAGACGGTATCGTCGCTCTGGAAATCGGCGATAGTCACGCGTCTTGTGAGACCATTCATGGATTTGTGTAACCGCCAAAACAATTTTAGTGACTTTTCGCGTGTGATTTCTTTGCAAAATTCGTCCCATTTTGACGCCTTTGCTGACTTTGCAATATCTTTGAATGTTTGGACTAAGATATCTTTCTTCCGTTTCCATTGTGCGACCTCCATGGGCTGAGCCGCAACACGTTTCCGTGCCCTTTGCCATAGTGATACTGCTTTCCGTTTCTCGCTCCATGCCCTTTGAACCTCTTCGTTCCACCAGGGGGGCCTATCCCACACCAGATTTCCCACTACTTGAGCCTTACGTTTGTCTTGTCGAATTCTGCTCACAACAGATCGTTATGACGTTATATCAAGAAAACTGGAAATGTAAAAGGATAGCAGACCTGAATTCTACTAAAATCGACGACAAATGAGTCATAGGAACACGTCTTAATATTACCATGCATGTTGCATGAATCTTAAAGGATAGCAGCCTACCATCTGCTAAAATCAACGACAAATGTGTTATAACAACACATTTCAACATGGTCATGCCTGTTGTATGAATCAATTTGGTGAGATGACCAAACCCTATCATCTCAAGAGAGCTAAGCTATGTAAAAGGAACGATGACCTCGCTTAATATCGTCGTATGTCAATACTTAAGAGGGAAACAAATCAAGAAAGTGCAAACCTTGAAATCAATATAAATGTGTAGACCTAGTGTGGCGAATCAAACCACAATGATACTAGTTACACGACATGAATGGACCAGATTCAAAATGGACCCTAATCTTTAATGAACGAAAGTCAAAATCAACAAGTCACTTAACGTCTTGATGTTTCCTTACCTAGAAGTGTCTAGAAGTCATTTGCTGTGTGCTTGCATCTATTACACGTCGACGTTTAGCTCGAATGAAACTCGAGTTATAAATAATTGTTAATGTGTGTATGAATTTCTATGATAAGACAGAGTGATTGGCGGTTATCTATAACCTCACACTTTGCACCACGTATGCCAACCAAAGAGTTTGGCCACATATCAAAGAACAGTCAACAATGTCATTTGATGTAAATCATGCGAATATAAATATATTCAACGTAAAACTGAGAGGTTTTACTTCATGTCAACCACTGAATGAAGCAGATTTATTTGTCCAACTAATGAGAAGCTGTTCAAATTATTTTAACTCCAATCAACCATCAAACAAGAGGAATGACAGAAGGTATTTCAAATTATTTGTCTAATGAAATTTCGAAACAAGCCAGCCGTCAAACTATTCGTCTTGAGGATCCAGGATTGGATGTCGACCACCATAAATTATAAGTATTATTTAACTGTTAGTTAAGTATATTGGTTACTCATGCTCTTATTTTGATAAAATAGGTAGGGACAGGAGGGCTATCTGAATTGGGTAAAATCCTAAGAGGGTTTTTCCTCCATCTATTTTTTTCTAGAGAGATGTCTGTGAGTCATTGTGAATGACTGGATTATGTACATTGATGGAGTTACCATTAACCATGATGGTTTATTTAATTTAATAAAAATTCATACTATCTTGTGAACTTAAAGATTACAGTGTTATCTCTCAGGTCAGTTAATCTGGTAAATGTATTTGTCCTATGTGTTAAACATGTTCTTGAGGTCGTGTCAATAATTAAGTATTGGAAGGCCACTATACGACACTGTTGCAGGACAAATTGAGGATTGAGACACACAACCAAATAGGAACATCAATAAAGAGCATAGAGGAAGAGCACAACGCACCTCTATACTCTCGACGGTGACTCAACCCACATAATGGGTAATTCCTCAGGAACAAATAATCTTGTCTTTTTTGGTGCCGCCCATAAACCTTTTTATACTACATCTATACTATATTAATGCATGGATCAGAAACATGCGCACTAAATAAACAATTAGAAGACAATTGATGCCTTTGAGAAGTGGGTACATATGAGAATAGGGAGAACATCATGGAAAGAGAATAAAACAAATAAAGAGGTGCTAAAAACAATATGAAGAAAGAATTACTAAGAGAAATAAAGATCAGACAAATGAAATATTTTGGACACATTAAAAGACATGACACTTTATTGAAGACCTTACTTGAGTAAAATGTCAAAGGGAAGCGAGCATGGGGTAGATAGAGATACAAGTGTGAGAGTAACATCACACTTTAGACAGGTTGCAGTCTAGCAGAGTGCACCACTAAATCAAGAGACGTGATGTTGGAGATATGTTGCAGCCAACCTTCGTTGCGGAGACTGCACTTGATGATGATGATATTCTTGATAGTACGTTTTCACCAATTTTCTTAAATATACAGTACCATATTCCTTCGTGTTATGGTATATTCTTCTTCTTCTTCATCGTTCTTCAGTCAGATATCAACTTACAGCACCAATAGCTTCAATGAATTGTGTGATTCGCTTCAGGTCATCCATGGAACTCCTCAAGTCTGGAAGAAGTACCGTCTCAGTAGGCCATATTTTCTTCCTCTCTTCTTGGTAGAGTTTACAGGCATGAAGAATGTGTTCTGCAGTCTCTGGGATCAGTCCACAGTTGCACAGGTCTGTCTCACCAATCTTCAGCTATCGGAACATGTGACTTTTCAGTCTGTTGTGGCCAGTTCGTAGTCTGAAAATGATGGTTTGTTCCTTGCGTGACATTTGGTGGTAGGGGTCATTTGGTTCTGCAGTTGGGTGCATCTGCTTCCACTGTTTCTTATATTCTGCTTTTAACATGGTCATACATTCATAGTACGTACATATCATTTTCTATTTTTTTCCAGTGATCCCCCTTTCCTTTCCAGGAGATCAGCTTTTTCATTTCCAGGTATGCCACAGTGACCTGGGATTCACTACAGTACTGTTTCGTTGGTAGTACTGCTGAGGTGTAGTAGACAGGCCATAAGTTCATTGAGACTAACGGGAATTGAACCAGTCCGTTCTACGGCACCAAATCGCCTAGCAACAATTGCACACGCGTTTTTCAGTACTTGACTAACTGCATCTCCAATAAAAGATGCGATTTCATCAAGCCATTCAAATCGTGCACACAAAGTCACCCGAACGGACCAATCGAGACAAGGACTATTACAACAACAACAAACATCCCTTACAGGTATTGAAATATCCTCAGTAACAACAAACACATAACATAATATCCGTATTAGTTATACAAGGGCCGATAGGTCTTCTTGTAAACATGGATAACATATATAGACAATACAATTTTGCTTCAAACAATTGTTTATACATGTAAATTTAAGTAGGAAGCCAGAGGACAATTTTTAAAAATTCTTGAGACTAACGGGAATTGAACCAGTCCGTTCTACGGCACCAAATCGCCTAGCAACAATTGCACACGCGTTTTTCAGTACTTGACTAATCGCATCTCCAATAAAAGATGCGATTTCATCAAGCCATTCAAATCGTGCACACAAAGTCACCCGAACGGACCAATCGAGACAAGGACTATTACAACAACAACAAACATCCCGTACAGGTATTGAAATATCCGCAGTAACAACAAACACATAACATAATATCCGTATTAGTTATACAAGGGCCGATAGGTCTTCTTGTAAACATGGATAACATATATAGACAATACAATTTTGCTTCAAATAATTGTGTATACAAGTAAATTTAAGTAGGAAGCCAGAGGTTCAATTCCCGTTAGTCTCAAGAATTTTTAAAAATTGTCCTCTGACTTCCTACTTAAATTTACTTGTATAAACAATTATTTGAAGCAAAATTGTATTGTCTATATATGTTATCCATGTTTACAAGAAGACCTATCGGCCCTTGTATAACTAATACGGATATTATGTTATGTGTTTGTTGTTACTGAGGATATTTCAATACCTGTACGGGATGTTTGTTGTTGTTGTAATAGTCCTTGTCTCGATTGGTCCGTTCGGGTGACTTTGTGCGCACGATTTGAATGGCTTGATGAAATCGCATCTTTTATTGGAGATGCGGTTAGTCAAGTACTGAAAAACGCGTGTGCAATTGTTGCTAGGCGATTTGGTGCCGTAGAACGGACTGGTTCAATTCCCGTTAGTCTCAAGAATTTTTAAAAATTGTCCTCTGGCTTCCTACTTAAATTTACTTCCATAAGTTCATTCATGCTCATGTTCTTTGGATCTTTCAATGCCTGCAATACTGACTTTGCATCTGTTAGAAATACTACATGCCTGTTGTGAATCGACAAGCACTTTATGAGCATTTTGGCTGCCTCAATTATGGCTTCCATTTTTGCTTCGAAATTTGTGGAATGTTTGCCTGTGGGTATGGATTTTTCTATTTCTTTTCCATCTGGTGTTACTAAATATATTCCAGATCCTCCATCTAATACTGCTTCTTTCGCTGATCCATCTGTATATACATGTGTCCATATATCATTTGGGTATGCTTTCTGTATGTGATTCTTAGTTGTCTTCTTTAGTACTTGTATAGTAGTTTCTGTTTTCGAAATAATGCTTGGTATATTGTCCATAATTCTTGGGAAGTTTTTCCTGTCCCATTTTGGGTATGTGTTAAAGGTGTTTAGAGGTTTTAGGTGTTGTAGGTCTGTACCTGTGAGTGATTTCTGGAGCTGTTTAGCTAAGTGTAGAAAGCTACCTCTTTTGAGTCGCTCTTTTGTAGATCTGCTTAGTTTTTTGGTTCATTTGATGACTCTCCAAACATTTGAACTGTGCATACTGTATGAGGATTTTTTCAAATTTTCTTTCTTCCATTGGTAGCAATCCTGTGCATGTTTTCATTTCTGTGATTGGAGTAGTATTCATACCTCTTGTTATAATTCTGAGATTGCGGTTTTGTATCTTTGAGATCTTTTGAGTGTAACTCTTGGCTGCAGTCCCTCATGCTGAAATTCCATATTCCAAGGCTGGTCTTACGTAACATGTATATACTCTACTTTGAATTTTTCCATTTGCACCCCAATCTGTTCCAGCCAATTTTTTAAGGAGTGATGTCCTCATTGTACCTTTTGTTTGGCTCTTGTCTGTTTCCTTGTAAGTCTTGGATCAAAAGTGGCTCCAAGGTATGTGGGTGTCTCATCTTTAGGCAAATTTTTGACCTTTTATGGTTAGTAGGATTTTCTGTGGTTTGGTGGACACGCTGAAGATGGTATAGGTAGTATTTTGGGCATTGATATGCATGACCCATTGGTCTGTCCACTTGGCCAAATTGTCCGTAGTTTCCTGTAACCTTATTTTTGTTGTGCCTACGCTCTCTTCACTGCACCATATCGCCAGATCGTCTGCATACATTGCAGCATTTACTTTACGCGAGAGAATTTGGTCAATGTCATTCATGAATATAAGGAATAGAGTGGGGGATAGAACACCTCCCTGTGGTACTCCAAGCTTTAAGAGTTTCTTTCTGCTGTGCTTCATTTCAAGCTTCACTGCTGTTTTTCGGTTGTGCATGTAGTGTTTTATCCAGTAATACATGCGCCCTGTCACTTTGTTTTGTTGTAGTTTAAGGAGGAGTCCATCTTTCCATACACAATCAAAGGCTTTTTCCATATCTACCCACACCACTGATGTCTGCTCTTGTTCCTCGAAAGCATCCTCTACTTCCTGGGCAATTAGTGTTGATCTACACTTCTTAAACCAGCTTGCTGATTTAGCAGGATTTTATTTGTTTCTAGGAACCACACCATTCTTTTGTTTACCAGGCGTCCAGTAGTTTGCAAACACAGCCAGTCAGACTTATTGGGCGATAGCTGTCCACCTTGTTTTTGTTTTTTTTGGTTTGTCTTTCTTGTGGATGGGTATCATGATGGCGGTTTTCCACACCTGTGGCACTAGACCTCTATCCCAACAGTTGTTACAATTTTGTATTAATTTCTTTTTTGCTGATGGTCCGATGTAAATTAGCAGTTCATTTGGTCTGTCATCTGGGCCAGGTGATTTCCTAAGTTTTAATACTGCTAGTTCTTCATTTAGTTCATTGATCGTGAATGGAATATTCATGACATCTTGTGTATCTTTGCTAATTTCTTTTTCGATCTTCCGTAGTTCTTTTCTTACTTCTCTTCTCCTATTTTCATCGACTTTGAGGCAGGCAGTACTTTGGTAATGCTGTATAATGTGATTTGCAGCCTTCTTTCCTGTGAGTACATCTCTGCCATTCTCTATAGCCACTGGTGCTGTTTGTTATCTTCGGTGATGAGCATTTTTGTTATTTTCCACAGTTTTCTTCCCTCTTTATTGAAGTTTAAATTTTCTGTTTTTTTCATGCCAGCTTTTCCTTGTGTTTGTAATTGTCGTTTTCCTTAGTTTGGCTACAGCAGCTTTTATTGATATGTTGTTTTCTGTGAATGGGCTTTTTTCTGCTGTGTCTCTGGCCTTTGACACTTCTTTCTCCAACTCATCGAGTTCGTCAGACCAGTACGGTTTGTAATTTTTCCTAGCACCTCTTGGTATGGTTTGCTTGAAGTTGTGCAGTTTTGTTCACATTTTTAATCCTTGATTTAGGGTTTTTGTGAATTTGTCTGTCAGGTCAGCATACTTACTTAGGTGTGGTTGTGGGGCCAACAGGGGTATGGTTAATGTCAATGGTGAGTTTGATGGGGAGATGGTCACTTCCACCAAGCTGCTCCAGCACTTTCCTGTATGTTATTTTCGCTAACGCGTCTGTTGCAAAGGTAAGGTCAAGGGTTTGAGGAGTTGAAGTGGTGCGCAATCTTCTAGAGTAGAAAGTTGGGTGGTCTTCAGGTTCATTAAGCAGTTGAAGTTTCACCTCGCACTGCCAGTCTTCCACATCTTCCCCTCTAGTATCTTGTTCTGTATATCCACAGATGAAACACCAAAACGAATAATCTGTAACCTTTTATTTGACATGTGAAGTCATTGCATGACACTGTGGTTTTCAGCCTTTACAGTAATGCAATGGCGTGACTATATTGTACCTTTAGGTCCAGTGTCTCCGTCTTCCATCATACATTTGAGTCAGGATGTGTTTCTCTAGCCATTTTCCATCCAAGGATCGTCCACAGGGCAGCGGAGGTTTCATTTTGGAGTTTTCCTTCTCCTAGACAGCTTTCCTACCAGGGTTAACGAGAACCATCTGCCCGGGGTTTTGAGGTAGAGTTCCCCTCTCCTAGGATAATTTGGTATTCATTATTCATTATCCTCCTCTTTATTTCTTGTGATCTAAAGCACCTCTCACTCAGGGTTGGTGATTTAAGAACATTGCTCTCTCTTGTTCCAATATCCATTCTTCCCCATTTACCCTACCTAAACCCTAACCTCTACCCCACTTCCCTCCCCCATGGCACGTTCCTGGAGTGGTGTCAGTGACCCCACTTCAGCAACCTGAACTTATAGCGGCTCATACTCGCTTTGATGCTGCCAGTCAATGGACACATGGCGTATTTCAGTGGGGATATCAACGCCGCCTGATTGGTCAAACACCGTTTGGTCAGCGGCTGCTTATTTGCCCAGAGGGTTATTCACAGCTAGCCTCAAGAGGTTTTTCCACTATCCGCCACCTGTGGACGCTCCTGGTAGGGGTCGAGAGCCCCCACAGGGTGTTATGGTATACAGTCTATGGTATATAACACACTACATCCATATATTTAATATTTTGAATATTTCCCATTACAACCGCAGTGTTGCGTAGTTTTTGCGTTACTACTATATTTAATAATTTTGTTTTATTCGGATATATATATATATATATATATATATATATATATATATATATATATATATATATATATATATATATATATATATATATATATATATATATATATATATATATATATATAGTATTTTGTCGTCTAGTTTTGTAACAAAAACTTGATTTTTCCTATTGTTGGAAACACCCTTTAGTGTATCTATGTGCTGTATAAAGATATATCACATTCCGTATTAATAATTAGCCAAATATGAGTTTAGCCGTTAATAATTATTACATGTTTATTGAAACCACTGATAACACCGAAGCATAATTCAGAATAAGTATGAATGGCAAAAAGAGAAATGACGAATGAGTGGAAAAATTGGAAAATAGAAGTTTAAATAACTCGTAACTCATAACTATGGAATGTAGGTTGTTTGCGTTATCTGAACTTCTAAGCTTACAGATCATTAGCAGCATCAGTTCAGGAATATGCAAGTGTCATGTAACCGTAATGTGGTGTTTTACAGGTTTTTGTGGTGGCATGTGATCAGGCAGAAACGTTCTTATCTCTCACTACAGTTATGTACATTACAGCATATTCTGTTATTGAAAGATTGTTCTATACTACGCACGTTTATCGAACGAATGAAGACGAAGAAGAAGTTACGTGCGTTTATCGAAAGAAGAAAAACGAAGAAGATGCTACGTGTGTTTATCGAACGAAGATGAAGCTATGTACATTTATCTAGCATTTATTAAGAAAGATGAATTTTGTTTATCGAACGAATAATGACAAAAAGGCTATACGAGTTTATCGAACGAAAGAAGACGATGAAGAAATTACGTGCGTTGAAATGTGAGATTTTCTAAATGGAAAAAAAATCATATAGAGTACATCTTTTGATGAGATACGCTCTTTTCAACAGCAGACGTTGCTCCAAACTGGTCACATTAGATATTGTTACAATAAAACAATAACGGATGTTTCGATTGGGAGAGCTACAACTTCAGATGTATATTATGTAATACATTAGTGATTTCTAATTATATTCATTCATTCATTTTCTTTTTGCGCTGAAGTTAGCGCACAGGGCAGAGGACAGATCTCTCCAATTATGTCTGTTCAAAGCTATTCTATGCAGTTCTTTAATAGCATGTATATTGATTGTTTTACTTTCTCTAAGTATCGTTCTTCTGAGTGTTTCTTTTGGTCTACCCCTGATTCATTTGACTGTAGGTATCCATTCAAGAGATTGGTGGTGTATTCTGTTGATGTCTGCGCTTAGGATATGTCCGATGTAGGACCAACGGCGTTTTCTGATAACATCTGTGATGAAATTTTGATGTGTCACTTCTCTGATTTTATCATTCGATTTGAATTCACTCCAATGGGTGTTAGCTATCTTACTAAGACATTTGTTCTCGAAACTCGGTAATTTCTTTTCTGAAGAAAAAGAGCTTTTCCAACTCCCACATCCATATGATGGCACCGGAATAACGCAGGAATTAAATAAACGCATTTGTGTGCGTGTGCTGATTGACTTTAATCTCCAGATCATAAGACAGTCTGTTAAAGGCAGTTGATGCTAGTGCAATGCGAGTTGAATTTTGTAATCTTATTATATTAGGCTACATAATTGATCCCTTCATATATTAGGTTACATAGTTGCTCTATTCTTATATTAGCTTAAGTCGTTGATTCTTATATTATTTTACATCGTTGATCTATTTTTATATTATTTAAATCTTTGAATTAATTCTTTTAAATCGGATGATCTTCATGAACGCAACGGCAAACTACCTGAGTATTGTACCAAGAAATTTTCTATGAATGTTGTGAATAATTCGTATTGAAATTAGCGAGTATTATTTCAGATCCTGAAATCCGAAATTGAAGACGCAGTTAAACATGTACCAAATAACAAAGCATCATAAATAGACGGCATACATATAGAACTAATAAAATGCCAACAGGAACAGGTAGAAAGTGGCTACACAGACTGTTCAATGTGATATTGAAGACACAAAAGACACCACGGGAATGGAATACAGCGAAGATTGTTCCCATCTGGAAGACAAAAAGGCAGTAAGAGGTACTGCACAAAGTATAGAGGCATATCACTATTAAGCATAATAGGAAAGATCTATAGCAAGAAATTAATGAGAAGGATGCGCGCATATATAGAACTACAGCTCAACAACACACAATTAGGCTTTCGGAAAAATGAAAGCCGTACAGAAGCAATCTTCGCCCTCAAACAACTTTCAGAAAGAGCAGCAGAACATAACCAAGACATATTTGACTTTCGTGGATCATGAGAAAACTTATGACAGAGTGGATAGAGCACAAATATGGATAACACTACAGTCTTATGGAGTCCCCCAACATCTGATAAGCCTATGTCAGAGAGCATAGGCCCTATAAGCCAATAGTCAATGCCCAGTAAGAACGAGCACAGATACATCGGATAATTTCAAAATTTACTCGGAGTGAGACAGGGATGTGTACTATCCCCCTATTGTTCATAACATATATAGATCACATTTGAAAAGTAGCAAGGAACGGAATAATACAACTTGAAGAATAGCTTAAATTAATTGCTATTTGCAGACGAAAAAGTGCTAGTAGAATCATCAGAAGAGCAACTACTGTCAAATAGACATGTTACAACAAATATGTCAAACCTTTAACATGAAGGTAAATATAGAGAAGACCGTAGTAAGGACTGATAGGAAGAACAGAAGGAAACACCAACATATATATTAGAAACAACAGACTTAAACATCTGACATAATTCACATACCTAGGAAGCAATATAACAACAGACGGCAGGAGCAGCATAGAAATACTTAATAGATGTAGTAAAGCATACCAAGACTTGGGACAAATGACACCAATCTTGAAACAAAAATGTAGATAGCAAATATGTTCAGATTATAGAACAACCGCCTTGATCAGTCAAGCCAGAAAATACTACTGCACATTATAATGATAAGAATACATAACAAGACGGAAGATGAGATCCACATAGTACAACACAGAACTGATAGAGGCACGAGAGGTCATATATTAAACATAATGATGATCATAGAGAAACGTAGAGGATATAACATCGAATTACACGCATGCTTCATATACTACATAAAAGCATTCGACTGTGCTAATCACCATCAATTATGGGTCATCGCTTATGAAATCAATTATGAAATCGCTCACTATTCACCATGTAGCTACAACAACAGGTTTGAGGTGTCGTGTGAACACAGCACCAGTGGACTGACTGTGGCGTGTTCTGGCGCCACACTCGACTGACAGTCTGTTAGGCAGTCATAAAGTAGGTGATATTGTGCTGAGACTATCTCAAAAAGCATAACGGTCTTGTCAGCCTAAACACGTAAAGTCTGATATTCAGCGAATTTACGCGTACGAGGTACGATGGTTTATCGGCCCACCGTGTAATGTAGGCGAACGCCAGCAACGCGGTGTGGACCGCATCGGGCATGGTGAGACACGTAGAAAACCCTGTTCATCCACCGCATCGTACTTCACTTCCAGTCGTCTCGATTCGTCTTGCCACTGGTTTCAAATGAGGTCTGACAAGAGAGTGAGGGCGACGCTTTGCACAAATCTTCCTCACTTTAATCAAAATCCCCAGTGCAAATCATTTTCACATTCACGAAAATTCACCCGAATGGAAAAGCTTTTCCCACTGACTGTAGGAGCATGGAATGTACGTACACTCCTCGACAATGACTCTAACACAAATAGACCGATTCGAAGAACAGCCTTGATTGGAAGAGAGTTAGCAAGGTACCATATTGATATAGCAGCTCTGAGTGAAACACGACTTGCTGGAGTCGGTCAGCTCTGTGAAAGAGTTGCAAGATATACATTCTTTTGGAGCGGAATAGATATTAAGGAAAGACGTGAAGCAGGAGTAGGCTTCGCCATTAAAACAACACTCGTTGGCAAACTAGCAGGCCCACCAAAGGCAATAAATGACCACCTCATGACAGTAAAAATCCCCCTGCTCTCTGGTAAAAAATATGCAACAATAATCAGTGCGTATGCACCAACACTGGCAAGTCCAGAAGAAGTTAAAGATAAGTTCTATGATGAACTTCATGCAGCTATCAGTGCAGTTCCAAACTCGTAAAGCAGTTCATCAGCTTTCTAGTGGAAAAGCATCTGGCTCCGACTCAATACCAATCGAAATATACAAATATGGTGGGAAAAATCTTATTGAAAAACTTCACATAATTTTCCAAAAGTCATGGATAAGCGAAAAAATTCCACAAAATTTTAAGGATGCTACAATTATACACCTGTATAAACGTAAAGGGAACCGCCAGTCCTGTAACAACCATCGTGGTATCTCTCTACTGTCCATTGCTGGAAAGATATTTACCAGAATCCTTTTGAACCGTCTTACATCTCATCTAAATGAAGGACTACTACCCGAAAGCCAGTGTGGTTTCAGAAAAGAACGTGGAACAACTGATATGATCTTTGCTGAAAGACAGCTTCAAGAAAAATGTCAAGAACAACACCGTGACCTGTACACAGCATTCATAGACTTGACAAAAGCATTTGACACAGTAAGTAGAGAGGGTCTGTGGAAGATTCTGGCAAAGTATGAATGTCCACAGAAATTTATCTCAATGGTGCAGCAATTGCATGATGGAATGCAAGCTAGAGTTCAGGATGATGGAGAGTTATCTGAAACCTTTCCCGTCTCAAATGGAGTAAAACAAGGATGTGTATTAGCACCTACCCTATTTAGCATCATGTTCTCTGCTATGTTGGATGATGCTTTCAGAGATCTAGACCTGGGAGTAAACATCACCTATCGCATAGACGGAAAATTGTTCAACCTTCGGCGGCTTCGATCAAAAACCAAAGTTAAATCACACACAATCAGGGATATCTATTTGCTGATGACTGTGCCCTAAATGCCAACTCTGAGGCTGATCTACAATGTATTATAGACAGATTCTCCGAAGCCTGTACCAACTTTGGGCTTACCATTAACACAGAGAAAACAGAAGTCATGTTACAACCAGCACTTGGCAAAAGCTATCTCGAGCCCTGCATAAAGGTAAATGGTGTAGCACTGAAAGTTGTGAATAGATTCACATATCTAGGCAGTACGTTATCACAAAATGCCAACGTTGATGATGAAGTGTATACAAGGATCGCCAAAGCAAGCAGTACTTTCGGCAGATTGTACGCAAATGTTTGGCGTAGAAATGGCATTAACCTACAGACTAAGCTGAAAGTTTACAGAGCAGTGGTACTTCCAGTGCTGCTTTACGCTAGTAAAACATGGACTGTGTATAGACGTCATGTGAAAAACTCAATCATTTTCATACAAATTGTCTCAGAAAAGTTATGAACATCAGATGGCAAGACAAGATTCCAGATACCACTGTCCTTGATAGAGCTGGTATCCCAAGCATTGACACGATCCTGATGCAGACACAGATTCGTTGGGCGGGTCATCTGGTGCGTATGCCAGACCATCTTCTGCCAAAGATACTTCTCTATGGTGAGCTAGAGAAGGGTATACGATCTCAAGGTGGCCAAAGGAAGCGCTACAAGGACTCGTTAAAGGACTCACTGAAAGCCTTTGAAATAGACCACGATACATGGGAAGAACTTGCACAAAATAGATCTACATGGCGTTCTAAAATAAAAAAGAGCGCATCATCTTGTGAAAAGAAGAGAAATGCAGCAGCTCAACAGCAGAGAGCAGCTAGAAAGTCACAGATAGACCAAGATCCGTCTACAGTAGTTATTCCATGTCCAAACTGTCCAAGGACATTTACAGCTCGAATAGGGCTCATTAGTCATCTACGAACTCATAATCAAGGACATAATTAAAATTGAATTTTCAAAAGTGGATGTAACGAATGGTCATCATCACTTGTGATGGACGAACAACATGGGTCATAATGAACAACACGGGCTTCCCAGAACATATTACACGACTAATAGCAGAGACCAAGTGGCAGTGGTAAAAGTGGAAGGTGCAAGATCGTAGTTATTCAATGTACAGAAAGAAGTAAGACAAGGCTGCACCTTGTCTCCATACCTTCTCAACTTCTATGTGGAAAGTATAATAAGAAACGGGAGACAAGAAACAATGAAGCCTGGATTAAGACCCGTAAATATAGGAAGGTTGCAGATACCATAAATTAGATATGCAGACGACACAGTGTTATTAACAACAAACGAATACGATCTACTGAACATAATTAAGTCCAACCAAAGGTTCAGCGAACAGCAAAACTTATTTTTAAATATGAAAAAAATCAAAATAATGACAATTGACAAAACTAAATATAGACCTGAAATTAATTTTGAAAACTGCAATTAAGCAGAAGTGACACATTTTGATTATTTAGGAACTTATAAACAATAATGGTGACTACAGTTGAGATTAAGAGAAGAATAGGAATGGCGCTGTCAAAATTGAATCTGCTTAAGAATATATGACAGGGTGCTAACTTAAGGGACAAATGCTGACATGGAAACAACGCATAAACAAACAACAACAAAATCCAGGAGGAAATTAGCTATCCTGAGAAAACTAAGTGGAACCACATGGGGAGCCAGTGGGAATATACTTCGTGAAGTTTACCAGCAAGACATAAGACCACACCTGGAATATGGTTCAGCTGCGTGGTGTCCTGCATAAAACACCCAATTACAAGATCTAGATAAAGTGCAAATTCATGCACTTATTACAATGTTGGAGCAATGAAATCAACACACATAGTAGAGATTCAGAAAATGGAAAGAATGCAAACACTTGGCAAACGCAGAAACACAAAAGTACTAATTCAAGCAGAAAAGTTTCAGTGTATTTCACGTCATCCAATGAAGGAAAGATTCCAAAAATTAACAATGGTCCGACTGAAAAGAAGCAGCTTTATCCACCAAGCCAAACGACTACGTAGACAACTTACAGACCTGCCTGAACTTTACAGCCCCTTAAGGTATGTGCCAGAACAAATCCAATGGAGTGAAAGGCATGGAATGCTACTATACATTCAGACCTATGTGAAAGGAATAAGCGAGGACGAACAGAACAGTGTGCAGCGAAGGACAGTCACCCTCAGTTTCCTGGATGAGGAACATCCACAAGATATATGTGTCAGAGTATACACAGATGGGTCAGCACAGAATGCGGTGAGGAATGGGGGTGCATGTGTATATATAGAATATCCACACAAGCCTAGAGATACGATCAGAACACCAACAGTGAAATTCTGCAATAATTATGATGCTGAAATCCAGGCAATTAGTCTGGCAACTAAAAAACTGCTGAACTTCAACTCTGGCCTACAGCCTGTTGTATTCCTGACAGATGCAAGGTCAGTGCTTCAACCTTGGCTCCAGTCTGGAAAACTAACAGACTTGCAAAAACTACTTAATGAATTGTCCTACCAGTATAGGGTAACTATGCTGTGTATACCCTCTCATTGTGGAATAACAGGAAATGAAAAAGCAGACGAACTGGCTAAGGAAGCTGCTGCCGAAGACCAACCATATACCAATAACCTACCATCAGCAAAAAGAGATGATCACGTCAATAAGAAAGCCACAAACACCAACACAAGATGACTATCACATTATGAGCAGATCAGAACAAGTTATTATTCTACACCTCAGAACAGGACACAACCGACTCCGCAGTCACATGTATTCAAAGTTCAAGATTGACAACACGGCAATGTAGACAGGCAGCACACAGTGCCAAACATATACTTCAAGAGTGTTCTGAGTATCAAACGCTGAGGGAGACATATTGGACAGAGTAAACAACACTGGAATCAAACCTCTATGGGCCACTATATGTACTACAAAAGAGTTTTATTCAGGAGACAGAATTACAGATATAGACATGTTTGAAGTGAAAGAAAGAAGAAGAAAACATTTTAAGTGTACAATATTAACACCACACATCTATATGTTTTTATTTTTACACTACATATCTATATAATTTTAATTCTACACCACACAATGTTTTAATGCTCTGTTTAGCATTAATTTGGTTAATTGTTATGTTCCCAAGTTAAGTAGCTTGCCTGATATTTATTTTCAAACATTCCAGATAAAGATGAGCTACTGCCAGATCAGAAACATGGTGAAGAACTAAAATCTGAGTTACGTATAATTCTTTATGTAACTCTTTTTGTATAATTTCCGCCTTAGATTGTGGCATACATTGCTCTGGTACCCAAACAGAAAATGTAATTCTCCCACTTAAAGTTTAGCTGTGTGTAATTAACTAGACAGATACGCTCTGCCTCACATACTTTTGTTTGGTTATATAGTTGGATAATCTCATACCTGTCTCTTTGCTTTTCGAGTTGGATTAACGTAGTTCAGAAAATATATATCCTCCTTTTCACAAATTAAAACATGTTTGCTGAATGAGAGATGCCTATCAAAGATTATACCAAGATATTTAAGATATTCTCTTTCAATGAATGAGCCCATGCAACTGACAACTAGAGGTAAATGCAAATAAGATAAATAGGTTACTAGAAAACTGTCAATATAAAATAATAAAATATAGGAAATAACAATAAAACAAAGAACAAATACAATTGTTAACGTGTCGGTCCAATTGGGACCTTTATCAAGACAACAAAAACAGTTAAGCAAACAAAACCATAACGAATTTAACCAAAATGGCTGGGAGAATGATTTCTCTCACCAGAAAATCATCACCCAGTGACAAATCCAGCGCAACACAATATTAATAAGTGCAGATGGATGCGTTAAATATGTATAAATTATGAAATACTAAAAGATGAAAGATAACTAAAGAAAGGGAACATCAAATAGCATTGCCAAAGACGGGGAGGGGTGGGGGGTTAGTGGGGGACGGGAGATAAAAGGGGAAAGGAGAGAGAAAGCAGAAGCGGGGGGCTACAAAATGATACAGGAAGCATAGAAATGTGTAAAGAAGAATAGCATTTGACAGTAAAGATAACGAAATATATACACAGTCAAATACAATCACGAACTAAACAAAAATGTATACATTCTATTTGATAATCATAGATACCTATAAATATAAGTACACATACATACAAATATCTAGACATATATAAAAGTATATACTGATATCACAGCATACTTTTATCTCTCGTCCCCCACTAACCCCCCCCCCCTGTCCTTGGTAATGCTATTTGGTGTCCACTTTCTTTAGTTTTGCATCTTTTTGCAATTGAGCAATTTTCAACGTATACACATTAAACAGCACTGGGGACAGAGGAGATCGTTGTGGCAGACCAGGTGCTATTGTTCTGAATTCAGACGTCCATGATCCACACCTCATAGAAACTTTTCTCCAGATTAGCACATTTGCTATCCAGGTATGATCCAGGAATGGATATCGTGTTCCAGTAGCATGTGGACCAGATGGGTGTAACTAACTCTATTGTACGCATCTTCCAGGTCTATCACTGAAACTAAAGATTCTTCTTTATTCTGAAAACCTTCATACACTTCATATGAAGTGAACTGCTGCATTTATGACTGTGTCTCTTTTGGGTATGTATGCATCCAGGTTTTTTTTGGGAGAGCTCAATTGATCTCTAGTTCCCTGTTTATGCGTCTAGCAACAATTCTTTCCAGAATCTTACCGTACACATTCTGCAGTGTGATGATGCGATAAACTTTCATGTCCGTAGCATATTTGCCGGGTTTGGCACGGGTATAAGATAACTATTTTGTCACTCCTCTTGTTTCAGACTCGCATTATAATCATCTATTATCTTAATCCGTAAGGAATATCAGAGTATGCAGCATGTCTTTGCGTTGATCTAAGTCATCCTGATAGTTTGTTGAACTTATCTATCACAGAGGGCTCTGCCTTTTATCTCATCTGATGTCAGTGTCTGCCCTGAGTCATCCCTCACACGTATGCTGGGTTTCGATTCTGTTCCCCGTTTCATTGACCTATGTGATTGGCCTGTCTGATTCTTCAGAAACAAAAGCAGTGGGAACAGTTTTATAATTTTTGAGCTCTTACCTCTAATCTATTAAGTGTAGGTCTATTTCTTTTCCGATTTTCAACAAGTCGGCAATCTCCACTGTCAAAATCGAAAGCACTGTTGTTTACCTTGAATTCACTTGAAATAACATCTCCAATTATAATACTCAAGAATAATAAAGCCCGATGTTTGCTGAAGGTTTTAGCTCTCTTGTTAGTGCAACATGAAGTCATTTTGCTAATTTTGAAAACCAGAACCTAAATTGTTTGAATTTTAATTTGAAATAATTGTACCATGCTTCAGATTGCTGATCAAGGTGGTGGTATCCGTTTGCTAGCCAGATTTCTAAATGTTAAATAAGTTAATAGTTGTCATTTACGAACCAAACACGGCCAAAACGGAGGGTATATATGGAGTACCGTTATACTGTGCATACGTAGTCAAAGGGGGGAGACTTTGCTACGTTAAAACGGACATACGTAGGAATTGAGATATAGGAGTCCATATATGTGGCATGTAGCGATACATTATGACAACCAATGTCAGAATATAGTAAAATAGTTAATAGAGGCAAAAAGAGGTTTAAGGTTAGGGGTGGCCATTTTGATGGTCCACTATCATGACTGCTAACAGGCGTAATATGTGTGATCGCGCTGAACTTAAACATATTTTTATTGTGTGCTTTGCAAGATAGGAAAGTTCATGTTAAAAAAAGGATGGTGGGACTTATTGAACAACATAAATTGTACAGAACATTACATGCATATACTGCCATGGTCATACTGAGGTCAGAGGAAACGAGATATACGACGTATTGGCAGGCAATGCAGCGATTTACGGCATATTTCTGAGAAGATATAAAGCAGACTTCATGAACGCAGTAGTAAATTCATTTCAAGATGAAGATTATTTCAATGAGGCTGAAAACGTACACATACAGAGAATGTTAGACATGGGAGCAACAGGTAAAAAAAAAGTGAATTTTTTTAGAGAGTCCCGAAGATCGCACAGTCAACATCTTACCGGGACTCTGAGTCTACATTCACTGAGAAGACTGCTAGAACGGAGGGTAGAACAATTATGGGGAATGCGTGCTGTGAAGCCAATTTCTAATCAAGAATCAAGAAGAATCACCGACAGACAGTTACATGAACAATTGATGACTCGTAATTTGACAATTACTGTGAATTACATCCGTTTGCTTTATAATATCTGGTATTATTGCTGTAGCAGGATGTCTGGCATGATTGCTATAACAGGATGGTAATGGTGAGGAAGATCGCATACCACCGTCTATGACGCTTTAATAAGCAGAGTCTAGTCACTAACATTGCTTATATCGAATCCACAGCTTCCATTCACTGATGATCGTTGAATAGTGTTTACATCTCCATTTCTGTTGTAATCCAAAACTCTAATCAATCAAGTGAGGATTGAGGTCACTGCGTTTCGGAAAGATAATTTTACATAGCACACATGAGAGACGCAACTATATAGCTACATGGTTCTGCTATCTTTTTATCTCAATATCTGAATTCGTAGGAGAGCGAAAGATATTTTGGGAGGGATTGTCGTCATGGGTGTTCATTCAAAAAAGAATTATTTTAAAACAATGATTATTGTTCGAAATGTTGAAACTGAAACATATCAAAGTCAGCTCTAGACCATAAGATTAACTCCGAGCCGAGCATATACGTATATACATATATATATATATATATATATATATATATATATATATATATATATATATATATATATATATATATATATATATATATATATATATATATATATATTATTAGACAGTTTGACAACCTGGCACGACAGGGAAACAACATCGATCTTGATACATAATGCTGTAGACAGAGAGCTGTGGAGAGCAATGATCGCCTACGCCAGCCGGCGTGGCATCTAATAATGATGATGATCTAAATTGATGAATATCTACCAGGTCACATATTGTAGCAGCCATATGGAAGATTCTTCTGTATTCATTCCTAAACTCCTATAGATTAGCAGGACACAGTCCTGGGAACAAAATTGCGTTGCGTTTTGGTTTACAGAATGGCTGCATTATATATGCCTTTCGCAATCGCACATCTTACGTCAGCATAGCTTGAGATGATGTGGCAGCTAATTTCAACTTCCACAAACTCCTTAGTCACCTCTTGCAACATTTATGGCAGGTCAGTGTTGCTCTTCTTAACTCTCCTTTATGGCAACACGCATATGGCTGGCAATCTATCATCTCAGCCCTCTTTTTATCTAAAATATAACATTCGACCATTATTATTCGCACTTGGTATCACAGGTACACAAACAATTATTTTTCAAATGTATGCATGAAACACTAGGTAGGTATATGCACCAAATTTTCAAAATGGATTGACATTATTATTAATAGGGCCCTATGCTTTCTCCTATTTTACTGATATTTAATTAACAAAGAACAATGTTGAAACATTAGATACATATCTCCCAGTTTAAATTGTTTTATACTTTATTCATATTTAGCCTACATGTGAGCCATTGATTTAGGTCATTTTGCATTCAATAGCAGGTTAATTACACTTCTTGATTTTTATCCGTCCAGTTTAGTGTCATGTCATTTGTCATCCTATTGTTATTTTGTACAATTACAATGTAGATTAGGCGTAGCCCTATATACTTAAAAACTTTGTACATGTATGTTCAGCAGATAAGCTTATTTAGAAATTGAACAATTTTGATAATAAACAACAAGAGACAAAAGTATAATAAAGAGTGTTGAAGTTTGGAAGATGACGCAGTTGCCATTAGTTAATTATTTGATTTATTAGCCCTAATGAAAAGAGAAAGTATCTCTAAGATAAAAATGTTCTTTACGATATATTCATATGAGAATTATAAGTAATTGGACTTCACAAACAATATAAATAATATATATTAAATGTAAAATGTGTTTTGCAAGAAAATTCGCATTAATTTAAATACAAATCTTAGATTTTTCCTAATATCATTTAAAAATGAGTTAAAGACATTAAAAGAGGCACGAATTATGTTATTACACGTAAATTTCTGTATATACGAGACAGTTCAGAATTATCGACGCGACAGGAATGAATAGTGCTAAAAAAGATGGCGACTGAGGAACGCGTGACCGATCGACCTAGCATTTCTTTTTTATTCGATAACAATAGCTGGCAACTTCCAAAAACTTTACAATTTCGTATACAATGACAGAAATGGTTGCTGAATATGTTAGACATGATGTACGATCAAACTAATCCAATACACGTGTACAAAAGTGAAACACACTTACTTCGGCATGTTAAATGTCTTGCTGCAATTTTTACACAATGAAATCTCAACGTCGCAATGAAGAATGGAATGTAGAAATGGATGATCAGGTAGGTAGTTAATGAGTTTGCCTCTCTTTTGGTGAGGCGTGCCCTTTCAACCAGCAGGCATCAAGGTCCATTTAGGTTATATCAGGACACACTACCATAAAATATTAGAGGTAACAAAGACCCCACAGTTATATATAATGGATGATGAAAACTAAAAAATCCCCTTTTATACACACTGACGTTTCTTGGCGTCGCCAATTGGAATGGTCAGTGCGCACGTGATCCGGAAAAATCCGATGACGCTAGCCAAACAAGGGAAATAATCTTACCGAAACTCACGTTAGCGTACCTTTACGATTCCCTAGGTGACAGTGTGATGCCAAATTCAGGTTCAACCTATAGGATCTATGTTTTTTGTTTTTAGTCGATTATAGGTGGGGTGTATTCATTCCCGTTGTTCCGACTCGCGATACAGACCGTATCTTCGATACAGACAAACAAATGGCCCCCTGAATACTTCAGGTAATGACAACGTTCACAGCGTAGAATTTCCGCGCAAAGAGACAACCGTAAGTCAACAATAGGGAATGTCCATCCTTAGAAAAAAAAGCCTGTGACGGCACGCGAGGCGGAGGAATCCAAATGGATCAGCGGCGAAACAGCAAAGCCTGTGGCGCATAAGAGGCTAGTTCTGGTCATAAGAACGAATATTGGCTGGCCACCTTTGAAAAGACTAGGACCTTGCCACGTATACCCCAAAGCCAAGCAAAGGATCAACAACATCTAAAGATTAGGAAACAACATATTAGAATAGGAACATGGAATATTAGAACACTATACCAGTCAGGGAAAATAGAAAATTTAATATTGAGGCAGAAAGATTATATGTAGATATTATAGGAATAGCAGAGACAAGATGGAAAGATGCTGGGTACACAAGAAAGGAAAATTTTAGTTTTATACATTCAGGAGGAGATAGCCATGAACAAGGGGTAGGAATACTGATCAGGAAAGAAATAGAAAAATATATCAGCGGGTACTGGATATATAATTAAAGAATGACGATGCTAAAGATCAAGGCAAATAAAGTACTTTGGACACATTAAAAGACATGACACCTTAGTGAAGACCTTACTTGAGGGTAAAGTCAAAGGGAAGCGAGCAAGAGGTAGACAGAGATACAAGTGGGAGAGTAACATCACACGATTACAGCCAAGCAGAGTGCACCACCAAGACAAGAGACAGGATATGTTGGAGATACGTTGCAGCCAACCTTCGTTGCGGAGACGGCACTTAATGATGATGATGATGAATGTCTCTGCCGGCTGTTCCAGATCGTGCGTTTTCATACCAGCTGTAGTGATTTCTTTTTCGATAATTCTTTTCAGTGTTGTTTTTGGTCTTACATTGTATCATTAAAAAGAACGTTCTTAGTTCGTCCTGTCCATCTACATTCACTAATGTCAAGAATTTCCAAACCATAGTTCTTCATTTCCTTACATATCCGTGATGTTAAGAAAAGTGCATTCTTAGAAATCAATGGTGGGACTTATTGAACAACTCAGTTATCCATAACATTACATGGATATACTGCCCTGGTAAAGCTGGGGTCATATGAAATGAGAGAGCAGACTTATTGGCAGGCAATGCGGCGATAGACGGCACAATGCTGAGAAGAGATAAAGTAGACTTAATGAAAGCAGTAATAAATTCATTTCAAGATGCAAATGATGTCAATGAGGCTGAGAACGTACACATACAGATAATATTAGAAATGGGAGTATCTAGAGGTGATGGGAGAAAAAGTAATTTTTATGGAAAGTCCCGAAGATCACACAATCAACACCTGACCGGGACTATGAGTCTACATACACTGGGATGGTGCTGGAGCGGAGGGCGGAGCACTTATGGGAATGTCCCGCGTGCTGTGAAGCCAGTTTCTAATCACAAATTAAGAATCTGTGATGTTATCCCTGTTGGAAGCAATGTTTCACGTTTCAATATCCAATTTTTGAAATACTTTTAGACACTAATAACTTGAATTTAGGTAAAACGACATCTTTAGATGGTTTCAATTTCATGTTAGCTATGAATCTGTTACATAAACAACGGATGTTTTACTATGAGACGTTGTTAGATCGTCGATCAACATGTGGTCAAGAGGAAAGAAAACACGTCCATCTTGCTCAACAGAACTGGAAACAATATATCTGAATGATTGAGGAAATAGATATTTCTAGAGCTCATTGTGCTGATGTCTCCAGTGTGATACTTCTACAACCCTGACAGGTTATGGGTCTTGTTATTAGTATTATTATTAGTATTACTCTCTCTCTCTCTCTCTCTCTCTCTCTCACTTTCTCTTTATATATATATGTGTGTGTCAATTTATTTGATGTCGCCTTGGATGTCCGAAAAGTCAACACAAAAAAAAACAACGTAAACGCCTGCTATATGAATCTGTGTTGTCCCATAAGAGTCATATAGGCTTAACCAGAAGTAAGTAATAAGACTAATGAACTTGTCATTAACAAAAATATCTTGAATAATAAGTTACCTGACGTACCTTAGTAGGTTCATTAGGTGAACGGGTAAGTAGCAGGTACCAAATACAATGACTATAGCGATGAGCATGCGGGCAGCTTTCCTTCTGGCCATAATCTGGTCATCCTGTGAGTTTCTGTTTCCCTCAAGCATTGGTTTATGGCCTGGAGAAGTAGAGAAACGTAACTATTTCTAATTTTGTATTGTTTTGCTTAAAAGCATATTTTACGGATTTTTTTTAATGTTATCCAATTGACGTTTGAAATCAATAATTTATAATTTCTACAATACTAATCAAAGATGACATGAACTATTGTAGTCAATTCAGTGAACGCATTTAATAGTTATATTTAGAAATAGCAACTTAGTGGATCCAAATAATTCTATTGTGCACTTGTGTACATAAACTGAAAAAACAATATTCATCTATGAGTGAATGTGGTTTTCGAAAAACAATTGTAATGCGGAGAGGAGAGGGATTTAAATATTTTTAAAGGAGGGGTGCAATTAAGGGGGGGGGGGTTTAATGGGGAATGTAATTATATAGTTGACATCAACAGTGCTATATTTTATAGATATATATGTGGTACATATATATATATATATCAACAGTGCTATATTTTATTGGATACTTCAATACTTGTATGGAATGTTCGCTATTATTGTAATATTCCTTGTCTCGATTGGTCCATTATAAGTGACTTGAGTCCACAGTTTGAGTCCCTACCCCTGGGCTGCTGAGCAAAATAACAAAAGATAACACCCCAACATATCTTTTATATTTTAACAGATATAAGACATACAATTGTGTTATGTCATGTAAAATTCACTTATGCAGGAGACCAACCTCAATAACGCATGTGGTTGCGTCTGTGGGTCTCACCAAAGGCCAACTAGACAAACCATCAATGAAACAGAATACCTTAGTAGATGACATGCTGTTATATTGAGGTTATCTTCTTATAGAAGCTTCATGGCACGTAATCTATACAATTATGTTTTCAATTTAAAAAAAAATGTATTTTGTGCCTTTGATTGTGTACCTGTATGCACCATCTGTAGTTGGGAGAGAGCCAGAGATACTAGTGGTATTGTTAATACATGGAGGAGAATAAGCGATCAATTTCATTGACAACAACACTTTGGAAGATGTGATATACGAAAAAAAATGGCCTGGTATATAGACGCAGTCGCAACTTATACCACTTCAAAAAACGGAGATTTGAAGTCGTGTAAACCCTATAGAACAATCAGTCTCATATTACACACAAGTAAAGGTATGCTGAGGATTATTCACAACAGATTAAGTCATTAAGCGAAAAACATTGACAGAGAACATGCCGGATTATAGAATAACAGAAATACAGTAGAACATATTTTCAATAAACGCCTAATAATTGAAAAGAACTTGCAACACCAATGCGATCTATTTCATAATATAATTGATTTCACCAATGTATTTCATCGTTTTTGGCATATGAAGACTTGATTATCAATGTTCGACACTAATTTAAGGTATTATATCAGCTCCAATCAGGTTTTCAAGGCCCTTGGCCATCGCATATTTGATGTAGAAAGTCTACTACATTTTCTTGGCAGGTCACAGTAAATGATCTGGAAAACTGAATTTTGCCTGCGGACTTTGTTTGTTTGTTGAGTACTGGATTCGACTAGGCCATCTCGGGATGCCTAGTCACGTCACTTTCAACCTAGTCCTAAGAAGGACTTTTTGGTTATATCTTGACGCTGGGTGCGGACAGGGAACTGACGAAAAGTTCTTGAGCCTTGGCGAAAATGACGAAAAGGCTGTCGAAAGTTTGCTGAAGCTTGCTTTTAATCCCGGGACGTACTGCGGGTTAGAAGAGTCGTTTCTCTCTTGGAAGTTTCCAAGTCCACAGCAGGTTCCCACCTCAGCTGGAGATCGTCCGATCCTTGATAACTTAGCCAGATTGCTCTGTTGCCCGGGGTACTCCACGAGGAGGAGTATCAAGGTCTGAACCAGTATGAGTCCTGGTCCTGGCGAGCGAAGCGAGCACAGATGCTCGCTTCTTCGTCTCTGTACTCCTCCTGCCGACTTACTTTGCCCCAGCTTATTTATAGTGGCATAAGTGAGCTGGATAGGGGAGAGTAAATATGATCCAGACCTTCCTCTTAGGCGAAAGTGACTGCGTTTCACCGTGAGGTACTATCCCTTACACACTCCAATCCTACCCCCTCCTACCCTCCTTATGTATACGGGGAATTACCTGGTTCTACTGCTCTTGTCGTGTGTACGTAGATAAATCTGTAGTCATTACGTCGACTTGGAGGAGAATAAAAGTATTGAGGCAAGATCTCGCACATTAGGAATTGTGCACAGTGAGAGAATGAAGGCGACACTGATCGGAATATTAAGAAGTGTGTAGAATTAATAAGATATGGGAGTATCCGTGTACTTGGATAATGAGAAAATGTAGACTGCATGTTAACGACAGCGCCGCTCCCCTCCCCTGGGCAACAGACTTGATTGGTTAGCTAAACTACGTGTTCCACTGCATGGTCACTTGTGGAGAGGTTAGAGGATTGAATTGGTGAACAACGGTTTCAAAATTTCAAAGACGGGGACGCGAATCATTCAAGCATTAAGAAGATAACATTCAGGGATACAAACATTCAGAAAGCAATGACAAACTACTGAATTTAACTTCCAATAAATCACGACAGCCTACATCGAAGAAACTCAAAGATCTGATGTTGAGGCCCCAAGCCGGACAGATCAAACACGCGAACTGGGGAAGAGGAGGACGGCAGAATCAGTACGAGTACGTGATGGCGGCCGACAGCGTGGCTGTGGAAATGCCTTAAGAAAAGAATTAGAATTACTACACAGAACGTCAACAGCATGTACCAGGGAAAACAGCATACTATAGACAGCGAAATAATGCGATTAGACATAGTGATTCTAGAATATATGTGAACATAGACGGGCTGGCCATGGACACTTCACAACCACAACTGGTGGAATTTTCATATATTCAGGTAAAGAGAAAAGTGGACTTAGAGGAGGAAGTATATTACTGCCAAAAGATATAGCCACAACAATTTTGGGATACAACAAAATCAACGATCGCATAATGACAATAAGACTAAATAGAAGATCCAAGATCATTACCATCATCCAAACATATGCACCAACATCAGCAGAAGAAGACGAAGAAATAGACACATTTTATGATGATCAATGAGAGAATAAATAAATCACTGAAATAAGACATTAAAATAGTAATGGGGGATTTAAATGCAAAGGTTGGACCACAAAGCGCATGGTAGAAATGATATGCAGTAGGACCTTATGCAATCGGTTAAAGGGTCGAAGGGAGGAGAACGACTAGTAGATTTTTGCATAAACAATAACTTGACAATCACGAACACTCTATTCCAACAATATTCTAGACGACAGTTGATGTGGGCATCAACAGATGACAAAGCAAAAAATAAATCAAATAGATTACATCTTAATCCATCACAGATGGAAATCAAGCATCCAAGACTGTTAAGAGAGCAGACTGTGACACATACTACTAACTTCTCACTGCTGATGTAAAAATAAAGCTTAAAATGGTTACAAAAGGTGCTAGACCCATCAACTTTGACACCAGCAGAGTATAGCATCGAAGTTCACAACAAATTTGAAATACTTATAGCAGTACAAGAAGAATTAATATTCGAATGAACTTGCAAGAATGAACATGAACTTTTCAGTTTATGTACACAAGTGCACAATATAATTATTTGGATCCACTAAGTTGCTATTTCTAAATATAACTATTAAATGCGTTCACTGAATTGACTACAATAGTTCATGTAATCTTTGATTAGTATTGTAGAAATTATAAATTATTGATTTCAAACGTCAATTGGATAACATTTAGAAAAATCCGTAAAATATGCTTTTAAGATATTCTTGTTTCTACAGCACAAAATTTTATACCTAGAAATGTTACCAATTAAAAAGGTTACATCTCAGATGAAACTCTCAAACTAATTGAAGAAAAAAGACAAGTGGAAACAATGAATTACACTGCAAATCACAGCAAATACACAGAAATCACAAAGAAAATAAGAATCAATACAAGACAAGACAAAAACAAATATATACTAGAGACCTTCAACAAGATAGAGAAATTGAACAAACAAGAAAGAAGTGATAGTATGCTCAAAGAGATGAGAACTCTAACATGCGACTTCAAGCCATCAATAAACATTTTTCAAGACACATATGGTAACTAATTGATAAAAAACAAAGATATCATGGAAAGATGGAAAAAACAATGTACGGAAATGTATGAGGAAATCCACAGAAACACGAACAACAACACTCATAACAGCAGTAAAATAGAACCAGAACCAAGTTTATATTAAATCAGATGAGCCATTTGAAAAATTGTAGAGAGGGAAATATCCATGGTGTGATAATATAACTGCTGAAAATGATCAACCATCTGCACCAAGATATGGAAAAGTGAACTTTGGTCACAGGAATGGACACTATCAGTCTACATGCCGCTACCGAAGTAGGAAAATCTAACATTATTCACCAATGAGAAGACCACAATGAAGAGGATGGTGTAAGAGAGACAAGAAGCAGACCAATAAGGAGATGTACGCATGACATCAAAGGCCACCAGAACATGACAGTAACAGAAGCAGGAAGACTGGCTCAAGATAGACAAAAGTTTCGAAAGGTTTCACAGGCTTCTCCTGTGCTAGGATGTAAATTGTTTCTCCTGTGCTAGGAAGTGCTTTTTATCTCCAGTGCTATAAAATGTTGTTTCTGTACTATGAAAGTAAAATGTTTTTCCTGTGCTTGGCATTGCAGTGATAATCATGCGCTAGAATGTGCATTACTTCGTCTTATCTAGGAAGTTCGGTTTTTCCTGTGCTAAGAAGTGTATTATTTCTCCTGTGTGAGGTAGTGTTTCTCCTATGTTATGAACAACATTATTTACCCTGTGCTATTAAGTTCACTGTGTCTCCTGTGCTAGTAAGTGTATTGTTTCTCCTTTGCTAGGAATTGCATTGTTTATTCTGTTTTAGGAAGGGTATTGGTTTTCTTAAGAAGTGCATTATTTCTACTGTGATGGGAAGTGCATAATTGCGCACGTGCTAGACAGTACGTTAATTCTCATGTGTTATGAAGTGCATAACTGCCTATGTGCTGGATAGTGTGTTGATTCTCCTGTGTTATGAAGTGCATAATTGCTATTGTGCTAAGTAGTGCGTTAAAGGAAGTGAAATGTTGAATTTTTGCCTCATGTTGTCTTCTTTCTTGAGAGCAAATTAGATATTGATATTTTTTGCAGAACTTCTAGGTCAATGTAGCTAAACGTTGTGTGCAGTGCGTCCTTTGAGAATCTTTATCGTTGAATGGAAACGTGTCAATAACGCCATGTGAACATGTTGCATTGGCTCAAATATTGATGCCAGATTATCACTTGCAGCGGCTTAGCGCAACTGTGTGCTAAACATGCCTGCCTTATCTTCACATGAATATCACATCCGATTATTCTCATACATGATCTGTTTTCCATGTTTATATTTAAATCCCAGCAGCAACCACTTTGTTCATTGATGCACATTTTCTCTTGCATGTTATCATATCTGTACAATTGAATGGATGAGCTGTCAGTAAAGATGGCGCCGTAAAACCAATTTACTGCAACCTATACTAGAGTCTGCGAGGTGAACCATCAATGCTTTCATGATTCATTCTATTACCAACAATGACAGTGGACCTTTCCATTTTATCTGTTTTTATTTGTCTGCTGTCGAGTGGTGAAGACTCATATGGACTGTCACAGTTCCTAATACATAATTTTATTAAACCGAAACTTTGTGATGTGAATTATGTATATGAAACCGAACCTCCACTAGTCCTTTAGTTCCATATATACCAATATATGAATTTGGGAAAAGTATTATAACAAGATTGAGAACAAAGATTTTAACGAATATGAGAGCAGTTAAGTATCCTTTAATGTTGTGAGTACACTTTTTCAGAATGCTCTATTTAGAACACTTTTAATAGTGTTCTAAACACAAAAGCTTGATAAATGTGCACCTTTATGTGTACTTTTAACTTTCCGATTTTCTGTGTTCGCTTGGACAGCCTGCAAAAACTACTAGAATTTCCTCATTGTTTGACTTTTCTTTATTTCATAACTTTTATTTTAGCTGTAATTACAACAAATTGAATATGATGTAACAGGACAATTTTACAAGCACAAAGATGGCCCAAAAGGTAAAAGTTATCATCAATAATAAGATTATTCAACAGTTGTCGACTAAGATGACCACTGGGATATATCGTGTCTGTTATGAGGACGCTGTGACTGGCTCAACAAAGTTGAGAAATGGTTATTTAACGATTCTTTCCATCTTAGTCTTTTCGACAAACTTCGTTTCTAGAAAGTGATGCTGCAAACGTACACCGAGAAGCCTGCTCAGACACTGAAGGTGAAAAAAATTAAGCTGCATTGCATACCTAGCATATACTGTCCTGGATTCAGCAGCATATATCTGCAAGGAAAGAGCGACTGCGCAGTATATTTCAGATTCGTTTCCAGGCGCAAACCACGTCAGATCCAGGCATGCGCACGAAGACCATAAAGCACTGTAAATGTGTGCTTTCGTAGAGAAAACCACAGAGATATGCCACGCAAAATACATTAATTGTAGGTGCATTCTACAGTTCCTTATAGTATACAGCAATAATATTATCATCATCATCATCAGGTGACATTTCGGCTGGCGTAGGCGATCATGGATCTCCACAACTCTCTATCTCCAGTATTATTATGTATCAGGACCGTTGTTGTTTCCGTGTCGCGACAAGGTGTTAACTGTCTAATAGTCTCTCACATTGTTGCCCTCTGTCTCTGTTGCCTTCAATCTTGCCTGTTGTGACTATGTTCTCCAAACCTCCTTGCCTCAAAACGTGGCCAAAAAATGAAGATTGAGGTTTTCGTATAATATTGATTAAGTTCCGTCTCGCATTTGACCCTTTCTACACCTCCAGATTAGTTTTCCTGGCTCTCCATAGTATTCTCAGCCTTTTTCTATAGAACCACATATCTACTGCCTCTAATTTCCAAATTCCTGTTTATTGTCCAAGACTCGCTTCCATATGTTAGTATATGAGTTATATAGCACTGTAGAACACTCTTCCTGACCTCTAATGACAAGAACATATTACACAGCCTATTTTTCATTTTTCTGAATGTTGTTTTCGCCAGCCTTATTCTGCTTCTTATTTCTGTTGAAATTCTTCCATCTACTGTAATCGTTGTACCTAATTACTTGATTTGGTGAACCTGTTTTAATACTATATCATTCACTTTGATCTTGCAAGTTATCGTATTTGCCTTCTTTGAAGTAACCATTACTTCTGTTTTCTTGATATTTAGTAAGAGGCCTTTCACTTTACTTTCTGTCACCATTAACTAATTCTTGAAGGTCTTCCTCACTTTTAACAATCAGAACAGTGTTATCCGCATATTTTTAAATTTTTTAATGTTATGTCGTCCGCCGATATTCCTTGGATATCAACTATTGCGTGCACTATGTTTAAAGAGCCTTCTGGGAAGGTACACATCCCTGTCTAACTCCTTGTTTTATTTGTTCAAAGATGCCAAATTGATTTCCCACTCTTATTGCTGATGTTTGTTGCCAGTACATGTTATTGATGATTCTTAAATCCTTATTGTCAATGTTCAAATTCTCTAGCACGTGTATAACTTTAATATGTTTAACTTTATCAAATACTTTTGTGTAGTCTTCTATTTACAGAGTTACATGCCTTTTTTACCTCTATATATCTCTCTATTACTGTTCTCATATTATATATAGCAGTGTTGGTACCTTTGCCTTCTACGAAGCCACGTTATTCTGGATTTATGTATGTTTTGTTTTTGTTTCGCACTCCCTTCATGATGATTCTGAGAAGCTGTGTTATTTGCTTATGATGCTGAATGTACGATGTTCATCACATTTGGTGGTCCCTGGTTTTGTTTGATAAGTCTATAAATATCGATCTCGATAAATCATCAGGTATGTGCTCGTTATTATATGCGTCATTCAGCAATTAACCTAAATCTTCTAATTCCTCTAATGTGATATTGTCTGGTCCTGGTACTTTGCCGTATTTCATGTGGCTTAGGCCTTCCTTATTTCTGCTGCGAGCATTGATGAACCCTCGCCGTTATCTTGTATGTTTATTTTGGGTCTATTGTCATCATAAAGTTCTTTAGTATATTCCGACCATCTCTGCACTATATGATATTTTCCCATTAATACATGCCCTATCTAAGATTCTAGACAACATGTAACTGCGTTCTTTTCCCTGTTATCACATAAATTTTGCGAACGTAGAATCAATATTGTGAATTAATTGTAATGTGATTTAATTTCTGTGCATTTCTGTTCAATCAGCTTTCTTTTGATACTTTGCATTACTCCTTATGCATTTTCTGACATTCTGACTTGATATTTTGACATTTTTGTTGTTGATGTCTTTAGTTACATAAATTGGAATTTTTTTAATTTATTTTACCATGGTTTTAATGTTAATTATGTTTATTTTCTATATGTCTCTTGTTGTTTTCTTGTTTTGTTGTTTATTTTTGAGCTTTGTTGTTATCTACTCGCACTAGAACATAATTAGTTCCCATGTATTGTCTCGAGTTATCTTCCACTATGGTATTTTATTCTCATCTAAAGTCATTTAACGCTAGTTGCTATACAGTTAGAATAATATTCGACATAGACACGTATATATTCAACCATGAGAGGCGTATCCCCTAAGGAGGCTCAGGTTAAACGAACCGCGAATTTATTAAAGTATTGATAACAGGTTTCAAAGTAGCTACCCTAAGTAAAATTGTTATATAGCGCTTCGAAATACTGTGAATCTCCGTAATTAGAGTAGTGTGTATTTTTTTTTTAATTTACATGTATTCCTAATTGAATAGACGTTGCATGATAAGTAGATATGAGTGTGAACTAGAACGCATATTCTGGTGACTAATATCTTTTATTTATATATTTGCAGATGGCTTCATTTATCAATAAGAAACAACCGACAACTCCAAGATACAAGTGCCATACATGTGGGCATCTCTTTACCCATTCTGGTACTCTCACGAGACAAATGGATAGCGCCCATAGGGGACAAAAGAACGAATGTCCTCTGTGCATTCGGCTATTTACTAGAGTTGGTAATTTGAAACAGCACATCACGAATATGTCAGAGATTATAATAGCACGCGTGCTATATCCATAACAGACACACAACCGACGACCTCAAATTTACCAACTGCTAAGCTTTCACCAGCACAGGAGGCTGGTGCCATGACAGATACAGCAGACACCTCACAGGTGCCCGATTCACCGATACCCGGAGATTTAGCCTAAATGACAACCTCAAGACCCAAACAAGCACATAAGACACCCGCTTCAACAGTATAAATCATAGGCAAACAGCCAAACATAGGAACACCACCCCCGGTTCTAACAAACGACCCAGAGTGAGTTCAGAATACACTATAAACACATTACCAGTTGAAGTAGAGCGGTTATATCGTGATAATTGGCCGGCTATTCGAACACATAACAATGTGAACAGACATCTTTCGTTGTATACATTTTTTTATAACCCAGAGTGGGACCAGTATATAGATTGGAGATCTTTATTGTCCCCTCTTTTTATAAAGCAAAACAAGAGATTTAAAGTAAATTACAGTCATCATGCTATTTTACGACATAGGGAAACAAATGCATTCAGATGTTTTCATGTATCTATGAATAACGCTAGTGTCTTGGACAAGCCCGTACTTATTAATAATATAGCAGATTATGAGTCGTTTATCGCTAAGTTACATGATAGTGATCCACTTAGTCATATCCACCATAATCGCACAAGTACAAAGTTCGTAGTTGAAAAAATTCCAGCAACCTCCTTCTACTTTTACTATATCAAATATTTACCCTATATGGCTGTTGTTTAAACGATATCCCAGAACATATTAAAGATAACAAATACATCCACGCATTACAACAAAGCAAGACATGTACTAGACATAACTACATCTGTAACATGTGTTTCTTTTGCTGGTTAGACTTATACAGAGGCGCTTCTATCACAGCCCTAACCAAATCTCTTTATCAACTCCTTAAACAGTGGTGCGAAGACCAGTCTCTAGTCTTTACAAAAACGTTTGCTGGTGTGACTTTAGTTCAGATTCCAGCATTGGTGCATTGTTTTTGACTAAACATAGATATCTTTGAGTTTGACGAATCTCATACCCTTAACCCAAAGCCCAGAGTTACTACATCTTACAATGAAACAATGCGCCTTTTTTAGAGATCAATTTATGTATATTAGTGATATCAATGCAGTATGTCATTCGTTATCATGTTCTAAATGTGGTAAACTTTGGAAGTGGTTTTGCCAACTTGCGCGACAAAAAATAAACTTATAGCGGGGATATGACCATAAAAAGATTTAAAGGAGGGGTTTATCGATCACAGGAAACCATTTAGGAAGCTATTGTAGCGCATGGTATAGAGGTGGACATACAGTTTATATACCCATAGCGACCTATGATTACGAGTGTTACTTCGATCAGACAAATTTACCTGTTGGGGGACATGTAACCAAATTTTCAGCAAAACCCTCTATCGTGTTATGTAGCCTCTAATGTATCCATAATGGAGGAATCCGTTTGCTTTATCACCCATTCGGACCCACGGGAGTTGGTGAATAGGATGATCAACCACTAAAGTCGAATCTCAGCGGTTGCTTATACTCTGCTATGGTAATGCTTTGCCAATGTATATACAAAGCTAGGAGATTTTACAGGTCTTGTGACTAGGTTAGATGTCTATTTGCAGGAACTTCCAGTAATAGGGTTCAACTTGGCGTTTTATGATCTTAATATTATTAAAAGTTACGTTATGAAGTATTTCGTCGGTGACCAAGAAGAAGAGAACGACAAACGTGGTTTCAATTTTATAGTGAAAAGAGGATCCGGTTTTTTGTGTACATCTACCTCAAACGTGAAATTTTTGGATATCATGAATTTTCTAGCGCCAGGTTTTTCATACAGCAAAATCTGGTTGTATATAAGGTCAAGGAGACAGAAGGTTTTTTTTTCTGTTTTGAGTACATAACTGATCCAGTTAAGTTGCAGGACATTTGTTTACCAACACACGTGGCCTTTCACTTAAAACTGAAAAATTTTAATATTTCCGCTGAGGAGTATGATTACTATCAGATGATTTGAAGAGAGCATAAAACGAAAACTTTACGCGATTCCCTGATCTGGTACAACATAAGAGATGTCAGACCTGTGTTAGAGGCCCTAGAGAAACAGGTCTCGTTCTATGTAAACCTCAAGGTAGACATGTTTGAAGATGCCATATCAATCCCAGGGGTCACCTTAAAATATCTATTCAGCATCCTTCCGCCTAATATCAACATTTCCTTATGCTCCAAACACGAGAAAGATTTACATAAGCTGATTAGAGATAATATTGTCGGAGGCCTTCAATAATTATTCATAGACGTCACGAAGTAGGTCATACGATTGAATTAGGAAGGGTACGCCTGTGCAGACAATCAAGTGTTACGATGCCAATGCTCTATATTTATGGGCACTGATGCAGAAAATTCACACGGATTTTCCAGTAAGAAAGTATAAAAAGATAACGGGTTCAAGCACGACAATCTGAACAAATATACTATTCAGTGTCGGGGGTGGTTGTCTTGGGTGGCTCACACAAGTAATGTGCACCTGCGGACCTAATTCAACAAGAAAGAAATTGTTTTGGGTCGTAGATATATTAGAGCCGATAGTTAGGACAGTGAATCTCGAATATCTTATCAGTTTTATGGTTGTCTGTTTCACGGACATCTAGACTTCCCAAGTACCAGAGGGCGTGATATAATACCATTATATCAGAAATCTCTGACCGAATTGTATGAGAAAATTACTAATATTATTGACTACCCAACGAATGATTGCATGTCAATTTGGTGGTGATGTGGGAATGCACATGGCAGAAACTAAAACGAACTGAACCCGCTGTCTCCCATTTTCTGAGAGACACCTTCGAGCACAAAAAAACCATCTTACACCACAAGAAAATACCAGTTAACGGTTCAGAAGATTCTGGCCTCTGTCACTGACGGGACCTTATTTGGACTAGTCGAGTGGGATATCCACTTACCCGACCCCCTAAAGGCTCACTTAACTGAGATGTCTACTATATTAAAAAATATAGGTGTTACTAGAGCAGACAGTGGTCCTCTGATGCAGAAATATGCAGAAGAGAACAATCTATTGACAACGCCTAGACGAACATTGATAGATAGCTATATCCGTTAAAAAATTCTACTAGCTACTCCATTGTTAAAATGCTAGCTGGTGCATGGATTGGAGGTAACCGAAATTTATCAAGTAATTGAGTATCAACCTATGACTTGTTTCAAACAGTATGGTGATATTATCACGTCAGCTAGGCCTAATGGTGATCTTTCTCTAGGCGAGTCAATCACGAGTGACACTATGAAGTTATTAAGGAATTCGACTTATGGGAAAACTTTGACAAATAAGACAAGATACGCGGATGTATCCTATGGTAGAGGTGACAAAACATCAAAATGAATCAATTCGCCACTCTTTAAAAACATGCCGGATATAGCAGATGATATTTTTGAAGTAGAAATGGGTAAAAAGAGAATTAATTGTGACCTCCAATTACAAATATGATTTTTTATGTCTACCAGTATGCCATGATGAGAATGTTGGAATTTGACTACGATTTCCTAGACAGATTTATCGATAGTGCTGACTTTGAATTAACGGAAACAGACACGGATCCATTATATTCAACCTTATCAGCTCCCAATCTCTACGATGTCATTAAACCAGACATGGAAGCTGAATTTCCCAGAGTTTATGTTCAGTTTTTCTCGAAAATGCTGCCAGATGCACACAGAACTGCTCCTCAGTCCTCCGAAAGATGGTTCACACTGCGTCGAAGGTAGAGTCTTTGATAAAAGATGTCCAGAATTATTCAAACTCGAATATTCCGGAAAAGGCATTACATCCCTTTGTAATAAAACTTAATTTTGCTTTGGTGACTATGATAAGATTTCGACTAAAGGACTATTACCATAACACATTTGACAGAAACATTTTGTTTAGATGTCTTAGCCACACAAAAGGCACACAGCGGTAAAACTGTAGGTTTCAAAGTTTACAAGTCAGGCACTTACACATACGAACAAGATAGAGCCACCCTGTCCTCTTTCTACTTAAAAGGGTCCGTTCAGTCTGATAATGTGTCTACTATTCTCCTGCATATATGAAACATTACCTAGTTCTAAGACAGTCATTGCTCCTTATTTGATGTATACAATAACAGATATGCCATTATATGAGGCATGAACGACATCTGTATTTCCTTTTTATCTATTTAAACCACCACTCAGTTATTAATAAAACATATTTTCTTGTTAACTGTCAATCAATATCAATAAAACCAATAACCCTTCAGTGTCGTAGGGGTACCACATTGGAAGCTTCAGCACACAGTCCTCCAGCGAATTCTATCCTCAGCGATGCGGATGAGTGTGGAAATATCTAGCCCTGTCCATTCCTTGATGTTGTCTGTCCATGTCTTTATTTGTCCTCCTCTGCTTCTTCCATCCTCGACAGTTCCCTGCAGTATTGTTTTTGACAAGGAATTGTGCCTGCATACATGTCCGAACCATGCTAGTTTTCGTCGTTTCACTATTGAAAGCAATGGCTCCTGGACACCTGCACACATCTCTACTTTATTTCTTACGTACACAGTGGTCTTATGTTCCCTATAGGAAATTCGTAGAATTCTTCTGTAGCATTTATACTCGAAAGCCTGTAATCATCTCTCCATGTCCGCAGTGAGTGTCCAACTCTCACAACCATACAACACAACGGAAAGCACCAGCGACCTATACAGTTTGATTTTCACTCCAACAATGATGTTGCTTTTCCCAATCACAGTTAGCCTTGACAAGGACGCTAAAGGACATGTTAACTGTACGGACATGTCAAAAAGACAAAATATAACTACTCAAAATCTTCATCTTTAATCTATGTTTTGAGTGTATATGTGTAAACAGCATGTATTTTCCTGAGATGTATGACTACCAACGAGTGTTATTTCATGCATACATGAATGTCAGTAATGTGACGTATTCCTTCCAGAACGTAGTCTTCCAAATGAATTCTCTGAACCTCTCTCTGTCTTGGGCGATGTGGATTGCATTTTCTAGCGATGTATTCATGTTATCTTTAATGTCGTCAGTCCATCGTCTTCTTGGTCTGCCCTATCGCCTCTTCCCACGTACTCTTTCCTCCATTATTTGTCTTTCTAAACAGTTATGTCTCTTTATATGACCAAACAGTCGTAGTTTTCTTTTTGTTATTGTGTTTAATAACCAACACTCTGGAATATTCAATGTGTTTATAATGTCTGAGTTTCTGATTTTATCCTTCCATGATATTCTAAGTATCTTCCTGTAGCATTTCAGCTCGAAGGCGTTGATCCTCTTTGCCGTTGTTTTACTTAGAGCCCATGTTTCACAGCCGTATGTTACAACCGGAAAAATAAAAGTTCGTAACATTAGCACTTTCGTTTCTATTTTGTTGTTTTTCCATATGTTTTTCAGCCGTGCTATTTTGCAATATGCCATTGCCAATCTCTTCCTTATTTCTGCCATGCAGTCTCCTGCACCGTTGATGTGTGCTCCTAAGTATTCAACTTTATCCACACATTCTATCTCGGTATTGTCTATTCTGATTTTTGGTTGTTGTGTTGTTATATCTGTTGACATGAATTTTGTTTTCTGCTTGTTTAAATACAAATTTTGTGCTTCGCTATATTTCTTTGTGTTCTTGATTAGTTGTTCCGATCCCTTTATATCATTTGAAAGAAGCACTGTGTCGTCTGCGTAGCGTAGTTCCGGGATTAGGAATCCACCTATGTTTAAAGCGTGGTAGTCAGTGTTGTGTATGTCTTCTCTCACGTTCCTCATTATACTTTCAGCGTAGATGTTGAACAGGTATGGGGAGAGTATCTCTCTGAGAAACCACTCTGAGAGATCGTCCTCTAACCTCACTGCAGCCTTTTGATCTTGGTAAAGTTCCTCTATTAGATGAATCAGATGTCTCGGGAAACCCATGCTGTTCATTATCTCCCATAGTTGCTGGTGGTGGACGCAACCGAACGCTTTTGAGTAATCTATGAAACATGTGCAGGTCGTTGAAAATTCCCTACACTTTTCTATGATCAATCTCATGTTAAGAATGTGATCTCTTGTTCCTGTGACCTATCTGAAACCAGCATGTGTTTCGTTTATCTCCATCTCTAATTTCTTTTTGATTCTTTGCATTATGATGTTTAACATTATTTTACTTGCTTGACTTATAAGGGCTATAGTTAGGTAGTTAGAGCAAATCTGAAGGTCGCATTTTTTTGGGAGGGGTATATATAATGTTTTTTTCCATTTATCCGGCCATGTGCCGCTTTCCCATATTTTGCAGCAGAGTTTGTGGTAAATCTTGATTTTGGCCTCGCCCCCTGAGTGTATCATTTCTGTTGTTAAGCCATCATTGCCTGGTGCTTTACTTTTCTTTAAACTTTCTAATGCGTATCTTACTTCTTCCTTTGTAGGTTCTGGCTCCTTCATATTCGTTTATTGTTCTGTTTTTGGTTTTTCTTGGGACATTATACATTTCACTGCAGTATTCCTTCCAGCTATGTAAGATGTGCTTCCCTTCTGTTAGTATGTTTCCTTGTTTATCTTTCAGCACTTTTAATGATGGTTGAGGTTTGTTGTCTCTTAGATGTCGTACATTTTCGAACATCGTTTTATTGTTACCTTGGCTTTTCTGCCCTTCTATTTCCAGGTATATTTTGTTTATGTAGTTTTACTTGTCTTGTCTAATTCTTCTTTGTATATCTCTTGACAGGATTCTATAATTTGTACTGTTTTTACAACTATTTTTGATGTGTCTTCTTTCTTGGATAATGCTAATTGTTTCTTCTGATATATACTCTTTCTTCTTCCTGATCTTTTTGTGTAGCATGTTTTTTGCACAGTAATTGAAAATGTCACTTATTTTGTTTTCAAGTTCATTTGGAGAGTATTCTTCTTGTATTTCTAGTAATTTTTCGAATTTGTTTTTAATTTCGTTGTTGTATTCTTTCGTTATTTATGTCATATCGTATCTGGTAATCATTGAAGTTTTTGTTGTCTTTTTTATCTTTACCTTGAACTTTGTGATGAGTAACTCATGATCAGTGTCGCAGTCTGTGCCTGGTAGTGTCTGGCATTGAAGAATGTTTGTTTTCCATCTTTGATCTATTAATATGTAATCTATTTTGTTTCTGGTCTTTCCGTCCGGCGACGTCCAGGTGTATATTCTTCTAGGGAGTTGTCTGAAAAATGTATTCATTACAGCTAGGCTGTTCTCTGCACAAAAGGCTAGCAGACGCTCTCCACTATTGTTCCTTATGCCTAGGCCGTGTGTACCTTGACACGGGTCATGTTGATCTCTGACCTGACCTACTTTTGCATTGAAGTCGCCAAAAACTATTTTTATGTCGTGTTTGTTTATTTTTTCAAGCCCGAATTGTAGTTGCTCATAAAAATCCTCAATTTCTGTTTCGTATGCCGCTGATGTTGTGGCATAAATCTGTGTAATAGAGATGTTTCTTGTTGCTCCCTTTATTCTGATGGTGATTATACGCTCGTGTATTGGGTAATATCCCAATATAGAAGATTTGATATTTTTGGAGAGGTAGAATCCGACACCGCTAAGCCCGCCATTTTCTGATCCCGAGAAAATACACAGTTCTCCATTTGTTAATGTGAAATGACCTTTCTTTGCCCATCAATGTTCCGCTATGCCCAGTATGTCTACTTGTGTTCTTTTCATCTCTTCTATTACTACATGTTGTTTCCCATGTTTTAAACTTCTAACGTTCCATGTTCCTAATTTAATGTGTTTGACCTTTCTGTTTACGTTGACATTCATGATATACATGAATGTATGTTATTAATAAAACTACCATTATCGCAATTTTCATATTAATTTCGTATATGTATATGTGATATGGCCATGTAAAAAACTACGAAAATGTCATTAAAAACCTACTATTATGTAAATCATGTAATGACTGGCCTACTTCAATACTATCTATTCCATATTATATTTATTTAAATCATGTTATTAATAAAACAATAAGGAACAACACTTTCATGTTTAATTTCGTCTAGTTTACGTAAAGCATGTAAGAAATTGCCTACTTGAATACTATGTATTACACGTTTTATCTATTTAACCCATGTTACTAATAAAACATACATAAACCCAATGTTCATGCTAATTGTGTATATATCCATGTAAAATGAATAAAAACCTAGTCAATACAACTCAAAGCTTCATGTTTTATCTAGGTTTGTCTGTATATGTGAAAACAGTATGTATTCAACTGAAATATATGGTCACCTACCAACGAAGTTAATCACCTGTAACAGCCGACATGGCAATAGGCGAACCTATGTATTCTACCAATACATACTTTACCACACACCCCAGGTTATTGGTTACATAGTAGACATCAACTACTAGTGATTCGGCACCCTACTATCCTCAAAATAAATTATTAACCTTAAAATAGACATATTGACCACTAGTAAATAGATATAATACAGGTTATAGACAGTGTCTGATGTTTTTTTGTGTACTATACTTTTGGACGGAGACGGGACGCCATGCCACATTATAACAATTTACTTATTCAATGCACCATCACAACAAAATAAATACATCAATATAGAAAAGGTATCGATTGAGAGCCATTCTTTTGGGTGGCGATGACATATCAGCTATACACATTTAAATTTTAAAAAAAACCTTGGTTATAACTGTAAACACAGAATTATACACATTTATACCAAGTTGGTTATAACCAGTCGTCACAACAATAACAATCAGTAAGGGCGGAGAGATAGTAGGATATTACATTTAACAGTAAATATTAGGAAATAACACAACGAAACAAACAACAAGAGCCCTATAGAAAATAAACAAAATTAACCTTAAAATTAAGGTAACATAAGTTTTGTAAATTCCAGTTTAGGAACAAAAGACATCAACAACAAAAAATACTTTACTTGGGTCATTTTACATATAACTGCAAGTATTCCTTCCATCTTTGTAAAATATCCTCCCCTTCCACTAGTATGTTTCCTTGTTTATCATTCAGCACTTTTAATGATGGTTGTAGTTTGTTGTGTTGTAGGGGTCGTACATTTTTTAACATGATTTTACTGATACCTTGTTTTTTTTTTGTCCTTCTATTTCAAGGAATATTTTGTTAAGACGAAATTACAACAGACAGTAAAATTTAAGCGGGAAACAGCGATCAAAGAAACGCTGTGACACAATGTAGCAGAAGGAGTTTCAAATTAAGCAAGTACTAAATATGTAATAAATGTTTTTCTTAATAAAAACAACATTTCCTTCAACGAAATGTCTCAGAAGCCCGAATTACTTAGAATTGTAAAAGAGATACTGCATGCAAGATTTCTGATATGAACAAGGCAATCCAGAAACATGGTCACAGATCTTTAAGGATACCATCTTACCATTCTCAATTAAACCCAACATAATTAGTCGGGGCTAGAATTAAGAAAAAGGTAGCACCAGAAAATAAAATGTTCTAATTAAAAGATGTTGAAATACTTACAAATGTAATCATCTCTAATATAGTCGGACATTACTGTAAGAAATGTAAGATCCATGTGTTACAAGAGGAAGAGTAACATCAGAAGAATGATGGCTTGTGCTATATTTATATTAACAATATTTTAAAGGTCGACATTTAAATATATATATATATATATATATATATATATATATATATATATATATATATATATATATATATATATATATGTCGATATGTATGTATATCATATATAAGTGTGTATATATATATATATATATACACTGACATTCAGTATCTACCATCAAATTTTAACATTCAGTATCTACTATCAAACTCTATCATTCAATATCTACCGTCATACTCTAGCATTCTGTATCTACCATCAAACTCTGACATTCAATATCTACCGTCAAACTCTAACATTCGGTATCTACCATCAAACTCTAACATTCTGTACCTACCATCAAACTCTAACATTCTGTATCTACCATAAAACTCTAACATTCTGTACCTACCATCAAACTCTAACATTCTGTATCTACCATGAAACTCTATCATTCAGTATCTACCATCAAACTCTGACATTTTGTACCTACCATCAATCTAACATTCTGTATCTACCATCAAACTCTATCATTCAATATCTTCCGTCAAACTCTAACATTCTGTATCTACCATCAAACACTAACATTCAGTATCTACCGTCAAACTCTAACATTCTGTATCTACCATCAAACTCTAAATTTCAATATCTACCGTCAAACTCTAACATTCTGTATCTACCATCAAACTCTAAATTTCAATATCTACCGTCAAACTCTAACATTCTGTATCTACCATCAAACTCTGACATTCAATATCTACCGTCAAACTCTAACATTCGGTATCTACCATCAAACTCTGACATTCTGTACCTACCATCAAACTCTAACATTCTGTACCTACCATCAAACTCTAACATTCTGTATCTACCATGAAACTCTATCATTTAATATCTACCGTCAAAATCTAACATTCTGTATCTACCATCAAACTCTGACATTCAATATCTACCGTCAAACTCTAACATTCGGTATCTACCATCAAACTCTGACATTCTGTACCTACCATCAAACTCTAACATTCTGTACCTACCATCAAACTCTAACATTCTGTATCTACCACCGAACTCTATCATTCAATATCTACCGTCAAACTCTAACATTTTGTACCTACCATCAAACTGACATTCAGTATCTACCATCAAACTCTGACATTCAATATCTACCGTCAAACTCTATCATTCAATATCTACCTTCAAACTCTAACATTTTGTACCTACCATCAAACTCTAACATTCAGTATCTACCATGCAACTCTATCATTCAATATATACCGTCAAACTCTAACATTTTGTACCTACCATCAAACTGACATTCAATATCTACCATCAAACTCTGACATTCAATATCTACCGTCAAACTCTATCATTCAATATCTACCTTCAAACTCTAACATTTTGTACATACCATCAAACTGACTTTCAGTATCTACCATCAAACTCTAACATTCAGTATCTACCTTCAATATATACCTTCATATATATATATATTCATAGCGAAATTACATTTCTAAACATTAGCACCGAGGTGACTGTGAACCAAGATGTTAAGGTTTGTGATTATGAAGATTATGGACGTGACGTCCATAAGTAACCAGAAGAAAGTTTTAGAAAACGACACAGGTTTGAAGATCAAACTCGAGAAGGGAATAATGTTTGAACAAGAATCAACTGGTAGTAAAATTACATTCATGAAAATTTAGGACAAGTTTAACTATATCAGAAGAGGAAGTACCATGAGGATTAGACCAGGCATCAAGGCGAAGGAATTTATTTCATTGGGTTTGCATGCATGTTTATATCGAAGTAGAGGTAGACTCCGAGACCTTCTCTCAGACTGTATTATCTACAAAGTAGTTTCTTCGGTACTCTGCCAAGCCGATGAAATGAATTTGGGAAAGACAGTATTTGTGGTTCTGCTCGGAGTGCAAAGATGTTTGATCAGAACCAAATACAATTAGTTTCATAATGAATCAAATGAACTATTTCTAATTTCTATTATGTGACTGTGGAATTTCATTAATTTCAGTTATTTAAATATTTTCAGCATTTTTTCTGAGAGGGAACTGAAAAATTTGCGTAATTAATAAAACTTGATGCTAAATTCTCTTGGGAACATGATGATGATGTTGTTCCTCCTTCGCAGGCGAAGATGAGCATGTCATGAAAAATAATAAATGTGATGAACAAGTAGAAAAACAACAGAACGTTTGTGATTGTCTAATTTGGTTTGTGAGTTCGTAGATGCCTGATGAGTTCGATTCGCGTCAGATAAGTTCTATTGCAGTACATGCTGGAGTGTAGAGAGTTTGGAGTAGGAATGTTTTCGGATTTATCCTTTCGCTTTCGTCGCTTGTAAATTGTCCGCAGTGTTATTAATTTTTCAAGTTTAGTAATGCCAGCAGTGGCCTGGGTGTTCCAAACTGAGCTATCAATGGCTGCGGTCTCCAAGGAGCTAGGATCGATGTTTCAATTCTTGAGAGACTTTTTTTTAGGTGATCCTTGAAGCGATTTTACTACCCGCCGCTTGAACGTTTGCCATCGTACAGCTCACCATAGAATAATCTCTTTGCAAGACGCTTGTCTGGTATATGGACGATGTGGCCAGCCCAGCGAAAATTGAACTTAATAAGCAGGGCATAGACGCTTCACATACGAGACTTTTGAAGAAGTAACATGTCTGGTACACAACGCTGTCAACGTACTCCGATGAGGTTTCTTAGGCACCGACGGTGAAAAGAGTTATGTTGTCGAGCGTGTTTCTGATTTTCTGATCGGAATCGATGTTAATCATTGATAAATGACTACACGATGAAATGTGGATTGTTTCAACATGGCTATGTGGCATACTGGAATTGTCTCATATATATGGATGTGTGGACATAATATTCTCCCATACAAAAATGTGCAAAAAAGACGTACAAACTATATCCCATACCGTTCTCCCTTTCCCCCGATTGCACACGAATTAAAAATCCACAGAAGGTCGCAAATAGGCAAGTGGTGAAACTAGTCACCACAAGAAATATATATATATTAATATATATTATACAGTAGCATGCATCTTTCCGTCTATCCAGACGATTGTATTATTGGTTTACTATGGGGAACATAAATATTATCTATGAACCTTGGAGATAATGGATATATCCAAAAAGACCAATCTGAGTCACGAAGTATGTACATGACACCATGTGCTGTTGTGTGTCTTTTTAGACTCACATGCCATGCACTATCTGTTATTACTATATATTTCCCTTTATACCATTTATAAGGATGATCTTTCCCATCAATGCAACACAATCCATGCCATTCTGTTTCCAAGATGTCATATCAATGTCCGTTTCATTCTAATCGAGTTTGCATTCATGTTTCTACCGAAGTAGAGGTCGACTCCGAGATCTTCTCTCAGACTGTATATTCTGTAAAGTATTTTCTTCGGTACTCTGCTATCTTCCTTCATCTTATGTTCCAGCCATCAAAGTCTTCGCAGACTGAGCACATAAACAATTGTGGCATTTTCTCTTCTTTGTGGTACATTAGTGTTTATCTTGCCACCAAACTCCAAGAGCTCTTCGATGCACTACATGTGAATGCTGTTTATCGTCTCTCCAGGTGCGTACAATGTGTCCATGTTTCGCTGCCTTAAAGGAAGATGCTGAGAAAACACGCCTAGTAAATCTGGATTGATCAATAACACTGAAAGTGTTTCCCACCGTCAGATATAGCTAGAGGCTTTCTTTGTCTACGCCAACCTACAATGACTTATAACCGGTAAATGCATCATCCGATTTGATTTCAAGAATCATTAAGGCTAGTGATGCAATGTGCTTCAGCATAGCACAATACCCAGCTGAAATATAGACCATATGCTCCCATGAAGCACGACCCCTCTCTCCACTTGCCTTGTTAACTCCAGAGGAAAGGTGATACCATTACATCTGGAATAAGACAAGCTGCAGGAACAGTAAGAAAAACAGAAACGTGCTCTATTCTGTCTGCATATCAGTGCTCCCAACCTAGACCAGATGCCAATAAAGGCTAATGACCTGGTCATAAAATTTATTTTAGGTTGCATTTCCACACACGCGCATTGAAACGCATCCTATATGCTATATATATATATATATATATATATATATATATATATATATATATATATATATATATATATATATATATATATATATATATATATATATATATATATATATATGTAAATAAGAGCTGTACTTGTTATATTTTTAAAAAATTTGAAACTGGACATTTTTAAAGACGTTCAGTAATATCTATAGCCGCAATTTTTGACAAAAGGAACATAATGAATACGTTTATTTGCCACTAACCCTGTTTCTTCAAAACAACTGGGGAGTTCGACAGGGATGCATAATTTCCCCAGTACTTTTTAACATATACTTAGAGCACATCATACAAGAGACATTACATGACTACAACACGTCTATATCGATCGGAGGTCGCCCTATTTGCAACTTGCGTTTCGCTGATGATATTGATCTTATAGCTGGGTCAGAACAATCATTGCAAGAATTAACATCAAAGCTAGAAAAATTTACCAGCAAGTACGGAATTGAAATCAATTCAGATAAGAGCAAAATCTTGGTAAACAGCAGAGACACAGAAAACCAGACTAATATCATGATGAATGGACACAAGCTTGAAGAGGTGAATACCTTCAAATACCTCGGATTCAGTATATGCAGCGATGGTAAATGCAAAGCAGAACTAAATATAAGGCTGGAGATAGCTTTAGCGTCCTTGTCAAGGCTAACTGTGATTTGGAAAAGCAACATCAGTGATGCAGTGAAAATCAAACTGTATAGGTCGCTGGTGCTTTCTGTTGTGTTGTATGGTTCTGAGAGTTGGACACTCACTGCGGACATGGGGATACGATTACAGGCTTTCGAGTATAAATGCTACAGAAGAATTATACGAATTTCCTATAGGGAACATAAGACTAATGTGTATGTAAGAAATAAAGTAGAGATGTGTGCAGGTGTCCAGGAGCCATTGCTTTCAATAGTGAAACGACGAAAACTAGCATAGTTCGGGCATGTATGCAGGCACGATTCCTTGTCAAAAACAATACTGCAGGGAACTGTCGAGGGTGGAAGAAGCAGAGGAGGACAAATAAAGACATGGACAGACAACATCAAGGAATGGACAGGGCTAGATATTTCCACACTCATCCGCATCGCCGAGGATATAATTCGCCGGAGCACTCTGTGTGCTGAAGCATCCAATGTGGTACCCCTACGACCCTGAAGGGTTATGGGTTTATTGATTGATTGATTGATTGAACCCTGGGAATTATGAGTGATTTGCTTTTATTTCCTACGTGGAGTGGAGTGGTTCCTCATAGCTTTGTTTCATACCGAAGAGGTATCAGCTTTTTGCTTAATGTCTTTAAAATTAGGAATATACTTTGAGTGGGTTTATGTTACGAGATTATTTAATAGTATGCCTGGGTGACCCACTATGCATCTTTCTTCTAATGTGGTGCTTCGTAGCCGGTGAGCCATTCCCCGTATAGAAAGACACCTCCATTAATCTATACGTCCCTATGTCTAATTTATTTTATATAAGCCGTGTTGGGCAACGGGGACATTCGAATTAGACTAGGAGTGCCACGTCTTCGTAGACCATATAGCAGCACGTGCTGCTATATAAGTACGTGCGGAGTCTGGGATTGGACATGTTCAATTTCCACACACTGACCTCGTTTGCCTGCGATGACCTTCCAAGAACGGTCTGTGTTTTTTTAGATGTTGATGACCCAATCAAAAGTGTTGAGCGTGTGTTCAACATGTTTCCTTCATGCAATGGGGATTTATTACATATATAAATATATGTATTTATTAAGTATAACCCAAAACAAGAGGGAAGGTTGCACATATCTCGAACTAGTAGTTTTGCAGCCGGCGAACAATTCTCGTGTAAGAAAGACATCATTATTTCTTATACCCATGGGTACTGAAATCCAATTTTCTCTTTATAAGCAGTGTAAGATAAATGGTGTCAGTCGAGAAAGATGAGGCTTAGCTCGTCCTCAAAAACAAATGTATACTCCCCGTCTACGTTTCCCACATCAACCAGAACCGAGTTTCAGCACTACCACTGGCTTCGCATATGAGTGGTCCTGGGTTCATTCCCCAGCTGAGGCGGAAATGTTTTCAGATCGCAACGGCTCCCAGGTCGACCCAGCTTTAAATGGATACCGGATTAATCCGGGAAGTAAAGACTGCGAGGGAGAGGAGATGGCTACCGCCCTCATTTGCAGAGCCTGTGAAATGTGAGATCGCTAACATCTCACACCCCTACGGCATTAATAAATGCTATGGGTTACTTTACTTTTTATTTTACTACTTCGGTCAGGAAAATGGAACAACATGTTCTCCCTGACATTTATTCAACATATTTCCATTACGCAATGGGAAACTGTATTCAAAGATTTTTATTTTCAAACTCAACAACACGTGTTGAAGTAGACGGGATATATACATGAACCTTGAATCCAACTTTAAATGTGGAAGTTGGGGTGAGACGTTTACTGTCGGGCAAATTGTTTTAGCTCTTCTGTTAAAAAATATGAAAAATATGCCTGTCAACTTGTCTCGTGCTGTGCAATTGGGACTATGGTATCACTTTAGCTTTTTCGCGCAGTAAACCTGAAGGTGCAGTAGTGATTTTCATCCTTTTGAGAACATCAAAATTGGCTGCCCCTCCAGTGCATTTGCAATCCAGCTGTCCGAACCAGAATGCCGTGCTCCAGTGTTTGTTGACAGTGTTAATGGCTGTGTTCGTGCTGGTATTGCTTGCATTTTTGCAATCTATTCTCATTTCATCAATGGCCTCCGCATACACGGACACGTCCCTTTAAACGTGTTAATTAAAAGCACTTACAAACCGCGGTTATCTGGTTCCAG